>JABAKD010000002.1:25386209-25986209 GCA_012845835.1 Undaria pinnatifida | reverse complement strand
CTTTTTTTCTTCAGGAAATCAGTTTTTGCCGTGGAGGGGTGTAGCACTTCAAGTGAGGAGTAGTATAAGAAAAAAAACGTTTCACTCTCTACCGTAGCATGTGTCACACGATGGACAGATCATCTGTATATCCCCACTTGATTACCTACTATAGATCTTGCAGGGAAGATCTGTATGGTCTAGCTCATGTTACCGGATGGGAGCGGCGCAATCTGCGTGATCTATGTAGTGCGCGTTTCCAGGTTTAGATCTGTACTCTTTGTAGACAGATTATGCACAACATCTCCTATTGACATGCACAGAATCTACTGTACATGATCTCTATGATCTAGCAAACGTTTTCAGGTTTAGATCTCTATGTACTCATAGATCCTGCACGACATATCTTTACAGCAGCTATACGATCTACTGTAGATGATCTAGATGATCTGCATGATCTAGATCGTCATTTGTCAGAGGTATATGATCTAGATCGTATTCTGTTCGAAGCATGTAGACGATCTAGATCGTCATCTGTTCGAGGCGTGTAGATGATCTAGATCGTCATCTGTCCGAGGTGGCTAATTTTTTCCCAACAACGTGCATGGCAAGCCTTGTGCCAAGAACACTGGAGCCCCGCAACCCTACACCCTGGGGTCTTTCAGCACGACCACCGTAGTGCGCCACGACCCGGCACCCGCCAGCACAATAGCATGTTTGCGATTATTTTCCAACCTCTGTTGGGTGGGGAAAATAAACTAAAAATAGGATTGAACCCGACGAAAATCATAGCCTAAAGTTAACCAACCCACGAAAAAATTAGGTTAGATTTTTTGCGTGTATGTACGGAAGCATATTTGTAACCTAGTTTGTCGCTGATTTTTCATGGGTTGGGTTGGCGTAAAAACTACCAGATGGGTTAGGTTTGTTTTGTTCGTAGAGACTATATTTCTAACCTAACTTTTCGCTGATTTTTCGGGGGTTGGGCTGGCATTGGATTGTAACTTGCGACGGTTTCAGAACTATTATTGATACGCTTTCCTACCCAACTTCTACCTACCCAACAAACGTTGGTAGTTCGCAAACACCGTATATGACGAAAAACGACCTGTCACCCGCCTCCTCCGGTGCATCTCCCCATGAGCCACGAAATTTGCGGACAATCCCTCCAATGTGTCTGTTACTGGCGGCATGCGTATTGGGTTTGGGGTTGTGGGCCAACCGCCTTTTGCGTTGTGTTTGTGTGTGCTTGTGTTTGTGTATGTGTTTGTGTTTATTGAAGATGAGTATTTGTCAGCAACCATCAATGTCGTTACTTGATAACACTAAAAAGTCGTGTGGTACGTATACATTGTGAGTTGTTCATACAACAGACAGTTATTATAAGTCTGTTAGATGTCGTTTGTCGATGCAACATTTAGCATGCAGAAGTCTCGGCAGTATGATTTTTGGGATATATGATGCACAGCTGTTTACAAGCTAATCATGTCCAAAAGCTGGTACATGTAGTACGTACTGGTACATTAAGATGGACATTCTTCGATATTCCTCCAGAACCGGTAACACAAAGGGTCATAAGTCCATCAGACGTTTCTAAATCAGCAATATAGGCTACATAGCGTCATGTGTTCATGCCCTGGAATTAGGTCGGTTAGTACCGCTGATTGAGGGTCCATTGCAATGGTGCTTTTCTTTTTGTTTGCATCGGATTCTGAGGGTCTTTGTCTTTGAGCTACGAGCAGACGCACAGGCGCACCGCCCACATGTGCTCACTCCCACTTTGCTCACCATCAGCTATCATCTGCTGAGCAAAATAATCATCAATCAATATCGGCCTGGAGTCGCCAACCATCTTTTTCTCTGCTTTGAAGCTCTTCTACTGGCGCACTTTACCGTGAGTTTGCGTTTAGCCTCTTAAAGTTGTACAGGCTGTGTCTTGATGGGGTCATCCGCAAGCGAGCCTACGCAAGCGTATACCAGCTACGGGCTGACACACGCTACACACCGCCATTTCAAGGTCAATAGGTTATGAGCCTCGTCTCGTGTCAACGCGTCAAGCAGCTGGCATATCGGTTCACGACCATCGTCACCACTACTGGATAGGAGGGGGTCAAGAAATCTGCTACTACTGCTGCTGTACTTATACCAGTTGATATTACTGAGGTCCAAAGCGGGCTATTTGCTCATTTCGCTACAAGCAAAGAAATAACCCAAACCCCTAGTCGTTCCTGCCCGCCCCACAAGAACAAAGGGACTCTAATCCTGCCAGCTTTCAGTACAGCAGCTAATGACATCACCTGTCGGCTTATATCTCACGATTACACGTGTTGATATGGCGAGTTTTTCTTCAATGTGGCCGCAAATCCCGAAGTCTCTCGCACTTATAATCGCATGGAGTCCATTAGCTAGAATGCGGTTGTAAGTTGCTCTGTTATCGCTCTTAATCCAGCTGACAGTCAAGAAGTCGAAGGTAGCTGCATCCAGGAAAAAGTCCAGCTCCTCTATGTCCGTCACATGGAGGAGCTGGAGTTTTTCCTAGATACAACTACCTTCGACTTGTTGACTGTCAGCTGGATTAAGAGTGATAACGGAGCAACTTACAACCGCATTCTAGCTAGTGGATTTCATGCGATGATTAGTGCGAGACTTCGTGATTTGCGGTCACATGGAAGAAGGACTTGCCATATGAACGCATATAACTGTGAGATATGAGCCGACAGGTGATGTCTTTAGCAGCTGTACTGAACGCTGGCAGGACTAGCGTTCCTTTGTTTTTGTGGGGCGAACAGGGACGACTAGGACTTTTGGTTGTTTCTTTGCTTGTAGCGAAATGAGCAAATAGCCTGTTTAGACGTCTGTAATATCACCTGGTATAAGTACAGCAGCAGACGGTTTCGTTTTTTGTACACACTGCAATGCTTTTTTTCAAGTAGGTAGTAAGCCAATTGCAGTTGTTCTCTTTTGTCCCTTTGTGTTCAAGGCGACAGGAACATTGACGTGTTTACTCTTTCCTGTGTTTTTGGCAGATCGACAAACCGTTGACTTCAAAACTGCGTGTTGTAAGATAAGGAGCACCTATCTCATACAGCAGGTGTTACAGAAAGAACAGAAACGTGTTTCTTCATGTAGCAGGTACATTACTTACTTTTCCCAACATCAGCAACGGCAAGCAGCAGTATCATTGTTGTTGCATGCATTTCTGTATTGGAGTTTTTAGCATGTAAAGCAGAGTGAGAAAGTATTATCTTAGTAGAAGGAGGTACTAGAGATGAGTACTTGTCAGTATCCATCATTGTCGTTGCTTGATAACACTAAAAAGTCGTGTGGTATACATTGTGAGTTGTTCATACAACAGGCAGTTATTATGAGTCTGTTAGATGTCGTTTGTCGATGCAATATTTAGCATGCAGAAGTCTCGGCAGTGAGATTTTTGGGATATATGATGCACATCAGTTTACAAGCTAATCATGTCCAAAAGCTGGTACATGTAGTACGTACTGGTACATTAAGATGGACAGTCTTCGATATCTCTCCGGATTCGGCAACACAAAGGGTCATAAGTCCATCAGTCGTTGCTAAATTAGCAATATAGGCTACATAGCGTCATGTGTTCATGCCCTGGAATTAGGTCGGTTAGTACCGCTGTTTGAGGGTCCATTACAAGGGTGTTTTTCTTTTTGTTTGCATCGAATTCTGAGGGTCTTTGTCTTTGAGCTACGAGCAGACGCACAGACGCACCGCCCACATGTGCTCACTCCCACTTTGCTCACCATCAGCTATCATCTGCTGAGCAAAATAAGCATCAATCAATATCGGCCTGGAGTCGCCAACCATCTTTTTCTCTTCTTTGAAGCTCTTCTACTGGCGCACTTTACCGTGAGTCTGCGTTTATCCTCTTTTAATTATACAGGCTGTGTCTTGATCGGGTCGTCCGCAAGCGAGCCTACGCAAGCGTAAACCAGCTACGAGCTGACACACGCTACACGCCGCCATTTCAAGGTCAATAGGTTATGAGCCTCGTCTCGCGTCAACGCGTCAAGCAGCTGGCATATCGGTTCACGACCATCGTCACCACTACTGGATAGGAGGGGGTCAAGAAATCTGCCACTACTGCTGCTGTACTTATACCAGGTGATATTACTGAGGTCTAAAGCGGGCTATTTGCTCATTTCGCTACAAGCAAAGAAACAACTAAAACCCCTAGTCGTTCCTGCCCGCCCCACAAGAACAAAGGGGCTCTAATCCTGCCAGCTTTCAGTACAGCAGCTAATGACATCACCTGTCGGCTCATATCTCACGATTACACGTGTTGATATGGCGAGTTTTTCTTCAATGTGGCCGCAAATCCCGAAGTCTCGCACTAATCATCGCATGAAGTCCGTTAGCTAGAATGCGGCTGTAAGTTGCTCTGTTATCGCTCTTAATCCAGCTGACAGTCAAGAAGTCGAAGGTAGCTGCATCCAGGAAAAAGTCCAGCTCCTCTATGTCCGTCACATGGAGGAGCTGGAGTTTTTCCTAGATACAACTACCTTCGACTTGTTGACTGTCAGCTGGATTAAGAGTGATAACGGAGCAACTTACAACCGCATTCTAGCTAGTGGATTTCATGCGATGATTAGTGCGAGACTTCGTGATTTGCGGTCACATGGAAGAAGGACTTGCCATATGAACGCATATAACTGTGAGATATGAGCCGACAGGTGATGTCTTTAGCAGCTGTACTGAACGCTGGCAGGACTAGCGTTCCTTTGTTTTTGTGGGGCGAACAGGGACGACTAGGACTTTTGGTTGTTTCTTTGCTTGTAGCGAAATGAGCAAATAGCCTGTTAAGACGTCTGTAATATCACCTGGTATAAGTACAGCAGCAGACGGTTTCGTTTTTTGTACACACTGCAATGCTTTTTTTCAAGTAGGTAGTAAGCCAATTGCAGTTATTGTCTTTTGTCCCTTTGTGTTCAAGGCGACAGGAACATTGACGTGTTTACTCTTTCCTGTGTTTTTGGCAGATCGATAAAGCGTTGACTTCAAAACTGCGTGTTGTAAGATAAGGAGCACCTATCTCATACAGCAGGTGTTACAGAAAGAACAGAAACGTGTTTCTTCATGTAGCAGGTACATTACTTACTTTTCCCAACATCAGCAACGGCAAGCAGCAGTATCATTGTTGTTGCATGCATTTCTGTATTGGCGTTTTTAGCATGTAAAGCAGAGTGAGAAAGTATTATCTTAGTAGAAGGAGGTACTAGAAATGAGTACTTGTCAGTATCCATCATTGTCGTTACTTGATAACACTAAAAAGTCGTGTGGTACGTATACATTGTGAGTTGTTCATACAGCAGGCAGTTATTATGAGTCTGTTAGATGTCGTTTATCGATGCAATATTTAGCATGCAGAAGTTATGGCAGTATGATTTTTGGGATATATGATGCACAACTGTTTACAAGCTAATCATGTCCAAAAGCTGGTACATGTAGTACGTACTGGTACATTAAGATGGACAGTCTTCGATATCCCTCCAGATTCGGTAGCATATAGGGTCATAAGTCCATTAGACGTTGCTAAATTAGCAATATAGGCTACATAGCGTCATGTGTTCATGCCCTGGCATTATGTCGGTTAGTACCGCTGATTGATGGTCCATTACAAGGGTGTTTTTCTTTTTGTTTGCATCGGATTCTGAGGGTCTTTGTCTTTGAGCATATAGGGTCATAAGTCCATTAGACGTTGCTAAATTAGCAATATAGGCTACATAGGGTCATGTGTTCATGCCCTGGCATTATGTCAGTTAGTACCGCTGTTTGAGGGTCAATTACAAGGGTGCTTTTCTTTTTGTTTGCATCGGATTCTGAGGGTCTTTGTCTTTGAGCTACGAGCAGACGCACAGACGCACCGCCCATATGTGCTCACTCCCACTTTGCTCACCATCAGCTATCATCTGCTGAGCAAAATAATCATCAATCAATATCGGCTTGGAGTCACCAACCATCTTCTTATCTTCTTTAAAGCTCTTCTACTGGCGCACTTTACTGTGAGTTTGCGTTTAGCCTCTTGAAGTTGCACAGGCTATGTCTTGATCGGGTCACCCGCAAGCGAGCCTACGCAAGCGTAAACCAGCTACGGGCTGACACACGCTACACACCGCTATTTCAAAGTCAATAGTATGTGTGTGTTTTTTGTTTGCATTGATTGGTTGATCGTGTGTATTTATTTGGTTGATTGGTTGATTGTTTGATTGGTTAATTGCTTGATCGTTTGTTTGCATTGATTGGTTGGTTGGTTGGTTGGTTGATGGTTTGGGTGCTCGCTCTGTTCGCTGTTTTGTTTTCTCCTTTCCAGGTCGCCTACCTGGGCCCCTCGCGTCGGTTGCTGGAGGGCTGCGACAAGAAGTGGGGATTGAGGGCCGGGGAAGACATCACGATCGGAACCTTTGTGTGCACCATCGCCGGCCAGGCAAGGCTGCAATGCGAAAAACCTGGTACTTGTTGGCTAGCACAAGGGGAGTCACCGACCTATATCTTTCATGAGGACATGCACACCCCGTACCACGCACGATCGTAGGTATCACACACAGCTTGCAAAGATGAGTTCGACGAAATCCCTCGATCTCACAGCTGAAGTGTAGCTTTTAAGCTGTTGTAAAAGTGCTCGTGCGCGCACAGCGGCGGCAAGCCTACATTGTACAATACGCACGCTGGCTCTTTTCCCCCACGCCCTTCTCGGCCTTTAAAGCGTGGTTGATTTATTTTCTGCACAAACGGCCACAGTCTTCCCCCCTTTTGTTTGCCGTTTACAGTCGGCGATGGAACTCGAAACGTCGTCGTTTTTTTCGCCATTTGCGGTCGGCGAAGTAGACGATAAATGTCTCGTTTGTTCGCCATTTACAGCCGGTGGAGTAGACAATAAAAACGTTCCCGTTTGTTTCGACGCGTACATTCGGCGACATGGAAAACAAAATGTCCCCGTAGTTTGCCGTTTACAGTCGCCCAAGATCAAGAACATCCCCGTTTTTGGTTCGCCATTTACACCCGACGAAGTGAAGATTATGAACGTATCCGTTTATTCGCTATTCACAGCCAGCGAAATAGAAAATAGAATTGCACCAGTTTTTTTTTTGCTTTATATCGTCTCCTTCGCATGTGGAAATTGGAAATTAGTATTAGTAGTGTCTTGAATTGTGTCGTCTCCAATAAAGAAACGATTAATTTATTGTTTCACCCCCGCCCATTTATTACGTACCAGTATATATTATTATATTCGGTGAAATGGAAGAGCCACAACCGTGTTTTCGTCTCGTTTTGTGTGTGTGTTTTTCTTTTTTTTTCTGTTGTCGTCGTCACGGATTTTGGCGCGTCGCAGCTCGTGCTTGCCAGCGAAGCCAGTGACAGCGTCGACGGAGAAGGACAGCCAAGCAATGTCCTCGTGCACAAGTTGGGGGTCCCGCCCGCACAGAACGAGGCGGGCGGTGGCGTAGGTGCCGCGGCCCCGCCGACTCGAGGACTGCTCCTGGATCAGCGACGCTACGCTAACATCTCGAGGTATGAACTATTCGCGTGCCGAGAGGGGCGCAGAGGAAGGAAGGGGTACCCATTTCATGGGTGACCATAGTCATATGGCCATAGACCCGCGCGTGCGCGCGGGGGAATCCACAGCCTAGGATTTTGGTATCAGAGGCCCCGCGTATATGATATCAACTGCAAGTGGTTTAGAAAGTTGGTGACAACGTTACGTCTTACCGCTGTACAGAGTTTCTGAGACGCGTCGGTGCGCGCTTGCGATGCGTGTTGAATCCACCCGGTTGATCGACCCCGATAATTGCATGTTCGATATGACTTTATCTCACCGAACAGGCTATTGATAAGATAGTTGAACAATGCGTGTCTCCCCCTCTTTCTCCTCTTTCTCCTCGTCCTCCTCCTTCTACTGCCCCACCTCCTCCGCCTCCTCCTCCCCGTCCTTCTCGCCCTCCGCCTCGCGCTTTGGCAGGTACATTCGGTGCGCGGCAAGAAAGGAGGACTCCAACCTTCTACAAGTTTCTGTGTACACAACGCATCAAGACCCAAACGCGCCCGTTTTGGCGCTCTTTGCCGGCACTAACATTGCGGAAGGGACCGAGCTCCTTAGGAGTAGATAGGTAGGCTTGGGGTCGGACACATTTGCATGGGACACCAGTGATTTTTTCGCCAGAGAACCCCCGTATACCGGGGAATACCGGGTACTCGCTCTCCATAGTGTGTAACGAAGGACGCCACTTGGAGGGGAGGGGTTAGGGGTTAGGGATCCCGTTGCTTTTTTCCGAGGGCAGGTACTTGCTAGTCACAGAGAGTACGGTGTACTGGGAGCGGGGGGGGGGGGGGGCTTCGGAGGCGATAGGTAGACTAATGTTTTTTTCACATTCACACGTGGCCATAATCTACTTCGTGGTCGTAATCACAGGACAAGCTCCAATAAATCTGGGGTCGATGAATACTTCGCTGGAAAAACCTATATATGTATTCTAGGTACTTGCTAATGACGAAGGAGGCCAATGGGGCAGGGGGAAAAGGGTTTCGTGGTCCCCTTGTTTTGGGGATATCGTCTCTTGTTTTGTTGGTGCAAGCCTGAAGTACGGCCGACGGTCTTGAGGGAGCGCGGGCGTAGGGCGGGGGTGGTGTGGAAAAAGACGACGGTTTTGGTGCGCTGAAACTTCGTGAGGGGTGTTACACGATCGCGGTAGTGATTCTTTTGTCACAGTTTTTCTGCCTGAAGGGGTTGATTATGTAGTAACTAACAACTAAGGTTGACTATGCTGCCGACAACGTTGGAACGCCGTTTTGTGTCGTACATTATGTTTGTAAAAAGTATTTTAAATAACAGGTACGTCAGCTGTGAGTTCGATGTGTTTTAAGGGTCGATCGATGCTCATGTTTTGCAAGCTGCGTGACACACCGGCCGCTCGTTGTTACAGGTAGGTGTGCTGTTCTTTGAAACGCGTAAAACATGCCCCCCAAGGATGTTGCCAGGGTGAACGAAACGTCAACAGCAACAAAAATAAAAAAACAAACCAACGGTAATGGCAGCAACAAAAAAAAGCGTGTACTTCCATCCCAAGGTATTAACAATATAGTTGTTGCGATTCATAATTTTGTCAGTGTAGTGTGTTGGTAATATACAAGATTCCCACTTTTTGGCTTGAAATTTTGGGGATGTCGGACGTAGAAAAGGCAGGGGGGGACGATTGAAAATCAAAGAAAAATAATAGTCGTGACGATAGAGGTTTGGTAGCACTTTTCGTCTGAAAATGTTTCGGAATGACGGCAAAGGCAGAGCGAAAAGAGCTGTCGATTCCTGTGTGGCTATCTCACCTTAGCCCAACCCTCGTAGGGTTCAGCCGAAGAAGGCCGGCAAGTCCAAGGTGCGGACTAAACCGAAGGGGCGAGGTTGACACCAAGTCTGCGTTCTGCAGATGGACAAAAACTGGTTCGACACAAACGAAAGTGTATGGAGCTTAACCTTTTTTTACCCGCGGATCTCCAGGAGGATCCTAGAACAAATAAAAAATGACGGGGATCCCTTAACCCCTTTACAATTGGAAACCCTTTTTTGGGGACAAAGTTACTTGGATTTAGTACAGGGAGGGGTTCGGGGGCTCAAAGGGGTTAACCCCACAATCATGAAAAAAAGGTCATTTTTTTTACATGAATTGTCGCGTTGTGTAATTCGGCCATGGGATAAGTTTAGTCCGATGTGTACATAGCAGTTTTATTTTTCTCCAAATCAGTTTTTGGGTCCTTGAATAACTCTTTTAGCACCGCAGTCCCGACATGAGAGATACAAGAGGTCCCTTCGCCGTTTTAGCACGGCACTCCCGACATGAGGATACAAACACTTGGAGTTGGTATAGACTAGGATATTTTGTGTGAGTTTTGCTCCCACATTGAGGAGTGTCCCTCAGACAAAAAGTGGCGCGCCTCTGCCGTAGCCTGTGTCCCCGACAAATAATACCGGCCAGCGCAGACGAATTTATAGCTATAGCGTTAGACGTGTGCTGTTAATACGATACAGAGGTATTAAGAAGGTATCCCACTTTTTGGACAGAAGAACATACTATTTTTCTGAATGCAGAGCTCTCCTGGACCCAATATCGTCGGAAGTGTCGTTCGTTTGTTATCATATTATTTTTTGTGGTACACCTCGACCATGTGGGATTGTTCTTTTCGGGTTGGCATTTTCGTTTTTTTTCTCTAAATTACTCTTGTAGTTATAAACCCCTTCAGAGCTCGAAAATCTCTCCCTTTACTAATTCCGAGTAGTTTTGTCCCCCAAATGGGTTTCCAGTGTTGTAAAGGCGGTAAGGTGGGGTATAGAGCTCCCCAACAGAGGAGTCTCTGAAAAAAAATTGGCCCACCCTCTACCGTAGCATGTGTCTTTGTAACCCGTCTTTTAGAGCCCCCAAATTATATTCCCTATACTAACTTTAGGGTAAATTTGTCCCCCAAAAGGGTTTCCAGTTTTTCAAGGCGTTAGTAAGTCTCGCGTACCTGTTGATGTATAGCTAGGCCATGGGATTGCTAATCGAGTTGCTTGCGTTTTCATTTTTTTTCTCAAAATCAGTGTTTGGGCAAAATAAGAGAGCTCCTTGACGCCTTTACAACTGGAAACCCGTATTTTGGCGACAAGTTAACTTGAAATTAGTATAGAGGGAGATCTATGTTTTGAGGCTCTAAAAGGGTTGCAGTGCGGGACCCCTCATGGTTTTTTAGGTGCGCCTGCTACTATACCACCGCAGCATGCGTGGTGAGCATGCGTCTCGACATAAACCGCCATTACAACACGAAAAGGGGGAACCAAAAAATGTTGCGAGGTGTAGGGCGCGGGGGGGGACCGGCGCAATCTCCAGTAGTAGAGATCGGGTGTGGACTATTGATCGTCGGTTGTTGCACTTTCTATCTTTGTCAAAGTCAAGCCAAAAAAAGGGTGAGGTATATAGAGCTCCTGGCGTGCGGAGCCTTATATGTATTTTCTTGGCGCACCCTGCGAGTGGGAAGGGTGTTCGGAACTGGGATAAGAATTGTTGCACTCTCTCCCCGCCCCCCCCTCCGCGCTCCTTTTCCTTTGGTGCCGCGTGACAACCTCCTCGGCCAGCCAGTTTCCGTTGCTAGACCGGTGAGTAAAGTGTTGGGCAAGTGTTATGGATCGGAAACCCATTGTGTAATTTCACGCGCAGGTAAGTCCTGCCAACGACGCCATGTGTTGAAGAATTATAGGGTATTAGTCCGTGTGACCGCTTGCAATAAGGAACCTTGGTTACACCAATTGCCTACCCAAACAAACTAAGCGTTTTATAACACAAGAGTCTGAACCCCGAGGAAACTACTAGCAAAACGCTACCAACATAAAAACAATGGTTTTCCCTGCCCACAGTTTTCCTATTACCGGTATAGGTCATTTAGCATAAACCGAATTTCTGGCTGGTGGAGAATACCGTGCAGCAGCGCTCCAATCAAATCGCTGAGAGACGCACTGTACCGGCTCTCTTGTTGCTGTTATGTTGTTTGTTTGTTGTTCTCACATTAACTCGCATAATCAAGTCCGTGGTCACAGGACAGGCTCCAGTCACTCTGGAGCTGAGGAATACCCCAGAGAAAAAACAACAAAAAGTGGTACACGCATATATCACAGCTAGCTGACGCAATTCATGCCTCCGCCGAGAACATGTAAAAAGTGAAATCGGGAGTCAGCCTGCGATGTGCAAGGTTCATACCGGTGCATACGTCTCGGTACTCGCGCCTGGAAAGCCGACTATACCGCTTGCCACCCAGGAAAGACTACCACGTATATATCACGTGATACCTATCACTACGCATACGCACGTCAGACTCAAGTCAATTGGAAAAAAGAAAAGAAAATAATAGAAAGGAAGGAAATAAAAGAAAAGAACGCGAAAAAGGAAAATAAAGTCTTGAAAATAGCGCCAGTGTAATAGAGTGTCATACACTAGCCTTTTTCCGAGACGCATCCAACGACGTTTGTTTGCCGTTTCTTCAGGATATAGCAGTTTGAACTTAGAAAAAATATAGTATCATTATTATTGCCCCCCGACAATATAGCGCAGATGACGTTCCGATGTAAATAATAGTCTATATACGATATCGAGCACTTTTACCCGACGAAACTGCCTATTTTTCCGAAAAATAGCGTCCCAACGTGATTCTGAGGAAACTGCGGTGTATCGAAAAAAAAAAAAATACCATCCTGAAGAAACGGCAATAATTGTCGTTGGATGCGTCGCGCAAAACGACTGGTCGGACTGCGAGAAAAGCGAGCCGGGTTCTCCCGTTCTCCGGGTCAAACACGCCTGCGAAGGTGCAGAAACCTATTATTTTCGTTTTTCAGAATCAATATTTGATAAGAGTTGGCCTTGTAGGCTAGATTTCTTGTTTGAGAAAGGGTGTGTCCTACACTAACTCCAGAATAAAAGCCGTTGAACTTATTATTCCTCCGAAAATTTAGCTGGAGTTTCTTGCGGGGCTCTTTCTGATAAGAAGGACGGTAGCTGGTGCAACGGACGCCGGGGCACAATCAATATGGAACGAAAAGCTCAGTACCGGCTCTCTAAATAGAAACTAAGATATTGCTTTAAGGGTGGAATTCTTACTAGAAAACGGGTGGTGTGCCCATCACAAACTAAAATTTCAGTACAGCAGCTAGCTGTCGAATTTCTTATTCCCCCGATATTTTTAGGCTAAGTTTCTTGTGGGGAGCTAGCTCTTTCTTATGAGAAAGGCCGGCAGTTAGTGCAACGGGCGCGCCCGGACACGGTATTGAATACAAAGCCGTAGGCCGCTTCATACTCCGAGCTCAAACACGCGACGTTATGTTCTCTAAGATGGCTTAGCCCGAAAAAATCACATATATATATATCGCCTAGACCGACTGTCCCAAAACGTGCTTGTTCATTTTCATCCTCTTTTGTGTAGTGCACCCCTATTGGGATCCTACGCGCATCGGCTGTTCGATTGTCGAAATTCGCGATCCCGGCCAACGTGCGACACAAAACATCCACTCCGTTGGCGACATTTCGGTTTACAACTACAACATACTGATAGCAGTACTGTTGTTGTGGCGTTGGGGTAATTGGAGAATGGGGGTTACTATGACGCGCTTACCCCGGTGTGTGTTTCACGCCGCTTCCCCGCAAGGTGAACCGCGAGGCCTTTGAGCCTAATCGATCACGTTACTTATGTGCTCATTGCTTGCAAGAAGCGTGTGTGTTTCACGCCGCTTCCCCGCAAGGTGAAACACGAGGCCTTCGAGCCTAATCGATCACGTTACTTATGTGCTCCTTGCTTGCAAGAAGCGCTTGCAAGGAGCGGCATGCCTTGGGGGTGTGCCCCCCCACCGGCGACACCGCAGCGTCCTTCAGGAGTGCGCACAGAAGTACATTGCCATGGAGTCGTGTGCCCGAGGTCTTCGATCCGTAGTTGCATATATTAAGCGATCTCCCTACCCCTCCCCTGCCCCCTCCCCTTTCCGACCACTTCCGCCCCCCCCCCCCCCTCCCGGCCTCCCCCCCCCCCCCCGGCCTCCCCCCCCCCCCCCGGCCTCCCCCCCCCCCCGCGGCGCCATATCGCGCGAGTGAAAGCACGGTACACGCGCCCCCCCGATGCGCGATATCGCGGGTGTGGGTATCGTAGAAGGAAGCATTGTCGCCGTCAATGAGCCCGCAAGTGTCCTCCTTCTGCATATAATAATGGTGCCTCCACAGCTCCAGCAGGAAATACCGGCACTGTTGCGGCAACCGGCACTATAGTCTAGTATTCCGCACACCGCCGCCACGGGTTTCCCCATCTGTGCCAGGCAATTTCACAGGCACTATATATAGCGGGCAACCGGCACGACTCACAACCAGCGCTATAGAGGGACCTCTACTGGTATATATCACGATGATAGGAGGTGTAGAAGCTGCCTCGGCCGTGGCGTAAGCATTGTTAGGGTGTCGTAACTCGTCATGTCGTTCAGTGAGCAAAATTCCTCCCGCCGTGCAGGAAGATGCCTCCCGCCGTGCGGGAAGATGTCACACAGAGTAGGTGGGGCCGTCGCTCAGTACACAGCAGCGGTGGTCATGTATGATACCGGGTTGATTACTCTTTCTTGTACAATTTTTTATTTCACCAATTAGTTTGTTGTTTTTGGCACGGATAGTTATCATATTTTTTTCGTTGTATTTGCTGAAGGGAGATCACAAACGAAGGGTGGAAGATGTGAAGGATATACATATTATCTGCGAGGATCTCGAGTAGCACACATAACAAATACGAGTACCAACAACGCAGCTTGCAAAGATGATGAGTATTGACCTGAAATTCGTCAAACTCACGGCTGACGTCCTTGAAAATTAGTTATAAAATACCTCGTGCGTGCTTGTGTAGTGGTACTCCGAGTGGGGGATGCGTGGTTGGTCGGTGTTGGGAAGCGTGCTCCTCATGGGTTCCGGTGCCCTTGCTTGGTCTCTCCTCATGGCTCGCTGGATAGACTCAAAAGCTTATACATTATTTCCTCTACATTAAACTCTAAAAGACAGACAACACAGGCCCTTGGCACACGGTAGTGCAGGGCAGAATAAGTAGAGCAGGTAGAGCTGGTAGAGCAGGTAGTGAGATGTGGGGCGTCCTGCTTGTCCCATCATCGTCACCTTCATCATCGCCCATCTATGATGGCCTTGACGTGAATGTGACATCTAATGTCACGTGGTTTCACCTCAACCGTGACATGGTTTCACGTCGAATCTATAAACTATCCTTCTACGACGGAGGGCACTCCATTACACTAGGCCACCCTGAATAGTCGTAGATGCAGATCTTCTGCCAATCAAAGAAAGGATGCCAACAAAACATCCATCATTGGAAAGGGGATCGAAGATGCGGCTATTCGAAACAATCGAAAATGAGGCTATTATAGATGAATTCCCCCACACCTCGTAATAATGAGGCTTCAACGCCTCATTGCAAGATATACAACCCTATGAGATGGAGCTCATAACCGTGAGAGCTCGAGAAAGGGTATGTACCTGCGGTATACCAGTAGCAATCGGCCTACGAAAACACGAAGGGCGTGGCCACTGAGCGCAAGGATGCGAAGGGGGCCAAAGAAGAAGGTATAGACGCGGAAACCAAGTCAGAATAGAAGAAGGGAACACGTGTCACGCTGTGGAGGCCAGACGAGTTTACGGCCTGAAGCGTAGTGCCGAAGGGGCGGGCGGTCGGTCCATTTGCCGGAAGACAAGAGAGAAATCAAGGAACACTGCCTAACAGAACATCAGAGTCCGCTACGTTGGACATGGACACCTGACGTGGGGCCATCGGTTGGACGGTGAAAGAGAAACAACCAAGACGCGAAGAAGTACGCAAGCGTCGGGCCATTAATCGAAAGGCATGACACTACGTCAAACATTTAACAGCTATCATACCTTCAAAAATATATCGTAAGATAAAGATACTGTAGCGCTGAAGTAGGGTGGGTGAGTGGGGTGGGGGGGGTGGGGGGATGGTGTGGGAGAGCGGGGGAGTAGGGTGGGAGGAGCGAGGGGGTGGGGGGAGGGAACTTGGTGGGTGGTATTGGGGGCGCGGCGTTGGGGGAGGGGGGGGGGGGGGCACTTAAAACGTTCGTTCAGCGGACTGCGTGTCTACACCCGTCGTAGTACCTTGATCCCACCAGGAAGTACTTCCTACCACCAGGAAGTGCTTTCTACCACCAGGAAGTGCTTCCTAGCTCGCAAACAAACGCGAACAGCCTACCACTCTAAAGATCCGCGCGACGAGATCGTTAGGTGAGCTCGCGGCCTGGCCTCCGTGGCCCGTTTTCCGTTTTTTTTTTTCTGTCGTTTCTACGGCGTATTAATAGTAGGCATATACTTCCTGGCAGTGGAATTTTTCTTCTGCTTTTTTTTTGTGGTTTTCTTGGGCTTGCGGGCAAATGGGCAGCAAATGGAACAAACTGAAAACTGAAAAATATTGAACTTTGTTTTATTATAATAGGAGCATTATAGGAGCAGACTCGACTGCTGTATAGCTACCACGCGGTAGTTGATGATGCCCGTGGAGCTAACAACATGAAATCGCTCGCGCCCGGCAACGGGGCGAGCAGGGGGAGTTACAACAACACGTGACTGACGGAAGGAGGGAGCCGTTCTCCGGATTACTGCTGCTGCTGCTGCTGCCGTGCTGTAGGTTCTGTCAAGATAATTAATCTGAATACGGATGTCGGGCGTGAATAAAAAGCCCGGGAGTTTTCGTGTGGCAAATCAACGCATCGGAATATGAGAAGAAACTTTCTGGATCATCGGCAAAATGCCACGGGGGTTGTTGTTCCAAGCTTTCGGTTTTGATGCTGGGCTACCGCTTTTTTCAGCGGGATTTTTTGGCACGTTTCGACGCCAACAAGCACCACCCACACTCACCCCAGTCAGATCAGCCCCGTACCCCGTGCCCGTATTAGAACTGGAGCTATATAGCGCTGTGCCGGGAACTTGCTGCACCCCTATATATAGTGAACAAGAAGGTGAGAGTGGTGTGTGTATGTATGTGTGCTGCAAGCTTTTTGGGACCATCTTTTGGAAGTTCATCTCGCTGGTCTAGCTGCCATCCGTTGCGTTTTGGTAGGGCTAGATATTGTTGCTGCTGCTGCGGCCGCGGCTGCCGCTGCTGTTGCGGCCGCTTGGTGTAAGCTGCGACTTGGTAAAGTATTTGCTTGATAGACGAGCTCTGTGGTGATGCTGGACTTTGCGTATGCGGGGGTGGTGGAGATGGGAGTGAGTGACGCGCAGCAGTTTTTTCTGCTACTGGCGGAAAATCGCGCCGCGCTCGCGCCCGCTCATGCTACAAGACGCGACACGTACATGGTCAAAACCTACCCGGTGCTACGCTACGAGCCAACCTCGGGAGCTTTGCCTTCGCGTGTGGCACTGCTGATAGATATACCGTACAGTACCTGGTATAGGTGAACGGGGTATGTCGTGTCCTCGGAGTGACCAGCTGGCCTACCCACACACAGCCGTGCCGTCTGTTGGTTTTCTCGTACTGGTTCGTACCTGGGTGGTACATACTCGTACGTTGTTCTTGCCTGAAAAATATGTGAGATTTAGCTGTTTGTTTTCATCCCTTTGTGTACCGTCGAGGGCTCCGCCCCTCTCCCTCCCTCTCTGAATTGCAAGGCCGGCAAGCGGTGCTTCTGTTGTGCGCGGCCCTGCCGCGTTGCGCACGGTGCGTTCGTAGGAGTTACGAGACGGCCTGGCCTTGGCTTGTGCCTCGTCAGAGAATCGCTGATCGGACTGGCCGCCATTTCATTTTTTGCCTTTTCGCCGCTTTTTATGGTTTTGTCGTCGTCTTTGTTCTCTCGGTACTTCTTCCCGGCGATCACACACAGCAGCACAGCGGCGGAGTTTCTCGTGTTGCGTCGCTGTCGTGTCCTATTGTTCCATGGTCTCATTACACTAATGATATGCTACAGGGCGTGGGGTTCGTTGCTACAGCATTAGAGTGGTTCGTTATCTCTCGGTCTCCTGCCTAAAACGAACCTACAACAACAGAGTAAATGCTGCTGTATCGTGTACCAGGGGTATCATATGATTTGAATGCGAGATTCTTGTCGAAAATAAATTGACACCCGAAGACGAGAAAGAGAAATATGCACGAGTATAAGCGCTCGATGTGTTCTTCAATTTTCCGTGCAACTTACGAGACATCCAAAAGTGGTCGTAGTGTCGGCGGGGCTTGTCGCAGCAGCAGCAGCAGCAGCAGCAGAAGCTAAGAAGCAGCAGGGCGCGGTCACACGGTTTCTTTCGAGCCTCATCTGGCGGCTGGCTGCTGTTGTATACTAATAGTCGTATCAAACACACATACCACGTATACAAGCACAAAAAACTAAAATTCTAACGCGTCGTTACGTGCCCGCCCGGGGGCCGGGGTGTGGTACCGTTTTTTCACCACCCACTAATAATAATACCGTCTACAGAGTGCAGGACATCTACAGCAGCAGTAGCAGTAGTGGGGCCTATATAAGGCGGTATAGTGTGGAGGAACTTTGACCCCCTTGTATAGAGCTGTCCTGTTCGTCGTATGTACTCGTATAGTCTAAGCAGGTGTATTCAGAGTTGAAGCCGTGCCGTCCGATTTCAACCGTCCTGTATCGAGCGGCCGCCTTATTCGAACCGCCTTATGTAGGCCCTGCTACGTACTGCAATCAGAAACAGGAAACTGACACGAGCTTACAGCAGTCTTACAGCAATATTATGTTTTTGGCGACACACCGCCGTGGGACATCCCACGGGAATTAACGGCATGTGACGGCATGTCATGGGACCCCCCGGTTGGTGCGGCGGCATGCCATGATATACTGCGACATATCCCGGTTGTTGTTTTTGCTACAACATGTCTTAGCGTTTCCCACGGTGGAACTGATGCCGCGGGAGTAGCCTCGGGATATCGCACGAGACTTCCCATGGCGCCCCACGGGACGCCCCATGGTACGTGACGCAGGATCCCACGAGATGTCGCGATATCCCGCTGGCCGTACCTTAAGAAAAAAGAAAATGAGACCAGATGTTGACCGGTTGTCAACCGCGATCAGACATGCGCCGCGCCCAACGGTGTGTCGCAGAATGCTGCAAAGTTCCGCAAGACGTAGCACGACGTCCCGCGACGTCCCGCGACGCGCCGCATGACGCGCGTCTACTCCCTACCCTATCCCTAACCCTGACCCCACCGACCACCCGCGGCATGTCACGGAGAACTGCCGCGGGAATCAGCACGGAAACTGTCATGACATGCCATGGCCTTCCGCGGCATGCCTCGAGGGATACCGCAGCGTGCTACGACATGTACCGCGACATGTCGCAGGATCTCATGGCATGTCTTGGGACATTTTATGGCAAATGAGGTGGCATCCCGTGACATGTCCCACGACATGCCGCCGGGAATCGAAATAATGCGCAGCACTGGAACTATTCTCGTTCGCTATGTATCGTCATGAATAAGGGTATCGTTATGAACAAGGTATAACACCAGCCGTGGACGTATAGTCAAGTATATCATATCATATGATACGAGTCGTTTACCGTTTGTGCTTGGTGTACTTGGTGTGCTTGGGTACTCGTAGCGGTGGGGACCGCGGGCCTTGATTGATTCAGCACAGTAGTGGAAGCGTCTCTTCGCGACGACGAGTCAACGACGAAGCCGTCAGTGGCATGCAACATCATCATTGGCATTTGGTTGTGGCCTCGCTCTCTTTCGTGAACACAGCAAAACATCAGCAGCAGCATGCCGCAGTAATAAAACACTGGTTCTGCTCACTGGTTGTCGTTTACTGTTAATAGTTGTAATCGAATGATTAGTCACACCAGCCGAAGAGGTCGGGAGTGGGGAGAAACGTGCCGGGGAAAGGACGCCCGACGCTGACGTGCCTGGTACCACACCTTTTACTAGTTAACCCAGGTCAACCCTTTATATAGACTATTCGTATTTCCAAGTGTTTGGTCCCCATGCATAACGGGAGTGCAGCAATTAGAGAAAAAATCACTTAAAACAATAGACTATAGTATATCGCTGCTGTTACTCTCCAGTAAATGTTGGATATTATGCGTGACGAGGTGTCTGGGGTATGCCGTTCAGTCTTCTGGTCCTTCCGAACGACGAAAGAAGAGATTGAGACCACCACCGACGCAGTTGGGGGCGGCTCTTGCTCGAAGCAGCAGCAGGACTGACGGTCTGTCTTGCCGGCGACCGTTTAGACTACGACGGCAGCCCGGGCAGCAGAGCAGCCGTACGTCGTAGCGGCGCACAGAATGCAGAAGCCCAGAACACCCAGAATATCAGAACATAGTCTGGACGAGACCTCGTTGTAACTGGTCTAAATCCAGGACGACTCCGAATCCTAAAACCTACAACCGCCATATCCATCAGCCATGCATCATGTAGTATGTGATATCCTGCAGGAGACATAGGCGAGCTTCTTGTCCTCCTGTCGGTGTATCGATGAGATACGAGTATTGCGATGTGGTAAACCGTCAGTACGATCGTATCGTATATGGTGCGTGGTAGTTGGAAGTACAATTGCTATGATAATACGGGTACAGCCGTGTGTGCTGTACTGGTATGATCTGGTATGATACAGGTAGTAATAGACAGAGCAAGCACTTGGCAGGACTCCCTTGATTTCGTTTTTTTGAGTGGAGACTGCAAGAGGAAAACCCGGGGAAGAAAGATTAAACGCCCCCTCCCTCCCCCGCCCGCCCCGCCCCCGCCAGGGTGACGATTTTATTATTCCGTAGGCATAGGGTCGTGCTCTAGTTCCTATAATATTTGAACTCTAATTGCTTAGATGGAACATAAAATAGTTCGAAGGAGCATAAAAGATCATGATATCATGACGTCGTGCGAATTTAAGTTCTTTAGTAGAGATAGGTGACACGAAACACTAATGGTTGCGTGCAGGGGGGGCGGGGCGTAGCTCCAGCGCTCGACGGGATTCTCTCTCCTTGCGAATGTGAGAACGTTCCACGTTCGTCGCCTGTTCTCGCTTCCTCGCGAAGAAAACCGGTAAAGCCGGTTCGGTGCACGTCCACCTTATACATATCGCGTCACTCTTTCAACAAGGAATAATTAGTTGAAAACATCCCTCCTTTATTTTATATACCTTGAAACTTTGCACCACACGTGTTTAATGCGTCCTTGCCCTGAATCCGAAGACCGGGGTCTTTTTTTTTTTTTTTGTTATTTCGCAAGGAAAAAAAAAATGCACAGCTCTTGCAGATGACGATCTAGATCATCTATTATTAATAGATCACCTAGATCACCTAGATCATCTACTATATGTTGATGATCCTATAGTTGCCGTTATGAGATGCTGTGCAGGATCTGTATACGTAAGAGTACATATCTAACCCAGGAAATATGTGCTAGCTAGATCATGCAGATCGTACGGCTCCCACCCGGCAAAATGAGCTAGACCATACAGATCTTCCCTGAAATATCTACCTGGTACAGTAGATCATCGAGTAGAGATATACAGATGATCTGTCCTTTTTTTGCAATGTTGTGGCCCTCAACCGTTGTGGGGACTATTTTCAATCGCACCCATAAGAGGGGGGGAGATACCAGAGGGAGAGAAAGGTCGATATTATTAACCCGTTTGGCAGCTCAAGGAGAAAAATAACGTCGAGAAAACGAAAAAACGACGATTGAAGCAGCGTCGGTCACGCGCAACAACCCGGACCGCTCAGGTGTGGGATGCATGTTGGTTAGATGGCACTGTTCGCTAGACCACTTAGTCACTGTGGTATACAGCAGTGGGTACCCCGGTTTAAGAGAGCCCACGATAAGAGCATTCGGGACTAAAGAACGTTCAAATCGGCGTGTCCGCTATGTGTAGATATATTTTTTCCCACTTCAGATAAGAGCAATGCGTAATTAAGAGCGCTTGTTTCGGCTTGTCACGGGGCGCTTTTAAATCGGGGTGCCCACTGTATAGCATTATCCACTAGACCACTCAGTCATCCACTAGACCACTCAGTCTAGTGGATAGTGCTATATAGCCAACAAAATACTCCGTAGTATTTACTTTTCGAGTTAATCAAATCTCGGCGGCCTCTAAGCATTTGAATCTCCGGGGCCCTCCCCTTTCCACTGGACGAGAATCTGGGGACCCACCATCATAAAGCATTCATAATATTCTCCAGCACGTGCTACGAATACCACCAACAGAGTGTACCCGTGCTGGCACAGCTAGGAGACCTGTGACACGCGCGGAGCACGCAGCTAGTCGTACTGCAGTGTGCTCCCGCCAGACGGTTGGCGAGATTTTACCTGGTGCCCGTATGGTCTTGGTTTGCTAAACCTGAGCTCGTCACCCCTGCCCGGCACAGAACTGCACTGGCGTTTTTGGGACAAGGCTGTTAGAATTCATATAGGATTATTTTTCGAGCCTTGAGAGGGTTAAATGGCTAAGAGGCGGAGAAGGGGGGGGGGGGGGGGTTGGAGTGCGACGAGCAGGCTCCTTTGTTCGAAGGACAACGACTCTTTCGCCTCTCGCAGCACCCACCAAGAACTAATCTCGCCGCCCCCGCCCCTTACTTAAGCCGCATGACGTGTGACGTCATCGTTTGTCTTTTTTTGGTTGCAGGCTGATTCGCTGATTCTCACGTGACCGGGAACAAAAAATCAGTCGGACGCTTGCCTTCAACATGGGCAATAACGTCTCACAGCAATGCACCAAAGGCAGTAAGATAAGACCACAAGACCGGGCAAACAGGTCATATGACGGTCTAGGTTTGGCCCGTCAAGGCCTCTTTAGAAATAACATGCTAGGTTTAGTGTGGGAAAGTCCTTGACGGCTGTCTGTCGAGGGAATTTCGCCCATCGAGGTCTCTACAGATGTGAATATAATAGGTTTACTATGGGAAGTTACTTGACGGCGGCCCTGTTTGACGATCTAGTTTGGACCCGTCAAGGGCTTTTGAGTTAGTATACTAGGTTAGTGTGGGGAGGGGTATGAGTGCCGTCAACCGGCATGGTTTGACCAGGGAGGCGTGTCTGTTGGGGTGTACTTAAAGAGCCGACCGATCCGGTTTTCGTTTATTTTAACCTACTGATGTTGGCGGCCGGCTGATGTGCAGTTGTCCCCTGATATTCCTGCACAGCAATGCTAATGTTACATTCCGGTGGAATGGCGGATTGAGGAACTAGGTCTTACCTCATTTACCTGTGTTACTCCCCCCTCCTCGCAGTTAAGACAATCACCCTCAATAGGCATCAATCATGACACACACAACGCGCGCGCCATTGTGGTATAGTTTGACTTATTAATAGTGCGCCTCACTCTTCGTGTCTGGTCACGTGTCGAGAGCTCGATTGGGCCAGGAGTATGATAGATGACATGGGAGTCATCGTCAGATTTGTTTTTGCGGTTACTTTCTGATGTATCGTCAGCTGTGTGATATTTGAGATTTTTTGCCATTGTCTTCTTCTATTAATAATGCCTTCCTTAACACTGCTCACACAGCAGTGTTAGAGCCGCAACTGGGTTGATTTGGCAGCGCGAACGAGCTTGCGGTGGATCGAATTAGACGGGGTAGGGAGGGAGTGGGGTGGGGGTGGCGTGTGTACTCAGTTTGTGGGAGGGGGGGGAAGCGTTGAGAGTCGCGCCACCCCTTATCACGAAACCAGATCCACCCTGCGATTGTCATGGCATCAAAGTACACTGTGTAGCCCTGCGTCTCGGTTTTCCTGTGTCCGTTCTGCCTTGACCCCGGAGCCTCAAAATGCCTACTTGTGACGTTGTACTATTACTACTGCTGTTTGTGTTTATACAGCAGTCAGATTCCAGCAATCGAGCCAGCAGTGACCATGAAGCGCAACACTTCTTCGACGACGAGCCTGACGGACATGGGAGTGAAGGATAGCGGCGACAACAAGCTCAACATCATCGAGACGGGCGAGGAAGGAACGCTGGACTACCGCCTCCGCTACGCTATGGCGGAGCACTCGCACAGGTGATTTTGTGTGGTGATAGTGATGGTGATGGCGGGTGCGATGATATCAGTCGATCTATTAACAGATGATCTACATACAGTAGATCATCTAGGTCGTTTTTAGTAGATATGGTGTGGATGATTAGTGAAGGGGTAGGGTGGCGGTGTGGGGGGAGGGGGGGAGGGAGGGGGGCGTACTCATTTGTTGCTTGCCTTAGTCATTTGACCATTGACCACGCATCCCTTTCGAGATGGAGCACGTACCCATGTGTTTCTTCCCTTGGTCGTTTGAGGATTTGACATTGACCACGCACCCCCCTTTGGAAGCGGAGCATCGTTCCTACTCCTAGTAGAGACACCTCCAACGTTTGGGCGCTCAGTACGTTTTTTCCATATACGTGTATATATATTTTTTTGATTGTCCGGGGGGAGTGATGGTGAAAGGAGTAGGGACGATGGAGGGGTAACGTTGAAATTGCGTTGATGAGGGATGATGTTGGTGATGAGAAAGGCTGGAAGTGATGATCAGCTGGTGAGTTATTGTGATGGGTGATGTTGACGACGATGCTGCTGATATGATTGATGGTGTTGGTGATAGTGATGATGGTGTTGGTGATAGTGATGATGGTGACTGTTCCAGCGAACGGCGATGATATTGATAACGATGATGATGATGATGATGATGATGATGATGCGCCGATCAGCCAACTGCGTGTATCGCGAGGTGCTGCACCTTCTGTGTCCAACTTTTTCACCTCTATGGAACTACTGCACCCACAGTTTTATGGGGAAAATACTTGAAATTTGTATCGTATGATTTTTGGAGTATTTAAGGGGTTATGCCCCTTCCGTCGGGTGCCAGTCCTGGCACCAGTCCTGGCACCAGTTCCATTAACAACCCCCCCCACGCCACGCCCCTTCTGTATTTTCTCCTTTTGTTTCTCGGGGCCTGCAGCCAGCAAGTAATCTCTGTGTGGCACGACATCCCGCTCTACGTCCGAGACGAGGCCGAAAAGGCGACTGGAAACCTGAACTTCGTGTGCGAGATCCCTCGCTGCTCCCGCAAGAAGTTCGAGATCTCGACCACGGAGGCCGGCAACCCGATCAAGCAGGACACCAAGAAGGGGATGCTCAGGGAGTTCAAGAAGGTGAGCTAGCCTTACAGCCAGGGGGGGCGGGGGCGGGGGCGGGGGGGGGTGTTTGTATCGTATGAATGGCTTTTGAGATCGAGGGAGAGGACGCCCTCCACTCGGATGCTCAGGGAGTTCAAGAAGGCGAGCCAGCTTTACAGCCAGGGGGGGCGGGGGCCCGGGGGGGGGGGGGGGGTTATTGTATGAACGGCTTTTGAGATCGAGGGAGAGGGCGGCCTCCGCTTCTGCACGCTGCCCACGTCTGCTCACTGTACGCAGGTCCGGACAATCTGCTGTCCCACTCACCGCATGTAATATGGCCAGCCACACTGTCACGTTTCATTGACCCGCCCTCCCCCCCCATCCTTTCCATGCGTTTTTGTTGGCTTGCAGGGCGACATTTTTTTCAACTACGGGTGCTTCCCGCGAACTTGGGAGGACCCAGACCACATCCACCCCGACACCGGTTACCAGGGAGACAATGACCCTCTCGACGTGTGCGAGATTGGTCTCCGCATCGTTGCCACGGGAGACGTCAGGCAGGTCAAGGTGCTGGGCGTACTGGCCATGATCGACGAAGGTGGGTGTAGGCGGGGGTGGCGGGGAGGGGCGTGGCGGAGGAAGAGGGGGGGGTATAAGCTCTTCGAGGCATTGATCGTGTGGCCTATTGTAACCTACCCTAACCCCACTTACTCTGGTCGAACGTAACCTATTTACAAACCATCGAACCCAACTTACCCAATCTACCTCGACGCGACCCGGCGCTACCCGACCCGACCCGACCCGACCCAACCCAACCCAACCCAACCCAACCCAACCCAACCCAACCCAACCCAACCCAACCCAACCCAACCCAACCCAACCCAACCCAACCCAACCCAACCCAACCCAACCCAACCCAACCCAACCCAACCCAACCCAACCCAACCCAACCCAACCGTACCCGTTCGTTTAGACGAGACGGACTGGAAGGTGATCGTGATTGACAAGGAGGACCGCTGGGCGCCGGAGCTGAACGACGTGGAAGATGTTGAGCGCCTTCTGCCTGGCGTAGTCTCGGCCATCCGCGAGTGGTTCCGCACGTGAGTAGCTGCTGTTTCGTTTTTCCGCTTGGAAGAATTTTGATCAAATTCTGTTTCCCAACTAGCTTGTCTTTAAAAAAAAGAAAGAGCAGCAGCGTGAGAGGACTTTAGTGTTCCCGTTTCAAGATTTTTCCAACTGTACTTTCTATTGGTTTGTACCCAAAAAGTGGGTGCAGTACTTCCAAAAGGGTTAAACCCATTTCCAACTCCTAAAATGATCCTAGTCTAACTCCAAGTGTTTTGTCCCGATGGCGGGACTGCGGTATTAAAACGGTTAAAATATACCTGGTACAAGGTTCCCCTCCGGGAAGAAATGCCTAGGGAAATGGCGCAAGAACAAAACCCAAGTATCCAACATCTGACTGCTTCGGCAAATAAGATGTACCTCTGGTGGTAGTGAAAACTATATTCTTGTCCGCAGCTCGAGAAGCAGGGGGTGGGGAGGCGGCCCTCCCGGGGACGGTTCGCTCTCTCCGCGTCGTGATGGAGAACCGTAAAGAAGTGACAATCCCATCAGCACGTGTTCAGGTTCAGCTACCTGATATGTTTGAAATGTTCATCTCGTGGTGTTGAGAAAACAACAATGGTGAATAGTGAATGCCTTACTGCAGTAGCTTGTGACCACAGAGAGAGAGCTCGTCTCTATGGGAGGGATCGGCGCGGGCGCTGGGTGTGCTGGATGTGGGTGGGTGGAGATATCAGTTTTTGAGAAGAACACACACTGCTGTATATATATATTTATTTTTTTTTTCATGTATGTATGTAGCGCGTTTCTTGCAGCCCCAAAGGGGTTGAAGGGTGTATTTGAAGTGTTTACCTGGTGGTGGGTGTTCCAAGAAAAATCTCGGGTGAAGGTTGAATGCCTACTGCTGTACTTCGAAGTAATTGTGTACGTACGTACAGTACGTAGTAGCGATAGAGGTAATATGGTATGCCGTTTTTTGGCAGAAAAATAATCTGAATAACGGGGGGGGGGCTCCTTAACGCCTTCACTACTGGAAACCCTTTTTGGGCACATTTTTACTTGAATTTAGCATAAGTCAGGATTTTGGGGTTCTAAAGGGGTTATAACCCCAAATCGTCGGAATGAATCCATTCTTGTTTTTGCGATACAAGAAGAAGAAAAAACTGAAATGACGGAGCTCCCTGATCCGAAATCACCGCAATTAATCAATTTCTTGTTTTTTGGTATGCGTAATATTTTTACCTACCTAGGCCATCGGGTTGTGCTTTCGGTTTCTTCAAAATCGGTGTTTGGTTGAGGTATGTAGAGTAGTTTGATCAAGCAGCCACCCTCAGAAGGCAAAAAGAGAAAGGTGCACCTCTCTACGTATCACGCGCTTTGTTGGATTTTTTTCAGGCGTTTTTGAGGCACCCCTCGGGTCGAGATGTGACTGATACGGTTACTGAATCCGTGTTTTTGGTGTTGATACTGGTACAAATTGCTGAGTTTCTTTTGAGTGCTCGCTTTTGAGTGTCTGTTTACCACTTATGGGGGCTAGATGTTTCTGATATCGTTACTCATCCGTCATGTTGATGTTGATTGATACTTATACTGTTCCTGATTTTCTTTTTGAGTACTCGCGTTGGAGTTTCTGTTCATGCCATCACGTTTAGTCCTGTGAAGTAATATACGAGAATACTCGAAAGGCTATGGCCAACTTGGGTGTCCATCTAGTCTATAGACATGTATTTATTTTTTTTTTTTCCACCTGGATATTCATTTTTGATGTTTTCGCTTTTCCGCTTTTCGCAGCTCTCTTTTTTATTTTTTGCCATGCATTCTGACTAAGGCCAACCCGGGTATCAATCTACTAGACAGTCTAGACCTTTTTGTGTGTGTGTTTGTTGCCAGGATTCTTTTTTTCGTTGACGTTTTCGCTTTTCCGCTTTTTCGCTTTTCCCGGTTCTCTTTTTTTTTCGCCATGCACTCTTGAACTGTTTTTTATATGGATACTAGGTACAAGGTCCCGGACGGCAAGCCGTTGAACAAGTTCGCGCTGGACGAGCGGTGCATGGGACGATCATACGCGATGAAGGTGTGTTATTTATATCCCTTTTCCAACTCCTGAAGCTGTCCTACCGTATTAGTAGTCGAAATCCCTACTTTATCGAACTTAACACTTAACAACGCGGGTGCGGTTCTAAAGGGGTTCATGGAGGGGGGAGGTGGAGGGCGGGGGGCCCGGGAGGGGGGGGGGGAGGTGGTGTTTGGCGGGGGGGGGGGGTGCACTCATTCGGCGGGGGGGCGGGGAGGTGGGGGGGGGGTATACTCAGTTTGTGCATGGCCTGTATGACCATAGACCCTCGAATTCCTACTATGCCGGAACGGAGCACGTCTGCTTTTCGGGTTTTCACCGATCAGGCAGACATCGCGTGCGCCAAGAGCAAAGTGCCATGAGGTGTGTGTGCTTTTTTTTCTTGGGGGGGGGGGCGTTTTGATAGGCGCTGATCGTGGCAAGTGCTTTTGCTCGCTTGCTTCCCTCGGTCGGAGGTTCGCGAGCGCTATTGCCTTGTTTTTGCTTTATATCTCCGGCAGTTGATTTATTTCATTGGCCGGAATTTGAATTTGAATATTTTTTTTCCTATCGAAGAGGCTACGAGTAGTGAAATTCTGCATGGTACTTGTAGCATATTTCGATAAATCAATGTTTGAGTAAGATGTCCACCCCACTCTGGCGTCAACCCCCCCGGCCGTGTCAGACGGCTTGCCGAGCGAGCCGACTCGTTGCCCGCGCGCAGGCACTCTTTTCGAGGGTGTGGCGGCGTTGTGTGGCGGTCGATATTTAGTTTTGTTCGCTTTTCTTCGCCAAATGCTTTGCATATTTTACGATTATTCCCCCTTCTTACTTGTCTCTGCCTCCCTCCCTCCCTCCCTCCCTCCCTCCCTCCCTCCCTCCCTCCCTCCCTCCCTCCCTCCCTCCCTCCCTCCTTCTCTCCCTCCCTCCCTCCCTTCCTCCGTCCCTCCCTCCACTCCCCCCACCCTCGTAGGTTGTGTCAGAGTGTCACATCGCGTGGCGCAATTTGGTCGGAAAAGCCGAGCTAGGGGGGGAGATCAAGCACAACCTCTCCGTGTCGAGGCTGAGCGACCTAGCGTCCGACATCGAGCCCGAGGGTATGGGGGATGCTTTCGCGGATGGCGCTGACGATGACGATGAGGAGGGGGGTGCGGAGGCGGGAGAGGAGGATGGGGAGTACCCCACCTCTCTCATCGCGTGAGAGGGAGAGAAGGGTTTGTTGGCCGAAAACTGAACACGTGTCTGTTCGAACCCTATCCCCTCTTGCCCCCAGACCGGGCCTTGGACTTGGGATGGTATGGGATGGCTATGGAAGGCAACATTCCCCGGAGCTTGGGCATGGGATGGGATGGGGTGGAAGGCATTGTCCCACAGGCCTTGGGCATGGGAGAGGATGGAACGGGATGGCGATACCGTCCAGCGGGTCTTGGACATGGGATGGGATGGGAGGAGATACCCGAGACCATCACCGCCACCGCCCCCGCCACCCCCCGCCGCCGCCGGCACCACCACCACCACCACCGCCTCTGGTGGTTTTGATGTTAGCGCTGCAATTGCATGCGGTGCGACCGACGCGTATGCGGTATGCATGCATGCATGCATGCATGCATGCATTCATGCGTACGTATGTACGTACGTACGTACGTAGAGCAACCAGGAGTTGGGAGTTTTGTGGGATGGGTGGTGTCTGTGTTAGTGGATGTGAAAATCTTATTTGTTAGGTAGGATAACGTACCGACCCGCCTCTCTTTTATTTAGTGGGGTGGGGAGGGGGTAGGGGGGGGGGGGGGGCTTGAGTGACGTTCTCACTCGAGGGAACAATTAGGTGGAGGGGGGGTTGGGGGCGGGGTGGCACCCACCCTCGTGTGTTCTCGACTTTGGTGACAGTATCAATAGTTGTTGCATCACAGCAATTTTTGGCGAGATATGCCAGGCGGTTGTTGCCTCGGTCTCTCGTCTTCTTTGTGTGTGCGGTGCGGTTTTGGGGTGTGCCTGTTTTATTTTGCTGACCGCCTTTTTTCTCCTTGTACCCTTCCTTCACGGCTTTCACGGCTTTTTGCTGCGGTGGCGAGAGGGGAGAAATGTCGGGGCGCTTGCCCGTTGTTGGTGCAGTTATACGGAGGAGGGTTCTTGTGCACCATGGTGGACGTAAGTGTAGGGACGTTCGATTATTGTTGTGAGCACCCAAACGGTCGTTATGTTGCCGGACATAGCGGTACGTGGTACAACACCATCCTTGGTGGCGTGAGATCTCTCTGCTGGTTCGTGTCTGGCAAAAATCTCGAGTGTGATGATTTACTACTATTCATTGATGATTCCCCTCCTCCCCCCCTACATAGTCCTGATGCTGCGTTCGGCATCTCTCCTAATTCCTCGCGCGGTGGAGATTAAGGTCACCCGCGATGTTTGCTTTTCGTTTCCCGAACAATTTTGATTTGTGCCCAATGTCAAGCGCTGCGGTGTTGGTTGGGAGACGTTTGGCGTTGTTTTGGTACCGTTGAAACCACCGTAACTGTCTGGAGCAGGGTGGGGTGTTGTTTCTCCGGCGAAAGACAGCGGCTGGCGGTTGTTTGGGGGCTTCTAGTTTTAACCCCCTTGGAACTGCAGCCATGTTTTTTGGAGACAAAATACTTGATTTTAGTGTGGAATAATACTGTTGGCAGTAGTAGCAAAAGGGTTGAAACCCCCGCTGGGGGCGTTGGCGTAGTCGGGAAATATTTATGTCCCCCCCCCCTCCCTCCCCCCAGCCTTCATAGTCCTTTTTTTATAGCTCGGTCGGTGTCATTTTGTTAGATCCGTTGTTGGTGTATCATTACGTACCTATATACGTAGCCGTTTGGTTCGGTTTTTGCCCTCAGGCTTGAGTTTGGCCTGTCCTGCCAAAGCTGAAAGTAGTGCTTGTGGTGTTGCATGTTTGGGGGCGGGATGCGGGGAAAGGTATTGATAGGCGAAGTCCCGCCGCGATCATAGCGGTACCGATGTACCAGGTAACGAATTCCTATCATGTTTTTACTGTTTAGTGTCTCGTACAGCAGTAGAACGGTGAAGGTCGTCGTCGTGTGGGTTCGGTTTTTGCCGATCGGAAAACGCCTTTTTGATGATCGGTAGCCTCCTGTACGTTCTTCGTATTCCTTTATTGTTCTAATAATTATAAGTATGAGGGCATGGTGGGCGCATGTTCGTGCGTGCCAATAACCCACATGGAGGGCTGTATGTCCGGAAAACGGAAAATATTTGCGCCCACACCGTTGTGCCCTTGCGTGCTCACGGTCTGGCCTTGATTTTTTTACCGTTTGTTGAGCCTATGGTCCCTGGCCGTGGAGTGTAGCGAGTCGTGCAGAAGAATAAATTAAGGGCGATAAATTAATTGAAACGAAAAATATAAGCTTTGAAAAAAAATCCTTGTTCAGCCGTTCTTTCTCGTGCTCGACAGGTCGCGAGTAAAAAAGCAGTACGTACATGCGGAATGCGCCTCTTGCGCCATTGTTCTCCCTGCCGTTGCGGAGTGTTTCCCTGAAAAACTTGGCGTTTTCGCTGCCGCTTCTTTCTCCCCTCTCCGCGTTTTGAAACGAATCGCGAATTCTTATCCTTGCACGATATTATGCGCGGTGGTTTTTGCCGCGAAAAGCGAATCACGCGGCGCGATCGCACGCCACCCCCACCCCCCAACCCCCATTGGCATCCTCAAGCGGCGCATATGTGCCAGCACATGTGCGACGAGTTGACGTGCGGGACGGCGGCGGGCGGGCGGACGGGCGGGCACCCACAGAGTCATTCCATTAACCCTTAGCCCTGTTGGCACCCATTGATACCATTTTTTGAAAGGCGTCGATCGCGATCTAATCTAAAAGCGTTTAGGAGAAGCATGAGGCAATCCGAGTATTTGTCATGCCTCACGCTCTTGCTCGCCTCACAGCTTCCTGCGTTGCAGTTCGAACACATGTGCTATACATAGACTACACCAGCACCAGCAGCTCGGATTGCTTCATGTGGCAGCCGATACCGTAAGAATCGTCATATTTTTCGTCATTTCTTGTTTGCGTCTGGAGTTTCAAAAGCGTTAAAGCTACATCAAAAATGACCATTTATTTCGCAATTTCAGGCAGTTTTGCCCCGAAAATTTTTTGGGGTGCAGTTTTACAGGGGAGCCCTCTATGCAGCTCATGTTTTTGGAAACGTCCAATCATACGACGCATGCATGCTATTAATAAATTACCCGGCAGAGGTGTGCCGCTAGTTAGTTTTTGAGACTTAAACTCACGTGCTTGAGGAGCTCTCATGCCTCTCTCAAAAAACCGATTTTCGGGGGGGGACCTACTAATAGAAGCTTTTATTTTTTCAAGACGGTGAACACTCCCAAAGGGCGTAGGTATACAAGTAAAGCATGACTGATTCCACGATCTAGTCCCATCCAAAACCATTGATTTTCTTGAACGAACGTTTCATGGCTGCTCGACACAAGGAAGGATACTATTGAAAAAGAAGTATCCATGTAATTTCTTGTGTGCAAAGGCCTAACGATCGACGACGTCGGGGTGTCGAGGGACACCGTGTCTCAGGAGATACGACCGGGAGCTGGTTTTGAAACCGGCGATTTCGTTCAAGAAAAGTTGGAGGGGCTACCGTAGAACGACTGATAATATGTATGAAAAAAAATGAATTGCGGACGATTTTAGGTTGAGGGAGCTCTCTGCCTGGCGTTCAGACATCAATTCAGCCAAAAATGTGTCTACCTTTTGTCGTAGAACGCGTTCTGTGACGTAGTGTGCAGGTCCTGCTTTGCAAACATTCGCCGTCGTTATTTTCAGTATCGAAATGCGAGGACCTTTTACGTTCGCGCTCCATTGCGGCGCCGTCAGCTCAGCGGTATCAAGCTCACTCCTGGCCAGGGATAATTGGGCACCGAATTATTAGCTTCGGGCATCTGTTCTGTCTCCTCGTCGTTATCGTTAGTCGTTAGTCGCTGCTGTGTGAGCCGTACACGCGCGACGCAGGCGGAGCGAGGGGGGTACTGTTCCAGTATCACACCAAAAATATTATTTCGTTACGGGAATATTGTTTCATTACAACAATATCGGAATATTCTTGGGGTTAAGCACTATTATTCCAGAACTATTATTCCATTACAAAATCGTCGGAAATATTCTTCCACAATGAATCAGCACGGACTCTGGGTGTACTGATGTCGTTGGGTACAGAAAAAAACTGGTTATTAATGTGAAGACAGCACATACCATGACATCGGTAATATTTTTCCACCATGAATATCGGAAATATTTTGCCACATATCTGGAATATTCTTCCATATCGGGATTATTCTTCCATATCGGGAATATTCTACCATATCGTGGGAATATTCTTCCATATGTTCTACCATATCGGGGAAATTCCATCAGCAATGCTAAATCGACACCACCACGCCGGAACACTCTTCCGCGATGCCACTGCAACGTTCTTCTACGATAACACCACCTCCACCAGACCCAAACGGGTCGCTTGACAATTGCAACAGCAGAGCAAAACAAAAGCAGGCTGTCTGCCCTGCACACGTGACGTTCTCGCACCTTCTTTATATTCCACGAACCAAACTCGCGCATCGGATCACAACCTCCCTGCCTACGTTACTTCACGAGACCCTAGTTCACGAACCAACCGGCGCGTCGGGTCGACTCCGTGGTTCCTCCTACCCTTCTACTACAGCGGTGGTGTGCCGGTATGCGCCAGCCCAATATACCAGCAATACTCAGGGCACCGGTATTATTGGGAAGAGAGGTGTTATACGCGTAGAGAGCGTGTCCATACAAACTATTGTGATGTTAACGCGCGTGTGTGTCGTACATGTCTTTCCGCTTCACTCCAAAACATTATCCCTTGTCACTGCCCAGCAACCCGGGCTATTATTCGTGTGGTCGATGCCGCAATTGTCCAATTTATTATTTTTCGGCATTTTTTTCCTTTTGGAGTCTTAACGGTCATGGTAATCGTCCGATTTTTTATTTTTCTGACATGTTTTCATTTTGAAGTCGTCCTAAGAAGGGCTAAGACGACTTTTTCGCAGCAGCAGCAGCAGCAGCAGCAGCAGCAGCGGCGACCTTCGCCGCAGCCTTAGCCTTAGCCTTGGCTTTCTTGGAGCTACTGCCGCCGTCCTCCGGCGCGAGGATTTTCTCGAGGCCCGCCTTGGCCGTGTCTCTCCAGTCGCTGTTGACCATGGAAAACACTGCCGTGTCGCGGTTGCACCCCTGTTAAAACGCGACCGTACGGAGAGGCCAAACAAAGACAGGATTTATACGAGCACCAACCACACGAGAGGTGCATTCCGGAGATAACGACGACAGCGGTGGCGGCGGCGGCGCAACATACCGGGGTACTACTCGTAGGCAGCTGCCGTTTCGCCGTATGTCCGCCCTAACGCCGGACAGGCGGGCGGGCGGATGTGTGGGCCGAGGCGGCATCGACCCCACTAGAACTGCAAAAATTGGTTCCACATTCTTTCCGATTAGTTTCCCCCCCCCGGAAACGTGCGTGCAGTTATACGGGGATTAAAAGTCGCCGCGATAGAAAAAAAAATGGCCATCGATGCTTGCTTGGTGCCGACTAAACGCGTTCACTCGTCCCGAGCCAAGTCTCCAAATCGACGTGTGAGTGGCGACTACCAAAACGAAGCGAAGACAGACGATGCCCGCAGAGCGGGCATGCCTGCACAAGTCGCTGTTTTCGATACAACGCCCCCCCCCCCCCCCGGCCTCCTCTCATTCCCCATACCACGCCGCACGAGCAAGAGGCATCCCGCTCCCTACCCTCCTGCTTCTTTAGCACACAAAATAAGATTCTCGCCGAGTAAAGCCGAGGCAGCATAAAACAAAACGAATCAATAACATGAGAGGGGTTTCGGGGGAAGTCAGCAGAACCACACCACCACCACCGCCGCCGCCGCCAGTGCTTCGGCTCACAGTATTTACTCGCCAATAGCGCAGCGCAAATGAGTCCTAAGTAAAGAGGTACACCGCTCTCTCCCCCTCCCCTCCTCCGCCCCTCCCTCCCCCCCCCTCCCGCCCCCCCCTTCCCCCCCTCGCCCCCCCTTCCCCCTCCCCCCTGCTCACCTTCACAACCATGTGCTTCCGAAGCACCCCCTCAAGATGGAAACCGGCGAGAGGCAGGTGCGTTCTCGCATCGGTGTCCCCGGCGTCCACTAGCCTCTCTACCCGGCGGTACCCCATCCCGAACAGGTGGCTGAGGAGAAGAAAGTGAAGGTCGTGTAAGGCACGAGACTCGCGGTACGCCGGGTTGAGCCAGACGTCTCCTGCACGAATGGCGCGTGCACATACACAGCAAAAATTACGGCTTGAAATTTGCGCATGTGATGCCTCCCCTCGAAAGTGGAAACTAGGTAATGTCTTGAACTACAGTAGTGCCTGGTACAGGTACATAAATCATTGTCGGGTAGCGAACACAACGAATTTTATGTCGCGTACGGCGTCAGACTCGCGGTTGCTATTGTTGTTGTTCTCACATTAACTCGCATGATCAAGTCTGTGTGGTCACAGGACAAGCTCCAGGCATTTTTTCTGGAGTGGAAGAAATACCCCACGGAAAAAATACATACAAAAAGAAAAAAGTAATCGTATGTATCATACCTAGCTGAAGTAAATCAAACATCCGCTAAAAATATATAAGTGAAATCGGAAGTCGGCGTACGGACATAACAGGCTCATGCTGGCACATAGGTTTCAAGACTCGCAGCTGAAATCGACTGCACAGCATGCCATCGAGGAAACAGAGCCATTCTACAAACCCGAGGAGGAAAAAATAAAATAATACGTACGTAATAAGTTACGTAGACTCCCCAGGGTTGAGTCAGACATCTCTTGCACGAACGTCGCGCGCACACACAACTTCAATTTGTTTGTTGTTTTAACGAAATTGTCAATTAAAGTGTACAAGTACCCTGACGGTTTTTTGTTTTTTCGTTTTCGACTCTCTCACCTATTTGGGCGCGGAGGCATGAAGGTTCGTTTCCAAGAATGCCCGCCATCCCGATCACACTGCCCGTCTCGCGGTCGAACTGCCGCGCACAAACGCGGAAGGTGGGGGGGGCGGGGGGGGGGACACATTTGTTGCTTGCCTAAGTCATTTGACCATTGACCACGCATCCCTTTCGAGATGGAGCATCGTTCCTACTCCTAATAGAGACACCTCCAACGTTTCGGCGCTCATTACGCTTCTTCCACATACTACATAGCTCTGTTTGCTTATCCTATCCCCGTCTTGTTTCGCCGTCTGCGACCACCATCTATCTCCTAGGATAGCGATCGTTTTCTCGCTACTCTCTAATCTACCAAACTCTTCCATGTCACATGGGGGCGGGGGAGGCGGTAACACGTCGAGGTTGGGGGGGATAGAACATGTCATAGCAAAAAGAAGCGCAGAGTAATGCTTGCGGACTCTTCTAGGATAAAAAGGTGCCGAGGAGCATCGCTTTGATGTCCTCCTGCTCGCGCTTACTTACCGTGGAAGCAGCCCTATCTCGCACGCGCAAGTACAGTTTTAACCCCAACTCCGTCAGACCGTAAAATTATCGCAGTACCCCTATGTCACCGGTACATACAAGAAAAAAAATCAACAGTGTCAACGCCAACGCTAACGCTAACGCTAACGCTAGCGCTAGCGCTAACGCTAGCGCTAACGCTAGCGCTAACACCAACACTAACAACAACCAACAACAACAACAGCAATAGCAACAGCAACGACAAAACGGGGGTGCAACACAAGCACGACGAAAACCGACGGCAGTATTCCACGCAAAGAACAATCGCGCATATCATGATATACGGCGACTATACGAAGGAAGGAGCTGTCACCCCGCGAAACGTACACTAACTACTGACTGTATCGCTTGCCCTTTCCGCAGGAACGATGTTTTCAACATGCAGCCAAACACGCCGTTGGCCATTCCTTCCCGCCAACCGGACGCAATCCGATCCGATCCGATCCGATCCGATTCGACCCGACCCGACCCGACCCGACCAAACCCGACCCGACCCCCCGTACGGTCCTTACGTGCTTGGTGCATGGGATGATAGTGCACCCAAATTTCCCAAGCTTCTTCATTTCAGGAGCTTAATTGCTCGCACAACCGCTGATTTTGATGGGAAAAAAACGATATTGCAATACGATGAACAATCTCATGGACTCTAGCTAGATATAACGAGCGGTGCCTCGGTTTCAGAGAAGCCCCGTCAGTTCTGGCCAAAAAGGTGCTGCACACCCCAATATATCGTAGCTCGCCAAAAAAAAAAAAACGGTCTCGGAATGCTCTACCCGAACAGGGAAAAAATAGGCTTTGGGCACACCCTACGGTATTAGGTGCACCATTTTTTTTTTCCTTCTGAGGCTCTGTCCTCACTTGAGAAGCTCTATTTTTTTGCCTTCCAAGGATAGAACCGATTTTTGAGAAAACTGAAAAGTGAAACTCGATGGACAGACTCATGGCGTAGGCAACAAAAAACCCATGAATATCGCCTTGCAAAAAGAAAAAGAACGGCATTCCGACCATTTTTGGTTCAGGAGCCCCATCATTTTCATTCGTTTTTCGTCAAAAGCTCTGCCTCTATGTATCGCAGCACGCGTCTTTGCTGGTACTTCTGTCTCACCACCGTGAAGCGCAGCCCGTCTGAGAGCGGCTGCAGGAGGGGCGAGGAGGCAAGCTCTCCCGCCGTCTGGAAAGGGCCGTGGGGACTGAAGGCCCACAGGGCCAGGTCGGGATCATACGCGTGGCCCAGCCTGCAATATTAGTTTTGCAAAGTAAAAGCATTTATTTGACAAAAACAGCAACGAAAACAACAATTAAAACAACAACGCTCTATTTTACGCACTTGACGTACAGATAGAGCGCGCGAAAAACAACAACGAGGAAATGAGTAAAAGCGAAGGTGCCACGCTGCAGTGCGCTATGGGACCGCCGGGTTAGAGAATCGCCAGGGTGTATTTCGGCGGCGGGATCACCTTGTTAGGAAGCCGCCAACGGACCTTGGGCACCGACACCGCCATGTATGTCGCGAAAGCCAGGAAGAAACGGAAACGGGAGGGGGGGGTGCTGGTGGAGAACGATTACGCAGCGAGGTAGGGATCTTCTTGCATTCATGAATCAAGCTTCTGGCGCGGCTCCTACTGCTGTGGATGCTCCTCCGTCATTACAAAGCGACAGGTCGTGACCGCTGCAAAGACCGGATGTTTTGCTACCATACTTATATGCCCGTGGTTTTGGCCCAAGGGAGGCGTTTGCGCTAAGACGCATACCCGATCTGTCAAATTGACTCTAGCCGGCTCGACGAATACTCCACGAGAAAGCGTAGACTACTGATGTGCAACTAAAGGCACAACTTCCATCCAACACGACTAGAAGAAGCGACTCAACCACCGCTGCTACAACCACCGCTCCCACGACCACCGCTCCCATCCCTACTCCCACCCACCCCTACTCCCACCCCCCCCCCCACCCCTATCCATCGCTCCCACCGCTATCTCGCCCAAAACGCCTTCTCACGTGGGCGACCCGTTGCAGGCCTGAAAGAGCCGCTCTGCGTCTTCCTTCGCACGCAACACGCGCAGGGTTACGTGCTGACCGCGCAGCTCCCCCGCGACAACGCCTGCTGCCACCTCGCTGTCGCAGGTAGGGGCGGGGGGTGGGGCTGGCACCCTGGGCAGCGTGCGTGCCGCCTCAAGGAGCTCGTCGTAGAGCTCGGGCCGCGGCTTGAGCACTTGTTTTAGAGCGCTTGGCCCGACACCCTCGTACGTTTCGGCCTGCGGGAAGGTGGAGAGGCGGCCGCGAGAAAAACATGAGAAGGAATTGTGCATCAGGTTAAGATTGTGCTTTGAGTTATATGGTGTATGATACGTACACACCCGGTGTGCTAACCCTAATCCTAACCCAAAGTAGAAAGGAAGAGCGAGCGAGCGAGAAGCGAGCAACCACAGGAGCAAGCCAGCCGTAGCTAGCGAGTGAGTAAACGAGGAAGCAAGGAAGCAAGGAAGCAAGCAAGGCGAGCAAGGCGAGCAAGTCAAGCAAGGCAAGCAAGGTAGGCAAGGCAGGCAAGGCAAGTACGGCAAGCAAGGCAAGCAAGGCAAGCAAGGCAAGCAAGGCAGGCAAGGCAAGCAAGGCAAGCAAGGCGAGCAAGGCGAGCAAGGCGAGCAAGGCCAGCAAGGCAAGCAAGGCAAGCAAGGCAAGCAAGGCAAGCCAGGCAAGCCAGGCAAGCCAGGCAAGCCAGGCAAGCCAGGCAAGCCAGGCAAGCAAGGCAAGCAAGGCAAGCAAGGCAAGCAAGGCAAGCAAGGCAAGCAAGGCAAGCAAGGCAAGCAAGGCAAGCAAGGCAAGCAAGGCAAGCAAGGCAAGCAAGGCAAGCAAGGCAAGCAAGGCAAGCAAGGCAAGCAAGGCAAGCAAGGCAAGCAAGGCAAGCAAGGCAAGCAAGGCAAGCAAGGCAAGCAAGGCAAGCAAGGCAAGCAAGGCAAGCAAGGCAAGCAAGGCAAGCAAGGCAAGCAAGGCAAGCAAGGCAAGCAAGGCAAGCAAGGCAAGCAAGGCAAGCAAGGCAAGCAAGGCAAGCAAGGCAAGCAAGGCAAGCAAGGCAAGCAAGGCAAGCAAGGCAAGCAAGGCAAGCAAGGCAAGCAAGGCAAGCAAGGCAAGCAAGGCAAGCAAGGCAAGCAAGGCAAGCAAGGCAAGCAAGGCAAGCAAGGCAAGCAAGGCAAGCAAGGCAAGCAAGGCAAGCAAGGCAAGCAAGGCAAGCAAGGCAAGCAAGGCAAGCAAGGCAAGCAAGGCAAGCAAGGCAAGCAAGGCAAGCAAGGCAAGCAAGGCAAGCAAGGCAAGCAAGGCAAGCAAGGCAAGCAAGGCAAGCAAGGCAAGCAAGGCAAGCAAGGCAAGCAAGGCAAGCAAGGCAAGCAAGGCAAGCAAGGCAAGCAAGGCAAGCAAGGCAAGCAAGGCAAGCAAGGCAAGCAAGGCAAGCAAGGCAAGCAAGGCAAGCAAGGCAAGCAAGGCAAGCAAGGCAAGCAAGGCAAGCAAGGCAAGCAAGGCAAGCAAGGCAAGCAAGGCAAGCAAGGCAAGCAAGGCAAGCAAGGCAAGCGAGGCAAGCTAGGCAAGCTAGGCAAGCACAAGGCATACACAAGGCAAGCAAGGCAACCTACACGACTGAAGAGCTTCGAAATAGGCACAGGAGTACGATCATCGACAGCAGTCTAGTGCCAAATTCGGGTGCTTGCACGACCCATGCTAGACAAAGTTTCCCCTCCACTCTGCGCAGGCCGTAAACCGACTAACTCATCCAAAAACAGCCCTGGCTTAGCTGTGTCGCTACCTTGTCTGCTGCTGCTGGGTCACCTGTTCTCGCATTCTCTTGAAGGAGCCTCCGAAGACAAGAAGCAGGAAAGTCACCACCACCGTACAGCAGAACACGATCACCCCCGCGATGAGACCTACCAACTGCGGCGTTATCTCCACCATGATGGATGTGAGGGTATGGGACCCCTTTCTACACCGCGACACCTGCACTACCTGCAGTGAAGGGGGTAAGCAGAACACAAGATGCCAACCTCTTGCCTCGTTGCCTCTGGCCTCGTGCTGTTGACATTTTAACTGGTTTACGTATCTGGTGATTGGTCCGCGGCCCGAAAAGGAGAAATATGATTGGTCAACTGGACAGAAGCCACATTGGGATTTCCAATACAATGCAGTGATATTTCTCGACCGGGGGCATGTTTGCATGTTTCCTCCCCAAGACATTATATTTTTGCCTGCCTGTGCGCCCACCTATAACCAGCAGAGCAGTCGGACTCAAGCGCCTCTCGCCAAAGAGAACCATGGGCAGAAGCCCTGCACTGACTGTCGCAATTTTCGTGGCTGTGATTTTGCAGAACGCTGTCAGTTTCTACATCCCAAGCCCGGCTACTTCTACGCAATCGCTTCAACAACCCCTCCCGACCACCTTTGCGCGAGCACAACGGCGACCACAGCAACAACAACCCCAGTCAACGCAGACCAATGCGCTGAGGCCTTCGCGATGGACCGTGGGACTGTTGGCGGCGGATGGTGGCGACGGCGGTGGCGAGGGGTTCAGCGCTGCTCCGGACAAGGTTTCGCGCAAATCTGCTAAAAAGGCCAAAGCTAGGGGTGGGCCGCCTGTGATACCGGAGGCGAAGGTCACGGAGGGTCAGCAGGTCAGCAAGGCGGTGGTGGCGGAGGTGTTGGGTGCCCAGGCGAAGAAGGATGGAGGGGGCATCTCCGATGAAACGGCGGCCAGGTTAAGACATTTAGCTGTATAGCCACTTTTGTTGACTACGTAGTGGTGTTGCTATTGCATACCGGTATAATACCTGGTAACTGCCGTTGTTGCAGCACTTTGATCGTACTGGTATGTAAGATACTCAGCTGCAGGCTGCAGGTATCGGGCGATACGCTCAGACCTTCTTTTGCTCATGCTTGTCATGTGCTCATGGTGTGATGGTAAGCAGCCCACGGCTAGCTACCCAAGATTCATGGCCATTGCTCGAGGCTCGGCGCACGACAGAACATCGCCCCTTGCATCGTGGCGTAGCGTTGCATTGGTATTAATAGCAGCAGGGCACTCTGAGACTAGCCCATTCTAAATCCAAGTTTGTAGTGTATTCCCAAAAGGTGGGTGGGTGCAGCTGGTGATAAGCTTGTTCACTGCGGTCTGCGACGACTCAGCATGCCGGTGTGTAGCTCTACGCTATTTCCTGTTTCTGCTGTGTGCACCTATTGTATTAGACTAGTCTATATACATACATACAGCATGATGAAATTATAATGCTGTAGCTGTTGCACGTATGTTTCATACAACAGGAGCAGTAGCAGCAGTGTCGACCAGGGGTTCACGCACACAAAATTCAAAATTCGAACGTGTCACGCACTCGCCCAGTGAGGTTTCGTGAAGCAACTAGTCCCTATAGAACCATGTACTGCTGCACAGCTCGTACAACCACGGCAGTAGCAGCAGAGCTGTGGCAGCAGCAGCAGCAGCAGTAGCTCAAGAAGCAAGGATCGCCTTCTACCTGTCCGCTACGTGCAGCAGCAGCACGATGCTCTCCTGCGACAGCAGCAGTATGAGCAGCATGCTGTTCTCCTTTTCAGCAGTACGTGACCTAGAATTATTGTTTGCTTTCCTGTGTGTGTGTTTTTTTTTTTTTCGGCGCTGACGGGCTCCCCGCGGGATTACGATGTGACACACACGCGCGCAAACATGCATGGTAGCCATAACGGTGGCACGGCGACACGCTCAAAATACATCAGCGCCAGCACCTCGCACGCACAGACGGTTTCTCAACCAACCTAGTACCTGATACCAGGGACCAGAATTGTTGCTCTTAGTGTTGATCACATTAGCTCTTCGCCGTAATATAGCCCGTGGCGACGAAGAAGTATAGTCTTAGACTATGCTGTAACTGAGAGCGAATGCGAGTTTTTAATTCCCACCCCGCCTAAAAATGAGGACGCCTTTCGAAATGGCTGAAGACGGATTAGACAACCGCCACCGCCGCCGACCAAAACCGCACACACGTTGAGTTGGCTACAACTATCTTTTGCCGTGCGAGTTTCTACTGTATCGACAGCTATGCTGCTTTTTTTGTCGTTTTTCTTTCCATGCTGTTGGCAACGTTACCGTTCGGGACGATGTTTCCAATCATCAATCATCTGCGTGCTCGGTTTTTGTCGTCGTCGTCGTATCGTGGTTGCGTCGCCATCGTGCGTTTACCTGTCGACAGGAAGGCGATCGAAAATATGGAGCAAAAGGAGAAGGAACGCATCGAGGAGCGTCAGGCACGCATCGACAACGTTATGGCGGTGAGTGAAGGAGGTAGGGAGTGATGGAGGGAGGGAGGGAGGAGGGAACGGGGGGGGGTGGGAGGGAGCAGGGAGGGAAGGAGGGGGGGAAGAGAGGGAAGGGGGAAGGGAGGGAGTAGGAGGGGGAGGGTGGGGTGTACTCAGTTTGTGCATGGCCGTAGAAGAGGAGGTTGGGGGGGGGAAGCGTACTCATTTGATGCTTGCCTTAGTCATCTGACCATTGACCACGCTTCCCTTTCGAGACGGAGCACCGTTCCTACTCCTAATAAAGACACCTCCAACATTCGGGTGCTCAGTACGCTTCTTCCATATACTACATATAAACTGTTTTCTTATCCTATCCCCGTCCTGTTTCGCCGTCTGCGGCCACCATCTATCTCCTACGATAGCGACCGTTTTATCGCTACTCTCTAGCCTACCAAACTCTTCCATGTCACATACGTCTAACTTCCTCATCTCTAACGCATCCCGTTCCTCGTTGTACATTTCACATTCTACTACTATGTGAGTCCTACTCTCTATTGTTGTGCCACACGGGCACATATTTGTAGCCACGTCTTCCTCCCGACTACTGGTATATCTCTTCTTTCTGGTAGGTCCAGGTCCCCTATACGAAATCGCAGTTTCAGCTTTTTCGCGTAGTCCATTGGACCGTGCAGATACGTTTTCATTCCATTATCTTCCCTCAACCCCCCGTATATCTCTCAAGTGCTTCTCCTCCTTCACCTTACTTCTCAGCGCTTGCCTTTCCCTTTCTGCTATCCTTTCTTTTACCCCTGTCCTGTACCCGCCAAACTTCTCTGCAGACAGTATCTCTTCTTGGTCTCCTCCTAACTCCTTCCATATTTTCTCGACAACGTTATCCCATCTTATCGAGGGAGAGGGGGAGGGAAAGAGAGAATGAGGGAAGGGGGGAGGGAGGGAGGGAAGGGGGGGAGGGGCGGAGACGGGGGGAGGGGGGAGTGGCCGTAGGATGCGGAGTTTGGGATGTGGGTGATCGGAATTGTGATCTTGCTGTTTCTGCGGCGTTGGGGCGGAGACGGAAGGAGGGGGGGAGTGGCCATGGGATGCGGAGTTTGTGGTATGGGTGGTCGAATTTGTGATATTGCTGTTTCTGCGGCGTCGTGCGCAACAGTACCATTGGGGGTTGCTGCAGCAGAAACAGGGCTAGCTGGTCCCTCCCAAAATGGGACGGCGCCTATTTACAACCTATGGACTGCGGAACTTAAAACACACGCCACAGCCTATTACTATGTTTTTGTGTTCTGGGGTTGGAATGATCGAAACGGGGTGCCCAATAGACCGCACCTTCGTTTAAACTGGTCAACACCTCTGCTCTCATCCCGCCCGGACCGGATCCCATTTGCCACCGTGCTCCCACGCACTAGGTGCAGACGATTAGGGTTGGGGTTATGAGTTAGGGTTAGGGTTAGGGATAGTGGAATAGCCTATGGGCTGCTGTTAAGAGCTCCGGTCCATGGATTGTAAATAGTTGCTCTCTCAAAAGAGAGCAGGGCCGTGGAAGGTAGGTAGGGAGAGGGAGAGGGAGAGAGAGCGGAAGAGAAGGGGGGAAAGAAAGAGCGGAATAGAGAGAGAAGCACCATGGGATATCTTCCACGCCGCCCGTGTCGCCTTCCAATGTTGGATGCCAGCGATCAAAAGCGCCGTGCTTTCCCTCGGTTGCCGTTCACTACATTTGTTACCTCGGCCCCCCTCTCGTTGGTGCACACAATGCCTGCTTGGTCGGTAAAAACCCGGCGTGTATGATACCGCGATTACGCTCGCCCCCCCGTCACTTCCCCGTTGTCACTAACCCCCTGTCACTAACCCCCCCCCCCCCCGCCCCCGCCCTCTCGTTTTTTTTTTTTTTCAGGCGAAAACGGCGACGGAGGAAAACCCAGACGCCGGTAGTATCCCGGAAATTGTTTCCAACCGCATGCTCAAGAGAATGGTGAGTGGCATACTAAAACACGCGAAACACACACGCGCGCACACGCATAAAAAAAAACGTGGTTGCAAGTTTCAGGCGAAAATGGCGACGGAGGAAAACCCAGACGCCGGTAGCATCCCGGAAACCGTTTCCAACCGCATGATCAAGAGAATGGTGACTGGCATACTAAAACACGCGAAACACACACACGCGCGCACACGCACCCAAAAAAATGTGGTTGCAAGAGTCGCCGCCGCCGCCGCCACTGCGACGACAACGATTGCTTGTCTTTAGTACTGCTGCAAAACAGTGAAGGGTCGCCGCGCACATTTAGCCGCTTGCGTCACCCTCGTTCAGTTTAAAACTGAACATTTGAAGAGGCTACGGTACATTTGTTTTAAGGGGCTAAGGTACAAGATTATGATTTAGAGTCATCCCACGGTAGGGGTTGCAGTTGTATGATTGCGCCAAAACGTCCCTGGGCGATTGAGTTCCTCATGTGAGGAACTGCCGGTCAATGACGTAATTTCCCGAGTACATATTGTTTTAGGACTAAGGCATAGAAGCTTGGTCGGGTTGTGCGAACGAATGCCTTCCAAGTAATTTTTCAGGTGGGATATTGAGTTCCTCATGTGAGGAGCTCAGGGACTGATGATGCTGCAACCCTACCGTGGGATGGCTCGATGTACTGTTGGTTCTGCGCGGTTAGAGTAACGGAAAAACGCTCAAGAGGCGAGGGAGGGAGGGGGTTGAATAGGGTGGGGGCGGTGGGGCAGGGGTAGAGATGAGGAAGGTGAGAGAGGCGGTTAAGGGTTGTCGTTTTTTCAGGCAAGGCGTACCACCGTCGCCTGCCCCCCCCGCGCGCTACTCTACCCTCCATTTTGGCTGGGGGAGCCGCCGCCACGACTCTGTGTCTCGCGGGGGCAACATGAAACAGCGTATTTCTCTGTTTTTCGGAGCTTGATCCCTCGACCTTCGATACAGACACAGTTATGAAACCTCACAACCTATTCCCGCGTCCTCGCCCTCCGTGAAAAGCCTCGGGCGGAGGGACGGGCACTTCTACCTGAGCCAATTGATGCGATCCGATTTTTCGTTCGGACAGGCAAAACCGCATTGTCGTGGCCAATTTACAATTGATAGTTGCCACCATCTGCCCCCCCCCTATCCTCCCCGCCTCCCCGTACCCACGGCGTCGTTGCCCTCGTTCCAATTTTCAGTTTCCCCCCGTCCCTATTGGCGACACTGCATCGACCGTCCTGCTTGATGACATTGTTTGGCGAGTGTGCATATGCTGCGAGAAGCGTTCGCTTCGGCGGCGAGACCGGCTGACCCGGTCGTCGGTTGACCGGGTCCGCTGTCTCTGCATTTCCCAACGTTGCGCTTCCTCTACCCCCGCGCCCCTCCGGGTCCCTCTCCGCCCCTCCTCTCATCTCACTTCCCCTCCCACCCCACCCTCACCCAGGTCCCATCCGACCCCCACTGCACCCCCGTCCTGCATACACCCCACCCCCGCTCCCCCTCCCCATCCCACCCCACCCTACCCCACCCCCTCTCCCCGCGTGTGCAGGTTCCGTTCTTCTTGCTACCGGCGATCGGTGGCGTGGGAGTGTTCGTAGCTGTTTACGTGCTCTCCCACAACTACGACGTGAGCCCTCTGCCTTCCCCGCCCCCGCCGCTCAATGAGTGCCCAAATGTTGGAAGTGTCTGTGTTAGGATCAGGGGCGGTGCTCCGCCTCGAAAGGGATACTCTAGATCGTAGTGAGAAAATGATCGATGGCTGTCGTAGGAAAGGAAAGAGGAAAATACAACCATCTTCTTTTAACGTAATATGTGGAAGAAACGTAATGCTCCCCCAAAAAGTTGGAGGCGTGTCTGTCAGGGGTAGGAACGGTGCTTCGTCTCGAAGGGATGCGTGTTCAGTGGTCAAATGACTTAAGGCAAGCAACAAATGGGTACCCCCCCCCCACCGCACGCACATTCCCCCCTCAAAATATACATGTAATAGTTGGTCTCGGTTGGCACCGACGTTTTAAGACGTTATATGTATATTGGGGCTGGCATTGGTGGGCAACGACGCTGTAAAACATGCCAATCACGGCGTGAGCTAGACAACCAGGTTTTTTTCTTTTTTTTTTTTTTGGCGGTCACCATAATGATTACCGAGTAGATCATATTGTGCGGGGTGGAGAACCCTTACTCCGCACAAGGGGAACGATCGCACCACGTTGTGTAAATATGGTAAGGCACCCACGAGGCAGTTACATAGTAATACCCATTGTTGTCTCTGCAGATGTCACACCAGAAAACAAAGTAACTCATTGGCGCTGTCATCCATGAGCAAGAAAGTAGGCACAAGGTGCCGAAGTCCGTCTTACGAGCGGTTCTTGGAAGGATACAGCTCACCCTTCATGCGACTCGCCGAACACTTAACGGCGCTTCGCGCTTAATGCAAGCAATGTCTGCCTGGTTGGTGCAAACCCGACGTGCTCCGTTCTGGCATAGTCGGGATGCGAGGGTCTATGGTCATACGACTACGGCAATGCACGAACTGAGTACACCCCCCCCGGCACGCCGCCCTCCTTTTCTTCCTCTTCTCCCCTCCCGTATCGTCCTGCCTGTGTGAGCCGAAGAAGCCCGCGCTGTGCAAGCACCGGTCGGTCGGACCGACCCGTGCTGTTCTTTGTTCAGATTATGGTGATCAATCTGTTCATTCGCATGCTCATACAAGTATACGGTGTGCCGCGGTAGCTTGCTTTGCACCGCAGCATGTACATGGTTTATAGCCCTGGTATCAGCAGGGGAGTCGCAGGCCTGTATCCTTCGTCTGGGCATACACGCCCCGTAGCACACGCGATGGAAATATCACACGCAGCTTGCAAGGATGAGTGTCGACGAAGCATCCGATCTCAACCGGCTGAAATGGCTCTTTCCTTTTTTTTCAAGTATAGCCGCGCGGACGACATTGCCGGCACCCAAGCCTTCCCTCCGTTCCCCTCCCCCCTCTCTCGCCACCCCCCTCGAAGAAAATTATCAGCAAGGATACGGTGTATCCTGTAGATACAGAGAAACGTAAGAATCACCAACACAACCGCCCTTCCTCACCACTCTACCACATCGCCCCGCCCTGATCTTCCCTCCCCTGGCTATGACGCCCCATGATTCCCTCCCGTCGCCTGTCTTTTTTCGCCTCGCCTTGCATCAGTACACGATCCCGGCGTACATCGTGGCGTACGCTACCCAGGCGCCGTTTTTCATCGCCCTCGTGGGGATCACGTACGCGATTATGTCCGCCAGCTGGGACGAGGATGTGGGTTGGCCTTGACTTTGACGTGACATAGACCTTAGCCCTGTTAGTTTTGCAGGTATTATTCCACACTGCTTCGTGCTCGAAAATACAGCGAATCGTGCGAAACATGCCTGCCCAATCAGCACACGCCCCAGACGGGCATGGCCGCTAATGATTGGCCGATCGACGAAATTTACTGAGTGAGCTCCGGCTAACTCGTCGTCGTTCATGAGATATATATATAATACATACAGCTGTATTGTATTTGTTGTTTTAAAAAGTGTTATTAATCGACGAACTAACAAAGCCGATGTTGGCCAGCACAGCTGGTGGTTCGAAGCGATTTGTTTCCCCAAACAACTTGGGTGCAATTTGTAACGGAGTTCACCTTGACAAAGAGGCGTGCTGCGATATAGGGGGTGACTTTTCTGGTCAGTATAGATGCTGCTACGGTATGATAAGAGGTGCGTCCTCCCCCCCCCACCCCCCTCTGAGGCTCTGCCTTTGAGCATCTATACCTGACGCAAAAACTGACTTTTGGAGAAAAAAAAAGAAAGTTGCTGCCAGACGAACAAAAAATAAAGATTACGCACAACACACTTACTTCCGCATATGTTCATGCTCATCGTGTGTCAATTTATCTCCTTCATGGTATTCGCAAAATTGTCTTGTCACAATTGGCTGTTAAATGCTTCACCCCAACATCCGTAGGACAAGCGAGCGGCAGGTGTATCACGCAGCTTGCATATATGAGAATCGACTCCTAAATTTTTTCGAACTCACAGCTGACGCGTTTAGAAGCTTTTTTTCTTCAAAATCCTATGGCCTATTTAGTAGGCGTACAACGAAAAAATTCGACAACGCTGGGTTAAGGAGCGCCGGTCATTCCGAAAACAAAATTGCAGCAAAAAAGTGCTACCTTGTTATCGTACCACGCGTCAATTTTTTTGGGGGCGAATGGGGCTCCAAACCTGAGGAACGACCCCTACTTAATTGGAACTCCCAATCGTGTTTTCCAATACATATAATATATATATATATTCGATGTATCCCTATTCATGGGCCGTTGGAGTGCTCATCGGGTTATAGGGCAACTTTCATTTTTTCTCCCAGGTATTTTTTTTTGGTGGGGTAAAGGTGTAAAAGGCTTCCTTTGTGGTTTTTGTTTTTGTTGCACCCATGCCGCAGCGTGAAAATCCATGTAGAATTCGACATTTTGACCTTATCCTTCAGGAAGACCTTTTACCGCTTTTCAGGTACATGTGCGCTATGGTTTGCGCGCAGTGTAATTAGACTTAAGAGGGCTATCCCTAAACATTGGTTGATTGGCTTGGGGTTTCGTTTTATTCGTGCCGTGCGCGCTAAGTCTCAACCGTTGTTTCGACTACATGGTAGCGTACGTGCCCTCTTAACGTTGACCTGTAAGTCGGTGTTGAAGTTGAAGTTGGAGTCGAAATTGAGCTTATATTGAGCTTGAGGTTGAGCGTGTGCTATTAATAGGCGATAACACAGCAAGAAGAACGCCCACACGCACACATCGAGCGAGGTGCAGGGAAACACGTATGTGCGCGGATGTTCAAGTTGAAGTTAATTATTTTTGAACTTGAACTTGCGATGAGCTTGAGCTTCAGCGCGTTCTAGCGCGAAAACACCGCAAGAAGCACGCACGCACGGACGCACGGACGCATACATGGAAGAAGGTGCCGAAAGCACGTCCGCCCGCAGAAATGCGCCAACTCGCGACTTTGCTGGGTCGCTGCACAGTGTTTCACGCGTAGCGTGGGTCCAAACTTTTTTTCATCGGAGGTGGAAAAGTCGTGTTCCCGGGGTTTCTTCGTGATACCGTTATGTATTTTATTTGCGTCCTTTGTTTTACGCTGATACCGAAGTATGTATGTTGTTGCCGAGGCCAAGACTTAATACTATTTTTCTTGTTGCTTTTTTTGGAGCCGTTCCCGGAGTCATGCTTATTTCATTTTAGTATATTTGGCTGTTGTGGACACCAAGTCCCATCCCCCTACATAGTACCGCCTCGTTTACGCACAAGTTCAACGTCACCAGAGGTCTCCCAGACTCCGTTCCGCGCTGACCCGAGGTACCGACCCACCTCGCTTTGTCCTCCCCACCACAACCACACAAGAAGGCAGCCTGCTAGGGGCGCAGTAACACACCTTTTCCAAAGTGATGCGTTTTTCATTTGGCTTTCGGCTGTTTTCAGAGGGAGGGCACGTTCTTCGGATTCGACGAGGCGAAGCGTAACTTTGGCAACATCGTGGAGGGGTTGAGGCGCTCGTCGGACAGGATGGACGTGGAGGACATGCTCGCAGACGAGGTATTTTGTCGCGCTCTCGTACACCCGAACAGCCAGTAGCGGTTCGGACGGACGGACGGACGGACGGACGAACGAGCGAGCGATCGAACCTAGGTGCTGATAGTGCTGTGGATGTAACTTGTACGAAGTACCAGGTATGCATCTTGTTGATTACACGGCGAACGAACGAACGAGCGAACGAACGATTGGCCTTTTACAACACGAATACGCGTAGCGCTAAATACATCCCAGGTGTTAATTGATATCAACAAGTATACCATGCACATGTGTGTTTTATTCATTTCGAGGTAACGATGTCGTGACGCGTTTATACAAATGTACGGGTGTCGTAAATGCCGCGTAGTGTAATACGAGGTACGCATTACTGCCCATCTCGCACGCCTCCCAAGCTTTACCCCACCTGCCCTCCCCCACCCCCCACTCCCCCCCTGCTTTGTCACAGGAGAAGCAGAACTTGAACAGGTCTCAGCGACGTCAAAGGAGGAAAATGGAAAACGACAGCAACTCCAGTGCATAACAGACGGATGACATCCGCCATCACACCGCATCGTCATGGAGTCCAATCGGATCTGACTCGAATCCTGATCTAATCTGACTCGGGCCCTAGTCGAGTCTCAACCCTTTAACTATAGCCAAACAAATGATCGTACACTACGTTCCAAACGGTTTGTCTCAAAACATTGAGTGCAGCTCTAGATCGAGTTCTAGATCGAAATCCTGATTGAGCCATCGGGAGTGGGGGGGAGGGGGGGGGGGTTGTAATGCAAGAAATCTCGTTGATACGGAGGGAAGGGTGAGAGGATGTCGGTGTGTGCGTGCGTGCGGCTGCCGGCGGGGGCACTAGGGGTCTGACAGGGCATTTTGGAGCATGGCGTCGCATAGCGCATCGTGGTGAAGCATAGCGTGGCATAACGCATCATATCGTGGCGTATGGCGCGACATAGCGCATCATAGCGCGGCATAGCGCAGAATAGCGCAGAATAGCGCAGAATAGCGCAAGAATAGCGTAGCGTGTCGCGGTGCTGTGGTGTGGTGTGCGATGCGGTGTGTGCAGCGCAGTGCTGGGGTGTGCTGCGCCGTGCAATGCGGTGCTGTCTGACGTGGCGAGCGCTTGGGCAGGCTTCATCATCGTACTGACGCGCGTTTCTTTTTCTTCGGCCAACCGGCGGTTTTTGAGGTTTAGAGGGCAACAGAGGCGGGATGCGTTTATTGTTTGTTCTTGTTCTTCCGTCTGTTGGCGCTAGACGCACGGCCGTTTCGGACCCATCCCCACTCGCCCGCCAAATGTTTTGTGCTGTTTAACACAGTCTTCGTGCGCATTTTCGTGGAGATATCGTTGCGCCCGAGTATTCCAATTAGACGATACCACTGTTACTATATATAGCGGCAAGCGTTGCTGCGGTTGGAGCGTCCCTCTGAATTGTGCTCAGGGGCGGCCTTTATACTTTCATTTTTTGGCGGCCAACTGGCAGGCATGACAGGGGGCGAGAGCTAGGGTGTGGTTGCGGTCATGGATTGACTTGGGGGAGTAAAGTTGTCGTTAGGCAAGAAACATCATACGTTTCGGTCGATCGAGCATATATGCCGCCTAGCCGGCCGATTTGTTTTAGTTTTTTTCGCTTTTTTCTAGTAACTCTCATTCGGCCGCACCTCACACTCGGATACGTTATGACGACCTGTAAGAAGGAACTTCTCTTCCAACAAGGTCTCTATTGTACCGTGCGGTTCGACTCTCTTTCCCCTTTTCCCACCTTATTTCCTCCGTTCGTGCATTTTCTGCTGTCCCGATACACCCACCCTTGCACGATGGGTCGTGGGACAAGTTGGACGTATGACACATTGGGATATATGGGACGTGGGACACATGTCACATAGGGCGTGGGACATATGGGACGTGGGACGCGTTGCGGCCCGGCTCCGCCGCAGGATAGGATACCCGATATTTTCTTCGCAAGCGACCACCCCGGCCCGTTATAGATGGCGCGCGACCAGCCGACCGGCAAGCTTATTAATTTCTGCGTTGTCGCCGCTCCTGCCGTGGCCGCCGCGACACCGGGATATTGCATATTACCGCGACATCTGCCGCTTGGCTATGTAGACTATCAGGAAATCAGGAAACACGCATATGTTATGTGCCACTGTGTATACGCTTGTGCCAAAAGAAGCCTACAACGCGCCGAATTTTGGTTACGAAAGAGACACTGTCAGCAACGAGATGATGCTGCTGCTGTGTAGGAACGAGGCGTGTGGTGTTCCTTTTCGCCCCGCCATCCAAAGCAAGTGGTCGATGCTGGTTCATACAACTCGCCGCACGCCTCAAACTTGCTGGGCACGAGCACACACCACCACCACCGCCACGAGAAGACGAAGAGCGTAGATTGTTATCGGTCGGGTCCACCGGCTCAATGAAAAACAAAGACATATCACAAAACATACAAGTCACAGCCCCCAAAACTAAGAAAAAAAAAAGTGAGATGGTTTTAACAGTTTCTTGCTCTGCAACCCTTCACCCAGGATAGCTCGCGTTTTAAAATTTCGTTCAGTGCCGCGCGCGCAGTCATCCCCTTTATTATGCTCCGTTTGTCTTTTCTCTCCCTTTCTCTCCCCCCTCCCTCTCTCCCCTTTTATTCCCTCTTTTCACGCGTGGAGCACAACCTACAATGAGCACCCCCTCCCCCCCCCTCATCCTTCTCCCTCCCCCCCTCCCCTTCTTTTACCCCCGTTCCACCCCTCCCTTTCTCCTCCCTCCCCGCCTCCCCTTCTTCTACCCCTCCCCCCGCCCCCCTCCTTCTCCCCCCCTTCGCCCAAGCTGCAGAGGGTGTGCGTTTTACAGCGTGTTCCGCGCCTGCACATACAAAAAACCCTCTCGGTGGCACGCTCTCTGGGAGCGCCGTTCCGTGCAAACAAACGTATCCGCCCGTACGCTTGGAACTAAGAAAAATATCACCAATAAAAACAACCAAAGGAAAAAAATAAGCGCAAAACACGCGCAAGACACAGAAACACACCAACACAGAGCACCACCGTTGGCTCTGTGATTTTACGAGGCATTTTTTGTATCATTATAATTATTTATTATTGGTAGACTACCATGGTAGTCTCACAGGACAAAAAATTCGTACATACAACAAAATAAAAATCAGTATTTCTTTCAACGCGGCACTGGCACTTTGTACCACATAAACACTACACTAAAGTGGGGGGGGTGAGAGTCTCTCTAATACAGGCCATGGATTTGCACCTTACACAACCACAAGTTCAAAGATGTGGAATCCCCCCCCTCCCCCTCCCCCCCCCCCGGTCGGTCAGAATCCGACGTGCTCTGCCCCAGCGTGGTAGGGGTGCGAGGGTCTATGGTCATATGACTACGGCCATGCATGAAATTAGTACACGCCCCCCCCCTCCTTCTCCCTCTACCCCACGGGCGAAAAAACAAGGTGAGGTCGGGTCAGCTATACTACTACGCCCGTTTCCCGCACATAAAAGAGACACGGGGGCGGTCCGTGGGGTATGCAGATCGGTTTCACAACGATACGTAGCCAGGGGACGGGACACGGGATACACGACACGGGATATCGAATACGGGATACCCGACATGGGGTACGGGACACGGGGTACCGGGTACCGGACATGTGACACGAGGTAGCGGACACGGGATACCGGACACGGATACCGCGGAACACGGAATACCGAACAAGAGACATGCGATACGGGATACCGATTGCGGGCCACCACAAATACACTGGACATGGGGGGCACGGGACACACACCCCTAACAACTAGGAAATACCGGCGTGGGCTATTTAGATCGCTCACGTACTCCCGGTAACCCAGGTACACAGCTAATAATATCACACGACACCGAACACCGACCCTAGCGCAAAGAACACGTCCCAACAGCGGAACGAAAAGCAAACCTACACCTTTCTTCCGCAATAATGTCACAAAAATAAATATACCGTTCTTCGACAAGGCATCGTCCACCTAATACATCAACACTACAGTATTGGTCCCAATATAGTGCCGATAGGTGCACTATAGCGGCAACCGGCACTACTCCGCATACTGCCACTACTGGTTGTTCCCAATAGCACCAAGCGACTCCACAAGCATTGCAGCGGGCAGCCGGCACTATTCAACCGGCACTATAAAGGGATATCTTTTGTACTAACAACGCGCATTCGGCGCGCCTCCGAGAAAGCCAAGCCCGGCGTCAACCGTCGATCGCCAACCGCCAAGCTTCGAGACGAGATAACGCCTCCAAATCCTTCCACGCATCAGACAGATCACGATCTAGATCGCCTAGCCTACACCCGTCGTTACGATACGTTGTGCAGGATATGTGGCAGTACAGATCCAACCCAGAAAACATGAGCTAGATTATTCAGATCATTTGGCGCTCACCCGGCAACATCATCTTTAGGCCATGCCGATCACATTGACCTGGCATCTATCTGCCCTCGAAGGAAGATCATGAATAGAGATCCCATCTATCCGACGTGTGGGTCCCTCTCTGCCCTGAACGACAGATCATGAATAGGCATCTGATATGTCCGACGTATGAATCCTTCCCGCCTCCATCCCTTTCCTCCCCAAAAGAACGCAAGACCAAGACCCCTCTCCCCCTCTTCCCACCACCACATTCACGACAAAACCCACAGCTTCACCCCCACCAGCACCAGCAGAGCAGGTCACCACTAAACACTAAAAAATAAGCAGACCATAGCAACAACAAGCGGGACATATCAGCCGCAGGCAGCAGCAGCAGCAGCAGCAAAAGCAACGACAACGACAAGCAGCAACAGCCATTGCGTTCCCATCCCGCTCTCACTCCGCACCCCATTTAGCTCCATCCTGGTGCCGAATCATCTCATCGGGCGGCACCCTTCGCCTTGCCCCCCGCGTGTGTCCCCTGTAAAGTATTCTGAGCCCGGTACAAGACCCTCGCCCACCCCCGACGGTTGCCCCTCGGCTTCGTGCTTCGCAAGAGTTCCGCGAGATCCGCATTAGTAATTTCCATCTTCGCACGCCCTTTCCCCTTCCCGTCCCCGCCCCCCGCGCCTTCGCCGCCTCCACCCGAAACAGCTGGAGACCCTTCTCGCCCATCCGGAGTCCCCGTGGCATCACCAACGCCACCATTACCACCTTTACCACTACCACCGCCGAGCGGTTCAAGCGCAAGCCGTCTTCGAATATTCCTCACGGTTTCCAAGACGTTTTCGTCGGTGTCTACGAGGGGGTCGAGGGGGCGCTTAACCCCCCTCCCCTCCCCTCCAGCGCCGCCACCGGGAACGTCTTCCACGAACAATTCGTCGCTCATGTCCGCGGGATCGTCAGCGTTGCCGTTTTGAACAGTAGCCTCAAGGTCGGACGCGTACATCTGCTCTTTGCTCGCCTGTGGGCGGCAGATTTACACGAGAGAGGGGTCGGGGGTGGGGGTGGAGGGGGGGGGTCGGGGAGTGGGAGGGGGGGTTGGTTGATCGAATGTTCCTTCTGCTTGCCTTTGCTCGCCTGTGGGCGGCAGGTTTGCAGGAGAGCCACGCATGTGGGGGGGAGGAGGTGGGAGGGGGGGGGGGAGCGTACTCATTTGTTGCTTGCCTTGGTCATTTGACCATTGGCCAAGCATCCCTTTCGAGACGGAGCACCGTTCCTACTCCTGTTAGAGACACTTCCAATATTTGGGCGCTCATTGCGCTTTTCCCACATACGACATGGAAATTTTTGCATATCCTATCCCCGTCCTGTTTCGCCGTCTGTGACCACCACCTATCTTCTAGGACAACGATCGTGTTCTCGCTACTCTCTAGCCTACCAAACTCCTCCATGTCACATTCGTCAAATTTCCTCATCTCCTCCTCTAACACAGTTCCTCCTTGTATATTTCACATTCTCCTACTATGTGAGTCCCACTTTCCATTGTTGTGCCACACGGGCACACATGTGCATCCACGTCCTCCTCCTCCCGACTACTGGTATATCTTTTTCTTCTTTCTGGTAGGTCCAGGTCCCCTACACGAAATCGTTGTTTCAGCTTTTTCGCGTAGTCCATTGGGCCGTGCAAATACGTTTCATTCAAATATCTTCCCTCAACCCCCCGTATATCTCTCAAGTGTTTCTCCTCTTTCACCTCCTTTCTTAGCGCTAGCCTTTTCCTTTCCTCTATCCTTTATCGTACTTCTGTCTTGTACCCGCCAAACTTTTCTATGGACAGTACTTCTTGGTTTCCTAAACCCTTCCATATTTTGTCGACAACGTTATCCCATCTTATTCCAGTTCGCCCTTTTGTTTCCTTGTCCCAGGAGGTGGAGGGGGGGGGTTGGTTGATCGCAGGTTCTTTAGCTTGCCGTAGCCATATTGATAACGTCTAAGCACGGGCAAGTAGGTCGGGCACGTCCATTGATACCAGGTATTGTGCATAGTAGCCTTGGAGCCAGTCTGAGATTGCGCGCCATGAGGGTGCGCGGTAACCAAAATCAGCACTGTGACCAATTCGGTTGAACTCACAGCTGACGCTCGTATACGTCTTCGCAATGAACAGCATACCCGAAAATAAAGCAAAAAGCGAATGAAAAATGAGCAAATGAACAAAATCAATAAAATCCCCAACACAAGAACCCTACACAAACTCCAATAAAAAAACAGAGACAGAAATCCGAACACCGAAAAAAGAACAACATCCGAACAAAGCAATCAACGCACAAAAAATCCGACACAAAATCCGACCAAAAACTCAACAGCAGAAACAAGGAAAGCAAACGACCGAGGAAGCGACCTGCCGACCCACGCACCATATCTTTCTTCTTCATCAGCGCGGCGACCACCCCGATGCCGTGCTTGACCGCCACCCTCCTCGCGAACTCCGACGCCGCCACCTGCTCGTTCGACAGCCAACCCGACTTCGCCCTAATCTCCATGTCCTCCCACCACTTGAAGCTCCCCGGCGGAAGTTTCTTCGTCCCGCGTCGAATCAACCGCTTTCGGACCTTATTGACGGGGGCGGGAGGGGGGGGGGTGGGGGGACGTACAAACCGGGCGGGGGATTGACATTTACTCATTGTTTGCGGCGGGCCGAAATAAGCAAAAGAGCACTCCTGGTGACAGCTCCTTCTAGAGCCTCTGGAGAACTGTTCTCCACCCACCCCACCGATCCCGCTTCCCCCCATTGCGTCCACTTCTACCTTATCCTACACCGCCCCCATCCCAGTTCATATTCCATCCCACTCCCCATCCACCCCTACGTACCACCCTTACCACCCCGCTCTTCTATTCTCACCTCCTCCGTGGTGTAGAACTTTCTTCATCTCATTCCACCCTATCCCATTCTTTCTTATCGCATCCCACCTGATCCCATCGCATCCCACCCTTCCCACCCCATCCAGCCCATCCCATCTCATCCCACCCCATCCCACCCCATCCCCTCTACTTCACCCATGTCATCCCATCCTCTCATCCCAATCCCATCCCAACCCATCCCAACCCATCCCATCCCAACCCATCCCATCCCATCCCATCCCATCCCACCCCAACCCATCCCATCCCACCCCAACCCATCCCATCCCATTCCACCCCACCCCATCCCACCCCATCCCATTTCACCCACTCCCCTCCGCCCCCATCCCCCGTTTAATCCCACCACACCCAATCCATTCCGGCCCTACGCCCCATCCCATCCCGCCCACCACATCTATCTTACCCCTCTCCCCTCTCACCCCCTCCCACGCCAACGCCACGCTACCCAATTCTAGCCCCTCCCACCCCTTACCTCCTCGGCAGTCGAGAGTGTTTCCGCCAGTTCAATCTCCCACCGCGCCTCTCTCGTGTCGCAATCTCTTCGGTGCGCTGCCTCATTCCTTCTAAGCACCACTCGAGGTAGCTCCGCCACGGGGGGCAGCTTAGGCAGCAGGCCTCGACGTAACTCCAACCTGGGAGACTCTTCGCTAGAACTTTCAAGTCTCGACTCGACGCCTTCTCGTAGTGTGTCAATGGAGTCATGTTAGGAGGGGCAGGGGGGGAGGAGGAGGGGGGGCGGTGGGGGGGGGGAGGGTTGGGGAGAGGACAGGGAAGAGAACGAGGCGGAAGGGGACGGAGTAGTGGCGACGGTGGAGGCGGCAGCGGTGCAGGCCGGGGTTGGTGTGGGGATGCGGAGTGTAAGTTCTAGCGGTTCTTAGTCCTTGTATGCGCCCGACACTACATGTACACCGAAGTATAGAGGCGAGGACACAACACAACGTTCGCCATGCGCTGCGTGCTTCCCCCACCCGCCCAAGAGGCAAAACAAAACCCGATCACGCAGCTTGCAAAGCTTAGCACCGACCACTCAATTGGTCGATTTTACAGCTCACACATTTTACATAATAGTGACGGACTTTTTTTCATCTCACAGCTGAGGCGTCTTGCTATTTAAAAATAAACAAAACGAAAAGCACCTGCGAGCAGATCGGCGGACAGCCCCCCCTTCCGCTGCCAGGCAATGATCTTCAGCCCTCGCAACAGCTCCTTTAGGTAGTGCTGGGTCGACAGCGACATCAGCTGCGCAGAGTTGGGGAGCAACCAGGGGCGAAGATGGACGCGGTGGGGGGTGAGGGGTGACGCAATGACGGCAAACAGGGAGTCGGACTTTGTACTCAAACATCCCGGTCCAAGCAATAACAAAACGCACAAAAACACAAAATACATACTTTGAAGTATACACCCAAAACCAAACAAAAAAACACGAAACCACAAACCACAACACGAAAAAACAAACAAAAAAACAACAACAAAACCAGAAAACTACAAAACTGCAAAACCACAACAACAAAACCCGTCAATACCTACACATCGCCCCCGCACCTCGAGTACATCGCTGCCCACCGCCTCCTTCCCTCCGCCGAGAGCATCCTCGGGGTTTCCCCACGGGCGTTTTTTAAGAACTTTTCGCATGCCGGCTTTCTCCCCCGCGTCCCTGAGGCAACACCACGCATGCCTGGTCGCGTGCACGTCATTGCCCGCGATAGCACGCAGCACCACCATCATGCGGCACAACGCGATAGCACCAGCCACAGAACCGGCAGTGGGGAACCAACGTTCAACGGCGGACAGAAGATCGGGGGGGGGGTTCAAAATTTAATACGGCAAGACCAAACAACGGGCATAACAGTACCTCTGGGAGTTGGAGCTTGAGTACCATCGCGAGTTCGAGGTCCAGCGGATACGCGGGTGAAAGGGAAAACGAAAAAAACGGGAAAACAAGCCGTACATGAAAAACTATCGCTGGGAGTGGTCGAATACAACCCTTTTGGCTCCTTCAGCATGGTACTACTACCACAACCGCCAACATCATTAATACCAACATCATCAACATCGCCACTTACACCAACAACTCCAACACCGCTACCTACACCAACACCACCCCCGCCAACACCCCGATCACTAACACCACCACCACCACCAACACCACCACCACCACCACCAACACCACCACCAACCCACACCCCCAGCACCAATACCACCACCAACAAGACCAACATCACCAACGCCATCAAAACCACCACTACTAGCACCACCAGCACCAGCAACAATAACGCCAAACCAACTACCACCAGCACCACCAAACCAACCAACCACCCCCACCAACATCAACAATAACACCCCAACAACCACCACCACCAATCACACCAACACCAACACCTCACCGCCTCCAACACCACCACCACCACCAACAACACCACCCCCGCCAACACCACCACCACCAATCACCAACACCGACACCACCACCATCACCACTACCAGCAATACCAACACCACCAATATCACCATCACCAACACCACCAAACCAAGCATCAACACCGCTAAACCAAGCACCAACATCGCCAAGCCAACCATTACCACCGCCACGGTCAAAACAACCAAAAACAACTACAATAACAACACCAACTACCAGCAACATCAACACCAACATCACCAACACCAATAAACCAACAGCAACACAACCACCAATTCCACCACCATAACTAACAACACCAACACCACCAACACCAAAAACACCAACAACACCAACGCCACCACCTCCACTCCCCCCAACCCAACATCCTCACCACTCCCGTCAACACCATCAACACCACCCTCTCCTCCATCAAAGCCCCCCCCCCCCCCCCCCCCCCACCAACTACCCCTCCCCCTACCATCACCTCCCCCCTTCCCCCCCCCCCCCCCCCCCCATCCAAGCCCACCGCCCCCGTACCTGTGGTCGACAACATTGTTCGCGAACCAAGGCCTGCTCAGCTCCTGCTCCGCGGCGGCCAACAACGGCGCCGTTCTCAGGCGGTCCTCATCTTCCTCCCGCTGCGCGTCAACGTGGGAGATTGACTCCAACTCCCGCTTTGCGGTGTCTAGCTTGTCCGAAGGGAGCTGACAAACACACAGCCCACCCCACCCCGATGCGGGCCAACGGAGGAGAAGGATGAGGAGGAAAATAAGGAGGAGGAGGACGGTTATTAGTAGTAGCAGTAGTAGTAGCAGTAGTAGTAGTAGTAATAGTAGTAGCGTTAGTCGTAGTCAATTAGTAGTAGCAACAGTAATAGCAGTAGAGGTAGCAGTAGTGGTATAGTAGTTGTGTTAACAGTATTAGTAGATCTAGTGCCGTGGCGGGCACGGCGACGTCGGATGTTCCACGCAGTTACGAATGTGAGAGGGAGGGGGGGGGGTTGTAGGACGTCAGCTGGTCCATAGCGGGACGAATTGGTGCTTTGGGGGGGGGGGGGGGGGGGGGGCAGAGGCAAACACAAAAAAAATGATGCGGGAGGGGGGATGATAGGCAGAGGTGGGGCACAGACAAACAGAGGCATACAGGAACAGATACACTGGAGAAAGACAGCAAGAGGGAGAGAGCGGCACAAGTACCGAGACAAAGAAATAGAGAGACACAGGAAAAAAAAACAGAGACAGGCAGAGAGAGACAACCGGCTTGCAAGAAAAACAGCGTGCCGAAAACGCCAACAAGCCACGTACGCGCGTTCACCCCGGGCGCGGGGAGGCGGGACGTGGACGGGGACGTTATTCGTGGACGTAGACGTGGGGGGAGGGGGTGTCTAGTCTGAACGCAACGACGCAAGCAACCATAGGCGAATACCATGAAAAAGCGCCAGCACCTGTCGCACATATTGGACAGACCACGTCCGATTTCATTATCTGTGTTTTTCAGGGGAATCAGATCCCTCATGTATATATGATACGCAGCTCGTAAAGGTGAATATCGACCCTAAATTTGTCGAACTCACAGCTGACGTTGTTAGAGAATCCTTATTAATTAATACGCTAAGGATGGTCGTGAAGGTGGTCGTGACGTTTTGGATCTTTGAAAAATATCTTGGTTAAAACACCCCCCAAAAAAAAGCGGCGACTCCCGAGCTCCACTCGGCCTCAGGCGGCCTCGCGGTGCCGCCACGTCCCATCCGCACAGCAGCACTACGACATGCCGGCGAAAGAACGGCCGTCGGTGCCCCACCTCGGCGAGGGGGGAGCGTGGAAATCGCCCTCCCGGGGACGGCTCGCTTGCCCCCCCCCCGCTTTTTCTTCGTCGCTGCCTGCTAATTTTTTTTTTTCGAACTCCCAACTATATTGTGAGGAAGACTAAAAATAAATGTTGAACAACAAATGCTACTCGAGTTATTTCCTTCTGCCTGCTAATTATTTTCACTTGGGCCATGGAGACCACAAGCGCGTCTGTGTCAACAGCAATCACACAACACCAGGACCAAACACAGCAGCGTCCAGCCGTCGCCGCTCGCCGTGCGCAGAATTGGCAAAGCGAGCGCTTTTGGCTTGGCCTAACCAGCCCGAGAGCATTGTAACCAACAAATCGGCTACTGCTCGCCTATCAGGTGTATTGCTCTAGGTACTGCTGCATTGCTGCACTGCTGTACTGGGTAGGTTCGTGGGTGCATGGTGGGTGGTGTTCTGTTGTGCTGTACGTACTGCTGCACTGCTGTTCTGATGTACGTACTGCTGCACTGCTGTTCTGCTGTATGTAGTAAAGGTTTGGTCGGTGGATGGATGAAGCGTGCACTGCGTCGTCCGTGGTGGGTGGGTGGGCCGTTCTGTACGTGGGAGTCTTTTTTTTGCTGTTTCCTGTTTCATAAGAACCAACCAACTAACTGCGCCCCGCGTACCAGGTGTATACTGCTGTGTGTACTGCTGCACAGCTGTTCTGATGTGCGTACTGCTGCACTGCTGTTCTGATGTACGTACTGCTGCACTGCTGTTCTGCTGTATGTAGTAAAGGTTTGGTCGGTGGGTGGGTGGAGGGTGCACTGCGTCGTCCGTGGTGAGTGGGTGGACCGTTCTGTACGTGGGAGTCTTTTTTTTGCTGTTTCCTGTTTCATAAGAACCAACCAACCAACTGCGCCCCGCGTACCAGGTGTATACTGCTGTACGTACTGCTACACGGGTGTTCTGATGTACGGACTGCTGCACTGTTGTTCTGCTGTATGTAGTAAAGGTTTGGTCGGTGGGTGGGTGGAGAGAGCACTGCGTCGTCTGTGGTGGGTGGGTGGGCCGTTCTGTATGTGGGAGTCTTTTTGCGTCCTGTGGGAGATGAACCCTTTTTTTTGTTTCTACAATTTAATACCGGCCTCTCACTGGTGCTTGGGAGTACCACCGTCCCCACTGCTGCACTCCTTCCGCCGGAGGATAAAAAAAATAATAATAATAAAAAATGCTGCACTCCTCTGTCCTTTACTACCGTACGTACTACTGCTGCCGTGTTATCTTTTTTGTTTTGCAAAACTTACATACAGAGGATGATACCTTTACTACCGTACGTACGGCGGCATTGTCGTACTGCCCTGTTATTATTTTGTTCTTTTAGTACTTAATACAGAGGATACAGCACCAATTTGTTTTTGTCCGCCATACCGGCCGGCAACTGGCATAGTTCGGGAGTACCACTAGTAACTTTATAAAATGATACGCGTGGTCTGTATCATATTCCCAGATGGGGTTCTTATAATTTGCGTGACCTAGGAGATATTTCCGGGGGTTAGACAAGCACCATAAATGCAAAGATCCTGCACAACCTATCACGACGGAAGATCTAGGATCTATAGGATCTATAAGATCTATAAGATCTACAGTAGATAGTGATTATTCGGTGTGTGCACCTTTTGCAAACCGTGCTTGTCCTCGTCGCTGTACGCCTTTGGTTTCGCGTAGGCCGGGGGCGGAGGGGGGGCGGCGCTTGCGGCCGCTTGCTGTTGAGCGTACTGCCGAGCGTTACAAAGACGGGGAGGGCGGGCACGGGGGGAGGACCGGGACCGGGGGAAGCGGGGGGGAAGAGGCGCGAGGGGAAAATATTTAATTCAGCGGCCCTTGTCTTCTTCTTTGACGTTGAGCGATGTAGGCCAAAACTATGTGTATGTCGTAGCCTTAGTACACGCGCGCGGCCCGACGTTCTGCTAAACGGAGGTCATGCCTCCTCCTCCTTTTCTCCTCTCCCCCCTCTCTCTCCTCCTGCGATGCCGCCAAGCGGGCGGAAGCCGGTCCTCGAAGACCCGCTGCCACCGCAGATATAAACTTCCCGCTTCCGAATAAACTCTCGGGTAGAGGGGGAGGTTGGGGGACGGCACTCGCGCAACTGGGTCTTACCGGGCGTAAAATAGAATACGTTAATCGCTCGTTGCTACCAGGCAGAACAACTACAGGCACTACGGCACACAGCAAGCAACACACAGTACCTGAGCGGTAGCAGTGATAGCGCTGGCGTTGGCATTGGCAGCCGCGGCAGGTGCAGCATACGCGGTCGGAGTCGCACTCGTGGTCGCAGTGGTAGCGGTAGCAGTCGCGCCGTACGGTGCCACAGACGCCTTCTGCTGCACGACGACGGCGGACGGAGCAGCAGCGGTAGTCGCAGCCGCCGCGGCCGAAGCGACAGCGGCAGCCATGGTAGTAGCGGAAGAAGTCGCCACGGTAGCACCGCTACCGCCGCCACCAACACTAACACCACCAACGTTACCAATACCACCAACACCAACACCACCAACACCAACACCACCAACATTACCACCCACACCAACATCACCACCACCAACGGTAGCAGTGGTAGCACCGCTTGTCGCCGCACTAGCGGCGGCAGGGGCGGCTGGCGCGAGAGCAGGGGGCGCTGGCGGGGCTGCGGACACCGCCGGCGCGTGACTGGCATGGGCCGTGGGTTGTGGTTGGAGCACAGGGAGAATGTGCCGATACTGTTATCGCAGCGGGCGGACAGGCGAGGTGGGGCAAGGAAGGACAGGTGTAGGTATGGCGTGGGCGGGTTGGGGATGGCAAGCGCGCGGGGGGTTCGGGGGTAACGAGCGGAATACATTGAAAAATCGAAACACACGCCACCAGCACATGTGTGGAAAACAGAAAACAACATTTTGATTGCTCGGGACATTTTCTTAGCGTATACCAGGCACCATCTGCACCCCGCCATATCATTATCCTGGTCGGTCATTCACCAATGCAGCAGGAGCGACAAACAAGCACTTGTTAAAGTCTCGGAAAAAACAGACAACATGTAATAACTGCAAACAAAAAACACACACAAAACTCAACTTTACCATTCATGTCTTGCATCACGCGTCCTCGCTCCTTCTCGCCCCCTCCACGTGCTCCGTCCCGCCATTGTAAAAATGCGAGGGCCTATGGTCATACGACTACGGCTATGCACGAAATAAACACACCCTCCCCCCAATCCCCCGCCCCCCCGTCCCTGATGCCCCCGGTCAACAAAACCCACCAATGCACTCTACAAATAAATCTCCAGTGCCAAACCCTTCCCTTTGTGGCACAATACACCACACACGGTCGTACGCTCACTCGAGAGAAGAAAACAAGTGATACTGACAAACTGAATAAATCACCTGCTGCACGCGGTTCACCGCTTCCGTTCCGACCATGGCGGCTGTGACGGCTGTGACTGCGGCCGGGGCGGTGGTGTTGGTAGTGGTGGCGGCGGTGGTGGCTGATTTGGTGCTCGCGGTTGCGGCCATCGTCGTCGTCGTCGCGGCCGCCGCCACTACCGCCGCCGCCGCTGCTGCCGCCGCCGCCGACGTCGTTGCCGCCACCTGATAGCCCTCCTGCTTTGGCTGTCGGTAACTCTCCCCCGCCGCCACCTGAAACCCTTCCTGCTTGGGCTGCCGGTACCCCCCCACCACCCCAATCGGTGACGCCACCGGCGCAACAACCCTCCCATTGGCCGCAGGCGCCACTGCCACCGCAGGAACAGCAGGTGGAACAGCAGCAGCAGAAGTACTACTACCACCACCAACACTATCACCACCAACGACAACAACACCACCACCCCCAGCACCAGCACCAGCGCCGCTCATCCCCGCCGGCGCCGCCTTTGCTGGCACCGCCGCCGACGTTGCCACTAACGCCGCCCTCGATGCCGCGGCCGCGGCCGCGGTCGCCGACTTATGCGCATCAAGCTTCTTATACGTGTTCACCCTAGCCTTCACCGCCAAATCAGCGTCATCCGCCCTCTTCTTAAGCTCTCTCTCTAGGTTAAGCCGCGGCGAAAGGCTCTGCAGGTCAAGCCCCAACTTCGCCTGCAGCTCCTCGTGGATGATGCGGTTCTGAGAGCTGATCAGCCTAGACATCACCGACGAGTCGTACGTGATTTTTCGGTCTGCCGCACGTAGCTCACCCAATCTCACGTTCATTCTCTGCGAGGGGGCGAAGGGTTGGGGTAGAGGTTTGGGGTCGGGTGTCGGGACCACGGTCAGCGTCCGCGGCCAAGCGTCGGGAACTGGAGGCGGGGGTCAGGCTCGGGGTTTGGCGGCGGGGCTCAGGGTTGGGGTTGGAGTCGGAGTCGGGATCGGGATCGGTGTAGGGTAGGGGCAGGTGTATGGGTCAGATTTGAGGTTCGGCGGCGGGCTTCGAGTTCGGGTTTGGATTCGGGGTCGGGGTCAAGTTCGAGGTCACGGTCGGGGAAGAGGAACGGGATTAGACGCTGGCGAGGGAGGGGGGCGGAGACAAGCGGGGGGGCAATATGATAATAGGACGTGTGTTGTGACCAGGTCAGCTCCACCCCATGCGCCGCCAAGCATAGCATAGTGCGGCGCAAATAGCGCAGGCGCGCATTCATAGGAGGGAGGGCGCTTCGAATCATTCAGCAGGGGCGAGATGATCGCGCGTTGAGCCAGCCGCAGCTCGTGAGTATCGGGATTTTGGAAAATAAATAAACAAATAAACGAAATCAATTGACACGATACCACCATCGCACCGGAAGGGGCAAACCCCACGAGCGTACGCGCGCGCGGATTCCTTGTACTTGCTGCAACGCGTCTCCCATAGGGGGCGGGGGCGCTGTCCATCGTCCTCGTGGCACATTCAAGCCACCACGCCATGTGACACCACCCCACGTCAAGCCACGCCAAGCCAAGCCCAGCGAAGCCGAGAGAGTAGATGCCCGTGTACAGCTCGTACCACCATAAACACCGGACGTCTGTTGCACAGCAGAAAGTGTTACGATTCGCTTGCCGACCGCCAGCGATACAAAATGCTCCAACACAAGGCAAGCACTAATACACCACTACTACAAACAACACCTGCTGACCCCGCTCCTCCCCTCCCCCCCCGCCCCTACCCCCGCCCGACCCCGGCCCCCGCCCGACCCCGGCCCCCTCTCCTGCCATGAAAGCTAGCGCAACGCACCATCAGGCATGTGAGAACAACATCATAAACAACAGCTATGATACGCACATAAATAGCACTCTTGAGTCGATCGGTAATAGCCGGAGCACCGCCAATGTCGACGCCAGGGTTGATGTGGGCGTGAGCCTCGGCGATGAGGCGGGGCATCTGATCGAGGACGCTTTGCTGGTACGTTTTGACGTTGTAGTACACGCAGTTCCAGACAACGGATGGTGGAACAGTCACGGAAGACACTGAACACGCCGTTGTTGTCGTCGTCGTCAAGAATCGGGGAAAACGAACGACGAAAGCAAAAACAGCACCGGCCACACCGACAAAACCAAACAACAAACACAACCAACATAACAAAAAACAAACGATAAAAAACAAAATAATTGACAGCAACAGACAACGACAACAACAGCAGAACAACAGCAGCAACAACAGCAGCAACAGCAGCAGCAACAGCAGCAACAGCAGCAACAGCAGCAACAACAGCAGCAACAACAGCAGCAACAACAGCAGCAACAACAGCAGCAACAACAGCAGCAACAACAGCAGCAACAGCAGCAGCAACAACGAGCGTGGGGGGGCGGCGCAACGAGGGGGAAAGCGGGGAATGAGGCGTGAACGTCGGGTAGCGACGGCGGAGACACATCACACGCACAGGAAACCTTCGACGGCACAAACCCTGCATATAGGACCACCACAAAAGCAGCAACTGACCTACCAAATAGCGTACCTATTAATACTATTAATAGTACATAACATTCACTGCCTTTCGTGCATCGTGCTGACACTTGCACCATTACTCTGTACAAACATGAACGCGTCGCATTGACATTACACGAGAGCGAGGGGGGCCGCGAGGATAAGGAAAAGACAAGTGAAAAGACAAGCGGGGGGCTCATGGGCCAACGCGTACAGGTTTCAACAGGCGGAATCGAGGAGGCGGTGGCGGCCCGGGACCAGGCCTTCCGTATCCTCTACGCCGTTTCCGGCGCCACAAATACAGAGACAAGCGCGAGTATCACCAACTTTAAGCGTGCTGCAGGTTGGAGGGATACACGCGGCGCTTGCAGCGGAAAGTACCACATAACATGTCACTACGTCTCAATAGTCGCTAGCTGCAGTTTTGCTGTCATACATCTATGAGGATACGGATAGCAGGAAGTGTCTATTAAACACGAACAGCCAACGTCGGCTGTACCGAGGGAGCAACGCAAAATCAGGTCGTGTAAACAACATCGCGTGTACAAGGGCTCCGCTCCGGGGCGGCTTCAGCCGCCCGCTACGCTCGCGAAAGGAAGAACACAACTACATGCGAAGGGGGCAGAAAGAAGAGGCCCATTATTTGGCGCAAATAGCGATTTGATTATGCGAAGAGCTGCTTGAGCAGATTTGGTTGCCTTGTTCTGTGCTGTGTATTTGTTGGCAATGTCACGTTCTGATCGGCATTACGGGTATAATTGTACTTTTTGCGGGGGGGGAGGAACACGAAGGGGACCGAGCGAGGACAATTAAACGAAAAAGAAAAAACACGAATACACACGTACATTCCGATACCTGAATCCTGGTACTTCGTATGTTACCTTATACTGTGTGCTCGAAATAAAGCGCAGCGCTGCACGGCACAGCACCGCATCGCAGGGCAAGACACGGCACCGCACGGCACCGCGCTGCGCCGCTGAGCTTTAGCTTTAGCTAGGCTGAGCTGAGCTGGGAGTGCATTTTTTCGTGATTCAACAATGTAGTACACGTACAAACCTGGTGTAGTGGTACCGGTACCTGGTATGATACTTCGAATGACACCTGGCTTGCACGAAAGAGAAAGTACAGCAAAACGCGCAACACGGCACAGCACGGCACAGTACCGCACCGCACGGCAGGGCGCGGCAGGGCACGTTGCTGAGCTAGCGCTGCGGTGCGCTGATGAGCTGAGCTAGTACGGGTACCTGATATGATACTTCGAATGACACCTGGCTTGTTCGAAAGAGAAGTACAGCAAAGCACGTAGCACAGCACATCACGGCACGGCAGGGCAAGGCACCGCACAGCACCACACGGCGCTGCCCTGCTGAGCTAGCGCTGCGGTGCTGAGCTAGCGCCGCGGTGCTGAGCTGAGCTAGTGATGAGCCAAGCTGAGTTCAGCTGGGACCTGGTATGACGAAACTCCGTGCAGTCAAACAAGCATGACGGAACAAACCAAAGGAAATCTGGTCCGTTATGCAAGTAATGGAAGGAGGCGGTGTTCAAGTTGAAGGTGTTGAGAGAACAGGGATGTGCTAACCGAGCCCGCTGAGGAAAAATACAAAACCGAGTAAGTCTTGTGCAATCAGGATCGATTGCAAGGTCGAAACGATAGCTCTTGTCATAAAACGGAGCCTGGCCTTACGACCACGGAGTCGTCGTAGGATCACCACAAATAAGCAACGCAAGACGCATGGTAGGGCTTCATGCCGCACCGGTAACTGATGCCCTGGTACTTGCATGTACGCAGTACCTTAGAGTAACGCGCGAAACAATGTACTTCGCACCATGTCACCACGACTTCGTGCATGTCATTCATGCGACACAGCGGATATAATACCCGCGGGTACCAGTACCTGGTGTCAACGCTGAAAGCTTTATATGCATAGATCGGCAATTTTTACTGCCGCTTGACATCTGTCGCGGAACGTCAAAACCGCCACTGGCATATGATACCTGGCACTGGAAAGGACAGGACGTGCATGTGTTGGAAGAGGAAGCGGCTGCCTGCCTCCGCCGATGATGCGTTTTGCACGAGACCAGACTATGGTACATAACAATACACCTTACGTCGTTGGTGTCCGAGGATGTCTGATAGCGTCACGCACACATCATACACTGGTCCTGGTATAATACTTCAGTGCATATGATGGCAGTCGGTACGTTTCTCAGGGGGGGTAATCGTCGTAATCGTGATATCGCTCGTGCTGAATTGAGGAATGTACAGCAAGCACGTTTTACCAGCGATCGTGTTATCGTTCGTTACTCAATCTTACCCACGCTCGCCGGATTCTCGTTCCTTGGCGCCGGCCTCAATATTGCCGCAGCTTGCTGCTGCTGCTGCTGCTGCTGCTGTTGCTGCCGCTGCTGCTGCTGCTGCTGCTGCAGGAGTGGGTGCTGAGCAGCCTGTTGCTGTACTTGCTGGGAAACCATCGTAGCTGCAGCAGGAGGGGACACTCGCGCCAAAGGGGCGACCGCAACATGGTGTGGAGGAGGCGGATGGCCAGTAACCGAGACCGGCATCATTGGTGACGGCAACCTAACAGCACTAGGAACGGTACGAGCAGGAGCGACGGAGTTAGGGAGCATAGCCATCGCCCGGGTGGTAGCTGGCGGCGCCCCGGGTGCAGCTCCGGTGATAGGCCCTGAAGTAATAGGAACCCCTTGTCGAAGCAGGGGAAGAGCAGCACGAGAGTTCTCCCTCAGGAGAACGTTTGTGAGGTGATCCGGGAGGTCGTCGTCATCATTGTCAGGTATCGATACGGGAGCATCCTGAGACATGTTTCACTGGGCAGCTGGGGTGGCTTCCCAAGCTGACACACTTACGTAGTCGGTGTGCTGGTGCTGCCGGTTGGCGGCGGAACGGAACGTTCTCGTGTGAAAAGTAGCAATATAGCTCCCCGCCAAATTCAAGCTTCCATATACGTAGAAACCCTCAGACGCTACATCTTTTGAAGCCGACGGAACGCCGACCTCGTTATCCATAAACACCGCCGCGACCCGCTGTCCTGCAACCCCCTGTTGCGGTTTTTCTCCCACTCTTGTTTGGTCTATCTTACTTGTGCTCTAGCTCGTACTACGGTACCGCTCGACAAGTTTCAAACCGCAGAAAGCAGAGTGCAGAACGAAGTGGTGTTTGCTACTGCTACTGCCCGACAAACTTCAGAGTTCAAGACAAAAGACGTCTCTCCTCCCCCCATCAAGAATCAAGTCGAGACACTTCGTAAACCATGGACGATTACGGCATACCCGTGGTGGACCTCTCGGAGTGGGTAGGAGAAGGGGCAGGCGGCGATGCGGACGACTGCCGGAAGTTAGCGGACGCTTTGCACCGCTTCGGCATTGTGATCGTTAGAGATCCGAGGGTGTCGGAAGTGGACAACGACTTGTTCCTAGATCAGATGGAGACATACTACGCCCAAAGCGACGGAGTCAAGGACGCGAGACCGGAGGTACAGACTACATCTTGGTTGCTGTATCCATACACCTATCTATATCCTTCACGAGGACATACAACCCGTAGAATGCGCAATCAAAGTATCAAACGCAGCTTGCAAAGACGAGGTTCGCGAAAGTCGATCTCATAGGTGAAGGGTCTTTTTCTTTTCTTTTTACAACGCAACGCAACGTACCAGGTATACTTGTATTGGGTACCAGAGGTACCAGGTATACCGGTGTATGCGCGCCATGTATGCGCACTGTTCACTGCTGTTCCTTTATGAGAGGGCGTAGCTTTTTTTTTTTTTTTTTTTTCCCCTCCGGCGGATGGGGAAAAATAAAGCTTTAGCTCACCACACTTCCACGTATTTTCATACGCGTCGTGTGTCGATTTAACTCAGATGCTTTCGCAGCCCAACGCTAGCTGGTAGCTTCAGAGGGGTGTAGCCCCGAAAACGGTATATTATCTCGTAATGGACCGATGCTATCTGTTTGTACTCCAAAAACGTGTTCATATAATGAACATACGTGCCGGTCGCCCCGGTGGTATAGTGGTTACCCTCGAATACTACTATTGATATCGTTGGTCCTTGAGTTCGATTCCCACCGTGATAAGATTTGATTTTATTTGCAAAAAAGCAATACAAAAGAGGATAACTGCTGAGAGCGCCTAGCAGCGTGTGTAGGTACAATTCGAGGCGAGTCGACGAGGGAAGAAAACACGGAATTCTTCTCGCGATAAAAATGAAGGCACGTACCGTAGTGGGAAGGGGGGAGGAGGGCCCGCTATCTGATCCCGGATCTGAGTTACTACTGGGAGGGAGCGCGAAAGTAGTGTTGTGAGGCTTAGTTTGGGTAAGCAATCGGTTAACCTTTTCCAAATGGTCAAACGGATTAATACCCCACTAATTCTTTTAACAAATGGCGTCGTCGACAGACCATGGGTTTTGGGGTCGTGGATTCGAATCCCACCACACACCAATAATAAACTTGTTATGACTTTCCCCATATTTAACTTGATAAATACTCTCCTTGGTGTACCGAGGAAATGAAAACGCTTCGACATTGACACGTCCGCCCGTTGTTGTTGTTGTTCTCACATTAACTCATAATCAAGTCCGCGGTCACAGGACAGTCGTATATCCGGCCAGCCTGCTATCCCGCCGTTTCAGGGGCGGAGAGTGTTATAAGGCTTAGTTGGGTAAGCAATCGGTTAACCTTTTGCGAGTGGTCAAACGGACTAATACCCCACTAATTCCTTAACAGCAGTGCGAGGATAATAAATGGGACGAAGAGAAAAAAGAAACGGTCGCCCCGGTGGTCTAGTGGTTACCCTCGAATACTACTGGCGTTCGCCCTTGAGTTCGATTCCCACTGTAGTGATATTTGATTTTATTCGCAACAAAAAAAAAAGATCAACTGCTGAGAGCGCCTAGCAGCGTGGGTACGCACAATTTGACGTGAGTCGACGAGGGAAGAAAATGCTGACTTCTTCTCGCGATAAGAAATGAAGGCACGTGCCGTGGTGGGGAGGGGGGAGGAGGGCCGGCTATGTGCCCCCGGATTTGTTTCACTACTGGGAGGGAGCGCGAGAGAGAGTAGTGCGAGGATAATAAATGGGATGAGTGAAAAATAAATAAATAAATAGGGCGTGCCTTAACTGAAATCGACCTCGATGGAACGGTTGGAATGGAGCGAGGCTATTCGCTATTCTCATTCGAATGGAACGAGGCTATTCGCATTCCTTCCTTCCATTGTTCCATTCCAACATTCCAACCTGTTTGTGTTCGATGTGAAACTGCTGAACTCTAGGTAACCGGCCCGAACAGATAATAGCGCAGCTGGTTTCTGCGGCGGTGTCGTGCAGCTCGACTCTCGGGCAGGGATACCGTCGCGTGGGCAGCGTGTGCTCCTGACACAGACAACAGCTTGACACGCAACTATATCGCAAGGCAAGCCTCACAAAAGAAAGTGCTAGCCATCCATCTGGCACCCTCGGGACAAATTTAGAATTTGTGATGTTGCCATAGTGGCTCGACGACGACTGGAACTTCTACGAACATCGTTGCAACACTTTTGCCAGGAAATATATCGCCAGAGCCTCGTTCGAAACCCGGTATTTTGTCTCGTGAGCCTCCTGATCATGGCCGTATTGTGGCTCCTGCCGCGGGCGAGCCCTAGGGCGTCCACATATGCTCCACCCCGTGAATCCTATGCCGTCCCATGTGTACCCATACCCTCGTGGGCCTCCAGCGTACGAAGCAACACTCCTAGCACCAATCAGTTGCCGGAAATCTCGTTCCAAGTGGACTGTTCGGTTTTGGTGCACAAAATTAACTACTCTAGGATATATTCTTCCTCGTCCGAAATCCACAGTCAGGGTGGGAAAGCTAGGAGTCTATTCAATTTGATAACCAACCAACAGCAAGCTCAACTATTTTCTGTTCCAGGTTCCAAGCGTTCCAATGCCTTTTTGAGGGATTTAAGACACGCCCATTTATTATTTTTCAGACTTTCGCCGTAAGGCCTGTGCAGACTCCCAAAACTCAACTGCTGTTGGGCCTTTCGTTCTGTTTGGGCTATAGACTGCAAATGCTTCAGCTGCTTCCTTATTTTTCTTCCTAGCTGCTACGCAAAACATCAGCGGAGTTGTCGTATTCGGTGCTAACCCTTTCACAACCACCGCCGCAATATAATACCACAAAGCTGTCGCCGAGGCTTGTAACGCCACCGCTAGCCGCGCTGCCGCGGCGCCGCCGCCGCCGCTGCTTGCTGCTGCTTGCTGCCGCCGTTGCTGCCGTTGGCGTCTCCTGCATGTGTTTCTAACAACAAAGATCATGCTGTATGTTGTGTTGGTGGTGATCGTACACCTCGCCGCGCCAGTGTGTGTGCTCCTGCCAAACGTCTGCTGATAGCACTACTGAAGTTGTGCCGCAATTCCTTGCGAGGCCATCGCCGCCTCCGCCGCCGCTGCTGCTGCGTTGTGCTGCTGGTGCTGCTCTCACTCTCTCTTGCGCGGGTTCCTAAAGTGTACTGGGTTGGTTGTTGTGCTCAGCAACGCCGTGCGTGTATTCTTACACCAAACTCATGTCTTTCATGCCATTTCTTATTCGTTTCTTTACGTGGCCTGCATAGACAGACGTCTCTATGGATTCTGTAGGATAGAACAAAGGCTTCGCTTCGCGGGCGGCTGACCCCGCCCGCTACGCTCGCGCAAGGAAGAATAGCAACACATAGAGGGGGCAGAAAGAAAAGGCCCATGTTTTGATGCAACTAGCGATTTGATACTGCCAAGAGCTACTTGCGCAGAGGCGTTTGCCCTGTGCTGTGCTGTGTGTTTGCTGGCGATTTCACGTTCTGATCGGTAGTGCGGATGCAATTTGCGAGGAAAAAACAACATGAAGAGGACCGAGAGGGGACAATCAATCAAGAAAGCAAAAAGACGAGTACACCAGAGTCACGTACATACCGGTACCTGGCACCTGGTACTTCCTATGATACCTTGGTACAGTTATACTCCTATGTATGAAAGAAAGCACAGCTACTGTATATACAAGACAAAGCACAGCACGGCGCAGCACGGTACAAGCACCGCACCGCAGGGCAGGCTACGGCACAGCATGGCACCGCGCCGCTGCGCTGCTGAGCTATATCGTAGCTGAGCTGAGCTGAGCTGGGAGGGCATTTGTGATTCAACGATGTATTACGGACAAACCTAGTGTACAGGTACCTGGTACCTGGTATGATACTTCGAATGATACCTTCGCATGATACCTGGCATGCACGAAAGAGTAAGTACAGCACAGCACGCAGCATCGCACAGCACCGCACCGCACGGCGCGGCACCGCACGGCACCTCACGGCGCTGCGCTGCTGAGCTGAGCAGGGCTGATAAGCCAAGCTAAGCTCAGCTGGGACCTGGTATGATGATACTTCGTATTCAACTTCCACAAACAAAAAAAGTCGTCAAGATAAAGCGTAAATAAATAATGAAAACAAAATCAGAATCGAGTTGGCAGAACCCGACTTTAAGGGAATAGTTAAAAAGTCAAGAAACAACTGAAACTAAACAACTTCGCAGACAGAAAAAAACTCGAGAAAATAAAAAGAGTAAAGAAAAGATTTAAAAGTCCAAAATCGATTTGGCAGAAACCAAAGTTGAAGGAAACAGCAGTTGAAAATCAATAAACAAGTGACAAAAAGAAGAAAAAAAAACGGGAAAAAAGTGGTGAACGAGGAAATAAAAGAAAGCTAGACCGTTTCGCAAGCCATGGAAGGAGGCGGTGTCCAAGTGGGATGTCTCGAAAGGCCAGGGATGCACCAACCGAGCCTTCTCGGAAAAAATACGAAAATGAGTAGTTTTTTTTCTTTCTTTTTTTCTTCTGTTTTTTTCGTGATACGTATCTCGCCAACACAGCCGAATGGATGCCGTAATGAATGTAGCCTTCAAGTCCAATGGAAGAATTTGGTTTACTTTTTTTGCCTCAAGCACTCACGCGTTTGCTTCGTAAAACGTTTTGATTGCAAGGTTCCCCTTCGGAAGGGGTGACGCAAAGCTGATGATGATTTTCATATATATTTTGGATACACTTGATAAACTGATGCATTTTCTTCCACAGCTGTCAGATTTTGTCCCCCTCAAAAACGGGTTTTATAATTCCCGCGCACAGACTGATTAACATCACCCTGTTGACCGTGGCACAAGCTACACTGTAGTTCCAAGGGGAGTCGCCGACCTATATCCTTAGCGAGGACACATACCCCGTAATACGCGCGATCGGAGTGTCACACACAGCTTGCAAAGATGAGTTTCTACAAAATCTTCGATCTCACAGCTGGAGTGTATTTTTATTTTTATTTTTATTGTTATAACATAAAATTCAGAGGCAGGAGCGTAGAATACGTTAAATATAGTGCATGGAGTGATGCAGTGTTCGACTTGGAAGGTGATTTTGGTTTATCGCTGATGGCGGTATAGACGGTGGAAGCAGCGGCGTCGCGTGTGCTTATTACGGGAGCGAGTCGGACCTCTGTCATTCTACTTCTTCCGTAAATGTAGTTCTCACTTGCTGCCTTGAGAGTTCGTGCGTGGAACCTGACCCAGCTGTCTTTAGCTCCCCCGAGAGATTCACCCAACCCAGCGATGGATTGCCCAAGCTCCCAGCTTACCAGCAGCGTGGTTAAACAGTTGAGTCTCGTAAGCACGAGGAACGACGTGTGTACGAGCGAGCAGTGCAAGGGTGTACAGTTGTTTGCCTTGTCACTTTTCACTTTAGACTTTTTGCACTTTTCTTTTTCACATGGGAAGTGAGTAGTATTAGCACTATTAATAGGTGGCCGGGGATTGAAACTTGCACTACCCCCAGGGTTGGGCGTTACAATTCAGAGGTGAAACCGCTCTACATGAAACATCCATCCCACACCCACAGACTGGTCCTCCACATACTCTGCGCCTAGAGCGTCGTGGCTGTAATTCTACGGCACACTTTATTCTTCAGTGCTCACACGTCCCCTCCGTAACTTGTGTGCGACAACACTGGGGGGGAAACATGACAAATGCTCCGTTGATATCACGCCGCAAACTCGCTGAGCACAACAAAGCGGCAGCAGTGTTTAATCCAGTAATAAAAGAAAGAGCAGCACCACAGCAGTAGGACAGCAGCAGCAGTACGGCAGCAGTGGCGGTGGCGGTGACGCGACTTTGGAGGCAATCGCTGTTGTGTCTATCGGGTATGATACCTGGTATTCATGAGTGTGACAAAAATAATAATCGAAATGTTTTACGAAGCAAGTACTCGAGTGTTTGCGACAAAAACACGTAAACGAAATCCCTGCATCGGACTTGCAAATGCTGGATTCATTCAGGTATCCAGTTGGCTGTGATTTGCATTTCAAAAAGCACTACAACGACAGAAAAATACAGCACCGAATACAGCTCCGCTGACGTTTTGAGTAGCAGCTGGGCCGGGGAAGAACGAAAGGCAGCAACGTAAACAATATTTTCAGTCTATAGCCAAAGAAAAAGGAAAGACACAACAACAGTTGAATTTTTGAAAATCTGTACAGGCCAAAAGGCGAAAGGCAGACAGACAAAACTGTATGTTTGCTGTTTTTAGTCACACTCATACATACGAGGTACACGATAGACACCACTGCGACTGCCTCCAAAGTCGCACTACCGCCGCCACCACCGCCGCTGCTGCCGCTTCTGCTACTGTCCTGCTGCTGTACTGCTGTTGTTTGTTGTGTTGCTCTGTCTTTTACTAAATTAAACGCTGCTGTTTTGTTGTGCTCAGCATATTTGCTGCGTGCCGTCGACCAAGGTCTTTTCATGTTTTTTTTCGATATTAATTATTTGTTTGCGACTCCGTGTTTTCGCGCTCGCAGGCGATGCTGGCGCCTCCATCGTCTAATACTGCCAATACTGATGAACCAAAATCATCTTCCAAGCCGAACAAACACTTCATGCAATTTTTTAATTTATTCTACGTTCCTTCCTCTGTATATATGACACTCGTCAGCCTTGGGTCACCCCGCCTCCGAACGGGAACCTTGCACCAGGTACGTTCGTTCGTGTCCCGCTTTATTTCACTTGTAGATTATAGGGGAACCCTCTCAATTTTTCTTAGTCTGAATTTTTGAACACTCGGGATTCTCGGTCCAGGCCACCCTGCGACGCAAATACCCACCCAATTGTCCATATTTTATCACCTTACTTTCATGTACTGACCTTTACGATGTTTCAGCTCTTTCGGTTTGACGAATGACGTTGCCCGTGAGATACGTAGGGAGATTGGGGACAGGGCAACGCCTAAAAAGGAGGCTGTGAACAGTGCATGGGGAAAGCAGGGTAGAGCTGGTCTTGCTCCTTAGATTTGCCCGTCGAGGTTGCGAGGGACAGCAGCACAATCGTGACTGGAACGGTTGTAGTACCTCATATACCTTGATACCGGTACCTGGTACGTAGCTTGCGAGCGATCAGCACGTCTTTGAGTCAAGCTTGTATTGTTACGTGTTGCGGAGTCGTTCAACAGCGTCAAACCCTCTGACAGCCGACAGTACATTCAGACTCGTACAGCAGTACAGTAGTCGTAGTACTATTTTTTATTACTAATATCATACAAGGTATCATAATACACTACTGGGGAGTACTATCAACAGTACAGCGAACTCTGTTGCCGGTATTCGATCTAGATACTTAAAGCTCGTCATGCACGTATACACTCCCCCCTGGATTGCGTGGACGAAACCCATCAGCGTTGATTATTTGTTAGTTCCATCGCCTCTCGCACTCTCCGCGATTGTCTTCCTCCTCGGGTGTGTTGCCGTTAAGTTTTCGTATCAGGTTGGCGTTACGCCCGAGGGAACGGAGCGGCCGAGGGCTCACTGCGAGCGCGTCAGCAAACTGCCGGACGGGCACCGGCCGTTAACTCTGTGCCCCCCAGAAGCGGACCCGAAGTGGCGATTCTTCTGGACCGTGGTGGGTCAATGGGCGCACACAAGCAAAGCGGGGCGGGCTTTGCTTGAGCGTGTACTTTTGATGGTTTCACCCGCCAAGTAATGAGGTTTTGCGGTTCGAGGAAGAAACAAATCTTGAAAACATATTCAGCACTTTAGTTCTTAAGGTGCCACGCGGGTTGGATGTTTTCGCGATCTCCATTTCGAAGTTCGTTGGGTGAACCTTCTCATCAATGTCTCGTGACGAGTACAATAGCAGCAGTGATGGTTTATGTTTGGTGTAGCTGTCGAGACCACCCGACTTCCTGCGATGTGGACAGGGTTCGCGGCCTGCCGTGACGAAGTACCAGCAGCTAAACCCCCCGCCGGTGATACCAGAGGGCTTTGAGGACTGGAGTGGGGTCATGGACACCTGGGGAAACAAGGTAGGAAAGAAGCCCACGTAATGACTCTGTAGAGCGCCCCCTCGTGTAGAGCTATCGCGGTAGTTGTTCCATGTGGATATGCACTTGTCAGCTCCCAAAGTCTGAATGCTCTTAAGCAGTAGCACCATTCGAAGATGTTCGAGATACAGCCACCGCAGCTGTAGCAATTGCGCTCGCCTGCAGAGGGTGCTTGATTCCGGTGTCAACTCCAAGCGGAAATAATCTCTTTGTGCCGAAGTAGCAGCTCGTTGTTAAACTTTCGCCAACGTTTTTACGTTTTACTCGTCGAGTCGACACCTGTTGCCTTCACACTTGTCGTCGACAAGCCGAATCCGCGCTCAGGGAGTAGCTAGTAGCAACATTTATTTTATAGAAAAGAGCTGTTGTCTGGTTGGGGGAGAGCTTGCAGACACGAGGCGTTGACGTTTTGCGGCGGGATGAGCGGATGCGCGGGCACGGTAGCAGGGCCCCCGCCTTACAAGTCAAGGTGGGCGGCTTTTACCAGCCTTCTGTCAGCTATGGGGACGCTTTGCGTTGTCCGCGCTCCCCCTTCCATTATCGTGGCCCTCGCGATCGCTTTTTTGTTGCCGTTGCACCCTCCGTGTGACCAGATGCTCGGAGCGCTCGAGACCGTCGCGCAGCTGTGTGCCCTCGGGCTCGGATTGCGGAGAGACGACATCACGTCCCTGATGCACGAGGGCCCCCACCTTCTCGCCCCCACTGGTAAGTGAGCTCGCGACCGTAACAGTCCGTGGGGACGCCTTTGCACCGGGTGCAATTATACGGTAATGTAATAAGAGAACGCGGTGGTCCCGCGCTTTTCGTGCACTCGGCCGCGCGTGGGAATGAAGGTCTCATGATGATTGTGGAGCTTGTTCCTCAGCAACAGCGGGAGGCGAGAAGAGGAATATCTCTGGCGCGCCGTCTCTGTTGTCGCTGTGCGAGCCGCTTGCGCCGACATAAAAAGGAAGCTACAGGGACGCGGTTGGTTGTTGCGTACCAGTGTCGTCTTTTGTGTATTGCGAGGCGCCGCCATTCGCTCGTGATGGGTTGATTTAGTCGCGTTCTGTCCATCTTACCCATTCCAACGACCTCTGGAAATGCGGCGGCACAGCGTCAGGGCGTGCCCAACCCGGCACTCCGCCGCAGTAGCAGTAGCAGCGTGACTTGCAACAGATAATTAGCAGCAGTAACCGCTGCAGACCGCTGCCTATTCCAGCGGTGGGAGAGCGTCTATTAACGGGAGCTGCGTCAACACTCGTACGGGTGTTTGTTTTCTCTCGTCCGGTACAGTCATAGTGCCACGCTTGATGGCCATCTATATACTCAGACCACACGGGTTGTGCCTGGAGGTCGAGTGGGCTCTTTGCAATGACACCGCATTAGTTTTCTGCCGCAGGTCCGTTGTATCCTACCGCAGTAGAGCGCTCGCCCCGCGTCTCCGTCGAATGCTCGTAAGAGAGATTTTGTCACGTAAAATGCGCTCCGTCCCGCGAGCATTCTAGCGTGTCCGTAAACGTGCAAACAGTTGGAGCAGCAGCATGCCTCGACACTCGTCAGTATCTCGCTCTTTCTTTTCTCAGGCTCCGACTTCAAGAAGCACGACTCAGTGGGGACAGTACTTGCAGGCTTCCACTACGACTTCAACCTGCTGACCATTCACGGCAAGAGCCGGTTTCCTGGGCTTAGCGTGTGGCTCCGAGACGGCAGGTGCGCCCTACGCCCCCTTTCTCCGCCCGCTTCCCCCGCTCCTGCTCAGGTCGCGGGTAACAAATATATCTGCGCGTGCTCATTTTCGCCTTGGTGAGACCGAAACAGAATTTGCACAGCGCAGAGTGTCCGGTTTTGGTCTGGTGTGGTTTTGCGTTGTCCGAGACGCGCAAGAGAAAAACATATAGGGGGGGAGTGGGCATTGATGGGTGTCATTGTGTGGGGGAGGGCCGCTTACTTGCGGGGAAACGTACCGCCGCGGTGGTGTTGGGCGAACGAGCCGATCTACGAAGCCTGTTCAGTGTCCGGTCGGTCCGTTGTTGGGTCGAGGCTACCACAAGGCAACCTTCGTCTCCATCTTGAATGCTATGGTAGGGAAAACATGATTCGGCTCGGTCAATGTTAGGGGTTGGTCTACGGCCGACCGCTCTGCTTTAGTCCTTGCGCCCGCTTGTCTGCTCCTAATCCCCCCCGCCCCAAACGTCAGTTGCCCCTCAGCTTGAATTGCCGGGTGTATACTGACAGAGTTCACGCGCGCGTTGTCTATTGTTTTTGGTGACAGGAAAGTGCCCGTGTCGGTGCCTGATGGTTGCCTTCTGGTGCAAGCCGGAAAACAACTAGAGCGACTCACGGGGGGTCACGTCTTGGCGGGCTTCCATGAGGTGCGATTGGTGCTTACTTTTTCGGTACGGGCAATATGACGATGCTAATGGAGTTTTGTCATAGCATCGTTGGAGTACATTCAACTCGCCGCCGTCGTCAGTAGCCAACGCTGGCCTTTTGGTTTCGGAGTTCAAGTTGTTTTTGCGGGCCCCTCCCGACCATCATTAAAGGGCCTGCGTGCCTGCCTACCGATACGCAGCCTACTTGACGGGACGGACGTTGCGATCTTGCCTACAGCAATGTGTCTTTAGTACCGGTATTAATTTGGTTTTCTGCAGACGTTTTTATTGTCCGGCCGTTTGCGGTGGAGTTGCTTGTCTGCAGGCGTTTTTACTGTATGTCCGTTTATGGTTTTAACAACAGTGTTCAACCCGATGGGTGGGCATCACTGCGCCATTTTTTTCCCTTGGACAGGTTGCGGTGTCGGAGGCGACGGTGGAAACCATGCGGAAAAGGAAGGAAGCGGGGAAGTCGCTGTGGCGAATATCCTCCACCTGCTTCTGTCACGTGGCGTCCGATCAGGTGAGGGGCGAGCTACGATCTACAGACATCCGTCTTGCCCCCAGGTATCGGCAAACAACCCTGAAGTTAACGAGCAGCACCGGAAGATTTTTTGCTACAATTCTCGCCAGCAATAGATTATACAGAAGTAGTAATGGCAGTAGCAGCAGTGCTGCAGTAGAAATATTAGTATCAGCAGTACTGCAGCAGTAATAGTAGTGAATAGTAGTAGTGAAGTAGTAAAGGTAAATGATGAGCGAAAGATGCACCATCCCCGCCTGACGCATCGCCTCCGCGCACACAATGTCTTGTGTGTGGACTATTTAACCAAAAATTCACTGAACGCGGTATACACTTACTTGCTGCAGGTGCTCCGCCCGCTCGGGGGGTTTGCCACGGAGGAGGCCACTGCTCTGTACCCTGCCATCACCGCCGGGGACATGATGCAGGAGGAGCTGCGGGCCATCAGCTTGGCCTCTTGATGGGCCTTTCCCCACCAAGCAGGGAGGGAGAGCACCGTGCGTTGTTTTGAATTCAGGCGGGCAGGTAGTGGCAGGCTGGTGAAGGCAGAGGTAGCTTGTATTTGCCAGCAGGTCTTCGTCACGGCGCCGATGACAGTCGTGGCTTTCCGCGTCCAGTCCGAAATGTGTTTTGACGAATCTGACCGCTTTGGCGATCGCTACTGCTGCCGTTGCTTTGTACAGCTGTAGTATTTCGTAGATTACCAGGTTTACTAGCAATGGTTGTTATTGTAGTAGTAGCAGTAGTAGTACGTGTACAGGTCTTCTCCGAGTGTCGGTATTGATATCCGTGATGTACGGGTTCTGCGCGTGAGGTCTCAGGAGGTCTGGATCCAAGGTTCAAAGGTGCGTGCCTGGCCTTTGTTGCTAGAATTATAGGAGTGTGAATGGGAACACAGTATCCATACTTGAATAGTGACGCGCATGAAGTATGCACGAGTTTTTTTTATGGGAGTACTGCAGTTGCCAGTCAAAGACGTGCAGTGATACCGATGTTGGCAGTATATCTTGCAATATGCAGAGTCGGCGACGAACCGCATAAATTGTTTTTTCAGTACAGGAAACGCTGGTGCCATACCATCATTTTCGTAACGAGCAGCCTTTGTGTTTTTTGGCCGGATACAGCCGATTTAATGCACAGAACGGTTGGTCTACGTGTTTTATGCAACTTGTATACATCAAGCTATATCAACAACATAGCAGTATTTCGTAGCTACTGTGGCCGTTGTTTCAAGAGCACCTCGCTACCCGGAAACCACCGTCCTAGTTTCCCAAGGCACACAAACGGCCAGCGACTGCGAGAACAAAAGACCCCGAGAATTGAACGGGGGTACGTATCATAGCATACACCCTAGCTGACGTTGCCGGCGAAATCAGCACCCCTGCCGTCGGGCAGCGCTCCCTGTCGAACAAACCGCTGCTGCACCCGTTGCCCGCCGGCACTGTTCCCTTGCGGCGGACCCGACACGGCCCAATCCCTTCTTCGACGTTGAACTCCCCTAGACGACCCATTCTTTGGAGGGTCCTGCGAGCGAATATTCGTTTCGTTTCGGCCCGTTCCGCGGCACAGCAGTATAACGACAGAAGTCAGATACCTCAAAACCAACCACAACACGTCGTGAGGAAAAGAAACAACAGCGATACGTTGCGCAGAAACGAAAAAAAGAAAGTAACAAAAAAAAAAAATATTTGGAGAGTGGTAAGTGCTGATGCCAACCCGCCTCCATTAATTGCAGCAAGTTAATTCCGTTGGAACTGTGCCCGTGTTTTGGGGACAAACTGCCTGAATTTACAGTGGATTTGCGGTGGTATGAGGGATACGTATGGTTCTTTGACTCATGGCGCGGCAGCGCGGTAGTCTTGTGTTCTACCACTACACACGAAAACCAACAGTCCACTTGTTCTAAGGCGAGCGGTTTCGGAGAAGACGTCCAATGCACTGCAGCAGTAGTGCCAGTTCCGCTCTGACGGGAAGTTTTCGCCGCCGAGCAGAGCATGCAGCAAGCATCTCTCTAAGTACGGGAAGAACGTGCAGTGCTATGGGCTGTAGGCACACGAGGCGTCAAGCAATAATAGCTTCCTGGTGTACTTCGAAATTCACCGATACGTACATAACATTGTGGTGTCTTTTTGTCTCCACCGGAGATCTGGTGGTGTTTGTTGTTTTTACTGTGAGCGGTCGGCGGAAAGAAGCTTCAGTTAGTTTACACTATGTCGGGGGGTGTCTTGATGGTTACTTCATAAAATAAATCACCTGGTAGAGAACCCTGTTAACGGTTGACATGTCGATGTCACCTATGTTCGGGACGCGACTTGTGCTGTCTGGCGACCCGTCCTCCTCCCAAACGGCAGATCGATCAACCACCGCTTTCGCGTGCATGTCTGGAAGGGGAGAAAAAAATTCAAGCGGGATTTGCGACGTGCGTAACTTTGCAACCGCAACGCTCAAAAACAGCATCCATTGTACTCTTATGGAGTGTCGCTTTTGAAGTGCAAAAACGTGCGAGATGCCCCTACTCGAGTACAAAGAACAGTAAACCATCGGTCTTCCCCCCCAATCCTTCCCCCCTTTCCCCTTCCCTCCCTTCTTCCGTCCCTCCCTCCCGCCGCCTCCTGATTGTTGAAATGCCAAACAAGTACGACGGAACCCCGCGGCAATGGTGTTGTTTTTTCTTGGCCCCTGCCGGCCGAGTTCAGACAACATGCGCCGGACAGTCTCGGAGCGTCATCCCCCAGTTCCTTTCACGGCATTTCAAGTGATCGCGTTTGACACCGCGTGCACATTCGTAGAGTTGGTCCTGAAGCGCTCGACCTACTTTTTACTTCCCCTCGACATACACACAAAAATATAAATACTACTGCATACTACTACTGTGCGCTACTACTATACTGCTGTTACTACAGCTACTGCTGGTGGTGGTGGCTAGAGTACATTAATGGCGATGCTGTCTCGACGGGCTGGTTTGGCGACTTTAGGTTTTGACGGCGTATCATACCTGTGATGGTGTCGAAGGAATCAAGCGGCGCGGTGCTCATGAAGTTCACCGCAATGTACGCGAGGATGGCCACTGAAGCAGTCACGAAGATAGCGCTCGGGATTGCGATGGCCCAGTACCTGTGGCGTTGTCGTCAGCAAGTACAGCTTAAAACCACCCGTGGAAGTTCGAGCGGCACAGCAATGTGTGGTACCTCGCGATCGCTGTATCACACGGCTTGCAAATGTAATTTTCGACGAAATCCTCGATCTCACAGCTGACGTGTCTTTTAAAATCCTCGATCTCACAGCTGAGGTGTCTTTTAATTTATTACGAAAAAACGTGTAGAACATGCAACGAGATTTGTGGGTGTTCACCCTCTCTCGTACGCACCCGGCGAAGCTTGGGGGCTGTGCCCGAAACCTAAAACCTACTGCATGTGAAGGAAGTGTTACCTCCGCCGCTTGTGAAGGAGCGTATTATACTGCTGTTGTAACGTTTCTGAAGAAACGGTTGCAATACTTGTGCATTGCGCAACAACGACAAACCGCCATTCTACACACTGCTGTTTTCGAATGCGAAAAACAGCAGCAGGTGCCAGGTGCGAGTCTGGCCCCGCTACTCCCCGTCGAGCTACACCAGCTGCCTGGTACATGATATGAAGGCAACATCACGTAGCACTGTCGTCTGTCTAACACAAGAGCGAGTATGGCCTCAGGGTTCATAAGTGAAAAGCAACGTACCCAGGTGTACCGGTTATTCTACCGGGTGTCTGGGCATGGCCGTACGTACCCCAGCATCAAGTGTTTTACGCAAGTGTTTTCAATCCTGGGTCACAGGAATAGACTACAGCGACGAAAATAGCAATGCTGCATATAGCACTAAGGCACGAACAACCACGTACCACTCCTAGACACTGCTGTCTACAACCAAGGGCATTGCATTGCATTGCCTCATCGCCTCACTTGCTTGGATAGTAGGTTATGCCAACGGCCTGGAGCGTGCCCTCAGGAACATACGCCCACACGAGGTAGAGAGCTGTCCAGTAGGATCAGAGGGGGAAGAAGAGAGAAAACCGCGAGTTACGAAAAACAAGGCGGCCGTTTTTCAGTGCAATAACGACCGTTTCATGTGCCAATCCTTGTGATAATCCAGCACTGCAGTGCGATAAGTACTACTTGGCTGGTTGTGATAAATCCAACATTCGTTCTCATCGGCGTTCGGAAAGGGGTCTGCAACGTGGGTCTGCTGCGACCACTACTCGTATGATGATTCATTGGAAAAAATGCGGCGCAACCAACAAAAGAGGTGCTGCTGAAGGATGCTCTGTTCAGGTGCGCCAGCTGCTCACCATACGCCACAAGACTGGCGATCCAGCCCGCGAATCCGTACACCTCCACAATCTCGCCCCCTCCTTCCTTTCGGCGCCTTGGAAGAGGGTCCATAGCAAAGGCTTCCTCCCGGAACTAAACTGCGTTTGGGTGTAGTACATATCAAGAACAAGAGAACAAGAAACAAGAATCAAGAACCTGTGGATATCGAAGGTTTACAGTGGCTTTGGAAGGGATTACCTTGCGGGGTCATGGGGTGGTTTTCGTGGACCTACCAGGTCCAACTCAACTCAACCCAACTGCCTTAGCTGAGCAGAGAGGCAAGGGCAAGCACTTGTGCTCGTTCATGGAAGATGGGACATGGACGTGCGTTTTCTCCAGCGACCCCCCGGCGAAAAAAAGGAAAAGGTGAGGTCATCTCGCATCCGTTGATGTTTTTCTTGAGGTCAATTTTGCTGTTTTGAATTTTCGAGATTTTGAATGTTTTCGTCGCAAAACTACTACTGCTGCTGCTGTCATGGACTGCAATCCTGCAATCCTGCAAAGGTCGTCGCAGCAGTACCAGTACCAGTAAATGGTACCAGTTACTCAGTCAATGACTCGCCAGTACTAGTCATTTTGAATAACTCAGTGTCAGGAGCACCAAAAGCTGAAAATGACTGAGCACCTGCCAGTATCTGGAGTACGCCCAGCTGAAAGTGCCTGACTGATTACTTGCCTAGACTACACCTGGAGAATCACATCAAGACCCAAAATGGCTGGGCCCCAAATGGCGGGTACTGGCTGGCACTCTGGCACTCTGACGACGTGAAGTGCAGCAGCGCCGTTACTATACCATGTACAAGGTACAGAGTGCCGGTACAGCCGTAGACGCAAACTTACCAGGGAGTTTCATGGGCCGAAGGTGCGGGCCGGGCCGGATCGGGCCGAGAATTTTGAAAATGTGATGGTCCAGGCCGGGCCAATAATTAATGTGATGGGCCGGACCGGGCCGGGCCAATATTTTTGACAGTTCGATGGGCCGGACCGAGCCGGGCCGGGCCGCGGCCCACTATCTAAAAGTTTGATGGGCCAGGCCGGGCCGCGGCCCATGAAATGAAGATTTGATGGGTCGGGCCGGGTCGCAGCCCATCGACTCGCATTTTGATGGGCCGGGCCGCGGCCCGGCCCATGAGATGTGGCTTAATATGGGCCGCTCTGCCCAGCCCATGAGACGGCCCACGTGTTTTCGCGGGCCAGCGCGAGCCGTGGCCCATGACATGTGGTGTTCTGCTGCTATTACAATATCGACGTCCACCCAGCCCATGAAACGGCTGACGCGTTCTTGCGGACCGACCCGGGTCACGGCGCATGATCCGCCGGTAGGACGAAGACATTCTTGGGCAACTCTCGCACGCGGCGTAATGATGGCCCCAGAGCAGCGGGATAGCTTCTGCTTGCTGCCGGTCGCTCGGTGGTCGCTGACGAGCGTCCGCGCTTAAGACAAACCGACCCGTTCGGCTGCGGTCCTCAGTTCTTGGGCAGAGGTAAAGGATCCTGCCACCTTTAGGGAATCCTCGTGGAGACACTGCACGGCATTGCTCGGCGGGAGTGCCGACGACATGGCTCAAGTGTGCTTTGCGCTGTGACGCGGGCGTGTGTGGACTACGAGTAGCGCGCGCGAGATGCAGGGCGGCGGCATGATATTTTCGTCGCAGCTCTTCGCGCGGCGGATCATTGTGGGGTCCGCAGCGCGGTCGCATGACACAGCCAACTTGCCGATTGCTGGATGCTGATTGCCGGATGTTTTGTGCGGGGTTGCAGAGAGATGGTGAAAAAAACCCGAAATATGTCAGTACGACCGAATAGTTGAAACTCAACTTTGCGAGCTGCGTGGGACATCTATATTTAATTTAAGATACGGTGCTTGTGAATTAAACCTACGACATGGTTGTTAATACACAGTAGTTTCACATTTTTTACAGGCGGTTGTTCGCGCTGGTATTTCGATATCGTTTCCGTCTCTCTGCGGGAGAGGACCATTGAACAAAAAGGGGTGGTGCTGTTTGGCAATAAGAGGTATACTATGAACAAAATGGGGTGGTCTAAAAGTTTTTAGCAGAGAAGGGGGTTTTACCCCGGTAATTCACGAAAAAATGGAATGGTCTATGGATAGGACTTTTTGAGCGCCCGTGTTTACTGGTATTTACCCTGCTTTGGGGTGCCGAAGGACGAGAAAAAGTTTGGCATGCTGCCCACACACCATGCACGTGGGGTTGAGGCACCCAAACGCGAATTGAAGGCGTTTAGCCGGCGCACGCTGGCGCTCCCCGATGCTAAAATTAGGGTACGTCATTTTGTTGCAATACCATCGGGGTATACCTCATTTTGTCCGTTTCCCTAACATGAAAATATAAAATTGCTACGAACGTGCGTCTAATATCATACCTGGTATATAATAGTTAGCTGATAATAATCAATAACCTACGAAAAATGTCAGGGTGCACGTTTTACTTCGGGGTAACACATGGGCCGGCCCATGGACCGGCCCTTCGTATCCACGGGCCGGCCCACGGAGATAGCGGGCCGGCCCATATAGATCCTGTGTCTTGTGGATTTCGCTCCGAATGTCGTGGGCCGGGCCGGGCCGCGGCCCATCCTCTGAAAATTGGACGGGCCGGACAGGGCCGCGGCCCATCCTCTAAAAAATTGATGTGACCGGCCGGGTCGCGACCCATCCTCTGAAAAATCATGGGCCGGGCCGGGCCGGCCCACCAGCGTCGGCCCATGACAAGCCCTGAAAATACCAATTGACTACCGTGCGTACCTCTGAAAATTTGACGGGCCGGACAGGGCCGCGGCCCATCCTCTAAAAAATTGATGCGACCGGCCGGGCCGTGACCCAACCTCTGAAAAAATCATGGGCCGGGCCGGGCCGGCCCACCAGCGTCGGCCCATGACAAGCCCTGAAATTACCAATTGACTACCGTACGTACCTGGTACGAGAATGTCCAGCATGTGCTCTGGGCAGATGTTGTGCTCGCGCTGCTGTTCTTGTGCCGTTGAGCGTCACGAGAAAAAGGGCCACTTGAAAATATTATGCTGTCTGTGTTGCGAATGCGACTCCAATGTCCGATGCCATTATCCAGCTGTTTTTGATACAAACCGCAACGGAATATCGCGACCCTTGCACGTCTGATGCGCCGCTGTCGGCATGTGGCCTCTCGTTCAAGCGAGTTACGCATGACGCTGTTGTGCTTGTGTGTGTGTTCGTTGTATGCACCAGCCACTAGCGTAATTAATCTCGTAAAGTAGGCTAGTGGCTGGAGCTACAGAACCAACAGTGTGCTAGTCCCTCACGTGCAGAGAGAAAGGTCTGGGGCACTCTCTTAGATCAAGGCTTCCTTGTCTCTGTTTTCTGCGTGTCGCGGCTGCTGTTGTGCCCCCCAATCGCCCAGATGGTCGGACGGCACGCTTGTTCTTCGCAACAAGACCTTGCAGCTCCGCGACGAGACGAACGCCAACACCCTCGGCAGAGGGAAGGTCGAAGCCTCGAGGAGCACAACTTTCGAGGACGGCGACGAAATCAAAGTCGGGCGGTACACCGTGCAATTGGGAGAGGAGAGCGAGCGTAGGCCCGACGGCGTCGCCCATCAACCGGGCAGCACGGTGTTCGAGAACGCCCAAATAACCACAACGCAGGCACGGCATGGACAACAGCAGCCGCAGCAGCCGCAGCAGCCGCAGCAGCCGAGGTGGGGTCAGCAGCAGCAGCGGCGACAGGCCGCCACTGCTACGACGATCGTCCAAAAAGAGAACGATACTCCGGAGGAAACGACAAGCGGAATAACCGGCAAGACCGACGTCAGCAATTCCAATCCAGCAGCACCTATGATCGTTGAGGCGCGTGCACCTTACCGACCCCAGGCGCCACCGATAGGGACTCGGCGGGCTGCCGGCAAGTTCAAAGCACCAGCAAGATTGGGCCAAGGAAACTCGGCCTTATCCTCGCGGGGAATCTGCGCGGGGAGCACTGCAGTGGTAAAACCGCCGAACAACAACAGCAGCAACAATAATAGCAGCAGTACCCATGTTCTCGACGCGCCGCAGGATGCTACGCTGAACGATACGCCGGGCGACTCTTCAAACCTCTCTACCGCAGGGGCCTCGCCTTGGCTGAGGCAGTCAAGAGTCATGGCGTCCCCAGGTTATCATCATCCTCGGCCGCTGCCATCGGCAACGGCGCGAACGGGGCAGCACTCTATGCAACATGGGCAACAGCAGCAGCAGCAGAAGCTAAAGCAGGGCCTCTCGACACACAGTGGTGTGTCTGTACCGTCAGCTAAAGTCCGAAAGCCGGGTGCGCCACCGCCGTTGCATGCCGGACGGAGAGCATTTGTTGCGCCGTCCAAAGCGGGACCGCGACCGTTGGCACCGCCGGTACCACTGTCGCTGTCTTCGTTCACGTCGCAACCCTTTCCTCCGCAACGGACCCACTTGATCCGCGCTCGTCGAGCATGCTCATCAGCTACTGGGATGACGCCATCGCCCGGGGCCAACGACGATCTCATGCCACCCTTTATCTTGAGGTTCGGTGGTGCGCGTACTCAATCGAGACAAGCGTCAACCCAGCAGCAGCAGCAGCAGTCGAATCTTGAGGAAGGACAGGCGATTATTGGTGGAATGGTGACGCCGCCCGCCAAACAGCAAACGCGGACGCTCAAGCAGGGATTCTCTGAGTGTTCTTCTGAGGGAGGCAGTCGGCCGACGAGGAGGGCATGGGTTCCCAATGGCTTCGGTAACGCAGTCTCGTACCGCAGCATATTTTCTACAGCCATGCAGGTGAGCCGCTGCCGAGCAAGCGTGCCCTCCATAGTCGTTCGGCGAGTTTCCGTTCCGCAGCTGTAGGGTCTCCTTTCCTTGTCGCGTTCGCTTACCAATCCCGCCACGTCGCAGCCTGACGATCAGCACACAGCGCACCAACTGCACAGACCCTGTGTATGCTGAACGAGTCTGGCCGGCTCAGGTGCCAACTGCGCGGGGTTTTTCCTATGTAGTCCTCTGGAAATCCTTCCAAGACAGCCCTGTTCCTATGGGAGCTGTTTCTTTCTTCGGAAAAGAACCCCGATAGCCCCATGCCTTCCTGACTGCCTAAAGATTTTATCCGCCTGATGCACACATGCACAGCACACACATGCGTACTTGCACGTTTCGCTACGCCGAAACACAAAGGGCTTTTTTGCAGCGGCGTCACTCTTTTACCGCGTCCTGCGTGCTGCTGTTTACGGGTGGCAGGAGGAGCTACAGCTGATTATGGACGAGGCTATCGTGACCCGGTTCGAGAAGGCCGGTGCGCGGCTGGTAGCAGCGGCCGGACCCCGTGGCTGCGCGGACCGACGGAACCCCCTCTGGCGCCAGAAGCACTTCCGCAGTGAGGGCGTCCCGTACTACTCGAGTGTTGCACTATTTCGGGCCGGTAAGACAACCGTTGGAGTACGTTTCGGAGCATGGCTTTTCTCTGTGGGGGGTCGCACTGTTCTAGGGCGGTAAGAGGATAATTGTGGTTATCCTTCGAAGCGTGCTTCGCTCTGCAATAGGACCGATACAAGCGGGTGGGGGAACGGAGCGAGCTGCGCTTGGGCTTGACGCTGTGCGGAGGGACGCAGTATCAATCGTATATCGTTCGTGCGCTTGCATGGAGGCACAGGTTGGACGCCCGTGGCTTGATTCTGCAACTGCGGCGTGCGGGCGAGGGCAACGGATGCTTTGCCATGTTTGCTTGGCCGTTTTTTCGGGGGCGGCAGCAGAGCGTGGCCGTCCATGTTGTGCGCACCGCGTGCTCTGCTGAGCGTGCCTGATGCCGCCGTCGCCGTGCAGTTCGCGCTTGTGGGCCCCTTATAGACAAATATGACTAACGACGGAATCTTAGGGTTGTGGCGGACGGCGTTTTCGAAAACGTGCCGTGACGGACGCTTGCTGTAACCGCACCTACTACTGGGCAGGTTTTAGTGTTGATTTCGTCGGCGGTTCGCTCACGACCGGAGCCCTTGCTTTGGTGACGGACCGTCGTTAGACGTGTTTGCTTGATTTAATGCACCCCGCAGGAGATGCCCGCGGAGGGTGCCCAACAATGTCCTATTCGACGTACATGCTACGGCTCCGAGTCGACGTATTCGGGCCATGTGCGGGTAGAGCAACAAGCCAAAGTGTGGCATGAGCTACAACAAGGTAACGTTGTTCTCCTCGCAGCAGTAGGCAGCTCTGCGATTTGTGCCGGGCCACGACAGCCCCCGCGCGGTGCAGCACGTAATTTCCACGCGAATTGCGTAAGTAAGTGCGCCCCTAAAAGCGCGCGTCCGTCTAAGAATGAGCCACCCCTTATTTCACGATCATTCGGCGTATACTTTCGACCCTGATGCGACTGGTACACCGACGCTATTTTTCCTCGGCAGGTGGCGGCGGCGGGGGTGGTAAGAGCGCCGGAAAAGACGACAAGTGGAGGAAATCCTCGGGGAAAGGGAAGGGGTGGCGACGCGGCGGCGACGAAAGTGATGGCGATGATGCCGACGAGGACGATGGTGGCAAGCTGTACATCAAGGTGTGCATGCTCGAGGCGCTGTGTCTTTGTTGTGTCACGAGTTACCCCCGCCGCGCTGAACAGAGTTTTCTGAAGTATAACCTTTGTTCGTACGCAAGCGTCTTGCCTTCGTTGCAAGAAACAGGGTTCGTCTCTTTGATCGGTCAAGATTTATGAGATCGTGCTGTCGACCTGGGGCTATGTTGGGTGCTGGGGATTGTGTGTCGCCCCCTCCCCCCTCTTCCCTCCTCACTCTTTCATCAACACGCGCTGCAGCGCTCTAAACTGGCACGCAAAGCGGTGTAGCTCCATAGACGTTTTGTGGTTCGAAACAAGCCAGAAGTAGTGGCGCGCACCGTTGCAGGCGCTTCGATGCGCCACACTCGCCCCTCCACTTCTGCCCTTCTGGCCGTCTGCCGTACTATGCGATGGGAGTTGCGGCCGTCGCTCGTCTCCATCGGCCGTGACGACAGCTTAAACTTGCCTCTTGCCTCGCGGACAGATTCTGGGCGTCTCGGAGAGCAAAGAGGCCAATTCTTCCTACGGCAAGGGAGACATCTGGGCGCTTAGTGAGACCGGGCGGTTCTTAGATGGCGACGACGTCGTGTTTTGCAGGTGACCCCCCTTCCCCCCCCAATAGGGATGCGACGGTCTATGATCAGACAGTCTGCGGCCATGCATGCCAATGCATGCTTACGCCCCCCCTCTCCCCCACTGCGTGTTCGCGCGCCCTTCCGTGTGCGAGGCGATAATTCTATGGCGTAGTCGCTATTGGATCGGTCATGCCGTGCGAGTAAGCTAGTGCGAGCATTGCGGTGGACTTGTAGGATAAGTCTTCGTTATGGAGCGTTTCCTCGCGGCCGCAGACAGATGTGTGCAGAATGCGCTGCTATGGTGTCAAGCGAGTGCCGAAGGGAGGTCGATAAGGTGTTTTAAAAAAAGGGCCAGCAGAGTGTCGAAAGTGTTCAAAAGAGTTTCAAACGTTGAAATTCTTGGACAGGAAGCGTACATTGCACCGTACACCAGTAAAGGAGGCTACAGTAGGCATCAGGCGCATCCGCTCGGGGGTGGGGTTGCCCGTCGCTGACGCCGACTGCACTGCTGTCCGATGTTGTTTGTCCGGTGTTTACCTGCATCCTCTTCTCATGGGGTGCGTGCCAGGAGTTACTGGCACGGAGTTTCTTCTCAGGGGATGCTTTGCGTCGGTCCCCTCGGAGACGACTCAGAGGCCCTCAGGCTAGAGGGCATGGCGGGGCGGGGCGGTGGCAGCAATGCGCGCTCTGTGCACGCCATACGCTGCTTCAACGCTCAGGTGACAGCATCAATGAACAGAAGGCAAAGCAAAGACCTATGCTGCCGCAGGAGTGCACGATACTCTCTTTCCGGGGGGTTCTTCATCTGAGGAGCCCTGTACCCCACCCACCAACTGACCTTGAGAAAACGAAGGTTTAGCCTGATGAAGAATCCCGTCGCCTAGGTATGGTAACGAAAAATAATTCCCAAGGATAAACCCGGCATGCCAACGGTTTGGGAACCCCTGACGAAGGCTATGATGGAGGGTGCACCCTTTTTTGCCTTCTGAGGGTGGCTGCTTAAGGAGCTGTACCTCACCCGAAAACTGATTTTAGAGAAGTTCGAAAGAGCTACCCCGATGAAAAATCCCACGGCCTAGGTGTGCAACGAAGTACATTTTTTGCAAAAGATGAAATTCGGACGATTTTGGGTTATAACTCCCATCTCTCAGAAAACGTTTCAGCCCAAAAAGTGCCACCTCTATCTGTAGCACGTGCCGCCTCCGCAGTTGAGGAGCCCCGTAAGGTGGTAAATTCAGTGGGTACTCCGATTTAAGAGCGCCCCCGTGACAAGCCGAAACATGCTCTATTTTAACTACACGTTGCTCTTATCTGTAGTGGAAGATGCACCGCTTAACTTTATCTAGGCGGGACATGCCGATTTTGACCGCTCTTAAGTTCCAAACGCTCTTATCCTAGGCGCTCTTAACGCCTTTAGAGCCTTGAAACCCCTCGCTGTACTAATTTCAAATAATTTTGCCCCTAAAACGGGTTTCCAGCTGTAAAGACGTTAAATCGGGGTACCCACTGTGTTTTACCTAATAGTTCTTCGTACCCCTATCGTAGCACGAGTCTGAAAAATGAACCGTATTATTTGTTTTCTCTCGGGGAAGCGTGTCGTGGGGTCTTGGGAATTTTTTTGAACCTTGGACATTGGGTGCGGGTCGTGTGTAGCGCTATATAGCGGCGTGACCCATCCCGACCTTTTTTTTTTGCGGGGGAAGCTCCCCGGTGCGCTTATTGCCTCGTCCAACGGCGGTTTTCCGAATGGGGCGCGGCGAAAGAACGGGAGAGGGGTGAGGGCACCGTGTGGCGCACGTCGAAAGGTCGCTGTTTCCTTTGTACCCAGGTGTATACCAGTGGTGGTTTTTCCTGCGGCGAACGGGACACGCGTCATGTAAACGGGTGCGCGAAGGAGTTGATGTATTTTGAGAGGCGTGAACGCGTCTCGAAATATGTTGTTGAGCGTGTCGGACATGCGCTGCGATAGGGCTGCACCCCAATTTCCTGAGGTTCCTCGTTTGAGGAGGTCCATATACCGCACCCAGACCTTGACTGCTAAATCCTCGAAAGTTCAACCCGACGAGCAACCCCATGGCCTAGGGATACAACGAATTCTGGATATATCAGGTTCCATCCCCTAGATCGTACCGCCTCATTATCACTATAATCCTTCAAGGCCATCCTGTATCCTCGGCTGGGGCGCTCTGATATTGCTTTCGTTTCTGACCCCCGAGAGTGCGGTAACGCCACACAAGCCCACCTCAGTGTGTTTCCGCACTCAATCTGAGCAAAGAGGTCTACCTGCTGCGAGACCACCGTCCCATAGGATGGTGTGTTGCAAATTTAACGACACCGCGTAGAGCCTCAGTTAAGGATCCCCGTCATTCGGAAAATATTTTGGCCGAAAAGTGCTGCCTCTAGCGTTAGCACGCGTCGTCGGTATTTGGTCCGGCGTTTCGCGGAGGTTTTCTGTACGTTGCGAGCGCCCTCGCGGCGCTGACTTACGAGCGGGCAATTATGCACTGTGCATACTATGGCATGCAGAGCTGCAGCGCGAGCCAATGTGCCGGAATAAGCGCGTGTGCGGTGGTTTCTGTCATGGTACTTGTCTTGGGGTGCTGGGTGAGGATGGGGGGGGTCGATGACACTGTTGTCGCGTGCATAATCGGCCGGCGTTGCTGGCGTTGCACTGTAGACCCTGTGCAATGATCCAGTACCAGAAGGTGGTGATCCCACAATTGACCAACTTTTGGGGTGTGGCCCAGCACCGAAAAACACCAAAAAGCGAGACCTAGGGCGCTTGTGAACCACTGGTCGTAGACGTTCCCCTCATCGAGGCAGCTGTATAATCCAAATAATTGCAACAAAGGAATGTTATCCTGAACTAGTTCCTTGATACACTCCAAGCAAAAGTATTTTCCACATAAGCTCTACTTACCCGTATAGTCTAAGACTGATTATTTGTGGATAACGTACAGACAGAGACAGGCCCCCTAAAACCTTACCCCGGCTCCTAAAGGCCTTCTCCCTTCTTTCTTTTTTCCAAGCTTGTTCTACTGCTGAGTCCTCTCTGACCTTGCAACCGATTCTCGGGCCAACGTTGGCCGACGTCATCCGGCATTCCCACACTACCCTTCTCTCGCTTTCTTCGAAAAGACGGACTTGAGCGCGTTGGACCTGCTGCGGGCCGGCTGCATCCAAGACCATGCCAACGAGGCGATCTCCCCCTTGTCGATGTCATGTGAGTGTGACGTCATGCTACATACAGTATGACGGCGCGGCAGCTGTAGCGCATGCAGTAGCTTGCGCTGAATGCAGGGTCGGGTAGCGTATGACGGCGCTCCAGCAGCAGAGCACGCAGTAGCTGGCGCTGAGTAGAGGTCCGGGTAGAGTGAAAGCAGAGTGAAATCACCTCCGACAGTACAGACGTCCCAGCTGCCCGCATAGTTTCGCATCGAAGTTAACCGCCGAAACATACAGTACAAAACCCCAGTATTACATTGAGTTGTTCTCACGCTATAGATTCCGTACACAGTACGTCGAAGGAAGGTGTGGGGAGGGGCTTTGGCGGGCAGCACCGGGCGGGACGGTATGAGGTAGAAAAACAGGGGGTAAGGAGACGAGGGCGTTGTTCACTGTGGGGAAAATAAGCTCGGAGCTGTAGCCTGTCTGTTGCTCGTCGTGGCGACTAGCCAGGGCTCTGTTGTACAGCTTTGTTCGCGTTTCTTGACTTGAGTCAACGTTGCATGTTGTTCGGCAACATTTTTTCACGTGTCGTGATTTGCGTCAACTTTGCGTGCCACGTGTGCGGTTTACATGCTCTTTTCTGCTCTGCATTGTACGGCGCTTTTCATTTTTTGTGGATTGAACCCGTGGTCGCCCTCGTGTACGGTCCCGATCGCTTGCATTATCCTTGGTGGGGAAGAGGGCAGCGTTATGCTACAGGCTGCAAATCCAAGCGTACCGCAAGGCTTACCACATAGTCCACCCGCCGCTGGCGCTGACGCCCCTGTTCGAGAACAAACCCTCCGGCAGCACGTGAAAGCACGCGTCGTTAGCCATATATAAGTATAGCGCACGCGAACCGCCGTAATGGCGCAGGGGCGCAGTCATGTCAGCTCTTGGTATCTCTGGGATTGACGAGGGCTCGGTCATGTCAGACCCGGCGCCGAATTCCCTTGTTCCCCTCTCCCCCTTCACCTCGCTGATGTCATTGATCTCGAAGCCCGCCCGCGTCCCGACCCTTGAACTTGTTGCGTCGAACTTTTCGACTACGCTTGCGTCTTGCCCCCTTTCGATGTCGATGACGACAACAACGACGACAACCAAACACCCGAAACAACACCGACGACGACAATGACCGTGACATGACGAAAAACACGCGCATCCTCCGCCAAGTCAACGCTCCTGGCTTGCTGAAATCCGTGCCCGTCCTCCCGTACCTTCTGTCCGGAGGCCTGGACGGTTGTCGCACGACTGGGGTGTCGGAAGCTCGTGCGCCCAACTCTACTGAGACAACGCTGCGCCCGACAAATTGGAAGGCAAGAAATTGTGCCGTATTTCACCATTTCGAACTGCACCCGCGTTTTTGAGGACTGATGACTTGGAATTTTGTGTGAGATAACTTTTTCAGTTCTAAGAGGGTTAAGAGGGGAGTGGAGGCGGGCGGGGGGGGCGTACTCATTTGTTGCTTGTCTTAATCATTTGACCATTGACCACGCATCTCTTTCGAGACGGAGCACCGTTCCTACTCCTAATAGAGACACCTCCAACGTTTTGGCGCTCATTATGCTTCTTACATATACCACGTAGAAATCGTTTGCTTATCCTATCCCCGTCCTGTTTCGCCGTCTGCGGCCACCATCTATCTCCTAGGATAGCGGTCGTTTCCTCGCTACTCTCTAGTCTGCCAAACTCTTCCATGTTACGTACGCTTAATTTCCTCATCCCCTCCTCTAACGCATGCCATTCCTTTTTGTATATTTCGCATTCTCCTACTAAGTGAGTCCTACTCTCTGTTGTTGGGAGTGGAGGGGGGGGAGGCGTACTCATTTGTTGCTTGCCTTAGTCATTTGACCATTGACCACGCATCCCTTTCGAGACGGAGCACCGTTCCTACTCCTAGTAGAGACTCCTCCAATATTTGGGCGCTCAGTACGTTTCTTCCATATATCACATGCAACTTTTTCCCTTATATTATCTCTTTGGCCGTCTGTGGCCACCATCCATCTCCTAGAATGGCGATCGCTTTTTCTCGCTATTATCTAAGAGGGGAGGGGAGAGGGTGAAAATGAGAACAAAAACGGCGAAGAAAAAGCTGAGGTTAAATTCGCCTGACAATGATGGCTTCGCAGTGGCAATAGCGGGAGAAAAGTAGGAAGTATTTCAAGTGGCCTGTAAAATAGACGCTGGGGCGTTGTGGTGTGCAGATCTCTTGGACGACACACGCGCGAGGGCGGGGTAGCTTCAGCGCACTGCTGCGGAAGCCTTGCCGGTAGACCTGTGCCTTTTCAATGGTGCAGACAAACGGCTACTCGTTGGCTCAAAGGGGCAAATGGGTGTGTCACATCCGCCGCAACGCTGTCAAAAAGTAAACCATAAAAAATTCCTTTTAACATGGACACGAGCAACCTGCGACGCACCTGTTGAACCTTTAAGCGGGCCTCTTACTCTCCTCCGATAATGTGAACAAAATTTTCAGGTCAAGTCCGGGGAGAGAGGGGACCACAAAAGCGTTAGTCGCGGCCACGGCCGCGGTGAAGCCGTCTTCGACCTCTGCCTCAATCGCGACGAGCGCGACGCCGTTGTCTCAAATACAGTGGAGGCGTTTTCGTTGAATCAAGACCAGGCACAACTGCTCTGGCGGTGCGCTCGCTGGTTCCGACCCACCGAGGCCGGCACCAACAAGACAAAGGGCGATGAGGAGGATGATGCCGTAAAAAGGGGACAGGGGCAGGGCCAAAGAGACGGGGACGAGAAAGAAGAAGGCGTCACGGCGGCGCCAGTGGTCCTCGTACACGGCGTGTTTGGTAAGCGTGGGGGGGGGCGCCCGCACTCGGAGCTTGTACTATATTTTTTTGAGAAACGGTTTTGACCGTCGGCGATTATTGAAGAATACCGACTGCCCCTTGGTACGTCGGGGGGCAAACCATGGAGCCCGTGTGCGGCGAGTGATGTGTGTGGTGGACGCGATGGGTAGCGCGTACTGAGCAGGCATTCTCTAGCGGGACGTGGCACCCGGTCGGGGCGTGGACAGTTTTGGTCTTATAAAACATGGATATTTCTATTTATTGTTCCTACTCGTGAGAGGAGTTTCTCCGAAGCGCACTGAACAAAGTGTTTATAGATCTTGCTGGTTTCCGGCTGATATCGTCCTGCCCAAGCAATTGCGGCCTTATTCCCCCCCCCCCCCTCCCTCCCTCCTTCCCCACCTTCACAACACGCACTCCGCCGGTGTCATTAAGCTTTTCCCTGCTTGTGTTGGAGATGCAATAGCATACACCGCAAAATATAACCATTAACATTTTCTCGGTCTCCCCTCCCCCCCTTCCCCCCGACATATGCGGCAAAAAAATGCGAACACCGTCACCTGCGTGGTGTGCGCGCACCCGGACGTGCTGCGGGTGTCCCTGGTATCGACGATGTCGGCCCTCAACTGTGGGGATCGAAGGCGCGGGAAAGTCCTTGTCTCTGGTGAGCGCCCACATCTATAGAGGTCATGACATCGCGTTCCTCGTCGCGGTGCTTTCCCGTCCCGTACGACTAGCCTAACCGCGCTGTCCGATCACTACGTCGTGTTGAGCCCATCCGCGCACCGGCAACAACAATGGTACCACGAAGAGTCTGCTGAGTCGCATCGCAGGAACGATTTATGTGACGAGTGCTGCTATGGCAAAGCATGTATCTCGCCCGACAATACATAGCCCAAACGGGCGCGCTGCTCTCTATCTGTGCCCGCTCCCCACTCCTGCCTCTCTATTCGTTCCCCCGTTCTGTTCATGCCGTGCGTATGCTCTTTGTTTGCGCTCGCTCCCCACTTGTGCCTTTCTTCCCCTCTCATTTTCTATCCATGCCGTACGTACGCTCTCAATTTGCGCTCGCTCCCCACCTCTGCCTTTCTTTCCCATTCTTGTCTATATTGTGGTACGTGTGCTCTTCGGTGCCAAAGGTTGCTCTGTGTGTGATGATCGACAGCATCGCTACCGAGGACGCGCGCGTGAGGCCCTCCCGCGGCCTGTCCCCCAGGCCCAAAGCGGAGCAGGTTAGGATTCTGCTGGCTGCGGGCACCAACGTCGCGGTCGACCGGTGAGATAGAGCGACGCGTGCTGCGATTGAGGTGGCACTCTTCGGTGGCCAGAATAGGGTTGATTGACGGGGGTCCCTGAACTGAGGAGCTCCCCACGATCGTCGAAATACCGTTTGTGTTTGTACGATTTTAGTCGTTCCCTACCTACCAGACCATGGGATTGGTAATCGAATTGCACCTTCGTGGTTTATCTAAAGTCAGTATTTTGGGTGAGGGGCAGAGCTTCTCAAGGGACAAACCTCGGGAGAAAGTAGGGGCTACCCCATATTGTGCATGCGTCCAAGTACGAAGGCGAGGTACGACCGCATAGAACCAAAATCTGCATTCAGCGACCCCCCGGTGACCGGACCAGCTACCTCCGCAGATTGAATACACTCGCATGACACAGGACAGGTCCTACGCACGTACAACATTTTCCCGCATGTCGTTGTCGATCTTCGGCGGCGTCACCTCTCTCCGGCGCCACCGCTGCTTGTCGGTCGCGCTTCCCGTGGGTGTGTCTCGATGAGCCCCGGGAGAGACCCTGATTCTACGCGTGTTTCGACCAACGATAAACCCGGCCCGTCCCAATGCCTTGTGTCCGTTTCTCGGGGCTTGTCGCTTCCCGCCGCGGAGAGAACAGGGTGCTCACAGGTCTGGTTAACGCGGACTTTGATGACATCGCCAGGGTTGGATCATACCGGAGGACGCACAAAGCTCTGCTCGAGTGGGTCGTGCACAGCTGCCCCGGCCGGGACACGAAGCAGGTGCGCTCAAAAAGGGCTGTCGGCGTCAGCCACAGCTATATACCGCAACGCGGTGTTTCGCGCGCCGCTTGTGCGTATTCATCTCGGAGAAGTTCCTACTAATGGCTATTCCGTGCTCTGTGCTCCGCGCGAACATCCGCCAGCTAATTGTGGGCGTAGGTGTTGTCTTGACCATCGCTTGCGTACATGACAGGGACAACAGTGACTACGTAGCAGTCTAGGCCCCGCCAAACACCTGGGCCTCGCAAAACACTTGATCGACCCGCCAAATTTCGTTTATTTCGCGCGCACCTGTTTTTTCTCGTACCACTTACCCTTACGGTACAACGATGGATGCTCAGCACCGACGGCGACGTGTGTTTGTAGAACGCCACCTTTTTTTTCGGGAGGGGACACAGACCCTGGCTGGCGACAATTATATGTTAATCTATCCCGTCGAGGTCTGACGCGACGTGAAACGACTGCGCGAGGCAGAAATGTGTGCTTGGTGGTCTAATATATCTGCCACGCCCCCCCCCCCCCTCCGTTCCCAGTGTTTCTGCACTGTTTTTTTCAATTTGTAATTTATATCACTATGGACATACATATAGGCATCATAAGGGTATTGGTACGGTCCTTAAATTTATGTCCAGAGTGGTAAATGGAGTCCCCGCCCTCGGAAAAGTCTGGTCGATGCGGTTATGACTCCCTCACCCCAGCCCCCGCCTCTCTGACTACTTCGAAACCCGTCCTGTTGGGCATCCATATATTTTTCTTGCTATTTCGCTCTGCCAATTTGTTGCGTCTGCGAACGCTTCATCGCATCATGTCTAACCACATGGAGTATATGTGTACCGTCAGGTGGCGCAGAGCTGAACCCATCCTGTTGGGCATGCTTTATTTTAGGTTGGTCCGCCGTGCCATTTGCTGCGTCTGCTAACGCATTATCGCATCGCGTGGTATATATAAATGTGTGTACTTATCTTGCACGTACCATCAGGCGGCGCTGAGCGATCTCCAGGACATAATGAGGACAGCTGTCGGGGAGGAGCGGGGCATGATTGCTCGAGCGCTGTGCGCGGCGAAGGGGGACGGTTTCACCTCAGATCAAGCTAGGCGGTGAGCACTGCGCGGCATCTCCGTTCCACGACGTGTTGCTCGAAGGGCGAGGGGGGTGTGACCCGTTTCTGCTTATTCTCGTAAAAATCTGGTTGACGCCTTGCCCGAAAATTGCAGTGCAAACTGAGCCAATCATCTTCAGCACGTGTAGATATTATGTCCGATCGATTTATCTGACCTACTCTTTACGTTTTTGAGTGGGAACAGGGCGTCCGCGGTGCTAGAGCGTAGTAGAGAGTGACATTCGGTTTCATGTTTATTACGTAGGTACCCACAATCATTTTGTTTTGTGAGGGGTCGGCAGAGTGGTGGCTGTCGTCTTGTCGCTTGGCAAAATAGCGCTTCTCATTGCGTTTTACAATCCGATTAACTGTGCACTGTTGACGTCATATTTTTTGTACCGCGAGCGGGCCCTGTGTCAAACGACGTTGAACCCTACGTTGTTTTGTCCTTCTGCTGCTGTGTTATTGCCGAAACAGACGAGGTCGCACTTTTTTTTAGGCTCTGGTTATCGCCATGATTCTTTGTCGTCTATGCCTCTGATGCAGTTCACTACTCGTGTTATTTAATTTTCCTGACGGGGAAAAAACGCCCACGCCCAGCTACTTCTTGTGTCATGATTTTACGGTAACCGCTGCGGCATCCTGATGCGTTGCGGTGGTCAACCATAAGCGCGTAATGAGCAATCGACGCACCGACTTGGCCCATTCCCCATTCACGCTCAACACAACGTACGTTAGCCACTCGCCAACCCGCCCCGCAAGGAGGCGCTGGAAACGTTTATTCACCGCGAAAAGCTCTGCTGATGGTGGTTCATGAGCGGTGCCCGCCCTTTCGTGCGGCCTGTAACCCACTCACAACGTCCCCAAACACGCGCTCAGGTTACACGAGGCCCGCGTGACAGGAGTCACTTGTGCATCGGCCACGTTACCGTTGCTTACCCAACCCCCCGCCCGCGAGGCGGGAACCCGCGGCGCCCGCGGCGGGCAACAGGGCGGGTTGCTCGCGAGACCGGCAATGGGGGCATTAGGAGGACGCGCCACCAGGGGCGGGGTGGTGGGTCGGGGCCGAATACGGGGGGGCGGGCGCAGTGGCAGCGGCAGCGGCAGCGGTGCGGCGGCACGAGGCTATGATATCGTGGTTATCGATGAATGCTCGCAGATTGTGGAGCCACTGAGCCTGTTGCCCATCGCCGTGGCGCAGCCTCGGAGGCTGGTGCTTGTTGGCGATCCGATGCAGTTGCCTCCGCCAGTGGCCTACGCGCGGGTGAGTGGTGCTTGGCCCAATGTTAAGACACGCCGAGACATAAACAACACGGCAGTTGTATGCGCGCGCGGAAAGGAGGCTTGGGGACGCGATTTGGAGCTACGGGTGTACCTCGGTCGTCCTGTGCACATTTCTTTTTAGTAATCGGGCCGAGCTGCGTGCGACAGCCCGCCTTGCTGCCGGCAGCCCCAACCCTTCGAGACGTCTTTGCTCCCGTCGGAGGGGAGCAAGGACCGGCCCGTCTCCCGCAATCCCTTCGAACGCCTACGATAAGACCACGCGGGCCGCGGGATGACTCCCGACTCGATGCTTGGTACGCGAACCTCATGACGCGTCGCCGTTAATCCTTCTACTGCTGAAAAACTGATCCAATCATAATTTCAAGTATTTTTTCTCGAAGCACATATGTGCAACTCTAGAGCGATTAAGAACCCGCTGGCTGAATAGCGCCGTTATGTGCCAGGCCAACATACCGGCACTGTTCAGGGCACCGGAACTGTTGGGAATAGGGTTACTATAGAGAGTTGCGGTGGTGCCAAGCGATTCCACCGGCACTATTAGAGAACAATGGCATTATTCAACCGGCTACTAATGGGAGCCCCCCACTGTACGGCACGGCAGTCAGCTAACACTTGCTGCTAGCGCTTGCTGCCAATGCTTGCTGCTAACGATTGCTGGCAATTGTTTGCTTCTAACGATTGCTGCTGTCGTTTTGCTGCTGTTACTCCGCTCCCTCCTCGAATTGCATCCTTCTCCCGACTGATCGCGCAGGCGGCGATTTCAACCGCGCCGCAGCCGACGCCGCCGGGGCCCCACGGTGGTGGACTCGAAGGGGGGCAAAGCGCTGGAACAACCGGCGACGACGGCAACCTGTAAGTCGGGAGGTCGGTGGTAGGCCGTCCGTGGACGTGAAATGAACGCGTGTGTTCGTGTTTTCGTGTTTTTGTGTGTTCGCAGCTATTGTTTTCTTGGTTTCATGTACAGTAGGGGTTCCCCCAATAAGACGGTAGTGTGCAAAGAGCAATATTACCGCATTATAGAGGGAAGCCGCATTATTCACTCCAGGTTTTGACCGCCTTTTTATGGCGATTCGGCCTTACTCGGACCGCCTCATCGGGGAACCCCTATTGTGCTAATTGCGTTACAGCCGTGGCGTGGCGTGGCGTGGCGTAACGCGGCGGATGACAGACCTTTCGGGCCCCCCCACCCCCGCCCCACCCACTGCGACGATACAAGAGACCCGACGAATGGACCTGGCGTGTGATACCCGTGTGCGCAATTGCGATGTTTATCTCTGCCTCGCTGTTTGTGACCAGAGGTTGCATCTCTCGAGAATGAGGCATCTGCACGGACATTGCATGTGCTGGATGTTGATGGGGTAGAACATGGAAATCACGGTTTAATGTGAAGTACACACACCGGTTTGGGGTTTGGGGTGGGGAACTTTGCGCCGTGCCTCCTCCGCTTCCGCTTTTCCACGCTGCAGCTGTGGGTGGTGTCCTTTTGCTGCTTCCAAGAACGGGTTTTTGTTATTCGCCTTGGCGAGTGTGGCGGATATGGATGCGAGTTGATGGGATGAGAGACGCGAAAAAAAATCCCGAAACAGAAGAGAAAAACAGGGCAGGGTGGGAAGGACAACCGTCTTCACCATCGGCGTGTGCCTAGTCCCACGGTTGCAATTACCGAAACATTGTAGTGTAGTGTGTCGTAGGTTGGCTACGTGCTTCGTGCGGGAAATTAGGTGTTGTCGCCACCCACGATTCGCGCCTTCCCACACGGAGAAACACGTCTATGGTTTCGATGTATTCTGCCGAACCGTTACATATACGCCCCCTACGTCGAGTGCAATCAACAAGAGACCCCAGCCCGAAAGGGCGTGATAACTACCTTCGACTTGGCACCGCACGGTAAGCTTAGCTTTTATCGCTGTTCGCTCCAGCCCAAAATTCGTCTCGAAAAGCCGCCGTGAATCGATCCAACAGGGACCCTAGGTCTCCCATCCTCCTGGAGGGTGTTGTATAACCGGCGGCGAATTGCTTGTTCGCCTGTTTTACTCATCATATTTTTAGAAGCCCCTTCCCCAGCGAACAACACAGGAATACAGAGCAGAATGGATTTAAGCCGTTTTCCCACAAGGAAAACGCCACCAGATTCCACGTGCAAGTAGTCGGTACGCCCTCTGCTCCCACTCACCCACTCACCTGCCCACACGCCCACCAACCCATCCACCCACGGACTCACCCACCCACCTACCCACCCACCTACCCACGCACCCGAGCGGCAGGTGGCTGGAGAAGGCTAATGCTCGGCGGGGCACCGGGGACACCTTGGAGAAGACCCTCTTCGTGCGCCTCGCCGCGTTGGGCGTGGCGCCTCTTCTCCTCCGGCGGCAGTACCGCTGTCACCCGCGGCTGTCGGGGCTCGCCAACCGCCTTTTTTATCAGGGCAGGTGCGCGATGTAGCACACGCACCAACACACGCGTTGCTCGTTGTTTCACCGTGGGGAGGAAGTTGTGGTGCTGCACCGCGGGCTGAGTGGGCGTCACACCAATTTCTTTGTTCCGCCAATTTCATGGTACAAAGGATCCTGCTTTTCTTTTTCTTGATGATGTACCCCGCGCCGGGTTCCTCGCCTCTCCCTCCCCGAAACGCGCGCCTCCTAAGATAAGCAAAGCGTGTATATGTGTTATATTCATACAAACGTAGCAAGTGTCCAAATGTTGGAGATGTCCTTATTATGAGTACTGTAGGAACGGTGCTCCGTCTGGAATGTGAGGCGTGATTAATGGTGCACCGACTAAGGCAAGCAACAAACGAGTGCGCCCCCCCCTGCCCCCGTTTCCCTCACCCCGGACGGCTCCTTTCGGATGTTTCCTTGGTTCTGGTTTGTTTTTTTGCGACGCAGGTTAACTGACGGCGTGGCTTCCGTCGACCGACAGGCGCTTGTTCCAGGCCTTGCTCCGCTGACGCTGGTCGACGCCGCTGGCAAGGGGACCGAGAGCACCGCCATGGGCGGTAGCGTTCGCAATCTCTTTGAGGCCCAAACGGTGGCGGCACTCGTGTCCTCGCTATTAATCGCACGCACCAATGTTGGAGACGTCGGAGGCGGCAGCGGCGACTGTGGCAGTAGCGGTGGCGGGGGAGGCGGCTTGCCTGCGGCAAGCATCGGTGTAATTTGTCTCTGTGCGTTCACCTTAAATCCGTCGTTTTCGCAACACTGTTTTGCTTATGATTTTTTTTTGCGGGCGTGTTGATTTTGTGCTATAGGGCAGGGGACAGGGGCCTGAAAGACGAGGGACGGGTGAAACACACCAAAAACTATAGCGTGGTATCGTCGCGACAGCACTTGTCAGGGTTAACGAAGGGAAAGGAAAGGAGCCGGGCGAAATTCGTGTGCTGCCCTCGTATCGATCATTCTACGGCAATTACCATGCCTCAACGACCCCGAATCCAATGTTTGACCCGTTTTCTACAGATAAGGCACAGCTGCTGGAGGTCCGTCGCCAGCTGGAAGCCGCATCGCGCCCCCCGCCGTCCGTATCGAGTAGACCTCGTGCCACTTTGCCGGCAGGAGGAACGGAGGGGGGCCGGGATCAGGACATTGCGCCGTCGTCTTGCCCCCGCGACGTTCAGGTGGGTAGGGGTACCATGCGAGCAACCGTTTGAATTGCGATGTAACTTTGTTTCTTTACTCGTCCCACAAAAAAAGGCCAGATATGATTGTCTGGTGGTAATAGTACATGACGGGCCCGGTTCAAGGAGAGGTATGCGCGTCTTTTGATGCGGCTGAGTATGAGGGGTTTATTTTGTTTCGCTCAAAACGTCTCTGAGCCTTTGATTCAAATCGACGACTCTGCGTGGTCCTCGTGTGTGGGTCTCGTGTGTGGGAAACCGTTTTTGTTTTCTCGAACGTTCCACCCGTCGAAGCGGGCGATGGGCCGCTGCGATTCCACTGCGCCTCTTCGGGAACAGATTAGCCTCTTTGGAGCTGCACCCATGTTATCCGGGACACACTACTTGGAATTAGCAAGGATAGTCTTTTACAGACAGCGCGGGGGAAACTTTTAGATGAGGCCTCCTGCCGACGCGGGAGGCCTCGTCCAGTCCAATGCCTACATCAACTGATCCGCGGTAGTGAGACATGATACAATAGTTAAAGGGTTTCTTTCAAGCAGTCGGTGCGGCGGCGTTGCGCGGATTCTACCGATGACCCCAGTTGCTTGTGTTGAAGTCTCTTGGTGGGGTGGCACACAAACAAAAATAATTGAAGGCGACACGTTTGTTTTTTTGTACCCGTCCTACTAAGAAGGGCCAGATGTGATTGTCTGGTAGCGCGTGGCGGGCCTAGTTCGATCAGGGATATGCGTGTCTTTGATGCGGCAAGTATGAGGCGTTGTTTTGTTTTGCGACAGCTCGATTTCAACCTTACGTACCTACGTGGGAATATGCGATATTTCGCCTATTGATAGAGTTCGCATTGTGTCTGCGCCGTTCTCGAGAGCAAAAAAAATTAAAATGGAAAAAACAGGTTTTTGTTGCCACGTTAAATCCTGGAAAAAAACAGGTTTGTACGGTGGATGCCTTCCAGGGGGCGGAAAAGGACGTCGTCATCGTCGCTTCCACGCGCACGGAACGGCTGGGGTTCATCGTCAGGTACTGCCGCGGTGATGAATTCTTCATCGCCAACTGAAAAATAAACCTCTGCTGCAGTTTGTCTATTTTTTCTTTGGAAGAGATTTATTTAATACCTGATACTCATTAGCATTCGAGGAGACGACATGAAGCAGTAGAACCCTCGGCGCCTACTCACAACAGCTTGCGCTGCATACCGCCGTGGTAATCTTGAAAAAAAAAGAACTGGCTACCGTGGCGCGGCGTGTATGTACACCGTTGTGGCTTGGGGACTACAGTAGTATATACCTCCCCAAGCGACTCCACCCTATTACGCCACCCCCCTCCCCGCCTCCACTTGGCCTACCTGACGCAACCCCGACATCCGCCCCCCCCCCCCCCCCGCACACGCTCCTTAGCATCCGGCCCCAGGTCCAAGCGCATGCTACGGTACAGTACGGTACAGGTGCAACTATTTGCTTTTAGGTTGCTCATTTGAGGAGCTCTATACTATACAGCAGTACTTCATCCCAAAACTGTCTTAGAGAACCAAGTGAAAGGCTACGTATGCCGATGAACAATGCCATGGCCTAGGGTATGATAACGAACCACACCGTAAAACACGAGAAATATGTTCCAACGGTATTGGTTACTTCCTCGGCGGACGAGCCCCGTCAAGGCAGTTTTTTTTGTTCAAAAGGGCTACCTCTGAAGCATGCTACGATAGAGGTTCGGAGCACTTTTTGGGGGCAACATATTTTCTGAAGGGACGGGGCTCCTTAACCCCGAGAGTGTGTCGGAATTCTTGTCATTCTTGTTTTTGCAATATGTTTTGGCTTCTATACCTTGGACATGTTTTTCGTTCTCCAATCGGGTTGCACTTTCGGGTTCCACTTTCGGTTTTTGCTCAAAAACAGCTTTTGGGTGAAGCATGGAGCTCCTCAATAGGTTAGGAGCCTCAGAACACACACACGGTGCACCTCTACAGTAGTAGGTGTCCCCTATTCTTTGCCCCCACCCCCACCTTAGCATCCGCCCCTACCTCCGTCCCCACCTCCACCCCCGTCATCTTGGCCCTGTTCGGCGACACACATTTCAGTCCGCAAAGGTTGTGCGTGGCCCTGACGCGCGCTCGGCACCACCTGCTGGTTGTCGGGGAAAAACGGGTGCTTCTGACCAACCCCCTGTGGAAAGAGGTGGTCAACACTTGCCACGTTGTTACCGGAGCTGGCCAGATTTTCGGAACCGCCGCCCCCTAAGTGAACACCTTCGATTTTGCCACCGGAGCCGGCTAGATTTTCGGCGGAGGCTTTGTCGGCGGCGATAGTGGTGGTGGTAGTGGTGGTATTATAGTGGTGGTGGTGTTGGTAGTGGCGGTGGTGGTGGTGGTGGTGGGTGGTGATGGTGGTGGTGGTGGTGTTGGAGGTGGTGGTGGTGGCGGCGGTGGCGACGGGGGTGACGACAGTCTTTGTCCTCCGTATTTTCTGTAATCGTTGTTTTCTTGTTAAATGCGAGTCGCCGGCGTGAACGAAGAGGACGCATTTTATAGAACGACGAGTCTATTGGCCTTGCGGCCGGAAGAAAGGCCCGTCCACGACTTCAGGGCGTGGAGGGTCATAGCTTAGGCAGAGAACGTTTTTTGTGCGTTGAAGTTTGGCGTCTAACTGCAAAACAAAAAAAATCATGCTCTTAATTCCGAGTATTTTCCCCTCCCAAAAGGTAGATGCAGTTCTACGGGGGACAAGAGACTCACGCGTGGAGGATGAAGTCGGTGCTACGATAGGGTAGTCATTCCACGGTAGGGGTGCACAGCAGATTTTAAGAAGTTGCTGACGTCGTAACATGAGGAGCTCAATACCTTACGCCCGAAACATGCCCTCGAAGAGATTAGTTCGCGAAACCCGCGCAGAATTTTCTACCAAGTATGCGCTAGTCCTGAAAAAAACGTACCCGTAAAACCTATCACACTTACCGATAGTTCCTTGCGCGAGGAGGTCAACCGATCAGAAAAGTTTTGGCCCAAAAAGCGCAAGCCCTGCCGTGGGATGACGCAGGGGTAGGTAGAACTGTTCGATCGCAAATGGCACGGACCGAAGGGGCTGCTCAAACCTAGGAACTACCTAATGACGCACGCTACGGTAGATGTATCAGTTTTATTCCGAACTTGTTTCTGAATGACGGGACTCCTTAACCCAAAATCGTTGGAAACACGCCATTTTTTTTTTGCATGATTCTCGTTGTGTACCTAGGCCATGGGATTTTCATCCGGTAGCAGTTTTGTTTTTCTCCAAAATCAGTTTTTGGGAGAGGTCTTAAGCTCCCAAATTGAGGGGTAGTATTAAGAAAAAAAGTGGTGCACCTCTATCGTCGCGCGCGCGTTTTTTGTGTTTTACGAGATTGTCCATTCTAAATCTAGCAGCTGATACCTAGGTCATGGAATTGCTCATCGGGTGGGATTTTCGTTTTTTCTTGGTAAGTCAGCTTTTTCTTTGGGTGTGATGTATGAGGGCTCCCTCAAGTCAGGAGCCTCAAGAGAATAGTCGGTTGCGCACCCGTACAAGTCGCCGTGGCATGCGTGGGTTAAAGAGGGTGATGCGATGGGGCAGAAGAATAGTGCCCTATCGCTGGTGCTGCTGAGCTGCTGCTGCTGCTGCTGAGCTGGTGCTGCTGCTGCTGAGCTGGTGCTGCTTCTGTGCCGCTGGTGCTGCTGAGCTGTTGCTGCTGCTATGGAAGCGGCAGCTTGGCAATTGGAACGGTGTGACGCCCGAGTGTAATTCATGATGACACGTTTAAGGCCCCTCACCTTCCCGATTCGGTAGTGTCGGTGGAGGAGCAAGATCGAATTTTGTTTTTGATCCGCTGATTGTGGAAGGTCGTCGCCAAACGTCAGCCGTGAGTAGGGAGCGACGGGTTTGAGCGCGCCGCTTGGCGAAAACAACGCGGCGCAGCCAACATACACCGCCACTGATAGTTTTTGTTTGTCGCACACCAGAGGGAGCTTCTTCTCCTGTTTGTCGAACGCGTGTTCGTGAAAATGAAAGCATCGGAGATTCTGCGGGTTCTCCCCGTCGCAGCATGACAACTTGGCGGGGGTACAAGGTAGGTACTGGCTACCTTGTACGATTAGTCCAAAGCTACGGTGTAGGGGGGTCAATCTTTTTTTTTCGTTTGGTGGCTTTCTTTCAGTGCGCCTCGGGGTCAATCGCGCGAGATACCCTCCCGTTCCTTTGCGGTCTCAGACTTTCGTGCTGTTTAACTTTTGCGATATGAATCCGCAATGGAATGCGTAGCGACGCTTCGCCAATTCATCTTCCTAAGCTATTTTGTCAGTGAGGTACAGAGTCACCCCGGTCGCCCCGATGGCGTATCAGGTTATCCTCGAGCCTGGTATAGGTCAGTTTCGTGAGTTCGAGCCCCGCCGAGTGCATACTCGTATAAATTCGTTGGGACTTTTTCTTGTGCACAAATTGACTTGCGGAAAGCGCGAGAGCGTGTGTTAGCAACACTCGATGAAAAATCGACGAGCAGTGGGATTGCTGAACCCTATGCGCGATAAAAGTTGAAGGCAACAACCGGGGGGGAGAAGGGACGACACCTGTGACCACGGCTTGACCAGAAATAATCTGGAAGGTCGTGCGAGCGGCGAAAAACCCGACTCCTCTAGTAGTGCAAAATGGGGTATATCTTAACACCATTATAACAGTCGTAACATCCCCCCTACCGTACAGTAAGTAGCCTTGTTCGATAATTTTTTCAACCACTATTCATAGCATGCCACTCTCTCCGGGGGTAATAGCAGCACACGTGTATACAGCAGTGTGCGCTGCCATTTTTTTGTTTTGTGCCGACGAACGGGAGCCTTGAAGCTTGATATGTCGCCCGGACATGGTTGATTGGGGATCGGCTGTCATCTCTCCGCAACCAGCACACGGCGATGTCTCACTAAAGACGCACCTGCAATAATTAATAGATCAGCCGTCGGCCTTCGTTCGACTGACTGCTGTGATAGCGTGCAGCAAGCATTAATGCCGACGTGCTCGTAAGGAGAGAGACTTCGTGCCCGCTGTTTTGTGATCGGTCCATTTTTTGTGGTAGGGGTTCCCCAGCATTGAAACGCAAGCGTTCAGTTATAACCGTAAAGGAGGTCGAAGAATGCTGAATCAGGTATTGGGCACCATGAGTTTGCTTTTTTCGTAGCCCTATCGACTTTGCAGACGGTTGCTTTGCCGAAAGACACATTCGACAGAAAACAGGTAGGGGTCTCGACCAGATCGCCAAGTGTATTTTCCAACGACATTGATTGTGCGACAGCTAATCGTACCCTCTGTATTTTTTTCAGCCGTCCCCTCGCGAAAAACGCTGCAGACGGGAAAACACACAGAAGTGGTTTCATAGTAGTGCAGATAAGCTCCCCGCGCGGAATAATCCGGGCTAAACAGGAAGCCCTGGCCCACAGGGAAGATGGCCCCACGGAGGCGTGTTCCTTTTCCTCCTCGTGTAGAGTATACCGTATTAGGATGGTCCTCTCGTTGCGCAGCTGTTCTCTCTGCAGGCGACCACTACCATTATTTTATGTTTTGTTGTAGTCACCAGTTGCTCCTCTCAGCCTCTCAGCCGCGATAAAACTTACATTTCGTTCTTTTTACAGTGATTGATTAAATATCTCTCATTAATGTGCTCCATCGCTTTAAACACATACATGCCACGTAGGCAGAGGTGCAAACATTGCTTTTTTTTCTGAGGCTGCTAACCTGTTGATTGAGGAGCTCTTTCGCCATCTGACAATGTAGCGCGAGTGTCAAAACCCAGAAACGTGATGAAAGAACACAACATCCAGATGAAAGCGTGAAACGATGTTTCCAACAACCAAAAACTACGAATACTAGATAGATGTACCTCCCTGTTCTCCTGGCCCTGCCCACCTCCACCAGCCGCGAGGGCCAAGCCCTTCCCCCTATGCACTTCCGAAGATTTTAGGAGTTTAAAACGGGTTAAATCAGCCAGCCCGGTCCAGATACCCGGTCTGTTTTAGGCTGTTTGAGGTGATAACGGTCTGCAGTTCAAGGAGATTTAGCTAAATCCGACAGCATCATTACTGAGTATTATACTGGTAGCATAGACACGAAAAGGCACAATGTCAGCAGCTGCAGGCACTCGGGGAAAAGCCCAAAATAGAACACTAGGGACGGGGTGGTGGGTCCCACAACAACTGATAGCCACACCCCGACCTCTTGGAACCGAGACTCTTACTATCATACAGTGGCACCACTGGGGCGGCGGGGATGTCGGCGTTGTCAGCTAGCGCTTTGGCAGTTATTCCCTTTTGGACCGCATTTCCGTTTCGGGGACGACCGGCTTGGAATCAAGGTTAGAAGACGCATTGTGTTTCCGTACAGGGGTCACGTGCTACGGTCGAGAGGTGCCACATCTTTTTCCTGACACTCGTCACTTTGAGGAGCTCTCGTACACGTCACCGAAAAAAAGATTCATAGGGTAAATAAACTGCAGGCAGTGCGATCCGATGAACAAAACCCATGACCTTCGTAGCTATGTTCGTATACAAACACAAAATTGTGGCAAAAGCAAGGAATGACATTTATTTCCGACGATTTCGGGTTAACGCCTTTACAACTGGAACCCCCTTTTTTTTTTCAACAAATTTACTGGAGGAACCTCAGTATGAAGAGGGATTTGGGGGCCTCTAAAGGGTTAAGAAGTCCCATCATTCAGAAAAAAAAAAATGGCCAAAAAGTGGTACCTGGTATATCTGAACACCTCCATCATAGAAGGCGACCGGTGCGGTTCTCAAAAGGGTTATTATTACAGTACTATACTCTAAACAGGTATGTTTAATAAAGTTGCACTATCGCGTAATACAACGAACTCTACATGGCGAGAAGTGCGGCAAGCACTCCTCCTAACCTGGTCCGTCCGTGCGAGCACTTCCTGCACACGCGTCTGTCTGCAGACAAGACAAGCATGTGGCAGGGTTATTAGCCCGTTTAGCATTTGAGCCCACGTTTTTGAGGACAAAACAAATAAAAAATAGCGCGGGATATTTGTGCAGTACGAAGCAAAGAAGGGATACGGTCTCTTGGTACGCCATCACCCCCCCCCCCCCCCTCATTCCGCGTTGCTTGCCTGCAATAGGCAGACTTCAAATTGTGCTGATGGTTGACGATAAACTCGCGGCGAGGAAGAAGAGCCGCGTCCATCTCGCAAGGCGAGTGTGTTCTTCGAAGCTTGTTGCCAGTGAGCTCGGAAAGACCCCTCCCTCGTAACCGCTGTGTCCATGACGCCGTTCACCGGCTATGGTGACCCCGGGGGGCGCTCCCCACTAAGCAAGCCAGGAGGCGGCACTTTCAATCCACGACAGACAGCAAATTGGCCTTAGTTTGCCTTGACTAACACCAAACTACTGGATTTTAGTGTGGAGCAATCGGCCCTGCACTCTCGGCAGCGCACATTTCCCCTTGCTTGTCATGTCCCCCGACATTTTTGCTCCCCATATTATCACCATCTGCAAGAAAATAAAAATCAAGTGTGAATTGTCGTTAACTTTCCACCGCTTCAAACTTCCTTTCGTGACAGTTCTCTCTTCCTTGCGTGGGAAAACGCCTTCCATGTGGACGAAACCACGCTGACCGCCCCGCAACATGCGGCATAATTATTTCACAACGACTGCCCGGTAGGAAAACACACCAAGTTTCAATCTACACAGCAATTTTACGCCCCCTTGCCCCCTCCCCCAACGATGAAATATAGTTTCTACACTATACCTATAATAAAATCACTACCAGAAGTGTCTTCAGACGATAAAAAAACGACATTGGTGGAAAGCTGCATGCCTTAAACGTTCCATGCACGTGGACACGGAAGCGGGGGCGTGAATGCTCGAATATGCTCCATCCAACCATCCCCACCAAATATAAACAATACGACGGCAACGCCATTTCGCAGTGGCTTACGTACGGCAGCCCCACTCAAACGAAACAGGAGGCCGGGAACGCCCTTCGCAGCGCCTACATACGTACGGCAGAGCGGGGAAGAACCCCCGTCAGATAAACAGAAGCCGCCGTTGCACGCGACACCTTCTCAGTACGCGCAGGGGCATCCTACGTGCTGGGTGGTTTCATTCCCCCTTTCCCCCCCTCCGTACACCCTACTTTCTCTGAGCGCATAGGAAAACCATACTACGCGGGTGGTTTGAAGTCTACCTTCTCCCTCTCCGAGCACCCCACCCCCTTTTTCTCAAAGCAACAGCCTAACCGATCCGAGGCTTTCGGTAAGGCCTTCACTTTTCCGCCCCAACAAAACACCGTTAGTTTCACCCCAATACTACACTACCTGGTACTCCTTTACTCTCTTCACCCCACCAATACCCCGCCTAGAGCACATCGAGAGAGAAAAGCGCCACAATTGACGCCAAACGTGGAGTAAGCAGGCAGGCAGGCAGGCAGGCAGGCAACAGCGCGCAACAGCCTCTCTAGCGCCCCCCCCCACCACACCGATTCCCGCGCTCGTCGTCTTCTCGTGGAGCACGTTCGTCGTCTTCCTGATTTCCCCTCCCCCTCCCCGCGCGCTTGGTGCAAGCCATGTCCGCTTGGTAGGAGAAAACCCGACGTGCTCCGCCCCGGCATTGTATGGATGCGAGGTACTATGGTCCTAAGGACTGCGGGCATGCATGACATGGTTACCCCCCCTCCCCCCCCTTCTCCAGCCTGTGTTGAAACCTGGCGAGACGCGACGCGGCATGGCCAGGCTAGGCGGTAACAATGCCGAGGAAAAAGGCAAGGGGAGGCGGTCACAATGCTGCGGTAAAAACCTCGTCGGGGTGTCGAGGATATCGAGGTTGGGCGTCTGGCAGCGCTGCCTAGGCGGAGTTGACTGCCTCCTCTATCTGCACAGCGCCTCCCTCCATGTTGCCGCCGTCGACGTCCTCGTCTTCAAGCGGCGCGTCGTGCACCACCCCTGTCCGTTCCAGCTCCGCCTTCGCGAGGAGGTGGGTCCGCACCTGAGGTGAACAAGAGGATAAATAAAAAAGCAAGCATCGTCAGCAACAGTAGAAACAGCAACAGCAACAGCCGCAGCAAGCAGCAACACCAACAGCAACAACACCAACAGCAGCAGCAGCAACCGCAACACCAACAACAAAGACAACAAAATCTCAGCAACAACGAAAACAACAACAACAATAACAACAACAACAACAACAACAACAACAACAACAACAACAACAACAACTAAAAAGGCGGATCAAATCTCCAGCCTCGCTCACGCGCGCAGCGTTTACAGCAGTATCATACCTTGGCCTGCAAGTCCTCCTTGAAGGCGACATTTTCCTTAAGGTGAGCCACAGTGTTCAGCCGACCCTGACATAAATCGCAGAGCACAAGAGGTCGAGCACGGCCATTGACGCGGGGACGACGCGAGCATGACAAGCAGGGGGCCGATTCGAAGGAGCGATGGGGAACACGGGGCGTTGGTAAGTGCGGCAAAGCTCCGTTGTATACTGCGGCATATTGGGTTGACGTATTATCGAAATACCGACGCTACCCCCGCAAAAACGTAACAAGAAATACATAGAACGTGCACGAAAACAAAACTACAAATATTAAGAAAAAAAAAAGAAAAACCAAACCAAACAAAGAGGGGGCAGGGGAATGGGCGCACGTCACATGCACAACGAACTACGATCGCCTCGGCACTCGTACTACATACGCATCATACCAGTACAGCAGTAGTGGTGCCTCGACAGTGCCGATTGAGTAGTGCCGGTTGCCCGCTATAGTGCCTGTTAAATCGCTTGGCACAGACGGTGGCAATGTACGGAGTAGTGCCGGTTGCCGCTACAGTGCAGGTATTTCCATCTATAGTGCACATACCAGTGCCGCCTGAGACCACCACCGTACCAAAAAGAAAATGGTACCAGGTATGTACCAGAATGTACTATTGCTATAAAAAAAATAAAACACTCTCCAGCTGTGAGATCGAAGATTAAGACTTCGTCGAAAATCTAATGTCCTCATTAAGGGTATAGGTCGGTGACTCTCCTTGGAACTACAGTGTAGCTTGTACCAGGGTCAACAGGGTGATGTTAATCAGTCTGTGCACGGAAATTATGAAACCCGTTCTTGAGGGGGACAAAATCTGACGGCCGTGGAAGGAATACATCATCAGTGTATCCTGTAAGTCGTATAGCGGGTGGGGGGAGAGCTGGGGTTTTAAGCGGGGGGGGGGTGGGAGGGGAGTGAGGGCAGGGGGGGGGGGGTTCCGACATTTTAGGTCGCATAAATGCATACGAAGTAGGAGCTTACTCTACGCGTGATGCTAGGTCTAGGCAATGGTGGGGGTGGCGGGGAAGAAGAAGGAGAGGGGCGGGAAAGCTATTATATCGTACCTGGGCCACGTTCTTGCCATCGTAGCTGTACCAAGAGCCCTTGCGCGTGAATATCCCGGCATCCTCGGCCGCGTCCAACAGGCAGCTGACGGTGTCGATGCCCGTCCCGAAGAGGATGTCCATCTCCACGATGCGGAAAGGGGGGGCGATCTTGTTCTTCGCCACCTGTTGAGATCAACGGTGGATCATGCGCGTACTATCAATATCAGTAAGTTAAACATTGTTACCAGACACAGCAGAGCATGCCTCTCTTTACGCTGACGGGGCATCGGCACGGACACTGACTGGGGTGCTGGATTGCCGATGGGTGTGTGTTCTCGACGTTAAACTGGTATTTCCACTCATCTACATCCAGCACAACCAGTGTCCGTGCCGCTGCCTCATAGAGAGACGAGCTCTCTCCCTGTCGTCACAAACTACGAGACAAGAGGGACACATTGCAAATATGATATGGGAATGACTACTAGGTAGGCCATGCAGTGCCAACCGCAACGAGCACGCGGGCAAAAAACAAAACTAAGCAAGCCAGCACACTAAGCCATTTGCAGCAAAATAAGAAAAACATCAAAATATGAACAAGAAAAAAGATCAAAAACGAAAAAGCATGGGTGGAATGAACGGTTTAATGTGAACACACGTATTGTCAGACCCGCATCCTCGATTTTTGCAACAAACTACTTGGACTTAGTATAGCGTTTCTTTTCCAGCAGCCGAAAGAATCTTAAATCTAACCTTTAGTGATTTTTTTTTTTCTTTTTCGTCACCTGTTGGTTGGATCATGTGCGCATGTTGCAGTTTTATTTACCAACTACCTGTTTAAAACTACACACCGTTGTTCATCGAGACTAATGAAGTACACCAAAAACAAAAAACAAAAATGAACAAAAAAAAAAGAAACAAGCAAATTCAGAACTCTTCAAAACTCTCAAAACACAAAGCAACACCAAAATATGAAAAAAAAAAAAAAACAGAACAGAATGAAACTTGAACGTTGTGACATACATACGTGAACACTGTAAAAACCATTAAACGATATAAACGTAGATTGAAATAACACAACACACGGAAAAAAATGCCGAGGGGACGCTACTACTGTTTTTAGGCGCTACGCATCGTCCACGCCACACGGGTGCACGGGAAGGGGGAGGGGCGGGGGGGGGGGGGGGGCGAGTGGGACAGGTGGCACATCGCCCACATTTGGCTCTCAAAATAGAAGGGGAAGGAAGGAGCGGGAGGGAGGGGTGTGGGGGCACAGAAAAAGGGTTGACGACACAATTCCTCCCAAAAATCGCGTGAATCCTCTTTTTCAGGCGGCCCAATCCTTACACGTCTGGTCCCTAATGAGCGCCGAAAGCGGCTGAAGGGCCCGCTATGTGACCCCGGATCTGAGTTACTAGTGGGAGGGAGCGCTAGAGCAGTGCGAAGAAAATAAAAGGGATCGAAAAAAAATAAAAATGAAAATAAAATACGAAAACAGAAATGAGTATTATATTAGTAGTAGTAGTACCATCGTAGTAGTGGGATAATGGTAGCGTCCTCTGGTCATTTGCGATTACAACTACAGCAGTAGTTGTGGGTTTCTCTGTTTCACGGAGTCTGTGACCACGCAATCACAGACTGATTAACACCACCCTGTTGACCCGGGTACAAGCTGCACTGCTGTTGTATTCTGTTTTTGGGAGGTGGGTAAGCCCTAGCGGCTAAGACACGCCTTAAATAACTCCTTACAGCCCTTCCTGAGCAGGGGTTTGCCGTATCATAGTCGCTGGTTCGTGCCTTGTGCCTTATTTCCGTAAGGCAACGTCCGTGAGCTCGAAATCGGGCAAAATACTTCTTGTAGCTCCAAAGTAACGCCGTTAGATACGAATTCCCTAAGAACGGGGCCCGGGGCCGCGCCAGGGGGTCTCTTAGCAGGCATCAGGCTGGAAAGTGAAAGTGCAGAAACAGACTGGGGACACGACTATGCCGCATGGCACCATGTCTGCACCCGAGGGTCACCCAGCTATGTAGCATGCTGTTTCTGGTGTGTGATATTCCGATCGCGGGCATTACTGGGTGTGTGTCCTCATCACGGATTCTTTTCTTTCTACGCACACTTCTACTTTCCAGCTTCTGGACAAGCCGTGGTCACAGGTGTCGTCTCTTCTCCCCCCGGTTCTTGCCTTCAATTTTTATCGCGCATAGGGTTCAGCACTCCCACTGCTCGTCGATTTTTCATCGAGTGTTGCTAACTCATGCTCTCGCGCTTTCCGCAAGTCAATTTGTGCACAAGAAAAAGTCCCAACGAATTTATACGAGTATGCACTCGGCGGGGCTCGAACTCACGAAACTGACCTATTCCAGGCTCGACGATAACCTGATACGCCACCGGGGCGACCGAAAGGATATAGGTCGGCGACACCCCTTAAAACTACAGTTTAGTCAATAGTATATCCCTGGTGAACAGTAGGAGATAACTACCGAGGTACGTACGTATAACAGGCTAGTGTATGAAAATACGGAGACCGTATGTTCATAACTACCATGGTGTCTGGCCAAAAATCGGAGACAGTTGGAAACATGTACCCTGATACCTGGTATTATTGTACATGCGACCCCTGAAGAGACTCGAAGTATATTTTTTTGTTTTCTATGTTGCTCATCCTTTCTACCGTATTATCTTCGCACTTTATATTTCTGCGTCTCCCTCCCTAGGCGTGACTCAGATCCGGGGTCACAAAGCAGGCTCTTTTCCCTCCTCTCCTCGCTTTCCGTGCGCGCCTTCATTTTGTATCGCGAGAAGAAATCAGCACTACCTTCCCTCTCGTCGACTCGCGTCGAATTGTGCTTGCCCACGCCATAATAAAGCGTTCTCGGCAGTTTGTGTCTTCGAAAGATGATACGCTAGAAAATAATACGTCAACAGCACGTTTCGTATGAACTAATCAAGCACCCGTCCACGACGCTATAATCAACACGGCAGACTACGATATTAGCCCGCCAACGCTCTCGCCCGTAAGCATCCCCTACCCCTTCGTCACTGCCACGGTTTTCCACACCCTGGTTGGAAACTGGAGACGGAGACGACAACAACCACATGACGTATCATAACACCGCATGAACACCACCCTGCCCAAACAACCCACGCCACGTGATCGCAAGCCGAGACCTCGAATCGAAAAGAGGGACCCAATACAACACAAAGCTCTCGTCGCTGTTCCCCGATGAGCACCCACACCCTCGGTGGGGACAGGAGACGACAACGAGTACATAAACACCATATGCCGTAACACTGAGAAACGAACACGACTATCATGAGGCATAGTTTGGGTAAGCACGTGGTTAACATTTTGCAAGTGGTCAAACAGACTAGAATAACTTTTAATTCCTCAACAAATGGCGTCGTCGACAGACCATGGGTTTGGGGTCGTGGATTCGAATCCCACCATTCATCAATAATAAAATGTTACGATTTTTCCCATGTGCAACTTGAAAAATACTCTCTCCGGTTTACCCAGGGAAAGAAACCGCTTGGATATTGACACGTCCGCTCGAATATACGGCCGACTTGCTATCCTGCCGTTTCAGGGGGGGAAGCGTTGTAAGGCTTAGTTTGGGTAGGCAATTGGCCAACCTTTTGCAAGTTGTCAAACGGGCTAATACCCTCCAATTCCTCAACACCACCCTGCAGAACAACCAACGCCGCGTGCTTACAAGCCGAGAACTCCAATCGAGAGAGGCCTCCAAGACACAACGCACTCGCCCTCCTCACCCCCCTCCCCTCATGTAAACCATTTTATAACAAATTGAAAAACGTCAGCTGTGAGTACGACTGATTGAATGGTTGAAACTCAACTTTGAAAGCTGCGAGGTACATCTATATTTTGCTAATACACAGTAATTGCACAAAAATTACGGCCATTTGTAACAATATTTAGCTACAAAACAGCATACGGAGTCGGGGGCAGTATGATCATCCGGACTTACGGACTCGAGAATAATCGAGCTAGCCCGCGAGATTCGCCGAACCGTAAAGTAGGTGTTTTGCTGATTACCTTGCACCAGGTACATAATAAGAACACTACCCGCTAGTCTACTTAGACACGCCGCGCATTCTCTCTGCTCTTCCTCACAAGGGGTTCTTCGTATTAATAAGACGCAGCTCACCCTTCGTGCGACTCGCCGAACACCTCACGGCGCTTCGCGCCTTGGTGCACGCGACCTCCACCTGGTCGGTGAAAACCTCACGTGCTCCGTCCCGGAATGGTAGGGACGCGAGGGTCTATGGCCATAAGACCACGGCCATGCATGAATATCGAGTACACACCCCCTCCCCTCCCTCCCCCGCGCCATTCCTCTTGTTCTTCCTCACCTTGACCTTAACGGTGATGCCCGAGTTGTCCCGAAGGGACTCCTTGCGCCGCACGTCCAGCCGAACGCTAGAGTAGTACTTCAAAGCGTTCCCCCCTAAGGGGGAACGTACGCGACGAACATACCGGCGGCGGGTGGATGGTTGAGGAGCCCCGTTATACGAAAAAAAAAAAAAAAAAAAACGGCCTAAATTTTTCTACTCCTGTCGACAAAATAGCACGCCTCCTAACACAAGCGTGTTACCAACCCAACACTCGGTCATGCATCATAAATAACACAATTGCCATCTTGTATTAGGTTCTGGCTCACGAAAAGTTACTACAAAACGGGCGATCGACGTAGTACGCAGCTTGCAAAGATGAATATCGACCCTAAATTCGTCCAATTCACAGCTGACGTTGTTAGAATAATGCTAAACTTCGAAGTAATCGTATGTTAACCCTTTAACATGTTAACCCCTTTACGCCACTCTGTATGCGGGGACAAAGCGCTGGGGGAGTCAAGACCACCGCGGATAATTTTTAGGAGTAGCCTGACTCCCAGAACGAGAGGGTGGTCTTGGGGTGTGGGTACGGGAATCCAGGACCTCGAGACCGTTGCCGTCGCTCCGCGCGAGGTCTTCACGCAAGACCGGCCCGACTCTCCCGCTGCGCCCTATCGAAGGACGCCTGACTTTTGCCATGACCATCGCAACACGAAGACTTCCTTTGGCCACGGCATGCCACATGTAGGTCAACAGCTAAACCGTCAAACGATAATATCGTTGTCGCTGTACAGGAACTCGCGAGGCAGAACAATTCTAATCGTGGTCAACTCGTGTGCGCATTTTTTTGGTCGGAGGATGCTCCAGGAAAGCTCGAAAATAATTCTTAATTGTTTGGGGCGCGGCTGTCAAAACTAGAAAACTCGCATTTTTCTCGAAACAACATGCAGCATGTATAGACCCTCGAATGAGAAAACGCGACAACTCCGCCCTCCTCGAAATACGAAGCATATTTTTACTTCTCACCGCTGGTGACATCGGGGCTGCCGTAGATGACGCCGATCTTGGAACGCAGCTGGTTGAGGAACATCACGGTGCACTGAGACTTCGACAAAGACCCCGTTACCTTCCGCATCGCCTGAACGGTCAAACAATATGACCACATCATCAGACGAATGCTACGATGTAGGGGTGGCAGCACTTTTGGCCACCAATAGAGTAGTTTCCCATCGACGGGGCTCCCCGGCTGCGCAACGCCGCCCCATATGATTGCAAACCCATTTGTAATCTACAACTGTGTAGTACCACTTTAGGGCTATCGTTTCTCATTGACGGGGCTTCCGGACCGAGGAAAGCCGACTCATATGATTGTGAAGCTATTTATGCTTTACAACAGTGTATTTCTATACTAAGGCCATGTTTTCGTTTTGCTTTTTCACGTGGTTGCATTTTCACTTGTCTCAAAAAGTAAGTGCTTGCGTGGGGGTGGTACAGAGCTCAAGCAAAGAGCCCCACAAAAAAATCGGGTGCACCCTTGTGGCGTGAGTCATCACCCCGTCATCACGTCACCTCACATCAGACCACACCGCATCACGCCATACCCCAACACATCAGAGCACACCAGGTACCACAAAAACTACACCATTAACCACACCATCAGACAATAGACCACATCACATCACCTGGCACCACACAAAGCCACACCATCACACACCATATCACACAATGTCACGTCATGTCACGTCAGATCGCGACAAACTAACTACCTCTGAGACGCCGCCGCCAGCGCCGTGCCGTCCTTCTCTTTTCATTACCGTCTATACCATCCCTTTCGAACGCACCTTGCTCATGAGGCGCGCCTGGAGACCCATCTGCATGTCCGCCATCTCCCCCTCCAGCTCTGCCCGGGGCACCAGCGCTGCCACGCTGTCAACCACTACCATATCCACCGCGTTTGACCGCACTAGCTGGTCCACCACATCCAAAGCCATCTCGCCTGCAGAGGGAGGGGGGGGGGGGGGGTGATAGGGAGTACTGGATTATGGATTGGCAAGTACGTGTGAATTGCGTACCTTATTGATGTGCAGTCATTACGCACGAGTGCATTGGGTATCGTATTGTGGACAACGGACTAAAATGCATGTGGGTAGGAAGAGCAACGGGGAAGGAAGAGGAAGGGGGAACGAAGTGGGGGGGAGAGGGGGACGGGGAGGGGAAGTTCTACGCTTCAGCCACGGTATTGTTCATCGGATAGCACTTCCATCAGTATTTTTTAAGTCAGTTTGTGGGTAACGAATATATATTGTAAAGAGCTTATGTGAAGAAGCCTCATAAAACATAAAAAAACGTTATTAATAGGTGCTATGCTACCGCAGCACGCGTTATTACTAATAACTCATCGACACAACAAACACAAACCCCTTTATCGTAAAAGAGGCAAAAGTCTAAGAGCCATCGCTGCTTCGAATATAAAAAGAAAAAAGAAGAAACCCAAAAAAAACTGAGCCAAAAGGAGAAAGACGACAAAAACAAGCGCTTGTGAACCAAAAAAGGAGAAACAAAAAAGAACAAAAGAACAGTCCAAAGAAAACACTTGAGCAAAAAACGGAAACAGAGGAAGGGGAAAAAAAAGGGTCAAAAAAGGAGCAGAGGGCAAAAAAAAAACAAATAACCTGAGTCCGGCTGCGAGACGAGAAGCTGGTCGACGTCGACCCCAAGCCTCTCAGCGTACCCCGGGTCAAGCGCGTGCTCGGCGTCGATAAAAGCCGCCACCCCCCCCGTCTTCTGCACCTCGGCCAGAGCGTGAAGCGCAAGCGTAGTCTTTCCTGAGCTTTCGGGCCCGTAAATCTCCACCACGCGCCCCCTGGGGTACCCGCCCCCGAGTGCGATGTCAAGAGTCATCGACCCTGGTTTTTCATTTGGAGGTGGGAAGGGGGGGGCGGGGAGGGGGGGGGGTATCAGGTGTCTACACTTGAGACAAGGGGAGCTGCGGTGGTCCTAATGACTATTTTGAGGCCCACGTGTGTAACAGCCACAAAAGAAGACAAGCGCGGTCTGCTGAACCATCTAGCAGTGTAAGCAGTATAAACAAATGCTAGCGACAGCATGCTATGCGCGTGTTGCACGACTCCATGTTCAATGCTTTTAGACACAAAATAAGGGTCATTTCTGAGAAAAAGTCACGGACATTTTAAAATTGGCGATATGTCAGTAATCAATTTTGATGGGAGTTTTCCAAAACTTTTTATTGTCGCAGATCACTGTCCCCATTCGTGACAATGATCATGATTTCGCGACAATGTTACTTTCATTTTGTCACGCTACGGACACAAAACGGTCATATTCCAACTAATAACAGAGCAAGATATCACCATTTGTACAGTTGGACAGTTGAAAAATCACGGTGTGTCTACCTCTTCTAAACAAGAACATCACAACGATTTTTGTCGCGATGGTGACGTCACTGAACTTTTCCAAACTTTTCTAACGTCACAACCACTGTCACAAATGTCACACTTCGGGACGAGTATCACGAGTCGCGAAAATGTCACTTAATTTTGTCACGCTTCGGGCACTAATCGTAATTCCTAAAAACTACTAAAAAAAAACACAACTCCTGAAATTTTGTAACCTGGCGTTATGCCACCTCTTCTAGAAAAAATAACACCGATTGTTGTCACTTGAGTGACATCAGTTTTTACATTTTTGTTTCTAAACGTTTCAACGCCACGATTTCGTTGCCAAAATAATCACGATTCGCGAAAACGTCAAGTTTTTTTTAGTCACGATTTGCGACAATTTTTTTCGTTCGAATAACCCAGCAGTGATTCGCGGGGATAACGCTGGGATCGTTACGTAATGGCGTCATGTTCTTCTGTAGCCCCAGACGCGTTAATGCATTTTACCAAGTAGTCTATTAGGCCTACGTTCTTGGCCTGACATCATTTCTAGCCGTGGGCAACTTTTCGAGTGAATTTTGCCACATTTTTATTTCGGGCACATCAGGCACACTTTTCCACAAAGCCACAAGAAAATATACGCGGGCACAGGCCCTGCCACACTTGAGTTTCGACAGTACCGGCAAAATTGAATAATGGCATCAATGGTACCAATACATCGCAGTTCCAAAATTATGCCAGGTTGTACGTAAAAACGTTATAGAGCAAATCTGTCGATTCGATAATTGTAATTGAAATGTGCGAAATCGTAGCTCGTACCACGAATAATAGTCAGGGCTGGCGATATTATCGGGTTTTTTTTGGGGGGGGGGGTGTACGCAGTTTGTGCATGGCCGTAGTCGCATGGCCATAGACCATCGCATCCCTACTATGCCGGGACGGAGCACGTCGGGTTTTTGGTTTTCGGGGGGGGGGGGAACTACTTGCTTCGAGTGGTTAATGTCGGAATCGTCACGAAATGTCATCGTATGTCCTAGACGGGTCACTATTAACGCATTATTAGACACAAGCTACTTACACTACAAATAGTATGGCAGAGGTTCACGTAATGTCATCGTATGTCCTGGACGGGTCACTATTAACACGTTATTAGACATATGCTACTAGTACTACTAACAGTACGGTGAAAAGGTGTACACTTTTTTTTCTGAGGTTCCTCACTTGAGGAACTGCATACCTTCAACACAAAAAAACATTTGTGGATAAAAAATTAAGTGCAACCCGATGAACAACAATTTCATGTCTTAGGCGCAAAACCGAAGAAAAAAATGTGCAAAAACGCAAAAACAAACAAAAGACGTGCCGGCGATATTGGGTTTAATTGACCCTTCAGGGACTTGATTATATCTTGATTGTAGTACAGCTACCCAAAAAACGACCAATATTGCGACATTTTTGAGCGTCCACGAGTAGCGTGAGCGCGCAGCAGTACGGGTAGGGATCGTGCTGCACCCGTCCAGTAGGAGCCTTTGCCTTTTTGTAGTTCGGACTCCACTCTTTGTCGTCGCCAACTATTTAGCAGTGGCCGACGCCGTAATCGTAACTTTTCGTCGTCAATTTTTCCCTCTCAAGTCTCAAAAAGGGGTTTAACCCTTGTAGCACCGAAGTCCGGACATGAAGACAATACACTTGGAGTTAGACTATGATAGGATACGTTTAGGAGTTGGAAATGAGGCACGGAGTCCCGAAACTCGGAAAATAATTTGGCACAAAAGTGCCACTTCCACCATAGCAGGCGTTTGTGCTAGGGCTGTGACTTGGCCGGTAAATACTGTTAATAACAGCAGCTAATGGTATGCTAACAGTGAGCCGCCGACTAGTGATAAGTTGCCTAGGCACTGTATACTACACTGTCAACTCCTTTGGGCTGGTCGGTGTGACTGGCCCGGCTACTCGCACGATGGCTAATAGTCTTTTCTTGTGTTCCAAGTGTTTTTTACGTTACACCACTCTGTACGGAAACATGAGCAAATTTTGTACTTGATATCAATAGTCAACCGGTGCTTATTTTCCAGGACAGAGCGGTACCTGGTTACAGCTCATAGAAACGTCTGTATTCCCCCTTTTTAACTTAATACACTCCCGGGATTATAGTCGGCCCGACTTTATCCCGAAGGGGAACCTTGAAATCCCGAAGGGGAACCTCGAAATACGGTGCTTAGACAGAGCGGTACCTGGTTACAGCTCATAGAAACGCCTGTATTCCCCCTTTTTAACTAAATACACTCCCGGGATTATAGTCGGCCCGACTTTATCCCGAAGGGGAACCTTGAAATCCCGAAGGGGAACCTCGAAATACCGTACACTTAGTTGCGGGTGGTGATTTGCGGGGTTCCGCATCTCTTGCAATGGCGTGTCTGTGGCGCAACGTGTGATGTTTATAAATAATACCAATAATACAGAACTAGGTCAGTTAGTTGGGTTTTGCCCAGCCACTGAACCACTAACGAGCCGTGAAGTAAAAACAACTCATAGCCAAAATTATTAGGCTTAGGCCTGGCATCGTTTCTAGCGGTATTCGTAGGCACTGTTTCGGATATAGATTTCGCCACACTTGTGTTTTCGGGGAAAAAAAACGTCAAAATATTCATAACAAAACACAAGGGAACATTATTGGGTGCATACTAAAAAGTACGTTTTTGCTAGCATGTACTGGCAACATTGTACAATGCAATCTTTGTCACCATTTTCAATGCAGTCCACTGAAATGACTTACAGTTTTGGTTTATAGAGTTAATAGTGCGTGCGTTACAAAAAAAAAACGGCCAACCTATAGAAACCCGGGGTGGGGCTACATACTTTCACCGTATAACTGCACCTTCGTTTTTTTGGGGGGGCGGGCGTACTCATTTGCTGCTAGCCTTATTCATTTGACCCTTGAACACGCATCCCTTTCGAGACGGAGCACCGTTTTTTTTTTGGGGGGGGACTACAAGAAATGCAAGGCAATCTACACCGGTCGTTTGGAAGCAATACATTTTTCTGCGGCTTTCCGCATCTAAGAAAGCCTTCCATGTTTACCCAGCCCCGTAGCCTACAATCCCGCACGTTGCATTGGCGATTCCTCTTCCTTGTTCGACGTTTTGGTTAAGGTGACAAACCTAAGCATGAATCTACGAATCGTTTCTGGAGTAGTAGCGCAAGGGATTCGACAGCACACCAAATACGGAGCACACATCGCCTTAACCCTCTTGGTGTCCAGGAATCGCGGCCCAAAAAAGCACCAAGTGCCGTCTTTTAAGCCTTCTACTCGTATAGGGACAGACGCGTGTACGAGAGAGGTAGCACATTTTAGACATAACATTCTCTGAACGACGGAGCTCCTCGAACCCTTTTTAAGGGCCCCAAAACCCTGACCGATACCATTTCCAAGTAGTTTCTCTCCGCCAAAAAGGGTTTCCAGTTGTAACGTCGTTAACCAAAATTCGTCGGAATGTCATTCGTGCTTTGAAGTAAGAACATTTTTTATAACTAATTTTCAAGGACGTCAGCCGTGAGTTTGACGAATTTCAGGTCAATACTCATCTTTGCAAGCTGCGTTGTTGGTACTCGTAATATATTTTGTACGCCTAGGCCGTGAGTTCGGCCATCGGGTCGCACTTCCACTTCATTTCGGTAGGGGTCCCCCGATATAAGGCGCTATGCCTATATAAGGCGGTATCTCGCTCGCGCAATTGGGTGATTGAATTGCACTCACAACCCGGAATGAATAAGGCGGCTTCCCCCTATAAGGCGGTCACATTGCTCTTTGCACACCACCGCTTTACTGAGGGACCCCTATATAGTGCTGCTGTGCTAAAACTCAGTTTCTGGGTTGGAGGTCCAGAGCTCCTCAAGCAGCCACCCTCCGGAGGCAAAAATAATGGTTGATGCACCTTCTTCACCGGAGCACGTGTCGAAGACTACGTAGTGCAACCAGGAAAAGCACAATGCTGTGCGCGTGCGGTGCACGTGCTGACATTGCGCCCTGTTGCGCTCCGTACACGTCTGCTACCTCTTTAGCCCGGGCCGCTTCGTGTGGCCGCCCAATCCCGCAATCAAGTCCGTTTTTTTAATCATCTTTCCGGCCAACAGTCCTGAAACAGCTATATGCCTTTGAGCAGTGCACTCCCGATACGGGGGCAAAACACTTGGAATTATGATAGGGTCATTCTAACAGTTGGAAAGGGTCAACAAAATAAAACAGCCATGGGCGGCTTGTACGGGTATCCCCTGTGGACGACGCCTCCCAAGATATCTACAAAACAGGCTTGAAAAACATGAGGGATTCTAATATTTACCAGGTAGCGGTGTATGCTATTAATATCAATATCATACACCGGTATCATGGTGCTGTATTCGAAAACACATGGGCACAACTACGCTGGGCCGTGTTGCCTACAACAACACCTTACAAGAACAGTACGTTCAGGCACTTACGGCCGTAGTCTGTCATTAATAAACTGTAGTATACCGGTAAGTATTATTAATAGTTATTCAGGTGGATAACTCAGCTTGAATCACACCATAGGCAGCGAGATCGAGACAACTAGGGTAATCCAGAAGCTCCCACACACCACACTCCACATCTCCACAGGTACTCACTCGTGCGGTAGTACTGCTATACGACCACAACATGCACCTTAAAATCATCACATGCAGCTTGATAAAGTTGAGCTTCGAAAAAAAAAAATGATCTCACTGCTGAAGTGCATTTTTTCATTTTTCTAATGTAAAACATACGCCGCTGTGGCTTGTTGGTTGCAACAGCACACCCTGCAAGGACAGCACGAGGCACATACTGCTGCATTAGGCCTATATATGGCATACGCTACCACCGTAGAAGCGAAGTGCACCAGTCCATTTCTGAGGCTCCTCAGTTGAGGAGAGTTGTATCCCACACAAAACCTTATTTTGCATTTCGAGTAAACCGAAAGCGCAACCCGATGAACAAACCCATGGCCTAGAAAACAAAAAACTACTCAAATTGCAAAGCAAGAATGCCCGAAATCCTACGATTTTGTGTTAAATCCTACGATACGCTACCGTGGAAGCGACGTGCACCAGTCCATTTCTGAGGCTCCTCACTTGAGGAGCACTGTATCCCACACAAAACCTTTTCAGCATTTCGAGTAAACCGAAAGTGCAACCCGACGAACAAACCCATGGCCTAGGTAACACAAACTACTCAAATCGCAAAACAAGAACGACCAAAATTCGACGATTTTGGGTTAAATTCGACGATTTTGGGTTACGAGTAAACTGAAAGTGCAACCCGATGAACAAAGCCGTGGCCTAGGTAACAAAAACCACTCAAATTGCAAACAAGAATGACCAAAATCCGACGATTTTGGTTAAATCCAACGATCTTGGGCTTTTATATAAGGAGCCCCGTTATTCAGAAAATAATTTTGCCAAAAAACGCTCGTACCTCTATTGTAGCACGCGCCTGCATTAGTCATTATCGCGGAGTGAGAAAAGCTTGGCTTGTATTACGTCATTTTTTTTTTCTTTTTTTTCGCACACTTTTACTTTCCAGCTTCTGGATAAGCCGTGGTCACAGGTGTCGTCCCTTCTCCCCCCCGGTTCTTGCCTTCAATTTTTATCGCGCATAGGGTTCAGCAATCCCTCGTCCATTTTTCATCGAGTGTTACTTACTCACGCTCTCGCGCTTTCCGCACGTCAATTTGTGCACAAGAAAAAGTCCCAACGACTTTATACGAGTATGCACTCGGCGGGGCTCGAACTCACGAAACTGGCTCGAGGAATACCTGATACGCCACCGGGGCGACCGGTATAGCCAGTGATGAGATTGAGACATCATGGGTAAATGCAGCAGACAAGCCCCGACACTCCACAACTACGCAGGCATGTATTCGCGCGGTACTACTGCCATACGACCACAACGGCGGTAAACACAGTCAAGATAATAAGGCAGTGCTACACCTGGTGTTTCGTGTACGCGATTGGCCGAAGACCTTCATCTCCGTTGTAAATACCTGGTATGATATGAGCTATGGTTGATGAGAAAATGATACGCTCATATGATAAACCTGATTACCACTGAAATAAAAAGACACCTCCAGCTGTGAGATCGAAGATTATTTCTTCGAGACTCATCTTGCGAGCTGTGTGTGATACTCCGATCGCTCGTATTACTGTGTGTGTGTCCTCTTTGAGGATATAGGTCGGCGATTCCCCGTACAACTACAGCAGTGTAGCTTGTACTAGGGCCAACCGGGTCATGTTAATCAATCTGTGCGCGGAAACTATAAAACCCGTTTTTGAGGTGGACAGAATCTGACGGGCGTGGAAGAAAATGCATCAGTTTATCAAGCATACCTTGCAAGTAGTATAACCGGTGAGGGCAAGGCGGAGTTTTTAAGGGCGGGGGGGGCGAGGGCGGGGGGCGGGGGGGGTTGAAAAGGAAGGGGGAGGGGCGGGGGGGGGGCAACCGCAATTCAATCTGTGCGCGGAAACTATGACACCGTTTTTTAAGGGGGACAAAACTGACGGTTGCGGAAGGAATGCATCTGATTTATATATCACAATGTAATAAGGCGATACGTATGTATGTATGATAATTCAGTCAAGTATACTTACCTCGACGGCAGATGCCAAGTTTCTTTCACAGGTACCGGTATATTTTAAAAATACACTCCAGCTGTGAGATCGAAGACTTCGTCGAAACTCATCTTTGCAAGCTGTGTGTGATACTCCGATCGCGCGTATTACGGGGAGTGTGTCCTCATTAAGGATATAGGCCGGCGCCTCCGCTTGGAACCACAGTGAAGCTTGTACCAGGGTCAACAGGGTGATGTTATTCAATCTGTGCGCGGAAACTATAAAACCCGTTCGTGAGGAGGACAAAATCTGACAGCTGTGGCAGGAAATGCATCAGTTTATCAAGTATATCCTGTAAGTCGTATGACCGGTGGGGGGAGGGCGGAGTTAAAAACAAAAACTGGAGGGCGGGGGCGAAAAAGAGGGGGGAGCGCGCGGGGGGGGGGGGGGTGGGGGCAACGCAATCTGTGCGCTGAAACTAGACTCTTTTACGGGGACAAATCTGACGGTTGTGGAAGGAATGCATCAGTTTATCATGCATATCCTGTGAGTAGTACAACCCGTGAGGAGAGGGCGGAAAGTTCGAGGCGGGGGGAGGGGGGGGGGGAATTCCAACCGCTTTAGGTCGCATAAATGTATACCTAGTAGGAACTCACTATAAGCGTGGTGCTACGTCTAGACGATGGTGCGTGGCGGGGAAGGAGGGGGCGGGGGGATATTTGGAGCCACGATACGGATGGCTATGATACCGATACATATGATACCATACCAGGTACCAGCCACAATATTTGGTACAAGTAGGAGAGAGCGCAATACGATACATGCCATCTACCAGGTACAACAATAGCTACCATCCCGGTGTATCTGGTACGTCTTATCGCATGGTAGCCGATGCAGTGCCATCTCCAAAGCACTGTAACTACGGCATGATAATATTTCCCACGTCCCCTGCAGGGCGCCGCCTCCTTACCGGCATGTTATGACATACAGGAAACGACACCTAATACATGGGAAACGGAAAACCCAGGCTGGGAGTCTTATTTGGGAGGGGGCGCGTCCTCCACCAATTTCAAAATAACGGCTCGCAGATTTATTTCATTCCTGTCAATGTCAGACTGCCTTCGTCATGGCCCTGTTTCGTACTTCGAAGTGCATTAGGTGTCCTTTTTCTTCTATTTCGTCACGCTTACTCTCAAGCTCAAATCGTAACAGGTTTTGCCCTCAGCGACTTTCCGGATAAGCCGTGGTCACAGCTGAATTCATAAATACCGGTATAAGGACAACGGACTGACTGCTGTTGTCTATACAGCAGAAGGCTCGAGTTCTGGCCTACAGCAGTCAGTTGTTGTGGTGTTCAACACTGCATGCTCAGTTGAGATCTCCGGCAGATACACTTCCTTGCCTGCATGAGACCCCTCGACTTCTGGCCTACAGCCAGTCGTCGCCCTGTTGAACACTGCATGGTCACTCGAGACCTCCGGCAGTTACACCCCCTTGCCTGCAAATCTGTATGTGCGGTACGGGTAGCTTCCTAACTGAGACCACGGGCCTGATTAAGGCGATGATGACTTAACGTGCGCAAAACAAACGACAAGAACCGTACCGCACGCTATATACGACACCCTCCCCTGACAGATTAACATCGGCGCGCTCACACCATAAAACTTGTTCTTATTTTTTTCTTCTCGCTATTATCTGGGTCTCCCCTGTGATAATTCAAAGGAGAAAACTGTCGAAAATCCCCACGACGGTGTTCTTGGCAGAAGGGCAAGTGCATGCCAATGCCAAGCGATGCGTCTAGCCAGAGATATTTTCAAACCTGCCATTTTTGACGCGCGTGTCTCCCTTGTGCTGGAGAGCCGGACGGGGTGTCGTCCCATTAGTCGCGTAATCTTGCGTGTTACAGTTGGTAGCCCGACTTAAAAGCGCCGAGGATAAGAGCGCCGGGGGGTCAAGAGCGGTCAAACCGGCATGTCCCGCCCATACTAAAAGCTGTATATTTCCCACTTCCAGATAAGAGCAACGCGTAATTAAGAGCGCTCGTTTCGGCTTGTCACGGGGCGCTCTCAAAACGGGGAACCCACTGTATACAATTGTAATGTGTAAGCACACGTACTACAGTATTAAGTGTTCGCCTTAGCAGTCAAAACCCGCCATATAGACAAAAAACCCATACCACGTACCAGGTGCATTCCCCTATTCTTACCAACCACAAGGGCTACCCTTCGGGATGTGGTTGGCTTGCACCCCGGGGGTGTCGCAAGTTAAAGAGGGGGGAAAGCAGACGTTCCAATGAGCTATAAAAACCTCTTGATAACTAGGTCTGAGAGTGAAAAAAAAAGCCACCGAGCAAGCACCCGGGCAACTAACACCGACCAGCCCAAACGAGTCTATCGTTTAGGCTATATTTGGTTCTGACTACTATGGTCCCCCGTGCCAACTACCCCCTGGTACGTCGTAGGTTAGTAGTGATTGGTGTAGGCGCATGTACAACTTGCAACAGCACGTACACAGAGTTCGATTACTGCAAAGTGTACGACTTCTGTGAGCGTGCAAGATTGATCGTCGTAGAAAGTCTGGGCTTGGTGGAGCGGTATTGAATCTTACTATATGGGAGGCGTGTTTCGTTTGAGGGCATCTACGGTTACCCCAGCTGCGTGGGTCTTTTCGTCTTTTCCGCCGAGCGCGTTCTTACCAAATACGTCCATCTACTCACACTTTAAGCTACTAGTAGTAGCCAGCCCTAAACTGTGAGGGTATCAGAGCTAAACACGGGCGTGAGTTTAGACCGCCGGCACGACTGCTCCTGCTCCTGCTGCTGCTGCGTCGCGTGCCAGCATCACATATCGCGCCCCGACCTCAAGAGCAAAAAGTATCGATCACGTACAACCACAAAAAAATGAACCCAATCTAATACCAAGTAGCAAGCATCACATGTCGCGCCCCGACCTCAAGAGTAACAACTATCGATCACGTACAACCACAAAAAATGAACCCGATCTAATACCACGTAATTTGTTCCCGAAGGATGCAGTTCTGTATTGCGAGTACAGCAGGTACAGCACAGCAGTAGGGGTCTCCCAGCAAGGCGGTGGTGCGTCAGAGCGATACGACCGCCTTGTTGGAGGAAGCCTGGTTATTCGTTCCAGGTTGTAAGTGCAATTCCCCTGTCGCGCCGAGCGATTCTAACCGCCGTATATCGGGATACCACCTTACTCAGACCACCTCACGTTTTTGCCCCCCCCCCCCCCCTACTGCATCGGAGTTGGGAGTACCAACGATTATAAACTTTGGGTCTGCTTGTGTCTTTCCCTGGGCATTCCTCACCTCCAGAGTGACTGGAGCCTGTCCTGTGACCACGGACTTGATCGTGCGAGTTAACGCGAGAACAACAAAAACAACACTAACCAAGAAATACATCGGCAGCGGCCTCCAAACACAAGATGAAGGCTGGTATCACACTACGCACTGCATGCGTGTCGTGCTACTCTTAATACAATATCGTCCAGCAGCCCAGCAGCCCAGTAGAGTTTACCACATATTCAAGAAACCCGTTAATTGGTCAACCACTGACATTTCGGGAGTTTCATTGGTTACCACACGAACGAACAACAGTCAGCACTTGGTACCTGATCCCACCGGGACCTGATGCCATTTGGCGCGTGCAGAAAAAAAATCATCCCTCCGCAGGAGCCGTTGGAGGCCATGAGGGCGAAGCGCGCACCGTCATCTCCCGTGTCGGTCGCAGCAAACCGAGGGTCGGCCACACAGTGAGCAAACAATTTCTTTGAATAAGTGGTAAGGTGCCCGGCAGCAGCCCAGGCTGTAACGCGTGGCCAATGCCGTATTCGTCGTAAGCTTTCCGTCACCCTTTTCCCTCTGACGTCTCAAAGGACTACCAGTACCAGGTAGCTTTGACTCACCCGCGTGCGAGGATCATATATATGAAGCAAAACACCAAGATCTCCTAGTATCCGAGTAGGTACAGCATCAAGTTTTTTGCTTTCGCCTGTGTACCGCATTTGGAATCGAGCAACCTACGTAAAAATAATTTAGACTGCATCTTCGCATATTCTCGCCGCATCCATCCTGTCCAGCACACTACGTACCCAGTTTCCATAGACCAGTGCGCAACGGCAGCGACGCCCTGCAGCAGCGTCTCTTGTGGTGTACAAACAAAATCCTACTGCAGGTGTATACCTTGTCATGCAATAGATCCATCAACTCCCGTCGCAGCTCACAGTCCTCGAGACTGGCACCTAGCTCTATCCTATATCTAATGCTAACCCTGACGCGAAACGCAAAGCCTGAAATCCGGGGATGGATCATAAAAGTCGTGATTAAGTCTCGCCTTCGTATGTAATCGTGCTTATCATATCAGTTTCCACTTCATCCATCAAAATCGGGGTTTCCACCGGAACAGCCGCAGTAAAACGGACACAAAATAGTATTGGCGCTATATAAATCCCGACCACGGGGACATTTAGGAGCCATCTTTATAAGTCACGCCTTGCGTTTTGGTTTGGGTTAGGGTTGGGGATAGGGTTAGGATTGGGACCAGGTGCCGATCTCGGGGGCTGCGAGGGCTGCAGCGACGGGATTTGGCGAGTCTATGGAGGCGTGACATTCACCTCGGGCGAGGATTTATACATCACCGAAGACGTGCTGCAGGGTTCCGTTGTTGTCGCACGCTATTCTATCGGAGCTGGCTGGCGTGCTGGAGCAGGCGGATGCACCCAAACGCAAGGCCTGAAGCGCGGGGATGGCTCCTAATTCCCCATACTCGAGGTCGTGATTTTAATCTCGCCTCTTTTTTTACTTTCCATCTCCTGGATAAGCCGTGGTCACAGGTGTCTCCCCTTCTTCCCCCCGGTTCCTGCCTTAAATTTTTATCGCGCATAGGGTTCAGCAATCCCAATGCTCGTCGATATGTCATCGAGTGTTGCTAACTCACGCTCTCGCGCTTTTCGCAAGTCAAGTCGTGCACAAGAAAAACTTTCTACGAATTTATACGAGTATGCACTCGGGGAGATTCGAACTCACGAAACTGACCTATACCAGGTTCGAGGATAACCTGATACGCCATCGGGGCGACCGTCTCTACGTAGACGTGACTGCCGTCATCCCCCCGTCAATGTGGCACATGCTTCGTACGATACAAAGCAAGTGTTGATACAGGTGCAGCAAGCCTCACATTGTCTCCAGCGGATGGTGCGCAAACCGACGTTCTGACGAAAAAAGTGTGTCAGCGCACGGTGTAAGTATATCCCTGATACAAGAAATGGGGCCAGCGATTTTGCCATCGATCCCGCCCGTTTACATCACGAGGTTGATTTTACTCGTGAGTAGCAATAATAATAAAACGAAAGACAATGTTGCTGTGAGCGTTAGCTCTATGGATGTATAGTTCTAAACTACGTTGCCGTCGTAGTTTAGAGCTCTACCAGTACCTCGTCGAGAAACGCAAGGAAACCCCCACTCTCTCGACGAGAAGCATGTTGTGTGGAAGCCCTTGTGATTATCTCGACTTGTAGCGTCAAATACGAACTCCGCTTCGAGTCTTCCACCTGTGACACAGCTACACCGCATTCAGCAGCTTTCGGTAGTAGCTCTACATATTAAGCTCCACGTTTTAGATACCTGGTATAGCTATAATATTATTAGACTTTAGTCTGGGAAAACTTGATTTTCTGACAACAGGTTAGGTTGAATACTCAACTTTGCAAAGCTGACGAGCGAAACCATCGGTCGGCATCGACAACAAACCCTGAAGGAAGTTAGACGTCCAAGCACCGCCGCATCATCATGAAGCTCGTGCTGTACAGATGATCAGAGACAGCAAGTTGCGCTCAGTAACTGGTACCTGGTACAAATGATCATGATCTACCTGTGGGTGTCGTCTCGACGTTCATCGATGTCGTGTCGCCCATCTTGAGGATGCTGCCTCTTCCATAACACCGCTCGATCTGGTGCAGCACCCCGTCCAAGGCTTGCCGACGGGGGTCACCATCGTCCTCGGCACTATTCTTTCCCCCAGCAGGCTCCTTCTTCATGGTGAGCCCAGTAAGGGGTGCCTTTCGGGCCCTGGTTCTTTGTGAGCTCGCGAATGGCGTTTGCGCAGTCGCTTTTCCCGACCACACCGCAGGCGTTGGCACAAATCCTGCGCAAGGGGTGGCAAGCCCTGCCACGGCAAGTGCTACTCTCAGCACATCCTTCATGATTCTGTCTTGTTTTGATGGACACAAGTCGCCCGTGGAAGCTTCCTCTAGAGCAGACACGCTAGACTGAGCACGCGTGTGTTTGGGTGATTCGGGATCGGATCATACCAAAAAAGCCTGCTAGGTTGTAAACCCTCAAATTTGATCTTCATTAAAATAATTAATTATCGTCAAGCATCAGGCACTTATGAGCAAAGCGGTATTATAGCACCGCGTCCCACTTTACTTTTGGACGCTGGAGCTGCCCTGTTGCCGCCTTCACAGGGCCCGCCGAGCTATCAACGTGTCTATAAAACAGGACCGGATTCAGTGGGGACGGTGTCAGAGCCATGGAGGTTCGCGCCGCTGACGAGGCAGCGGGAGGGGCAGTAGCTGCGGCAAGTCCCCCCAAGGAGCGCATTCCCGGGGCACTCTTTCGGGTCGACAGCTTGGCAACTCTCACCGCCCCTGTCACCACCCGCACACGGGTGAGATCGGCGCGTCTTCCCCGGGGCTTCAGCCCTTTCCTTTCCTCCCCGGGTGGCCTCGTAGGTTCCTCCTCGCTCTACGGGGATGGCTTGAGGGAAGGAGAGGAGAAGTTTCCACTACCCGACAATGTGGATGTCTGGGCGAGGTACGGATTTTTGGATGGGAGATACTTGTCAGCGAGTGCGGCTCAAGCAGTAGCATCCGCTGCTGATGCTGCGGTGGAATCTGGTGCTCCTGCGGGCGGGGTAGGTACGACGGTGTCCCACCATGCCTTGGTGAGGATCAGGACCGATCCGGGGGATGTCTGGCGCCGGGACAGCGAGCTTCAGCGCAGCGCTTCGGGCCACGTCCCTAGGTCAGCAGTTGCCCCCTCTCATGGGCCGGTCAGGATAGCGACGCCCCAGGAGGAAACGGCTCCATCGCATTCAGTAGGAGGAGGACGACGGGGAGGAGGGGCAGGAGTGGGGACCCCTAATGCGCGCCCCTCGATCGACCCAGGCTCCTGCACCCCGTCTACGGTCATCCTGACCCCGACGTCCCAGGAGCGGTGCCGACCATCCGACCCCGCGAACGGCAATAACCGAGGAGTACCTAGTGCCGCTGCTGCTCCTTCTCCCGCCGCTAATGCGGTGCCTAGAAGAGGAGACTCCTTAGCAGCTTCCTTGGCTGCTGCTGCAGCAGCCACCACTGCCGCCGCCGATGCTTCTCGACAAGCCGCAGAAGAGGAAACAAAGGACCAGGAGCTCCTAGCGTTCCAGCTAGAGGAGCAGCGACGCGGGAGGGATGAAGCGGAAGCCGACAGCCTGTTATACCTCACCTCTCGGCGGGGCGCAGCGAGCAGCGGCGCCAGCAGCAGCAGCGGCGCAAGGCCCGGCCGACGACAACCTCGCTCCTTAGCCGAGATCGAACGCCACAAGCGCAACCGCGCGGACAGGCTCCGTGCGTACGGGTGTCAGCGACCTCTCTACGCGAGGATTGTCCCTGGAGGGTCCGGGGGGGGCTCGGGCTCGAGCGGGGGTAGTGGTTGCCTCGCGACTGATGAGATGGAGACGGAGCAGTGGGTAGACACGCTGAGAGTGAGTGCTTCTCTTCGCGGGGAGTCCCTAATGGCGGCCTGTTCGCAGAGCTTTGCGGACTTTAAGGCTGCCGCCCTGCTCGGGGACAAGCAGAGCGAGGCGAGGGCCTCGCGGACGGCAGATATCTCGGAGATGGAGGGACCAGATGGGCTCTTGCATTGCGCTGTGTTGAAGGGGGACCATGCATTGGCGGCCCGGGCGGCGCAGTTCTTGGTGGATAAGAGGGGTGCTAGCGTCAACAGCCGCGACCAATGGGGCAGGTGAGGGTTTGCTTTTACAGTAGTATAGTACGGTTACAGCGAAGGTTTTTCAAGGCTTTTTTTCGGTGTTCTGTTCTGTGTCCTAGATGTTTTATTTACGAGTACGAGTACAGTCTAGTGCTTTCATCGTGTTCCTCGGTGTTTTGAGTACAGCGTTTTAGGAATCGGGTTCATCCTGCTGCTGCTGACTGCTATTTTGCTTCCTTGATTTCCATCCGCCCCCCCCGTGCTGCTACCTGTGTGGGTGTCGGGTACCGCTGCTGCTTCTGTGCATGGCAAGCTTATGGTGTTGCACGTGATGTTGCGTACCACACTCGAATTATGTCATCATCATAGGACGGCTTTGGGTCATGTTTGCTTTACGTCATACTTTTCGGCCTCGTCTCTGTCACCCTGTACTGGTCTTCTTTTTTTTGTTTGTGAACAGTTGAACTTGCGCGTTCTGTTGCCTCCTCTTTTTTTTTGCGATTGGGGGGGACGGAGAACAGGGGCAGACATTGAAGGTTTTATGTCGTCCAGTAGACTGTTCTCGACATTTTACTCTTCTTTTTTTTTTCTCACACTTGTACTTTCCAGCTTCTGGACAAGCCGTGGTCACAGGTGTCGTTCCTTCTTCCCCCCGGTTCTTGCCTTCAATTTTTATCGCGCGTAGGGTTCAGCAATCCCACTGCTCGTCCATTTTTCATCGAGTGTTGCTAGCTCACGCTGTCGCGCTTTCCGCAAGTCAATTTGTGCACAAGAAAATGTCCCAACGAATTTATACGAGTATGCACTCGACTGGGCTCCAACTCACGAAACTGACCTATACCAGGCTCGACGATAACCTGATACGCCACCGACGCCACCGGGGCGACCGGTTATCACCTCTATGGTCATCTACTCGTACTTGTACACAGAATGTCAATGAGTTGATGAGTTGTTGTGTGACTGCCATCCAAACTTTGACAAAACCGCACCTCGCAGCTAGCTACTCGCAGCTTCCTGCATAGCAGCAGTCCCTCTTGGAGGCACACCTTTTTTTTTTTCAAAATACAGTACGGTCGTACTCACCTGTCGCCACAGCTGACGTTTTGCAATTTTTATACTCCGAGTACAAAATACCAGCTGATAGTTTTCATAAAACAGTTTTTCCGCTTCTGTAATACATGGTTCAAGAGGTGGGGACTAGACAAGCCGGTAGCCACCTTCGCTTTGACCCTTTTCGGGTTCGTACTTATCTCCTCTCAAAAGTGGATTGTTTGCGCGAACGAACATGTTTTTCCTCTCTCCTCCTCTCTGAGGACTTGCTGTTGCTTGCGTCGGTGAAAGAAGTATGTGAAGGGAACCAAACTGCTGCTGCTGATGTTGCTGTCGGGTGTGACCCTGCCGTGTAGGTGGTGCTAAGTGGTGGTGGCGATACGTGACGTCTGCGTCTGGTGTTGCGTACCTGCTTTCCCCACTCCCCGCGATACTTGTGTATGATGACTAATCGTATCATAGGCTATTCATGTGATAAAATACTGATGATGCTGTTGCTGCTGCTGCTGCCGCTGGTGTTTGCCTCTAATATTTTACCGGCATTTGTTTCTTTGTCTGGCGAGGCATCGCCGTATCTACTCCGTGGTTATAGCCGTCAGGTGTGTTCTTCGTGTTATGCTGATCTGGTGTTACGTGTGCTGTTCATGAGCTTGATGACGGCAAGAAGGATGAAAATACGACAACGTAATTGCATCATACGCGTTTAATATGTACGCAGCCGACATAACGCCGAGCGAGGTCTCTGTGTAACCTTGTGTTTCCGCCGTGGTTTCCTCTGCTGTCCCCGCCGAGGTTTGTTTTTCGGAGGTGAGGCGTGTTTTGGTTAGTTGGTCGGTCCCGACCTGTTTGGTTGCTTTGTTCACTGAGAAACTGATCTCTTCGATCGACCTCTGATCCGCTGGTCTGTGACCTCTGATCTCATTTGCGTTGCAATGCGTATTTGTTTGTCCTATTTTTATACCTGTACTTGATGTTTTCTCACATTAACTCTTGTCAATAATCTAGAGTCCGTGGTCACACAAAGGTTACTACTACTTTACTACGACTGCAAATGGAGTCCCACAGCAGTAACTCCAAGTAGAAAACGTGGGTGCAAGTCTAATTCTTCTGTTAATATCGCGCAGCTTATAGAAGTTCGTGCCAACTACGAGGTAGTTATCCGAGTTCTTGCGTTAATATCGCAGTCTCTACGAGTACCCACCATTAGCAGATACCATGACAGCGTGAATAATTTACAATAGGTATTAATAGTATAATTTTATTTAAGTCGTTATTAGTCTAATTTTAAGTCGTGTGTCCAAAAACGCGGGCGAAATGTTGCCTTGAACTGCTTACGGGGTAATTATTTATTATTTAGACACAATTATCAACGGTTTAGTTCTTAACTCTTTGGAACGGCAAAAACTATTGCACACTACGTATTCGTATCTGTAATTCCAAGTTGTTTGCCCCCAAAACCGTGGGCGCCGTGCTGACAGCAGCAGACAGAGTAAGTGCCATGTACACCAGGTATAATTTAACCAGTTTTGATAATTTATCTTATCATGTTTCATTGGGTGTACCTGGTACAGCAGCAGTAGTAGTAACCCCTATATATAAACGCCGATACGTTCCAGCCGGTAGTACCGGCACCATAGGGGCAACCGGCGCTACTCCCATACTGCCACTACATCCGGGGATTTTTACGTTCCAAGCAGTATCACAGGCACCGTAGCTGGCTACCGGCACTGCTCAACCGGCGCTACAGAGGAACCACTGCTGCTACAACTGACCACGCTGCAGTTTGTGTGTTGATGCACCAGGTAGTGTAATACCGGTATCCTAGCGCTGTGTGCGATTCTTTTTTTTGTTGCTCATCCCATCTAGTATCTTCGCACTCTTTCTTTGTCCTTCTCCCTCCCTAGATGTAACTCAGACCCGAGGTTACTGGGCGGGCTCTTCTTCCCCCTCCCCAGCACGACACGCCCCTTCATTTTTATAGCGATAGGACTCCAGCTATTGCTCGCCTCGTCGACTATTAATAGCGTCGAATTGTGCCTACCCACTAGCTACTACCCACGCTTGAACGCGCTCTCGGCGGTTGGTGTCTTGAAAATATAATCTCCGCACCGATATTTGAAACTATGGTGTTCGTGGTTAACCATTACCTGGTACTTGTACTCGTACCTGTTTTCACTGCATGCCCGCGGGTCGTCACTCTGACAGCACTCCAGACAGCAGGCGCGTTCGTCTGTGCTCACGTGCGGTTCGTACGGTGCAGGCAGCCCAACCGCTGTAGTTTGTAGCCACGAGTTGGTTAGTTGTGGGAGCGGGGGAACTCTATGCTACTGGAAGTGGATACCCGCGGCCATGTGCACATTGGATCATTCACTTGTGCGCCTTCGTATCGTGCGTTTTAAGGCGGGAAAGCGTAGTATTCCCCGGACGAATTTTGATTTCATTGATTTTTCGGATCTTCCTTGGGCCCCAGCACCGTTGTGTCACCACGGACTCTCGATGTTTGACAAGAGTTAGAGATAACAACATCAACAACCTGGTAGACCACATAAATTATCTCGTCACTTCTTCTTTCTCCTTCTCCCTCCCTAGACGTAACTCAGACCCGAGGTCACCAACCAGGCTCTTGTCCTCCTTCCCCACTACGGTACCCGCCTTCATTTTTATCGCGATAATAATTCCGCATGTTCTTGCCTCGTCGACTCGCGTCGAATTGTGCTTTCCCACGCTATAATGTGCTCTCGACGGTTGGCGTCTCTACCCACGCTATAATGTGCTCTCGACGGTTGGTGTCTCTGGAGAATGATAATATCTGTATTTGAATCCCTGGCTCCACCCTTAGTCGTGTCCAAGGTTAACCACTGGACCACCGGGGCGACGGGCGATCTGAGTGCATTCGGCTCCCAATGGATGCCTTCTCTGCGTCACATAATTTTTCATGGTCAGTTTTACTCCCCAGCTCAACTCGTGAGAGGTTTGGCCCTCAGCGACATTCTGGACAAGCCGTGATCACAGGTGTCTATTCCCTTCTCCCCTCGGTACTTGAATTTGTTTTTCTCGCGCATAGGTTTCAGCATTCCCACTTTTTTTCAGCTTTTTATGCTCGTCGAATTGTATCGAATTTCACCAACCCACGCTCTCGCGTTTTCGGCCTGTCGACTTGTAAGAACGAACTGCTTGGAAAGAGTCCCTTGTGGGATCCGAACGAACAACCTCGACCTTAACCCCGTTACAACTGGAAACCCGTTTTGGGGACAAAAATACTTGGATTTAGTATAGGGAGGGGTTCGGGGGCTCTAAAGGGGTTGATAGTTGAGCGGCTACGGCTTCCTATGTTGGACCACAGCCTTATATTGATACCTGGTACGTATTATAGAACATAAAACACTAATGCTAAAACGCTTACTAAGGCGTATGGTATGATATATACGCAGCCTAACAATACGCACGATGATTTCAACCTCTGGAAGAAATACCGTATGATACGTAGTCAAACGCAATAACCGGCCTCCCCGGTGTTTCAATAGTAAGGACACCGCGTAATTATTGAGATCGATGTCACAGCCGGTCGTTGGTCTATTGGTTACCCTCGAATACCTCTAGCGTTGATTCTTGAGTTCGATTCCCACCGTAGTGAGGTTTGACTTTCTAAAAGATAACTGCTGAGAACGCCTGCGTAGCAGCGTGGGTAGGTACAATTCGACGCGAGTCGACAAGGGAAGACAATGCTGAACTCTTCTCGCGATGCAAATGAAGGCACGTACCGTAGTGGGCAGCGGATTGGAGGGCCCGCTATGGGACCCCGGATCTGATTTCCTTCTGGAAGGGATGGCGAGAGTAGTGCGAGGATAATACATATCCGTAGGACAAACGAGCGGCAGGTGTATCACGCAGCTTGCAAAGATGAGTACGTATCGACCCTAAATTTATCGAACTCATTGTTGACGCGTTTAGAAGATTTTTCAAAATGGGTTGAAGAAAGAAATTATACGTCGGCATGTATATCGCAGGCTAGAACCCCGCACAGGTTGATGTTCTCACATTTCCTTCATACTGCTGTACCAGGGTACCACAGGTACATTTTTTCTTTTAGTCTTTCGGCGGATGGGAAAAGTAAAGCTCACCCCCACTTCCACGTGTTTTCACACACGTCAGGTACAAGTTCAGAAGTTATGTAGACTCGCGATGGTACTTTTCTCGTTGTCCACACAGCAGTACATCGCTTATGTCATTACGTATAGTTTGATTCCGTGACAGGGTATGTACGAACGGTTCCTTCGAGTTTATACGCGTACTTACGTACTCGTGCTAAATGGAAACATCATGAGCGTGAGCGTGTCGTCATGTCGTCGGTGCTTGCACGGGCACATTTCGATGGTGTTGGAGTCTCGCGCTTTCATGGCGCAACCAGAGCGTCTCTGTTCTTGCGATGGTGGACGTTTGCTAACTGAGTTCAAGGGCTTGTACTTGTAACCTGCTGTGTTACAGGCACATACTCACAGCGTAGGCTCCGATTAGTAGCCGGTCGCCCCGGTCGTCTAGTGGTTTTTTCTTCCCTCGTCGACTCGCGTCGAATTGAACCTGCCCAAAGTGCTATTAATAGGCGCTCTCAGCAGTTGATCCTTCGTTTTATTGCATTTTTTGCAAACAAAGTCAACATCTCACTACGGTCGGAATCGAACTCAAGGACCAACGCTATTAATAGTAGAATTCTTCTTGCGACAAAAATGAAGGCACGTACCTTAGTGAGGAGGGGGGAGGAGGACCGCTATGTAACCCCGGATCTGAGTTACTACTGGGTGGGAGTGCGAGAGTAGTGGGAGGATAATAAATGGGACGAAGAAAAAAAAAAAACTCTTGCGGGTTGATCTGGAGAGAAAAAATGATAGAAAAAGATGATAAAAGGGAAAAAAATGTAGGCATCAACCCCTTTACCACTCGCTGCAAAACTGAATCACGTATAATCCTCGTATACTCCTAGTTCGATTTAGTTTTTTTTTGCTTTTTCCTCCGGCGGATGGGGAAAAGTCAAGCTTAAGCTCGCCACACTTCCACGTATTTTCATACACGTGTTGTAGTTTGTCCCGAAAACTGGGGCATATGTTAACGCCTTTACAACTGGAAACCCGTTTTTCGGGGACAAAACTACTTGAAAATGGTGTAGGGGTCACTGTTCGGGCAGCAAAACAGCACTGTTACCGTGCTGTTCGGTTTCAGAATATGCACCGCCAACATGGGATTGCCTTTTTTTGTTTTGCTGCCCCAACAACGTATTTTCATGCCTGTTTTCGAGCATGGTACAGAGCTAATCTTGCGAATACCTATCCTTAAGACCAATAGTTCTGAATACAGCGCTAACTTCAACGAGCTCGCCACAAACACAGCAGTACCGGCAGCGGCGTCGGTGCGGTGGGGCTGGTGTAAAGCTCCAAGTTTGGCCCATAGGCGAAACGCCTTCCTCACTCGAGACCTCGTCTGGCGACTGTCTAGCATTGGCGGAGACAGGTATATAATCGCCTCTACGGCAGTATAGCTTACCGCTTATTCGAGGAAACCCTTTCATTGGTTCATCTCCCGGTGTTTCGAGATATGTGTTTGGTAAGAACACAACCTCCTCTACGGAGGAATCAAGAAATTCCAACCATTGGTCAACTACTGACATCCCGGGATGTTTCATTGGTCAACACACAACCTCATTGTCCGGAGGTTTCGGTCCGTGCAACGCCTGGGGCGAACGTGGGGCTATCGCCGGGTTTCCGCGGCCGATACACACCGGACGGAGACTTCAACAGAGCTTGCCGGGACGAAGTTAGGAGCTGTACCGAACTCCGAGCGGGAGCTGATATGGTCGAGTACCACAGCGGCTCCACGGTTGACGATCAGCCATTGCACCGCAGTGGTCCTAGACCACCATCGGTCCTCGACCACCGTCTCGACCACCATGAGCCAGTGAAGCTTACCCAACTTCTTAGCGAAAAGTTGGTGAGGCACGCTGTGTACGAGACGAAAAGGACTGGACCATCCCCACATTGACATTTGGTGGTTTGTATTTGATTCGGTTAGTTTGCGTTAAGGTTATATAATTCTAAGGGTATGTCCAACCATTTTGTCGAGCATGTGGTGCCAGCGAAAGTGAGCTCCCACTCGGAGTTCGCGACGTCTCCGTTCGTCGCATCAAAAGGCTGGGGTAGAAGTCTCCGTGTGATGTGTGTCGGTCATGACAACTGAGGAAAAGCCCCACGTCCGCCCGCCCCGGGCGTACATCGCCCGATTTGTGTGTTGGGGGCCACCCTCTGGGAAATATCCTAGCGTTTTTCTTTTTCTTTTTGCGGATGTGTAGGCGACGTTTCTTTGCACGCCCCTTTGTACAGACAGAAGATCTGCCTCCGTCGTCGCTATTGCGAGGGCCCCTGACCCCAGCCCACTCAGCCAATGTTTAGGGCTAGTCCTCTTCGTCTGGTACACGATGTGCGTCAGCCATCTTGTCGAATTATCCGAAGCATATGTCAAGGTCTACTGGCTATTGCAGTCGCCAGACAAAGCCTCGAGTGAGGGAGGCGTCCCGTGTACGGGTTGAATGAATTCAGGGTCGTATATTACAGCCCTACCGCCGCGCGGAGGCCGCTGTTCGCTATGCCAAGTTGCGGTCATAGCGGGCGTCTTCGTTTCGACTACAGTACAGCGCGCAACACGCGCACTCGGTTTTTGAAGTCTCGCGATTCGTGTCAGAACAGACCCCATCGAGACTTGACAGGGAAACTGTCCCAAAAAAGCTGTCTTAACTCTTTTCAGACCCGTTTACATCGAACAAAAAACAGGAGAGATATTCGATATGTTATCGGCCGTCTAGGAGGAAGCGTGCAGCAGTACTATTGATAGTATCGGAATGTGCGATGTGTGTGTCCTGTAGCTCCTGTCCATGCGCTTCGAAGACACTTTTTTTTCAGCACACTATTGATGTGAACACACACCGTCTACCACCCGGCGTCCCGGGGCTGCTTTGTGTGGCGAATTCTGGAATAAACATGTTTTCCTCTGAAGCCCCGAAGGGTTTATAGCCCCGTCAGAATCGCACCCTCGTTTTAGGAACAAACTCCTTGAAATCCTGTGGGGAATGACGTTTGCCGTTGTAAAACAAGGGGCAAAAAAAACTGGCGATTGTTGCCGCGCTGGCCACGGAAAGCCGAGCCTGCTGTAGGTATCAGAGGATGTGTTCCGATTTGCAATGAACTGAGGAGCTGTACGATACGCGCTCAGGCGGCATGATGGATGACACTTGTTATGTCTATGCACGCTCTTCGCAGACGGATGGATTTTTCTAACCTCTTTTCTCGCGTTTTAGGTTGCTTTGCCTGGGTCCCTAAACGGGAAACATTGCTTGTACGAGATATGACTGCACTATAATCTCGATTGGGCCGGTCGGTTTTTGCTTGCCGGTTTATTTGACAGGGTGGGTACCATTTCTTTCTCTTGAGTTTTTGCAGTCTTTTCTCCCTTTTTGAAGTTGCAACACCCTCCCCGGGGAGCGTGTATTCTTCAGCAATAGAACAACGTGTACTTCCAGCTTCTACCACCGCTCATATGGCATGAAAAATGAAAGATTGACACACACACCTTCTGGGACAATTTGAAAGCCGATTTTCTCCCAAGTCAAAGGGGACCACAGACATCGAAAATGGTGCCGCCTTTGGAAAGGCCCTGTTTAGATATCTTCCCACCGGCGCATGCATCGCTTGGCGTTTGCGCTCTCCCAGTTGTCGCGAAAACGAGCCTCGAAATTTGCCTGAGGGGTATGTATTTTCTTGCGTGTTGGATCATCCGATGGAATGTGTGTCATGCCATACTACGTTGGGCATATTTTGCCTACGAAGAGTGATTCGGTGCGACAGTCGTGGTGCGACAGTCGTGGTGCGACAGTCGTAACCGTATCATACCGCTAAAAAGGCACGAACGGACGTCAACGGAACGAAACTTTTGTTTTTTCGTGGTGCTTTTCATGAAAATGGCTTGCTACTGCTGGTACTCACCACGTTACCACGCAAACCAGGTTACCACCGCACCGGGCATTGTGTTGCTGTACTCTTTTAGATCACATCCGGAGTCGTAGAGCCACGCAGCGGATGCCAGCCTCGCCTGACTTTAGTCGACAAAAAGTTCCGTAAGATGGCTGCCTTCTCCACCTAACAACAATTTACCCGTGAAATTCAACTAACTAAACTAAAAACTCGATGCCCTACTAGTCTAGGCCAACGAACTTACTGCCCTACTAGTCTAACCATTCAACCATGCCGCCATTCCCCCTTCGTCGAATCGCCTTTGGGTTGGGGTTCCCCCTTGGCGGGGGGGGCGGGGGGACGGGGCTGTACTTTCCCTCGTGATATCCAACCGACTGACTGCCTTGCTAGAACAACGTAGCCACGACACCACTTCCTCTTATGTCGAGTCGTACTTCCTCACGTCACAGGAATGCCGTTGTGTGTCTGTCTGCTATCGTTATTTCGTTGTTTCAATCCACCCAAGACGCCCAGCAGCAAAGATGGCAGGAGACGGCAATTTCAACCCTCCCTTGACCGACGGCAACGACCGATGGCAATTTTCCAATCTTTTACCTTGACTGACGCCAAACTACTAGGTTTCAGTGTGGAACGCTTGGTTGCTCACCCTTGACCGCTGTACGTTTTTCCTGGGCTGTCCGGCTCATGGCATATTTGCCCAGCACATGCACCCAACACTCCCAGAGTCCCTGGTACTGATTGTTAGGGTGCCGTCACTGGTTCCGTGGTGACACACAATGATACGAGGCGGAGAAAATTACCCATCCTACCTGCAAGCACAAGCTCCTAATCCAGTCCAGTGGTATTAGATAACCGTAATGTATGCGCGTTCTGCTGAAAATATTATTCGCATCCCTAGGGCGTGTAAACCTGGCACGTCGTAGGCTGACTCCCGCTATCACTTTTTTACATATATTTTTGGCGGAGGCATGAATTGCGTCAGCTATGGTATATGCGTGTACCACTTTTGGTGTGTCTGTGTTTTTTCCCCCTGGGGTATTCCACTCCAGAGTGACTGGAGCCTGTCCTGTGACCGCCGACGGACTTGATTATGCGAGTTAATGTGAGAACAACAACGACAACAATAAGCCATGTATACCCCTACTCGAAGTTGTGTATTTTATGTACGCACCCATATCCCACCCCCTATGATATTGTGGCTAGGTTAGTTAGGGCTTAGGCTTCTGGTCGGGTTGGGACCTGGTACCAGGTATATCGGTATAGTACTAGAGTAGTATATTATGTAGGGGTGTGTTCGTACATACATGTAACCATCCAGAATTCGATCTCAAGGAGCAACCGAACTCCTTGTACAACGTCAGCATTATGGTTCCGAGTGACGAGGATCTACCGCGGGCGGCCGGGGTAAAGCGGCTTGCTGTGAACTCTCCAACCATTCTCAACAGCGGAGGATGTTTTTTGCGGAGTAGCACTTGTATCAATAAACACGGCCCGTAATTTCCAACCCTGATTTTGCGCTCTTGGAGCCTCAAGAGACTGCTTGCGGCGGGCTATGGATCTTGACTTCGCGGAACACTACCATTTGGTTGCTTCTTGCTACTAAGTGCTTGGTCAAGTTGACCTTCAAGTTGGCCTTGCGTCGTCGGCTGTATGTTCTTTTTTTTTTGTTCTCGTTCTTGCTGTTGTTCTTCCCGATGTTCTTGTGTGGTTGTGGCTGTCTCTATGTTGGACATAGAACCATTCTATGTACGAGTGCAGTAGTTGTGAGTAGTGGTGGCTTACACGGCGGTGTAGGCTATCGATGTGCCAGGTGAATTAGGCCTCTCTTCATACGGACAGATATCATACCTTGTAGATATCAAATAAACCTCTCCTCCTGTAGTATCAGAGGAACCTCTCTTATACCTGGTATGAGAGAAACCTCTCGTATTCCTGGTATCAGAGGAACCTCTCTTGCACCGCTTTTTTCTTCTTTCTCATTATTTTCCCTTTTTTTTTTGCAAGTAGTCTGGTGTGCTGGCCTGCATCCTTTCTTTGCCCGCGTGTTCATTGCGGCTGGCATTGCATGGCCAAGTCACCTTGCTGTATTCGCATTGTGTATATCTGCCTCGTGGTTTGTGACCACAGAGCTCGTGTCTCTAGGAGGCAGGCATGAGTAATCTGTACGGACACTGGTCGTGCTGGATGTAGATGGGCGGAAATATCCGTTTAATGTGAACAACCCACGCCGGTATACCAAAACGTTGTATTTAATAGTTTTCTAACTCACCTGGCACACAATATACTTTTGTAATAGCGACCACTACCCATTTTAGTATACCAGGTAGATATGTGGTAGCGAGACAGCTCGCGCTGTCGCTACAACGGGAACTGAAGGACACGCCAGCTATTAAAATAGCGCTAGATTGCGAATATGCAATTCGGTTAAATTGACACGACGTGTATGAAAATACGTGTAAGTTTCGCTACTGGAACCCCTTTTTGGATACAATTTTACGTGAAGTTAGTATAGGGAAGGATGTCGGGGTTCTAACGGGTTGAGCTTTATTTTTCCCCATCCGCCGGAGGATTAAAAAAAAAAAAAAAAAGTACGAGTTCGCGCGATTGTTCGGCCCACCCAAGTTCCGATGAGGTAAGATATGCTTCGACGGAATCCTTGATATCACAGCTGTGGTGTATTTTTTATTTTTTCATAAAATCATAGCCCCGTCCCGATTGTTCTTTTAATTGACATAGCGGTATCAAACTGGTACATGTTTATAGTGATCCGAGTTATTTCCTTTCTCAAGCCCAATTTCACAGGCGACACGTGCTACTAATTCTTGCACACCTGGTGTAATACTTGGAAGCATTGTTTGGCAACGTGGCGTATGCAGCAGTCGTGATGAGCCCGAGAACACAAACACACCGCAAAAATCCGGTCCCCATTCTTGTGCCCTGGGCCACTCTGCCGGGACATACTTGTGTAAAGACTGTTTTGGTGTTATGTGAATGTCAAAAGTTTATTATATTTCCGGACAGAATTGTACGACGTAGCTGGTACGACATTTTGCCAGACGAAAATACCATGATGGAGGCATGTTACTGCACACATGTTGTATGATAGTACCTGGGACGCGTAAGACGGAGTAATATTTGTTCGAGTATCGTGAGCGGACAGGCAGCAGAAGTCCTTTTTTGTATCGTGCACCGTTCGGAGACAAAACAATAGCGGTATTTGTGATCCGTGGATCTAGCACGCCTGTCGAAAAGTGTCCGTATCATGGTCCGTACTGGATGGTTCAGGTTCTTAATCGTAGACAGATATAAATTGTGTGGTCGAAGACTCTTACTGGTATATACTAGTACTTGGTGCGAGTGTAATATAATTCTTGAGCAAATGCCCGTCTAGTTTTCAGTAAGATTCACGTCTTTACTCTTGCTTTCGCCTCTCGGTATGTTCGATTTGCGAACTGCAATTTTTGTGTGTCCTGTCTCCACGACACCCGAACCAAAACTCATCGTGTGTTACAATCCTCGAGCAAATACTCGTCTTGTTTTAGTTAAGATCCACGCCGTGTACTCTTGCTTCCTTCTCTCGGTACTGTACGATTTATGAGCTGCTGCAATTGGTGCATCCTGTCTCCCCGCGATGCCCCAGCAAAAGTAATATTGTTGGTGACAATTAAAAAATGCCCGGCTCACTCGTACTCTGAATTGCTGTTTTGGTTCATGGATCAACGGAGGAGGACCCATTCCGCGCTTGTAGAGACTCCGGTCTGCCTCTAGCGTTTCGTCGTGCTCGTCGATCATGATCTGTTGGGCTTGCCCCTCCCTGATGCCGGACCCCGAAGCCATCAGGGAGAGGCAAGCCCAACAGATCATGATCGACGAGCGACGAAACGCTAGAGGCAGACCGGAGTCTCTGCAAGCGCATGTCCACAGAATGACAGGCCGCGAGAAGATCCGGGGGAACATCCTCCACCACCCGAACCATGGCAAAGTTGGGGCCGGCCCCAACTGAGAGGTAGGACATCTACAGGAGCAGAGACTGATTTGGACGAGGTGACAGGCATTTCCCACATCGTCACGTCTTGCCCAGATAGCTTGGCGGATGCGTTCGAGGGAGATGGACGCATGATCTCTTACCAGGTGTTTTTTCTGGATACAGGTGAGAAAGTCTTCTTCAGGTACTTTTTTGGAGCATCCATCATTTCCTCCGATGCTCCAGAAAAGTACCTAAAGAACGCCCACCTGTATCCAGACAAAACACCTGGTAAGAGGTCATGCGTCCATCTCCCTCGAAGGCATCCGCCAAGCTATCTGGGCAAGACGTGACGATGTGGGAAATGCCTGTCACCTCGTCCAAATCAGCCCCTGCTCCTGCAGATGTCCTACCTCTCAGTTGGGGCCCGCCCCATCTTCGCCATGGTTCGGGTGGTGGAGGATGGTGTTTTCGTGTTTTTCACGTGAAGACACCAACAACGACAACAGGCTCTACATTTAGGGCTCGAATTAAAAAATGCCCTAACACCCTTTTCCAAGGAGGGGGGCTGTTTCGAGCCTTGAGAAGGCTTACAGCTGTGGCGTTTTTCGTCACCAAAACCAACAACAGTACCGCCGTTAGACTGGAAACCAAGTAAGCAGGGGACGAGGTAGAGAACCTGATCGCATTATAACCCTCTTGGAGCTTCAGAGGAAAAAAAATGTGAAAAGTGTTGACGATTGCAGCATCTTACAACACGAAGCAAAGCGGGCTGCTGTCGTAAGTATAGGAGGGGGCTAACCCTGTATTTGAGCGCTGCGGTCTCGTTTTTGCGGCAAACTACTTGAAAAGTGTGTGGGATGTTTGTTGTATTACTAGTAAAAGGGTTACCAGGTAGTATACTATCCGATCTGGGGGCTAACCCTGTATTTGAGCGCTGCGGTCTCGTTTTTGCGGCAAACTACTTGAAATGTGTGTGGGCTGTTTGTTGTATTACTAGTAAAAGGGTTACCAGGTAGTATACTATCCGATCTACGACGCAATCCAAGGAGTAGTACGACACGTTCCAAGGAGATGTAGTGCGACAAACCATGGAGTTGTATGTACAACACGCGCTTTGCATGATTTCTGCTCATCTTGCTGTGCGCTCACACCAAAACGCTTGATAAGGCCAGACAGCAATGGGTGGGAGGAGGTCGACTAAGAATCGGGCGCTCGCTGGGCGTCGGCCACTGGGAGGTAAAGTGCGCGACCGCCAAAGCGCGATCATATGCGAGGAAGGGAAGGTGGACCAATTGACCTGGCGGACGCCCTGCTCCGCCGCCCGCGCCTTGCCCTGCCGCCCGCGAGGTCAACTGGTCCACCTTCCCCTCCTTGCACTTTAGAGCGGTCTGGCGGCTGCGCACATTGCCTCCCTGCGGCGGACTCCCGCGTCTTTGCGTCTTAGTCGACCTCCTCCCACCCATTGCTGTCTGACACTGTCTCCTGTGCGTGTATAATGGGGTTTCGCGGTCACAGCACCTAGCGACGCGGTTTTAAGCCCGTGCCAAAAATGGCAAGATGCGTCAGCTTTTCATTATATGCGGGAGGCTTTATTGGGGGGGGGGGATTTGCGCTAAATTCAAAATTTTCAAAAGTTGAAGAAAAAATATGAAAATAGTAGGGACGTGGAATATTTCAGGGTTCGTACACTTTTGTTTTGATTGTGTTTTTCCCTGGGGTATTCTTCCACTCCAGGGTGACGGAGCTGTCCTGTGACGACGTACTTGATGTTGCGAGCAAACGTGAGAACAACTGCAAGATACTGCAGGTGGCAGTGATACTCGAGAGTATATTACTCATATACTGCAGTCTTTCGGCGCTCAATACTGCCCATGCTCTGAGCACTTGCAGTATTTCAGACGTTTGTAATGTGGGTACTGCTTATACTCGAGAGTTTTGTACTGCTGGTACTCCCAGTACTCGCACCATTTCTGCCGTCAGTGCTGCTCATATTCCCGGTACTCGCAGTATTTCAGCAATACTCCGAGTACTCGCAGTACCAAACACCTGGTACTTGAAATACTCGAAGTATACTCGTAGTATGAAGTATTCTGGGAGCACCGGTGCAACAATGATTGCTTCTGCTTATATGTTCTGTTCCACCTTTTAATGGATGCCGTTGCACAGAACTGGCTGTGTATATAATACGTACTATACCTGTGAAATGTGGTGACGTGGTCGAGCGAGTAGTTTTTTCTGCAGTTTTTTTTTTATTATGTTGCGCGCGCATGTATACTGCTCGGATCCTACTGAGGTAGGTATATATTTTTATGTCACTACAAGTAGTTTGCCCGAAACATTCTTAATCTTCCTTCAACTACGGCAGTCAAGCAGTAGCCCTTCCGCACGATATTGATCTACCTGAAGTACAGCAGTTTCCGTTCAGTTATTTTAACTCTGTCTCTTGTTAGTTAGCCCGGACTATTTTCGTTTTTTTCTCCCGGAATGGGGAACGGATGACGCAGCGCTGACAAGTGTTGTCTAGAGCTGCACCCCGCCGGGTACTCACCAAGACCGGGTGCCCGCTAAAATGCGGATCCATTACCCGACCCGGGTAATGGGTACCTGGGGGGTATGGCGGATACCCGCAACAGAATTAGAGGGTACCCGAGATCGATTACCCGGGTTTTTGTACTGGGTACCCGTTATAATACCGAGGTTAATTGTGCACCAGTACCCGCCACAAATTAACGGGTACCCGCGATTGATCACACCCGGGTGTTTATACCGGGTAGTTCTCATGCGGCACAAAGGACGTTGAATGGTGTGTACTACGGTCGAGTGTCAAATATGATAAAGCATTATAATAGCCACCCTGCATAGCTAACAGCGATAGAGCATCGGCCGTCGCCACAAATACGACAAATATCTGATTGGTATATTTTTTAATGATTATTGCGTACATCTGTATATTTGTTAAGTGTACACAGTAGGGTGTGCCGCTGGACGAAAAGGGCACATGCAACGTAGAAACTGAAAGGGGGTGCGACGGTGTTGCGCTCCCCGTTCCCTCCTCTGGATGCTACATTCGAAAGCGAAAATCTGTAGTCGAAAATGAAACATTAGGAAATGCCTGGTACGTGTGTATTGCATTTGCGGCACAATGGATGACGCATGTACAAGTTACGTTACACGCGAGATCGCTAAGGGTAATTCCTATCGAACACAAACAATATCAGGAATCGTGACCAAAAAAGGATTTCTAGCTATAAAAGCGTTAAGTCACACCCTACAGTAGATGTTCTATTTCGCGCATGTGCCTGTCGATATGCTTACGAGACCGGGTACCGAGTACCAGTCAGTATATGTTGGTACTTTGATCGATGGAAAAAGGAACATGCGCTGTTGGTACAGCAGCAAAACCAAATAATACCAGTACCACTAGTTTTTTTGTTTTGTTTGACGCAGTCAGTAGCCTTTGCGATGTTCCTACCCCACAAATCGTACCAGATATAGATATGATACCAAATGTACTTCGACTCTTGAGGTGATGCGCACATTTTTTCCCAGTTTTTCCACCACGCGCGGCGAAGCCACGCTCGTGTCGGAGCCTTAGGCTGGGTTAGGATTGGCTTTAGGGTTAGGGTTAGGTTTGGTCGACGCCCTCTCGCCTGTTGACAAAGAAAAACACCAAAAACACCAAAAACAGCCTAAAAACCTCTTGAAACGTGGAATATATTTGGTACTTTTCGTCTGGTACGATTTGCGGGTCGAAGCCGGTGAAGGCGCCTCAAGGGTTTGACGGATGAAAGAAGGAATACGCATGCCCTGTGCTACAGAAGCATGCATTTTTTTTTTTCTTGACCGGTGAAAGACGGAAAATGCCCTGGCACAGCAGCGTCACCATCGTACATATCTGCACGTGAATGTAAGGATCGGTTAGATATCATGACCATATCACAACGGTCCTTATTTTTACGTCCAAGTTGTATATACCTGGTGTTGGGAGATGGTACTGGTATATCTGGGTGCTTCGAAGCATGCTGACTTATGTTGCATTATACCGGGTTCGCGCTATACATTATACACACTGCTGTAGCACTACCACCTACGTACTGCTAAAATGTGCGTTATTATCGATGGTTGTGCTGCCTACTATAAATATCCCCAGGCAGACTCCAGGTGGCGCCCGTCATCCACTGGGCGGTAAAAAAACGTGTCGCTCTGACGCTTGCTGCTTGCTTTCGTGCTTGCTGTGGTGCTTGCTGTGAACTACTGTAGCTGTAAGGGGTGAGCGTTGAGCGGTTAGCTGTAAGCGGTGAGCTGTAAGCGGTTAGCTGTAAGCGGCGAGCTGTAAGCCGTGAGTTGTAAGCCGTGAGTTGTAAGCGGTGAGCTGTAAGCGGAGCTGTAAGCGGTGAGCTGTAAGCGGTGAGCCGCAAGCGGTGAGCTGTAAGCTGCAGCATTTGCTACGGGATATGCTAACAGTCAGTCGATGTCGTGTCGAAGAGTTTTTCTTCGTGAATGGAGGAAGCTGCAGCAGTATGTAGAAAAATAATGATCATGTAGAGTAAGTGCGCAGGGCGCGATGACTGCTTGCCTCGTCTCGCGAAGCGGTACTGCCGTACTGCTGTATGAACCCTGGAACCCTATCTATGAACGTACCTGATAGACTTGATACGTACTACAATATCTACGATTCAACTGATACACTGATGCATTTCCTTCCACAGCTGTCAGATTATGTCCCCCTCAAAAACGGGTTTTATTGTTTCCGCGCACAGACTGACTAACATCACCCTGTTGACCCTGGTACAAGTTTCACTGTGGTTCCAAGGGGAGGCGCCGGCCTATATCCTTAATGAGGACACACAACCCGTAATACGCGCGATCGGAGTATCACACACAGCTTGCAAAGATGAGTTTGGATAAAATCTTCGATCTCACAGCTGGAGTGTATTTTTATTTTTTAAATATCTGTAGATGCTACCAACTCTGGATTACATGTGAAGACGTGTTTGGGTATGAATACTTGCATGAATACCCCGACGGTCTATGCTTTTCTCCCCAGGGTATTTTTCTTTAGGATAATCGAACTGCCCAGTTGGAATGCTGTGTGTGCTCTTCACCTTAACCCGTTTAGAACCGTAGAATATCCATATACTAATTCCAAGTAATTTCACCAAAAAACGGGTTTCCAGCTGTGAAGGCGTTAAACGGATTCTTCCACCCATCTACACCGAGCTCAACCAGTGTCCGTGCTGATGCCTCGGAGAGAGACGAGCTCTCTCTGTGGTCATAAACTACGAGACAAGAGATTGCACAAATCGAATACAGCAAGGTGTTGTGAACATGCAATGCCTACCGCAGTGGGCACGCGGGCGAACAACAAAAAGGTGCAAGCCAGCAAGCACACCAGGCCATTTGCAGTAAAAAGAAAAAGAAAAAAAAGAGAAGATGAACAAGAAAAAGAGGGAAACAGGACTTGAAACGCTGACATCCTGTGATACGACTTTTCAGTAGTATACTACAAGGGCTCCGCTCCGCTCTGCGGGCGGCTGACGCCGCCCGCTATCATACGCTCGCACAAGGAAAAACACAACTAAATGTGAAAGAAGCAGGAAGAAACCCATGATTTGCTCCCTGCCTGCCTGCCTGCCTATCTGCTTACCTGCCTGCCGTCCTGCCTGCCTCCCTTTACTTCCTGCAAGGAACATTTCATGCCTCTCTCGCGTTTTGTCGATCATTTCTTTCCTGGCCACAATCCAGACATTCGTGCAAAATTGAAAGCAACTAACTAAAGGGTGGGCAGTTCTGGTAACTACGGTAGTAATATACGTACCTGCTGCTTGAACATGGTATATATATATGTCGATAATTGTTTTCCTATTTTCTCTGTTCGCTCGGAATGACGTGGGGCAACCCCTTTAGAGCCCCAAAATATCCCCCTATCCTAATTTCGGGTATAGTGTCCCCGAAAACGGGCTCGTGAGAACTGCATTTCTTTCCCACACACTAGCTGTTGTCGTTGCTGCTGTTGTTGTTGTTGTTGTTGTTGTTGCTGTTGTTGTCTCCAAGCAGTTTGTCCTCGAAAACGTGCGTTCGGTTCTCAAAGCTTGTGTCACCGCCCCCGGTGTTTCGAAAACCCCAAATTCTACAAAAGTCGATAGGCCAGAAGAGCGGAGCGGAGGGGGCACCGACCGCGTGTGTTATGTAGGCGATACACGTGTATTCCCGACATCGGTTGCTCACGAAGTCTGGAGTTTTGAGAGCGGAGCGGAGGGGGCACCGGCCGCGTGTGTATGTAATACACGTGTATGATATTCCCGACATTGGTTGGAGTTTTAGCCTGAGGTTGCATAGATACACGGTACGTGATAATGTTTTTAGCGTCACTCTAATCGCTGATTCGTTCGGAACCGCTTTGCACGACGTAACAGCAGACATTGCTACAATCAAGTACCGGTAGCAACTAGCGCATTTGTTACCCTGATACAAGCTACACTGTAGTTCTACCGGGAGTCGCTGACCTATATCGAACCCCGCCGATTGCATACTCGTATAAAAACGTTGGGACTTTTTCTTGTGTACAAATTGACTTGAGGAAAGCGCGAGAGCGTGAGGTAGCAACACTCGATGAAAAATCGACGAGCAGTGGGATTGCTGAACCCTATGCGCGATAAATATTGAAGGCAACAGCCGGGGGGAAGAAGGGACGACACCTGTGACCACGGCTTGTCCAGAAGCTGGAAAATAGAAGTGAAAAAAAAAGAAAAGAAAACTTAATGAGGAAACACACCCGATATTACGCGCGATCGGAGTACGTATCACACACAGCTTGCAAAGATGAGTTTCGACGAAATCTTCGATCTCAGGCCATTTCTTATGCAGTCGGATTTCGCCAGTCGAAAACGGCCCTTTTCGACTGGACTTTTTTTCGACTGGATTCTTCTGGTCCTTCTTATCGTCAGTCGAGTTGATTTTATTGTTTTTGTGCTCTTCCTAGAGGCGGTTGGTGTGAGGGAGTACTGCTGTACAGCAAGCGAAATCGGTTGGCAGCTCTGTGCTTCGCGCTCTCTCCGCGAGCAACGGCTCGACGAACCTTCGGCCCATCGAGTTGGTGGCTTTGGGCTTAGCCGAAAGCCTCCAAAGCTACGTTCGTGGAGTTGCACTCAGCCGAGAGCCGCCAAAGCTACAGCAGGCGCAGCCGTTGTTGGCAGCATGGGATCGAGACCGCGCGCTGCTGCCATCGTGTGATACACGCTGCTGGCGAGCGGAACTAGGAATGCGCCACGCTGATTTGCTGCGAGAAGCAACAGCAGGGATGCCAAGCCAGCGTCAGCGCCTTGTATGATACTGCAGTGTGGTACCTGGTATGGTGTGTGGCCGTGTGGCCGTGTGGGTGTGTGTTCGGTGGTGGGATGGGCGATGCGACCGGTTCCAAAAACACGTGTGAAACTTGTTCGACCGAGTTTTTCGACTGGATCCGCCAGTCGGAATTCTCAGTCGCAAAAAGTTGAGTCGAAAAAGCCCTTTGTCGACCGCGTAAAAAAGCCCGATTTGGGCTTCAGTCGAAAAAGGCCGTTTTCGACTGACAAATCCGACTGCATAAGAAATGGCCTCACAGCTGGAATGTACTTTGATTTTTCATAGTATAATCCATGGCGTATTTTTTTCATTTTTTGAAAAAAATATCCACGGTTATTATTTTGTTTGCTTTGATCGTGTGACGGTATATATGATTTTGATGATACGATGCTATTACGGAGATCCATCGTTAGCAGGATGAATTATCAAACAACAAAGGGGGCAAAAAAGCGCTTGGCTACAGTTCATTTCGTTGGCTGCTCTTGCCAAGTATGCAGAGCCTCGATCGAACACAGTTGTAACGCAGGAGAGCTCGCCTATAAAGTGGCGATGTTTCCCTTTTTTTTGTGAAATTTCATCCTGTTAACAATGAATCTCCGTAATAGTACGACGATTGTATTTTTGACGTTAGAGGGAGACGATAATCATTTTTGATGTTGGAGAGAGACGAGAAATTAAAATATAATGAAAATGGCGTGAAACTACACGTGATATTATTTTTTATGTTTTAAGGAGACGATTTGTAATGTGTATTGTTTCATTTAGAAAAATATATATGATCCACGGTTATAATTTTGTTTGCTTTGATCGAGTGACAGTATATATTATTTGTAACCACTCACAATCAAAATCGGCTTGAGTAATAAACACCTATACGCAGTTGATATCACGTCATTATCTTTCTGACCATCCATGACGTAATTTTCAATTATTTTCCCCCCAACCCCCCCCCTCCCCCCCCCTTCCAACGCCCCCTCTTTTCCGACCACCTACACGATCGCCTAGACCTAGCACCACGCGTATAACAAGCTGCTACATATCTTTGATCTCACCGCCGAAGTGTATTTGAATGTTATTTGTGACCTAAACCTCCTAAAAATCCCCCCCCCCCCCCTCTTGCTCTCCCTTACTCTAACGCCCCACCAAATATCGAAATCCGCCACATTAATAAACACTTCACGCACAAGATATCACCTCATTATATTTCGAGAGCCATCCATGCCGCTGTGTTCCCCCCCCCCCCCCCCCCCCCCGCTCCAACGCCCCCTCTTTCCCGACCACCTGCACGATCGCCTAGACCTAGCACCACGCGTATAACAAGCTGATACATATCTTTGATCTCACAGCCGAAGTGTGTTTGAATATTATTTGTGACCTAAACCTCCTAAAAAATCTCCCCCCCCCCCCCTCTTGCTCTCCCTTACTCAAACGCCCCACCAAATATCGTAATCCGCCACATTAATAAACACTTCACGCACTGAATATCACCTCATTATATTTCGAGAGCCATCCATGCCGCTGTGTTCCCCCCCCCCCCCCGCCTCGAACGCCCCCTTCTTCCCCATCACCCGCACCTTCGCCTAGACCTAGCACCACACGAATAACAAACCCCTCACCTAAAGCCGTCCCCCCCCCCCCCCCCCGCCCCCACCCCCCACCCCCCCCCCCCCAACCCATCCCAACCCCACCCCCTCGAACACTCCACCCTCTCTTTACTCACTGATTGTACGAATTACCCCAGGATATACATGATAAACTGATGTATTATTTCCAAAAATGTCACATTTATCCCCTCAAAATAATGTATAGTTTCCAGGCACATATTGAGCTGCCCCCGCCCCCCCCCCCCCCCGCCCCCAATAATATACTGGTGCCAAAACCGTCAGATTTATCCCCTCGAAAGGATTTATAGCTTACATGTACAAATTGCCCTTCCCCCCCCCCCCCCGCTCTCCTCCAAACCCGCTCGCTTTTGATCAAAACCAGGCCCCCCTTTCCCTTCACAGCTGTCAGATTTTGTCCCCCTCAGAAACGGGTTTTATTGTTTCCGCGCACAGACTGACTAAAATCATCCTGTTGACCCTGATAGCTACACTGTAGTTGTAAGGGGAGTCGCCGACCTATATCCTTAATGAGGACACACAACTCGTAATGCGCGCGATCGGAGTATCACACACAGCTTGCAAAGATGAGTTTCGACGAAATCTTCGATCTCACAGCTGGAGTGTATTTTAATTTTTATAATATTATTTGTATCATACGATGCTATTACGATTAATACCGCGACCATTGTATTTTTGACGGAGGGAGACGATAATTGTTTTTGATGTTGGTGGGAGACGATAAATTAAAAATTGAAAAAAATGGCGTGGAAGTACACGTGATATTATTTTTGATGTTATTTTTATGTTATTTTTGATGTTATCAGGAGACGATTTTTGATGCCAAGAGGGAGACGATATGTGTTTACTTTGGTCGTGAAAGTACGTATGGTTTATATGATACAGCCAGCGGTTGCATGTTAACCGCTCTTTGCAACTGCACCTTCGTGCTGGGGGACAATTTATTGATGTGTTGTGTTTGGAGCTCGAGGATAAAAAGGGCCAAGTTAATCTTGTAGAAAATCAGTGGAAATCGGTGGAATAAAAGCGTATTCCCGTTCGCCTTAGGTGGCCACGCGTCGACTCCTGCTTGTTGTGATATTAGCATGGTATCATATATACGTTCCAACTTGGTAGCATTGTTGATGGCTACAGCAGCAGTAGACGCACCGAGTGGCGTGGCTCCACTCTCGATTTTGTTGATAAATAAAAACAGCTTTTTGAAGCAAGTTGCTGCTTGCGCGGGACACTCCCGGCCATGACGCACTACGCGGGCATGATAGCGTGACAGCAGTGGACCCCCCGCCCCGGAGTTGGTGCTATGTGGCCGGCATGGTATACCAATCTACAATCTACGCACTTTATTTCTTGCTGCTGGTGAAGCAGCGGAATGTTTGGGGCTAACACGTTTGGTTTCTTGCCGTGTACCTGATACGATTTGTCTATCTGTGCTATGTCTTATATCTGATACCGTTACCTGGTATCAATATGTATTGCGGGGGACCATAGTACCGGTCGCCCCGGTGGTATTGTGGTTACCCTCGAGTGCTTCTGGAGTTGATGCTGGAGTTCCAATCCCACGTAGGTCGGACTATTGAGATTCTTTGCTAAACTAAGGGAATCGACTTCTGAGAGCGCCTAGCAGCGTGGGTGGTAGACGCATTTCGATGCGAGTCGACGAGGCAAGAGAGGGTTGAGCTCTTCTTGTTGATAAAAGAAGGCGCACACCGTAGCGGGGAAGGGGGGAGAAGAGCCTGCTTGGTGACCCCCGAATCTATCTGAATTACAACTAGAGAGGGAGAAGGGGAAAGGAAAAGCGCGAAGATAATAGAGGGGATGAGGAAATTTTTTGTAAAATAGTACCAGGTATAAATATGAGAGGAACCCACGATGCCAGCCGCCACTGCGGGCCATGTAGAGAAACAGATAGGATACAAGCCTTCCCTTCGGGATGTTGCTTGGATTCTCAGGGGGTGTCGCAAGTTGGAAAGGGGGACAAAACTCTTGTAAAAACTGAGAAACAATTAGCCACCGCACAAGTACCCGGACGAGCAACACCAACGAGCCCAACGAGTTTCTAGCTACGTCTACCGCTGCGTGACATTTTGTGTATGCGGCGTGTGCACGAGAAGGGATTGATTCTGCATAAAACGCCGTAAAACCTACCAGGTAAACCCTAACCTCAAACCGAGGGCCGACCTGTATGGAGGTTGTCCGAAAAAAATCCGGCAAAAAAAAAAAAATTCGGAAAAAACATCGACAGTGGTACGATAATTCGCACGTATCTTGTTTTGGCCTTTTCTCCATACTATTAACGAATACCATACACGTATGTACGGGCCCCGCCTATGCGAGTGCACGGTGGACGCAAAGAAACGAACGTGATTTCTCCTTGTGCCTGTTGCCCTGTTTTGTTCTCTCCGGTAATAACTTCTGGCCACTCTACGCGAAGGACTCGCATCTCTGTACGGCGGTGTCGGATGCCCTGGGATACCGTGCATATCAAGGAACTGCGGACACGAAATGTCTTCCTCTCGTATGTTTTGGACGCTGTAGCTTGCCATTAATATACAATTTGAGGGTCTGGGTACGAGGAGCTCAACGTTTGGTTATTTGCTTGCTTTGCCGCCCGTGAGGTCGTCCCTTGTCCTACTGGGCTTTTAGTTATTTGTTCGTTGTGTCAACCTCACGGCTGGCCGCCAACAACGTAACGTATTTTGCTGCCGGCATCTGATTGATACGAGTATATTGGCGATATACCAGGTACCAGATCCCGTAGTAATTACTGTAGTATGATACGTATGTGTCGCAGAAATTAATCGCCACCTCCCTGTCTCCCTCCCCTCCCCTCTCCCCCTTTCCCGTTTCTCCCCCGGCATCCTTTGGTTTTGTTTTTGTTTTGCGCGTTTGCTTGTTTATTTGCGTTGTCACAGAACCCCCCTACACACTGCGTCGGGCAAGGGCATGGTTGCTATGGCCAGGTTTTTCATTCGGCGCGGTGCAAACGTAGACGCTCTGGACCAGGACGACAGGACACCGGTAAGAACAGTACAACCCCCCCCCCCCCGCTTTCACGCGTGTATCATGATCGCCTAGATTGCGTTGTCACCCGTGCTTTCGTGATTTCTTGCGCGACAGAGCCTATACGCTGACTCTTACCTTCGCTTCCATTCCGTTACCTTCCTGACGTGTCCTGTCCTGTTCTGTCCTGCCCTGTCCTGCCCTGTCCTATCCCTTCTCTTCCCCTTCCCTTCCCTTCCCTTCCCTTCCCTTCCCTTCCCTTCCCTTCCCTTCCCTTCCCTTCCCACCAACACCTACCACCGTCACCAACAACCTAACACCACCGACGCCCTCGACAGCTGTTCTTCGCATGCGCGAGCGGAAACGTAACAATGGCGCGCTACCTCACCCGCATCGAGGTAGACGCCCGGATCGACCTCGCCGACTGCCTCGGAAACCTCCCAGGCCACTACTTCTGGAACTCCGTTGGCCCGGAAGGGCGGGAAGAAATCGCTGCCGTGTTAGCATCCTCCAGATGGCCCGGCTCCCGACCTCCGCGCGACCGGAGCACCTCGAGACTTCGGGGAAGATCTAGGGGGAACAGAAATTCTAGTGGAGACGGTGCCGGGGGTGGGGGGTGGGGGGGAGGGGGGCGCCACCGTTCGCGTAGTGTGCCTCCGTTGGGGGAGGAGAGGGGACGGGGTGGGAGCTGGGGGGGGGAGGACCGGAGTAAGAGGCACAGTGAGGGGGGAGAGGCTGGAATGAAACGGCTGGCGAGCGATATGATGATGCTCATGAAAAGGCGTTGAAGGATGGGGGCGGGGTACAATTGTGACGAGAGAGGGGGAGGAAGAGGCGAACGCTTGAGAGGAGGAGGAGGTGAATGACGAGATGGAGGAGGAGGAGGACGAAGAAGATTTGTTTTTAGCGGTGAGGGAGAAAGGAGAAGGAGCAATTTTAGCAGTGGAAGGGAGCTGCGTGCGTGTGGCGTCTGGAGATATGCTCGTGCGTTTTGTTTAGTCTTCAGTTCGCCTGGCTGCGCATTGGGCCGGCCGCCTGCTCGTCTGTGTTGAAGTTAGGGGGGGGATCTAGGCTTATTATTACGCCTACCTTTTGTCCTTGGCTCTTTGTTGGCTTTTGAGGTGTGGCGCTAGCGTGTTGAAGCTTTGATGCCTCGCCGCCTGCCTGCGTCATGGTGAGAGTTCCTTTTTGTGCTGTTTTTGTCCTCTCGTGCGTTGTTGTGCCTTTTTCACGTGTATTGTGGATGATTTGCTGCCACCTGCGGTTTGAAAAGACAAGGTTGTGCAAAGGGGATTTTTATTCCCGGCAACCAATAGGTGCAGATCGTGTCAATCATACAGTCTCGTAAAAGTCCCGCAAGAAATGCTGATAAGTGTATGTGCTACTGTTGTACCGTACAAAGGCGTCATTCTGAAACCAGAACGTAGGGTTTGGTAGAGGGAATGGGGGGGGGGGGCTTTTTTTTTCAAAGCTTTGCCAAATATACGCCCCCCCGGTCTTGTTCCACAGGCTGTCTTCCTCTTTTCCGCGGCAAAAAAAAAAATCCGCCGAAACACCGTGGCCGTAGAGAAAGGGAAGGCGTTTTTCTGCGGACAGGGGAGAGGGGGGGGGGCGGGGGGGGGGGGGGGGGGTAAAAAGGAGGTGTTTAATATCCGCTGTATATTGCCGTCGGCGCGCTGTTCGCCTTTTAATGTGTGTAGCTCCGTGCGGTGTGATGGCCGGGCGGGGGGGAGGCAGGCACTCCTTCATAGAGAGTCCATATTAGTTTATGTTTCTTGCTCTTGCTGCATGTGTTCCGCGGTTTGGAGGGACCGGCCCAGGTCAAACCAGTCCAGGTCCGACCCGTCCCGGCCGGGCCCGGCCGGGCCCGAAAGCGGAAGAGGAGCAATTTGCGGTGTACTGAAGAGCGGCACAGATGTTGGTAGCTCTGTAAGTTTCGCGCGAATTAGAACGTGGTCGTGTCGGGGAGGGTTGGTCGTTTGCGGTGTCCTGAGTTACGCCTAGTTACACGCAAGGTACGGGCTGCTAGGCAAGCTGCTGGCAAGCAAAATGCTGACACGCAAGATACTGGCAGACAGATACTGACAGGCTTCGATCGTAAAGGGTGTGAGAGATTGGTATGCGGGAGGGAGGGGGGGGGGGGGGGGGGGAGGGGGGGCGTTCGGGGCGTGCGTAGCAGCAGCGGTAGGTGCGAGGAGATGCGCAGGGAATTGCGTGCGTGTCTCCTTTTTATTGTTGTACAGTTGCTGCGTGTACCAACAGCAGGTAGTAGTCGCTCTATGTATCTTGTATTCTGAACATTATCAACGGTCCGTCGTGAGATTAGTAGGGTTGTCTACCAGTTCTAATGTTCGCTACGTCTACACACGTGTGTACTCGTCCGAGTGCTTATCGTTGGTATTTTTTTATTTCGGTGAAAATGGTCACGTTGTCTTGAACGTTTGATTTATTTTTTTCGTAAAAAACGGTCATGTTTTGAACGTTTTGAACCATATTTTTCTTTTATTTTTTCTTTTGCGTCTTCCGTCGCCGTCGTCGTGATCGATCGTCGTCCTTGTCTGATTCTCTGGGTTTCTGACTTTCTGTTTTATTTTTTATTTTTCATGTTCTTTGTCTCGCTTAGCCTTCCCTTAACCTTTGTCTTGGGAAAAAGAGGACAACGACGCTTTGGCGAGGTTCGGCACAATCTCATCTACCGGCTGCCCCATGGTTTATTGCTTGTGTACCGAATGGCATGTCCCACAATATTTGATTTGCCAGTTGTTCCGTTGCATTCGTATTTTGCCCGTTTGATGAAGGCATGGTGATTCCATGTTTTTTTGCCTTACTTGGACAAAAAATGTGCTGCCGGCTGTGGTGGCATGGTGGCTCCATTTTTTGTTCTTTTTGCGTCTTCCTTAGAGAAAGAATGTGCCGCTGGCACCCCCCACCCCCCCCCTAGCCCGGCCTCTTCACGGCCTTTTTGTTTTGGTCGAAGATGTAGCAGAGCTTAAGGTGGCGATTGGAGTAGCGAGCGAGCAAGCCACAGCTTCTTTTTTGTCTCGTTGAAGGTGTAGCAGGGCGTTGGAGTGGTGGTACGAGAAGCAAGCGAGCAATTTAGACGGATACCGCTACTAACTACTGTAGTACTATATCATAGTTACTAGCGGTTGTCACGCATCCTTCCTCCTGTTATTCTTGTGACCGTTCACGCCTCGGACAGGTAGATCACGATCTAAGATGGGCTAGATCGCGGACCGATCACGATCTAAACCGTCTAGATCGCGGACAAAATTACAATCTAGACCCATCTAGACCACGGACATATCTCGATCTAAACCATCTAGACCGCGGACAGATCACGAGCTAAACCATCTAGATCGTGGACAGATCGCGATCTAGCCCCATCTAGATTGTGGACAGATCACGATCTAAACCCATCTAGATCGCGGACAGATCACGATCTACACCATCTAGACCGTGGATAGATCACGATCTCAATCCATCTAGATCGCGGACAGATCACCATCTAGATAATCTAGATGCTGATCGTCGCCGGTTATTACACATAGTTACTACCCGGTCGTAAGGAGAGAAAGGTATTTATTGTAGTTGTTTTTTGCCGCGCCGACTTCTTGGGCCGTGGGTTGTTGCATGATATTATTATATGCGTGCGCGCGTACTCTGAAGAAATATTGTAGCGGGCTCAGCTGTATTGGCTAAAACTGGCTTGAGTGGTGAGCAAATACGGCGTGCACGTTCCATGGAAATACTGTGGCGGGCGGCGCTAGCTTTTGACTGACTGAATCTATCTTGCGTGTGTGGTTGGGCAACGTCGTGTTGTGTGTATGGCTTCTGGAGTTTTCGGGTGGATTGATTCGTCGTGCGTGTGTTTTGTCACTCATACCACGCTAGGGTTGGCTACAGTAGTGTACTGGTACGTAGATGTTCTGTGTGGGCGTTTCTATTAGCCGGGGGGGGGGGGGGGGGGGGGGGGGGAGGGAGGCGAGCTTACGGGCGGGGGTTAGGGGGGTCTTGAGACTGACAATCTCTTGCGCTGTGCCATGGCCGGCATCGTGCGATTATTCGCACGAGCTATCTATGCTGCTGCGGCCAAGGCAGGATAGAAGGCTTACTCCCTCCACCGTTCGCGTGACGGGGGGTGTCGGAAGGGTTGCTCGCCCGTAGCGCCTTCCATTCCATAGAATTATGCTGGCGCTAAAATTCCAGCGATCGAAATTACAGGTGTTCCACGACGAGGCATTGCGTCGCCCCCCCCCCCCCCCCCCCCCCCGAATTGTTTCCGTGTTATTTTCATTTTTTTTGTTTCGACAATTGTTTTTAGTTGGCCGTCCCTTGCCACAAACAGCTGTCTTACGAGGCTGCCAGGGGTAGGATGTGTGCATTGACGAGGTTAGGACGGGAGATTTGTTGAGAGTCTATGTATTGGGCCCAACCCGGCGCGAATTATTGTTGGATCAAATTGGGGTGGGTGCACCCCCGCATCATCCGAGTGCTCGGTTGGTTGTATGGTGGTGGTTTTTGCTTGTTTAGGGTCTTACTCTTTAATTTTTTAGCAAAAAATTGCGAACGTCGCATTTTTTGCCCCTTTTTTTCGTATCATACGTGGGTGTGTACGGGAGGACTTGGTGAGAGGGAAGTTTCTCTGGGCGGGCGTATTATACGCAAGGAGGTGGCCTTATGCGAAGGGTTGTGTCGCCGAACAGTTTCGTTTCCTTGTAACTTGTGTACAGGCAGCTGATGAGCGTACGTCGACAGGAGACGCGGGTCGGTCTTTATGTTTCCCTTGCTTCTTGTACTAATAGTACACCTTTATATTTCCCCTGCTTCTTGTACTAATAGGGCACCATCGTGTGGCTTGTTGGAGCCCTCGCGGCTTCGAATGTGTTTTGCAGCGAGGGTGTTGGGGGGGGCGTAACACGTACAGTAATCGTGTCAACGATTCGGATTACTCGATGTGGTTAAAACAGCAGTTTTTAGGGTGAATTGGAGAACGCATAATGAGTATTTGCACGTGGCAAGCTGCGCGAAGAATGCGCTTCAAGACCCCAATACCTAGCAACTGTCTGTCACTGCTGTTATTATACACTACCAGATACCTGGTACCTGGTATTTAATTACATTTTCTCCAATTTGTTCCGCTGCTTGAGCTCTTAGCCTGATGGATGATTCGGGCCAAATGCAGTCCCGAGGCCCGTTGGCTGGCGGCCTATTGTTCCGGCCGCTCGGCTTGACGGTCAAAAAAGGCGGCTCTCTTGTTCTTGGCGGGGGGGGAGAAGGGCTCTGCCCGCCATGCTTCAAGTTGTTGCTATACTGGTACGTAACCAAAACAAATTTAGCTTTATTTTTGTGGTCTACTTGTATGAAAAAAGCATACCAGGTGACATCAGCCGTCGACGCGTCGTCGTCAATTGAGGACTATTTTTCTTCCAGTCTCCAGAAGGGTTGGAGCGTGCCCTCTGCTAGATCTCGGACTATTTTTTGGCGAGAGAACAAAACCATTACTACTATGACACTCGTAGCTGGTTTGAGTATCTATCCGCGGACGCGTGCTACGATAGAGGTGATGATGTTTCGGGCCAAACCAGCTACGACCGGTGGGGCTTTTGTGTTGAGCTGCGGTTTGAAGTGTGCTTGTGTTGGCCTGCGGTAGAAGTGTGCACCCTTTTTTCTCTGAGGTACCTAACCCATTGAGAATCGCTGTACCTGCAGCCAAAAACTAATTGTTGAGAACTACAGATTCATGGCCTTAGGTATAAAAACACTTAACATTGCAGAAATATGAGTGGCGTTCCGACGATTTTGGTTTAACGCCTGTACAACTGGAAACCCTTTTTGGGGGGACAGATTTTTAGTTGAATTTAGCATAGGGAGGGATTTGGGGGGGCTCCGAAGGGGTTAAGGAGCCTCGTCTTTCAGAAAATGTCTTAGCCACGCAAAAGTACTGTACCTCTATCGTACATATTAATAGCACGCATCTTGTCCTCAGCTGAAGGTACCATTCACCCAAAAGTCGTTGTTGTTGTTTTTTCATGTATACCGTTCGTTGTAGTATACGCAGGCCATGGAACTGCTCATTGGATTGCACGTTTTTCTTTTTATCAACGTGCGCCCCCGATATGGACCTCTCTGCTAAGATCAAGGCTACGTACGGTGGGGGTGGGTGCCCCGTTTTCACCACTACCAGGTACACCGGGTTTGCCCGAGTAACTCTGTACATGGCTGAAAATATATTTTAGCTTGTTTTTTTTCTTGGCGCGGTGTAGCTGTCAAGGTATACGGCCTTGAAAAGTCTGCGCTCTTGTGTCTCCCCCCAATAACTTAAGATAGATCTATAGCAGTTTCATGGCGATTTCGTATTTCTGCAAGGAAAAACCACACGAAATCTTGAAGACCGCATGAAGGAAAAGGGGGGTCACTCGCGCGAGTGACTCCCTAGCCATTGCGAAAAGAAGCTAAGCCTCAAAGGCGACCCCCTACTGTACCCCTTGGCCGAGAGTGAGGAGCCTCGGGTTTTTTGGGTGTGCAGCTCTGTCGTGCGTAGCACGCGCGTCCGCACCATAAGAGAGGAGAGATCGGACCCATTTTTTGGGGGGACTTTTTCCGCCGTAGAGACCTCTACTACGTACCAGTATAGTACACAGAGCAAGTACGGGTGATCGGCTGGAGAAACTCTCCTTCAGTTTTAGTGTTTACATCTATACTTTCCGCACGTTATCTCATTTAGATGGGAGATCGGACACACACATGTTTTTGGACTTTGCTGCCGTAAAGACCTCTATTTAGTAAATAAAACAGAGGAAGTACATGGGTGATCGGCTCGAAAAACCTTCTCTTCAGTTTAATAGTGTTAATGTCTATATACCTCGAAGTCCCAGGTATTAAAGAAGCATAGCACCTGCGACGACGACCGCTACCGTGTTAGTTAGCGATGCGTACCGTGTATCACGCGTGCTTATTTAGCATCGCACTCCCGACATGGGAACAAAACACTTGGAGTTAGACTAGAATATTTGTTTAGAGATGGAAAATGGGTTAAGACAGACACGTGCTACGATAGGGTATACTTCGTAGCACTTTTCGGATGAAATATTTTCTGAACTCAACGCGCCCTCTTGACCCAATATGGTCGGAATGCCACCATATATAATTTTTCTTTCGCAGTATTATCCTTTAGAACACCTACTGTAGCTATAGCTATACGAGGCCAATATGGAACTGTTCATCGAGTTGCATTTATTTCATTTCTTCTAAGAAAACGGTCGTTATTTTAAAGGGGTGAGCTACGAGTATTTGTAAGAGAACTCCTCAATCGGGGAACCTCAGAAAACCAAACGGTGCACCTCTGGGCACCGTACTACACGGTAGCATGCGTTCACACCCCCTCGGACGCGTTTCCACGCTGATTTTTTCCGAGCATTTCACGGGTCAAGTCACTTGTAGCGGGTCGGGTCGGGTCAGGGCGTCCCGACCCGACATGACCTAACCTGACCCGTGGTACTTTAAAACCCCCTCCTGGCCCGGCCCGACCCGACCCGTGAGGCTTCCTGGCCCGACCCGACTCGACCCGCGACATTATAGAAACCTCCTGACCCGGCCCACTGGTCGGATCATGACCTATTGAAAAGCCCTGATTTTTTCTCGACAACGCGCGGAGAGCGTAAAATGCCGAGCGATCGATGTTCATCTTCAGGGGGATTCCTCGTCGACGATATGTTTCCGACTTCAGCCACCATTTTCATTGGACGCGTGCTACGATAGAAGTATTACAGTAATAGCATTTTTGGGGGGCTGAAAACGTTTTTTGAACGGCGTCCGGGAGCTCCTCAACCCCAAATCGTCGGAATTTTCATGTTTTTTTGCATTATACCAGGTAGTAACTGGTTACCAGCAGGTATATAATTCAAAAAATGAAAAATACACTCTTCAGCTGTGAGATCGAACCAAAAATGATTTTTCGATCAAAACTCAGCTTTGCAAGCTGCGTGTGATACGTCGATCGCGCGCGTGTTACGGGGGGGTGTATACCCTCGTGAAGGATACAGGTCGGTGACTCCCCTGCTAATGCCAGGGTCAACAGGACTATTAAGGCATTCATCCTTGTTTCTGCGCACGGAATATATACCTAGTACGCCGTGAGACTGCTTGCTCTCATCGGGTAGAGAACTTTTTGTTTTTGTTTAAATAAAGCTTTTTTTTCGGTGAGGTACTACCACTAATAGTATAGAGCTCCTCAATAGGTTAGGACCCTCGGAAGGCAAAGAGCTCCTCAATAGGTCAAGAGCCTCGGAAGGCAAAGAGCTCCTCTATGGGTTAGGAGCATCGGAACGCAAACAGCTCCTCAATAGGCTAGGAGCCTCAGAACGCAAACAGCTCCTCAATAGGTTATGAGCCTCAGAAGGCAAAATAGCTCCTCAAAAGGCTATATGCCTCAGAAGGAAAAATAGCTCCTCAAGAGGTTAGGAGCCTCAGAAGGCAAAAGAGCTCCTCAATAGGTTAGGCGCCTCAGAAGGCAAAGAGCTCCTCAATAGGTCAGGAACCTCGGAAGGCAAAAGAGCTCCCCAATAGGTTAGGAGCCTCAGAACACACACATGGTGCACCTCTGCCGTAGCATGCGTCATTGTGTGCGGCCTCCTCGTTACGGTGGAACTCCTCAAGGATGAAAAATCCCATAGCCTAGGTACACAACGAGAACCATGCAAACAAAGTAAATGGCCCCTATTTTCGACGATTGTCGGTGAAGGGCAGCGATGTGTACGGAGTTAGAATATATCCACGGAGCGGTTTGATCAAACCGCACCGCTCCGTTACATTTGTGGCGGCGGATATCCGCTCCGTGACAATCCGTGACTTTTCCCAGAAGCGGACATCCGATCCGCTCCGCACACTAGAAAAATCCGCTCCGCTCCGTGACATTGTCAAGGGCGTATATCCACTCCGCAATAATCCGTGAATTTCCCGATGTGCGGATATCCGCTCCGTGACATCATGAAAAAAAAACGCTTCGCACCGTATGGATTGTAGCTGCGCGGTTGAAACCGTGAAAAGCGATTTTTCCACGGAGCGGTTCAACCCACTCCGTAGGTAATCCATACCTACTCCGTTGCATATCTTACGGATCAAACCGCTGGAAGCCACGGTTTTTCCACGGTCGAGATTGTTCTCAATCCTGGATGACCTATCGTAGAACGACTTTATATCACAGTGTGTTCCTCGCATGGCACCCATAGCGACGGCATCCATCCCCAGCCCCGCGTAAACAACGTAATATGAACAGGTGATCGCTTCGTTGTTTGTTCACTGTTGGTGTAGTTGGTTTCACGTTTTCACTGTTTTTGACTTTTTCATGGTGGAGAGCCGTGGTCCTGGGTCAGACGCTGCTGCTGTTGCGCGTCTGCTGCCCCGGCCCCCGTCACCCTGTGCTGCATGATCAGCAAATGTTCAAGTAGATATTATTCAATATTCTTGTTTGTGTTTGTTTTCTCGAGGAACGCAACGTTCACCTGTGCCCCGTATTCTCCTTTGGTGCTGAGGGTTGGGCGCCACAAGGTTGCGCCAACAAATCTGTCAATGTTATCCGCCAGTACAACGTGTCCTTTCATACTTAATGGTATGAACTCGCGGATACCTGTACCATTTTCACGGTTAACCGTATCATTTTTACGGACAATGGCTACGGTGCACTGTGGAGAAATGACGCGGTTCTGTGCGATTTGCTCGACGGATTGAGATAAACCGCTCGGTGAAAAAAAACGTGCGACGGATATCCGCTCCGCAAAATAATCCGTGACATTTGTAGCGGTGGATATCAGCTCCGTGACACTCCGTGACTATCCCCGCAAGCGGATATCCGCTCTGCTCCACTCCGTGACACACTCAAAAAAATCTGCTCCGCTCCGTGACATGTATTCAAGGGCGGACATCCGCTCCGTACTAATCCGCGAAATTTGTCGCGGCGGATATCCGCTCCGTAGTATCCGTGACTTTTCCCACGGGCGGATATCCGCTGCGCGAGATTATTAAAATAAAAAAAAACGCTCCGCGGAGCGGTTCATACTCCGTAGACCTCCCTGGTTAAGGAGGCCCGTCATTCAGAAACCATTTCAGACGAAAAGTGCTACCTTCATTGTAGCATTTTTTGCGTCAACACATATTTTGTTTTCGAGGTACAGGGCTCCTCAAGCGAGAGAGAGGTCTCAGAAAAGAAAGAGTGTGCCAGCACCTCTATATATACCGTTGCATTCGTCGATGTGTGCTCAAAGCAAATGGTTTTTGTGGACTCTAAGTCGGCGGTTGAGTTGTGCTTCTTCATTATTATTATTTGTGCTTTATTGATAAAAAAAACGACGGTAAAACCAGCGAACAAAAATGAGTCGCCGGCCGCGACACCGTTCTTTCGGGTAGGCATAATGCGCAATAATACCAGGGTATACATAAGATAAGAAAAGAGCGGACGACTCATCATCATGATGACTGCTGCATGCGGTGGCCAGCGCTGTCACTGATCTGTCTATCGTTAGAGCCCAGCCCGACTTACTGCCAAACAAGCATAATATCGCCCGCTGCCGCCGTAAAGTCAGCTCAATTAACCCATCACGTACAAACGACACTACTGCAAAGAAAGGTTATCCTGTACAGTAGTTCCAAGTAAGCTGTGCCCAAATTATTACGCGTGCAAACCAACAAAGAAGGGATAAATTAACACTGAAGGTTTTTTTTCGTTGCTTCGTTGCTTTGTTATTCCCTTCCGCAATTGTTTCCTGAAAACTCTCTCTCCACGGGTGTGCCTTTTCGTAACGACGAAGGGCTGGACCATGACGACAAGTCGACAACTAACAACAACGCGCGAAACGGGCCCACGCAACACGCACTCGCACACGCACACGCACAGTGCTAGGCGCATCCGGAGTCATCCCACGGCCCAGAGGCTGTACTTTCGGGCCAAACCGTTTCTGGCCTTCTGATCGGTTGAGCTCCTCAAACGTGGAGAGCTATATCGTTTTTTAGTACAACAATTTTGCGAGTTTCATTCGTTTTAGGACAAAGGGCGTGTAAGATTGGTGGGGCTGCGCGAACGAACGCCTTCTTCGAAGACATGCATCGGGTGAGATATTGAGCTTCCTCTCGCATGACAGGAGCTCATCGTTTTTTTTTCATTACGATGATTTTACGAGTATTGTTTGTTTTAGGGACTAGGAGGGCGTGTAAGATTGGTGGGGCTGCGCGAACGAATTCAATGCCTTCTTCGAAGTCATGTTTCGGGTGAAAGATGTTGAGCTCCCTCTCGTGATAGGAGCTCGGAAAATTCTTAAAATCTGCTGCACCCCGAGCGTGGGATACCTCTCCGACACAGGCGTTACGAAATAAGGTACACCCTTGGCACGTCCTACAATAGAGGTAGCAAGTTTTGGGTATTGTGTTTTCTGGGTGACGGGGCTCTTAACCCAAAAAAATCGCCGGAAAAAATACACCATTTTTTTTTAATGCATATTATGATTCTCGTTGTTTGTCTAGGCCATGGTCTTTTTGGTATCCGGTAGATATCAGTTTATTTTTTTTATCAAAACCAGTTTTTTTGGGAGCGGTCTTGACGCATTTACAGCTGGAAAGCCGTTTTGGGGACAAGATCACCTGGAATTAGTATAGAGAGGGGTTTCGACGTTCTAAAGCTCCCAAATTGGGAAACCTCAGAAAAAAAGAATGGTTGGTGCACCTCTATCGTAGCACGCGTCCCCTTTTTTACATTTTGAAGGTGGCTTCTCTACTCCTTTAGAGCCCCCAAACCCCTCTCCATACTAATCCCAAGTAATATCGTCAACCAACTTCAGGTTCCCACGGTTGGCACAAAAGTTGGAACCATATGTTTGCTACCAATTACTAGGAATGTCTATGAAGCGAGCTCACTCGTGTTATAGTCCCCGAAATACTCGACGAGATACCAGCGAGGAGCGGAAAAAGTTAAGACCATCCCACCCACCCTACACTGGGTATTCTTTTAACAGTTGCATTCATTTCCCTTAGGAAATACTGCTGCGCTGAGGGCGCTTCGACCGAAGGCACCCTCAGCGCGGGTGGTGTATCCATAGGTGAGGACCTTCTGCGGGAGCAGGAAGCCTCATCCAACCCAATACCTAAATGAAATGATCGGTAACAGAGTTAAAGAATACCGCAGTAATTCCCCCCCCAAAAAAAAACGGGTTTCCGGTTGTAAAGGCGTTAAGAAGCTCTATATTTACCTAACCCAAAAAACTGATTTTTTGAATAAAACTCAAAGTGCAACTCGACGAACAGTCTCATGGGGGCTAGGTATAATTTAATAAAATGTTCACATTTGCAAAAACAAAAAAAAACGTGACACGTGTTCCAACGATTTGGGGTTAAGGAGCTCCATCGTTCAGATTTTGTTTTTCGACAAAAGCGGTATATATACATTATATATATATATATATACCTAACATCACCCTGTTGACCCTGGTACAAGCTACACTACTGTAGTTCCAAGGGGAGTCGTCGCCGACCGATATCCTTAACGAGGACACACCCAGTAATACGCGCGATCGGAGTATCACCCACACACAGCTTGCAAAGATGAGTTTCGACAAAATCTTCGCTCTCACAAAACTGGAGTGTATTTTTATTTTTATAATATGTAGATAATGTATACACCTCTATCGCGTCGCTACGGGGACAGAGAGAGTATCTCCCAACTCTATCATGAAACAGAGTCACCCCACGGCAGGGGGGGTTTGCACTTTTTCGGCCAAACGATTCTGGCCGTTTGACCTCCTCAAGCCGCGCGCTACGATATAGGTGCACCACTCTTTTTTCCCGATTTTCCTCGATCTGGGAGCTTAAGACCTCTCCCAAAAACTGAGTTTTTGGAGAGAAATAAAGCCGCTGCACCGGATGAAAAATCCCATGGCCCAGGTACACAACGAGAACCATGCAAATAGAAAAATGGAAAAGTAATGTAAGTTTGGGTGGGGACAAATAAGTCAGTATGGTTGTGCAAACGACCTTAACCCCTTCAGGGCCCCGAAACCCCTCCCTATACTTATTCCAAGTAATTTTGTTCCCCAAATGGGTTTCCAGTTGTAAAGGCGTTAAGGAGCCCCGTCATTCAGAAACCATTTCAGACGAAAAGTGATATATCTATCGTAGCACGCGTCCCAAGTGAGTTTACTACCAGGTACCGGTTATTCTGATACTCTTTTACGAGCATAATATTTTAGTCTGGGCCAAATGATTCTGGCTGGTTAGCCTCCTCAAGTGAGTAACTACCGGTTGTTCTGATACTCTTATCATACGAGCATGTTGTAGTTTAGAAACTCCAGCGAAAAAACGGAAGAGTTTGTTCCGGATTCGCGCGAGCGAATGCTGCCCTCGAAGCCGTGTTTCGGGTGTGAGACGTTGAGGGCTAGCTCCTCCTCATGTTAGAGAGGAGCTTAGAAGAAATTTCTTAGAATATGCTGCACTCCACCCCTACCCGTAGGATGGCTCAACAACAACAACAACAACGCTACGGTGTTACCGTATCACACCCCCCCCCTTTCACACTGCAACAAGCACAGGCCACTTGCGCGAGAGCCAGCCCACGGCAGGGGTGGGGCGCACAGCAGAAAGCCCTTGAGTTCCGCTCACATATGCGGAACTCATTATCTCACCCGACAAATGACTTCGAAGGCGTTCGTTCGCACACAGCCCGACCAAGCTTCTATGCCTTAAGTTCTAAAACGATATGTAGTCGCTCGTGAAATTACTTGACCAATGGACTAACCGGTGAAGTTCCTCAATTAAGCTCAATTGGTCAGAGGGTATACCTTTTTTTTGCGCAAAAATTGCAACCCCTACCCCTACACCGTGGGATGACTCTTTTTTGCGCGAGACTAAGATGCTACGGTAGAGGTAGCACTTTTCGTGTGAAACGTTTTCTGAACGACGGGTCGGGCTCTTCTTAACCTCTTTAGAGCCCCCAAAATCCCTCCCTATACTAAATTCAAGTAAAATTGTCCCCAAAAAGGGGTTCCAGTTGTGAATGAAGGGGTTAACCCCAAATCGTCGAAAATATGCCGTTTTTTTTTTCTGCATGCTTCTCGAAAACATTCCATTTTTTTGTGCATGCTTCTCGTCGTGTATCTAGGCTGTTGGGTTTTGCATCCGGTCAGCTCAGTTTTTTTGTTTTGTTTGCAAAACGAGTTTCGAAAACATGCCATTTTTTTGGTGCATGCTTCTCGTCGTGTATCTAGAGGCCGTTCGTTGGGTTTTTCATTCGGTCAGCCCAGTTTTTTTTTTTTTTTTCGCTAAAAATCAGTTTTTCGGGAGAGGTCTTACGCTCCCAAAATTGAGGGGTAGTATTAGGAAAAAAAAACGTGGCGCACCTCTATCATCGTAGCACGCGCCAACAACGGCACTGCTGTGCCTCACTAGAAAGCGGACGCACTATATCAATAAAAACGTACTGGTAAACATTACCTAGTCTTTTGCAGGAGCAGTGCTCACAACAACAGAAAATTTCATTTTTTGCGGCGATGATGAAAGTCTCGACATGTACTATTAATATGATATTATTTTGCTGGAGCAGCGCAGCCTGAACAATTCCATTTTGCGGCGATATCAATATCTCGATATTTATGTTGCTGGAGCGAAGCACAACAGACAATTCCATTTTTTGCGGCGATGAAAGTCTCGATAATATTTTGCTGGAGCGCAGCACGACAAATAATTCCATTTTGCGGCGATGAAGGTTTCGATACTATTTGCTGGAGCGCAGCACAGCAAACAATTCCATTTTGCGACGATGAATATCTCCACATTATTTTGCTTGGGAACAGCACAAAAAAAACATTCCATTTTGCGGCGATGAATAATCTCGAAATCGGGCGAAAATCACACAAGCTTGAGATTGCAATCAAATTGGCTAGCCGCTCTGCCGGCTCTCAAGGGCAATGTCATAACACGCGCACAAGTACACGCACACGCAAGCGCCGTCTGGTCTGATCTGGGCTGGTTCGGCCCGCTCACTTCTAAAACATTCCAACCCGTGAACGGGACAGCACTCCCCGATGCTTCCACGGGTCGCTCATTGTCATATATCCTCAAAAGAAAGAGCCTCAAGAGTGAACTCTCGTTACGGCGATCCCTTGTAACTAAGACGAAGCGTGATATATAAAAAGGGCGAAAACCTTCACCTTTTAGTTAAGCTCTTCTATGCGACGGCCGTGTTCGTGTGAGCCTCTGCAGCGTGTAGACCAGGCAAACAATGCATTCACGGCTGAACACTAAATAAACAAAGCTGATAATCCCCCCCCCCCCCCCCCCCCCCCCCCCCCCTCCCCTGTTGTTTGGACTTTTGTCCGACGAGATAGATCGCCAGACATAGGGATATTGCCGGGATCAACCAGCATGACGAACCCGAAGACTAAAACCGTCAGAAGATTACCATTTATTGTACCGGACCAATCATATTACTATTATCAACAAGATTCCTTGATAAAATACTCCCGAAAAGGACAACTGAAAACCAAAATCTTAGGAATATCACCACGTTACCCTATCACAAACAACTACCGGTACGCACCGTACTACTGCGCTTGGAAACACTATCTGGCTGTCTGTGTAAATGCCATGCTATCGTGCTGTCGTCCTGTCGGCGCCGTCTGTCTTGCCGCCTTCCTGTTTACTTACCTGTGCATGTTTTTGTATGCCCTTTCTGCCTTCTGCCTTTCTGCCTGCCTTTCTGCCTGCCTGCCTAGCGGGCTCTTTTTTCTATCAGTGCGCCTGCTTGTCTGTATTGTCTGTCTGTCTTCACGTCCTATCAGCCCCTCCGTGTACCTGTTGGTCTGTCTACGGCTGCTATCGTCCAGCCCTGTTCCCGCCGCCGCCGAATGCCCTCGCAAGGCCATCGTAGCCCCTCTCTACCGTGCGCACACCCTCGAAGGCCGCCAAGAAATCCTCATCCTCCAACCCGTACCGATGATACCTGGAGCGGGAAAACAGTGGGGGAGGGAGCGGTGAGGCTGGGGAGGGGTGTACTGATTTCATGCATAGCCGTAGTCATATGACCATTGACCCTCGCATCTTCATAGTGCCGGGATGGAGCACGGTCGGGCTTCCACCCACCAGGCAGTTTGCACCAGGCACGAAAAGCCGTGAGGTGTTCGGCCAGTCGCATGAAGGGTGAGCTGCACCCTGTCCGAGAACCAGTTGTGAGGGGATGGGACCAACGAAAATTCGCCAAACACGACTACGGTATTAGTAGCAAACCCTGACGTACAACAGCGCACCGAAATACACCATCGCCAGAGGTGCCCATCAAAGTTGTCGGGGAAAACGAGGCGAGATCGCGCGCACGCCAAAAACCGAGTGCCTCTGCCATCATTGCGAACGTAGACCGAAGACGAACGCCGCAGCATCTTCTACCAAAACGAATGTCACCTCTCATCCCGAATACAAACCCCCCTTTCCCGTCCAAGCGCCAAAACCGAAAGTGGAACTCCTGGAAAACCCCAGGCTACGGTGGGGGGAGTCACTTTTGGGGCCTTTGTTTGCGGTGGCCTCGGGGTCGCTCGCGTGAGCGGCCCCCATGCTCCTTTGGGGTCTTCACATTTTCGTATGCTTAAAATCCGCAATTCAAATCCGCGATGAAAAGGCAAAAGCTACGCTGCGCCAAAGCAATCACACCTCACTCGCGCGGCGATAGAGGTGCAGGGCACTTTTTTTTTTCTCTTAAGGTTCCTCGCTTTAGGAGCTCAAGACATGTCCTTCTTAGCCCCCCCCCACAAAAACTGATTTGGATGAAAAAATGAAACCGCTACGTACCGGATGAAAACTCCCATGGCCTAGGTACACAACAAGAATCATGCAAAAACTAAGGGGGGTATTTTCCGACGGTGTTGAGTTAAGGAGCTCCCGTCATTCAAAAGACCATTTCACAGGAAAACTGCTACCTCCATCGTAGCACGCGTCACCTAAAGTCCGTGAGGTACAGAGTCACTGGTGCGAGTGCTGAAAAGCCGGTGGTGAAATCCCCCCCCCCCCCCCCCCCCCCCCCTACATTAGCCTTGGCCGATTATGACAGACTGACAGGACTCAAAACAAAAAAACACTGCTTCCGGCGGTACGGGGGGGGGGGGGGCGGGTGTACTCAGGTCGTACATGGCCGTAGTCGTATAACCATAGACCCTCGCATCCCTACTATGCCAGGACGGAGCATGTCGGGTTTTTACCAACCAGGCAGACATTGCTTGCACCAAGCGCGAGGCGCCGTGAGGTGTTCGGCGAGTCGCATGAAGGGTGGACTGCATCCTTCCAAGAACCACTCGTTAGACGGACTTCGGCGCCTTGTGCCTACTTTCTTGCTTATGGATGACAGCGCCAATGAAGCGCCAATGAGTTACTTTGTTTTCTGGTGTGGCCACTCCAGAGACAGCAATGGGTATCACTATGTAAGTGTCTCGTGGGAGCCTTACCATATTCACACTGCGTGATGCGATCATCCCCCTTGTGCGGATTCAGGGTTCTCCACCCCGCACAATCTATTTCGATAACCATCATGGTCACCGCCAAAAAAACAAGACAAAACAAATGGCACCCTGGTTGTCTAGCTCACGCAGTGATTGGCATGTTTTAAAGCGTCGTTGCCAACCAACGCCAACCTCACTATACATATAACGGTACGAGGGGGGGAGGGATATAATAAACAGTAGCTACTGCCACAATGTCAACAAAACAAGATCGATTCCTTGCGAGGGAGAGCGGGGGGGTACTCGTCTGTTGCTTACCTCAGTCATTTGACCCTTAACCACACATCCCGCTCGAGACGGAATACCGTTCCTATCCAAATAGAGACACCTACAAGAGGAGCGGAAGGGGGGTTAATACAGCAAGGCACTGTACGAACACGAACAGTGGCTACTGGTGCGGCGTGATGTGAATCCTTACCAGTGCAAGTAGGCCCTCGCGTTGAACTTGGTCTCCGCCCGAGTGAGCACATCTTCAAGGACTCCCCGTATTCGCGTCTGGTTGCACACGGTTGTCACCGAGCGCGGCATCCCGCGGGACAGCAGTGCTGCGTGGGCGGGGTGCGGCATCGCGTTGTCGTGACACGGCCGGAGAGAGGGAGGGTGCGGGGGCGGAAGGGAGGAAAGAGATGAAAAAGCGTAAGGGAGAGTGGCAGAGAGGGAGGTGCAGAGGGGGGGGCGGGGGGCGGGGGGGGTATTCATTTTTCGCTTGCCTTACCAGTTGATCATTTACCATGCATCCCGTTCGAGACGGAACGGGAGGGGGAGACAAAGAGAGATGTAAAGCGAGAGAGGGAGTGACAGCAGTGAGTGAGAAAAGGAGAGCGCAAGTGAGAATATGGGGTAAAAGAGTTACAAGTAAAAATGCGACGGACAAAGAGGGAAGAAAAACAGAGAGAGAACCGCGTGGCGGCCCCGGAACAGGCAGCATGGCACACTCTCTGGTCAGGTTAGGCCAGTAACCCACAGCGCCGAATTGCTCTTCGCGCAAACGCACGGCGTGTCGCGGGCTCCTCGAAGCTCTCTCTCGCGCGCCGCTGCCTTAGGAAAGTCGGTGCGACGAGCGAGAAAGTCGTGGAACACAATGAAAGCGGGCGTTCGTGTCCTCCTTTACTCTTGTCCGCACCAGCCCCCGGGCTATGAGCCGTCGGTCGATCGTTGCCACCAATCGCTCCGCACAGTGGGGCGCGCACAACAAGCACGAACAACAGACGCGCGCAACAAGCGTGAAAAAAAACACATGGACAGCAGCCGTTGCCCCCCCTCCCCCTTTCCGGGCTCACACCTGGCGAGCAGGAAGCGTCCGTCGCGGTCCGCCACTCCGAACACTCATGGTGCCCTCGCAGCGCCTTACTAGCTTCCCCTGCCGCTGCCGAAACGGCCGCCGCCGCCACCGTTGCCGCCGTCGCCGCCGGCCCTTCATCGACATCGACGCCCCGTACAACGTGATACGCCGCGACACAAGCGTCACCTTCGCGGGACCCGCCCGCCCTCCGCGGGCAGAGCGGAGCCACCTTCCCGAGGCCGCCGGCGAGCGCCGCCCACCCGAACCTCCCCCCCGCGCCCCTGGCTCGAGCCTCTTCCGACCCACCCGCTCCCCACCTCCTCTCGTCCGTCAATTTTACCGGTCGGTCCTGCGATAACTCTCGCGCCGACCGGTGGCCCAGGCCGAAGGAGAGGGTGGAGCGCAAATCCACGAATTTTGCTCCCGGGAGAGGGCACGCGGCCGACATGAGGCAGCCTCCGTCGAATGGCCTCGGCGATGTTACCTCCCGTCGGTGGTGACGGTAGTGTTCCCCCGGGGCCGGCCGGGGCGGTCCTGGTCGGAAGCCGCCGCCGCCGCCGCCGAGCGCATGACCGAGCACATCTATCGAAGAAAAATCGTTGGTGTGCTTCACGGGCGGGGGAGGGCTCGTAGGGAAGAACAGGGAGGCCACATCGAGAGAGAGCGACGCGTTCATGTCCGCCATGGACACGCCCCCTGCCCGCACCGCAAAACCGCCGATTGTGTTTACGGCTCTGCTGCTGCTGCTGGTGCTGCTGCCGCTGCCGATATTTCCCCTGGACAGGAGGCCCACGGGTCGCCACCGCCCCGCTTTGCCACCGCCGCGTCCACCCCAGTCGCCGACCCCATGGCCGCTGCAGCTGCCGCCGCCGATCGCGTTCGAATGAGACAAACCTTTCCTGGCAGACGCTAGAGATTCTTGGAGCAAATCATCGTTGCCGCGGTATATCACGGCGTCGGCAAACACCTGGAGGTGGTGGAGGGCCAGCACGGAGTTGTAGTGCTGAAGAGGCGTGTCGCCTGTCCCGAAGGGTCCCACACATGCTGATATGAGATACAAGGAAGGGTACTCATCACGCAAGGCCTGCGAGAGAGTCGGGGAGGGGGGGGGGGTTGGAGATGGGGTGTGTTTGCTCATTGGCATGCATGGCCGTAGTCTTTAGACCGTAGATGAGCTGACTAAAGGAACACAACGTCATGCACACAACCAAGAAGAGAAGGTATGCCGTCACGCCGTCATGTGATCAGTCCTCAAGGCCCCGAGAAATGTGTATCGCAGAATTTCAACGTACAGAAATAACACATGCAGCACAAACAAAAACAACTGAATCAGAACGCATGGGAGAATCACGTATGACAATATATCATACGTACGAGTCCAGCGGAATCTAAGGTGAAACGAAATCGCAAGGTCATGCAAAATCACACGCACGTCAGATTCGTGCTTTAGCTTTGCCATTGCGGTGCAAAATTAGATCTACGCCAGCAAACAGCAGCAGTAGTACAAGCACGGCATTGGCTACGCAGTAAACGAGTTTACTACGAGGCGCGGGGGCAACCAAACAGCGAGGCCGCCCGCGGGAGCGAGCGCCGGCGTTCCACTCGACCGTAGCATAGTACTACAATGCTTTGTTGCTTCTGTCCTTTGTTGCTGATGTAGCTGTACCGATATTCAACATCACGCCTCAACAACATTGACAACACGTCGACATACATCATCGATCCGCTTGATATACACAGATACAGGTGTGGCTGTTACCAAGACTTCCCCCAGGTACTATAAAAGCATCTTGCCAGAAACAGACACCAATCTATATCCTTCAGGGGGACACGTACACCCCCTAGCACGCGCGATCAACATCTAACACGCAGCGTGCAAGTGCGAGTTTTCGATAAAACCCTCCATCGCACAGCTGAAGTGTCCTTGTTATTGTTACAATAAAAATAGAGTATCACACAGGACACCTACAAGAAGTAGGGTAATGAGAAAGGTAGGCTGGCATTTAACAGGAAGACTCGTAAACCAGGGAGACGCTATGCTGAAGTTGGTGTAGAACGCATCCTCTCCCACGTATTATAAGAACCCCCGTCTGGGTCAGTATTGTAGAAAACTGTTTTAACTACTTGTAGGAAAGCTGCGCGTTCGATCAGTTTAAAAGTCGACACAATAGTATTTAGGTTTCTTGTCAGGTGCCCTGTACTGCATCTCGCCTGAAGGAGGCCTGAGCCAAGGCCGGAGCCGGTTCCGCCCGCCAGGCTGTGCGTCATCACCACGCTATTGAGCCAGCAGCACCGCTCCGCCTCCTTCCTCATCCCATCCATGCAGCGGGAGAACAATCCGCCCTCCGGCGAATCTTCTAGCCCGCCGCCACTGCCGACGCCGTCACCGCCACTGCCGCCTCGGCAGGATGCGAAGCCCATGGCCCAGTTGTTCGCCAGGCCGCTCTGCGAGAAGATGGCGTTCTCCGGCCGTAGGGAGCCGACATGGTTCTGGAAGCTGTGCACTACCTGAATCGGGGTTGTGTTCCGCCGTTGGTTGGTGTTAGTGTTGGCGGTGGTGGCGGTGATAATGGTGAAGGTGACGATGATAATGACGGTGATGATACGGACGATGGTGGTAGGCGTGGTGATGGTGGTGGTGATTACGATGACGATGACGATGATGGTAATGATGATGATGATGGCGATAAGGATGATCATGTTGACGGTGACGATGACGATGACCACGTGCGTGGGAGGTGAACGTTGTCGGTAGGTTTCATCGCTATCGAACAGGGAGCGGGGTCAGCGACCGGCGTGGTCGGGGCATCGGTGCACGAAGGCAACAAACACCGAACTGAAAAGAGCTCCAGCGGCACTACAATCACAACCGTTTAGATCGAGACGTTCTTCGACTCCAGAGTTACTGCAGCATGTCCTGCGACCACAGACTAGATTGCAGCGATGAGTTAATGTAAGCACAAAAATAACGACAATAAATAAATCGCAATGGAGCGCAACCGTATCCTTGCAGAACACCTGGCAGATGGAGCGCATCAGCGTCAAACACACACGTATCTCGCTGAGAACGCCCATCAGTCCCCAACCCACCAAACCACCTCGCGCCTTTCCGTCGCGCACACAGCTGTGCCCTGCGAGAGTCGAGACGGTAGATTGACGATGACACCCTGCCTTCGCGCTCGGTCACAAAAACGGGAAAAACCAACGAAAGCCGCTGGAAATTAGCGCACAGAGAACTCTACCTTCGTCGGGGTCAGTAAGGGTACGCATGTCGTGCTATTTCAACGTGACTGCAGCGGTCACCTCGAAATCGCACGTTGTGCGCCTCCCGGTATATGATACAGCTGTGGCCACTACCTAGTACTATCTATTATCCCATTCTAGAGTTATTGAAGCCTAGTTGGTGACCACGGAGTAGATTGTGGCGATGAGACTACATTAACAACAACACAACTACAACACGGTACACATTTCCAGAACGCTCACTTTCGGCTCGCTGTCCACCGCCAGACACCTCGCCGAGCCGTCCTCGTGAAACATGGCCGTCCCGCCGGGACGCATCGACGGACGAAGAGGCTGCGTTGACCCTCTTGCCCTTCTGCGACCGCTACCGCCGTCGCCGCCGCCACCGCCACCCCCATCCCGACCCCGACCCCCACGCCCAACCCCACCCCCACCGACCCCACCGCCTCTGTCGTCGACGAAAAACTCGTCCTCGGCTAGTGCCCAAAAGGACTTGCCGATTTGATTGCCAGCCTGGCCTAGGTGCAGATGGATGCAAGACATCGTTGCATGTACGATATGTGGTGCTCTGCTTGACGGGGACAGGGGAAGGAAGGGGGTTTAGGGAAAGCCAACTGGGCGTGTTGTTGTCGTTGTTGTCGTTGTTCTTACATTTACTCGCATAATCAAGTCCGTGGTCACAGGACAGGCTCCAGTCACTCTGGAGCTGAGGAATACCCCCAGGGAAAAAACACAAAAAAAAAAAGTGGTACACGCATATATATATATCACAGCTGATGCAATTCATGCCTCCGCCAGAAATATATAAAACGTGAAATCGGGAGTCAACCTACGGTGTGCCAGGTCCATACTGGTGCATACGTCTCACTACTCGCGCCTGGAAAAACCGACTATACCGCTTGCCACGCAGGAAAGACTACCACGTATATACTGTATCGGGTATCGGGTACAGCTGGAAACCAACAAAATCAGCCGCAACACACTACGATAACGGCGGCGTACACGGCCATGAGAGTACGAGTACACAGCAACAGTGTACCTTTTTCTTCATTTGCACGTTTGTCGGGTTTCCTGGGTGGCGTGCACTGTAGTCGGGCTCAGATGCGAGCATTGAAACATTGAAGCGTAAACGTATGCCCCAGTATGGCCCTGGCACGTACGTGGGCTGACTTCCGATTCTCCATTTTTACATTTTTTGGTGGATGCATGAACTGCTTCAGCTCTGATATAGTATACCTGTACCACTTTTGGTTTGGTTTGTTTTTTTGTTTTTTGTTTTGTCTCTCTGGGATATTCTTCCACTCCGAGTCCAGAGTGACTGGAGCCTGTCCCGTGACCACGGACCACGGACTTGACAGCATGCGAGCTAATGTGAGAACATCAACAACAACAGTAGTGGTATACGACAGTCACGACCGGTGCTAGCTGATGGCATAGCACGGCCGGATATACGCCAGAGATGGGCGAAAGCGAGTTCCCTTGTTGGTGTAGGGATAAAGCAAGTAGGGGGTAGGGATAGGGCGGCAGCGGTGCGCCCGAAGTGCAGCTGCCGACGCTTGGGGGGGCAACTACGCCTGCGTACGTGCACCGTATTTAAAAAATCGCCATCAATGTCGGGGACTCTACTGACGAAGATCTCAATGCTGCTGTGATAATTACACCATTGCTTTCAATTGCCACGGAACATGCTGACCTACCTTGGAAGCGTTCGCTGTAGGCGAACGAAGAGGAGCAGCACTCGCAGGTCCAAAGAGTAGCGCTGGAGCAAGCACGAAGCAAAATAGCAAAATCAAATTTGAATTCAAGAGGAGTTGATCTGTTTTTAATGTGTCTTACGCAGGAGGGGATTGGGACGCGTTCTCCGCCCCTAAAATTCAAGAATGCCCCTCTGCCCTGCCCTCCAGAGCTGAGGCATACGATGGATCCCTGATTGAATAACCACAGACGACTAAATAGACTTCAGGAAGTACTGCATGCAAACACTGAAAGCGCTTCTGGGTCTCCTTCTTGCGCACCCGGCTTGCAGACTCCGTCGTCCTGTACGCGCCACGCGAGCAGTGGGGCTTGGCATCAAGAACAACGGCGGTATCTGCTTTTGGGGGGGCAGCACTATCAATACTCGGCACCATCTTCCCTCCGTAGTACCAGTAGAGGCAAATCGAATATCAACCCATACAGCAAACAAGCTACCAGCCGTTGCCTCTCCCGCCACATCAACAACAGCTGCAGCAGCGAAGATGCCTCCTATTGTGCCAGTCTCGGTTCACTGGTTCCGTAAGGGACTCCACCTGCACGACAACCGCGCTTTGGAGGAGGCTTGCAACGAGGCAGACAGACGTCCTCTACCCTCTGTTCGCTATAGATACGCACCCTGCCTCAAGCGAATCGCGGGCAGGATTTATCAGGGTGCTGTGGCAGACGAGCTCAGGATATACGAGAGGGTGTTGAGATTGGATGAGCGCACTTGCAGGCACGAGTATATGAGTCTTGGTAATGACTGCTGCTGCTCGGTGCTGCTGTGCTGCTGTATCCATTGTCAGTCATGAATCATGAGTCATTTCGTTTGATGGATGCGTATGGCCCTCGAATCTCCCAAAGATCTCCCAAAGGTCTCCCAAAAAAAGTGAAAAGCCCGTTGCTTGTTGCTGGCACCTGGTATCACTTTTGCCGCGACCTACGTATCTGTATTTCGCTTTAGCAGTACAACATAGTGGTGGTCCCTCTACAATAATACCAGTGCCGGTATGTGCCAGCCGGGACTACCGGCATTACACTATAGCGGCAGCCGGCACAACTCAGCATACTGCCATTCATTGCTGGTTAATCTCAATTACCTGTGCCAAGCGGTTTCACAGGCACCACCTCGTACCTTATAGCGGGCAACCGGCACCGTATAGAGGGTCCACTCTGCACTACTCTGTACTAAAGTTTTGACACCGAGCCCATTGAATGTATGCGCAATACGCAACGCCCTTCTTTGCGCCGGGTGACAACTCACGCTCATTCCTAAACACGTACCCTTGTAGTGTGTACAGCATGCCGGTGCTCGCAAGCTAAGGCAACGGACGCTATGCCGTTGACGCCTGCCCTCATAATAATTAAAGTCGAGTCTTTTAGACCGGCGGTCTTGCCGGCCTGGTCGGCCCAAAATGGATTTTGACGTCACAAGCATTCATCTTCCGGATGCTATCATTTTTTATTAAAACCACCTACCGGTATGAATACCTGTGAGATCCAGTAAGTCGCCAAAACTCGTCTAGGCGAGCTGCGTGATACTGCGCCTTGCCGTCGACGCGATCATTTACGACTCTCTTCGTTTTGCTCACTTTTAAGTGTGTTTCTCGAGCGCCTGTTCAAGCAACAAAATGCATGTTTCTGCACGCCTTCTTAAATACTTGAGTACGTAATACGACCCGATCAGGACAGCGTTTCTTTTGGAGTCGCCCAAAGATCTTGACGATCAGCTGCGGGCGAAGGGATCCCGCCTCTTTGTCGCGGAAAACCTGAAGAGATCCTCCCCGGGTTGCTCGAGGAGTGGAGCGTCACGAAGCTGACATTCGAGGCCGACTCCGGATCGCGATCCCTTCAGCGCGACAACAAGGTGAGCATCGGAAGCGAGTTGGGGAACGTTTACCCTTCCCCCGATTGCACCAAGCCTGGTACGTGCCAGAAAAAAAACTCTGTTAACAATAATAGCACCTTGCGTAGAGAGTGCACCAAGCCTGTCACATGAAAATAAGGCCTGTCACTTGTAAGTAAATAAATTTCTTTGTGTACAACAGCGCTTTGCAATACTGTGTCAACCGTCTGTTATGGGGGGACGTTGTAATCAGAATCAAAATTCGTTAGTAAAAATTGGGGAATTCATAGGTTTTTGTGTTTACCGTGAGTTCTGACTACCTCTGGTCCCCCCGTAATAGGTATCGTCCAATATCGTAAACTTAGCGCTGTTTGGGACCCGGAGTTATCGGCTACACGCATGCCAGGGCTTGTCGTATCAACCGCATAAGGAGAATTTGGCTCAGGCTGGTAGGGAACTGGCGGCAGACGACGCCAGAAGGTGAACGTTGCTAAGGAACTGGTGACAGACCGCGTGAGAGGGTAAAACCGTTAGGGAACTTTTAACAGACCGCGATTTGTTACAGCTTTTTCGGACCTCATCGCACGTCCGCTCCTCCGTCCGTATATCATAAGAGCTTGCGCCGAACGAAGCGCGGATACACGAGAGCGCCAGGTGGAACCAGAGGCTAAACGCGTCCTCGACTGTTGTAGGCTGCGGTTTGTGTCACCGCCGTTGTTGTGTTATCAGTGTCGTCCATTCTGCAGGCGGGTTTGGGTGGGAGGTTTGGGATTTTGAGGGGTTTTGAGGCTGTACCCTTGCGCAAGAGTTGAGCCAACCACTGCGAGTAAACCAACGCGTGTGAGAAAAACGTGTCTTGGTCGAAGAACGCAGTCGTCGGAGTCCAGTTCAACGAGTGCGAGGCAGCGGCCTGGATAAACAAGTATGTACTTGCCAACTTGCAAAGTCGATTTCTATTTTATGTTCCGGTACGAATTGCAACACCACACACGATGAGTGCATGCGCAGGGATGGTGTTGCTGCAGGTTCGACATAGTGGCGTCGGGTACGAATTTTTATTCGCCCGTCTATTTCAAAAGCTACCGCGTCGAAACGCCCGAAGGAACGAAAAATGTCGGTATTATGCGGAACGAACAACGACGGCGCCTGTGTGTAGCTGCCGGCAAAGACGGGTCCAAGTGCCGCAGTAGACCAGGCTTCTGCGTATGCGTGGGTGACACCAAACAAGTTTTTCAACAGATCCACGTTTTACTGACAGGTTATGAGCCTCGACTCATGCCTCCGCAGCTGCCTGCTCTGCTGCGACACGTGGACCTGTCCTTACTGGCAGCTATACACAGGTACCGTACATATACACAATTTGTCGACACATAGTGCCGTCGGCTTGTGCCTCCCATCAAGCGAGCAAAGGTCACCGTGTGAGATACAGACTGGGCGCTACATCGACAAGAATTTATCCTGTACGCGATGTTTTTACAGCAGCAGCCTAGCCATCGGCTATACCCTCACAAGATCCATACATCCATCTACCTGAAAACCCTTGGATGCATCCAGGATGTCCCTTGGTTCCAACCAAGGAGAGCTGTGAGTCATGACGGTCTTTGCTGTCTGTTGCATTGCTGTCTGTCTGTCTCAAGGTACGGGAGATGGCGGAGGCGAGGGGGATCCAGGTTGCCGTTGAAGGGACGTCTACGATGCGAAATCTTGAAAGATATCGCCAGCTCATGGGCAAGAAGGAAGGCGAATACGTTAAAATCTACGCCCCTTTCATCAAGGTTGGTGCCCGACCCACGCGTCGATTTAGCCCCCCATACTATGGCATTGCCTTTCTGTTTGGACTTTGATCCCCGTCATCTTTCAAAGACTGGCTCGGGAAACATTCGGCCAACACCCTGCGACTGGATTAGCCGGCGCCTTTCTTGACCTCTCAAACGCGCAAACAGGAAGTAACTGTTCGGTGGAAAAGAGCCACAACAAGATCGAAGTAACACACGATGAGCTTTGACTACATCTTCGATCTCGCAACGAAGATGCATGTTTAACTTTTTTTCATGAAATCAAGCGCCCGTTTGCCCGCTCCATTTCGCTAAAAACCCTGAAATTTCTGAACAGACTATAGACCGAACTGAGCTCTCCTTGAAACTTACGCGACCCTATCGTCGTTGTGCGATGCATTGTCCTCTCCTCTCCCTATCCAGCTGCACGAGAACGCAGGCCCCGTGCCCCCATGCGGCCCTGACATCCCCGGAGATCTGCCGCCACCCGGCGTTTCCCCGGACGACGCTGCTTACGACTGCTTCGCCATTCTGTCCTTAGATGAATTGGGGGTGGAGCCGCCGGCGCAGGTGCCAAATTTCAAGGGGGAGAGATGGAGGCCCTGTCCAGGCTTGAGAGCGTGATGGTGAGCGGCTCGTCAGGTGTGTCAAGGGACCGGGCTGTTCGGTTGTGTTTCTCAGCCTAACGGTCGGCACGTCGATACGTCGGTCTGCTACGTACAAGGGTTTAGCCACGCCGGTGCGAAAGAGGAATTGACGGCGTCGCTATGCGAATCGCCTTTGCGGAACTGATGGTGCAGATACAAAACGTTTGTGAAGCTGTCGACGATCGACGGCAGGCACGGCCACCGCCGCCCCTGCTTGCGCTTCTTATCGCGCCTTTGCTGGGCAGTGTGCATCGACTTTTCTGCCGCCTTCTAGAGGTTTGCGTGATCTGTAAGAGCATTGCTTCCATCTCAAGTGAAGCAATAACGGGGCATCCAAATTTCGGTGCCAGCCTAACAGAAAGGCCGTGTCTCATTTGCCCGCAACACCCTCGAAAACCTTAAGCACAGCCAAGTATGCGCGGTATCAACCCCCCAAAAAATATCAAATACATGCCAGTATCGACAACAGTAATCCCCCGTTCGCTTATGTTGTCGCAAACTTCTCAACCAGGACGATCTAGGCAAGGAAGGTCTGGATCTCCAAGTTCGAAAAACCCAAGACGTCTCCCAATTCAATCGATCCCAGCACGACCGTCCTCAGCATGTACTGAACTCACGGGTGCTTGAGCACCCGACGGTTCTGGGACGCGATTTGCGAGGTCTGCGACAAGAAGGGGGGTTCCGAGCCTCCAGTGTCTTTGCAGGTAACTTTCTCTGGCTACGGCTTCGGTGTGCGTCGCTCTTTGATATTTTGGGACACAGATGTAGCGATCTAAGAAACAGCAACTGCGGAGTTAAATTGGAAGGGCCTGTAACAGTACCGGTATTATCATGCATGCACGGGTGCCATAGTACACATACCTCCTTGCGTTGGGCTTCAGTCCCATCCCCTACCCCAGCAGCTTCGTGTGGCAAATGCTGTAATTATCACTCTTCTTCGACTTTTTTTCCCCCCTGTCTGAAGTCCCAAAGGGGCTTATAAAGCCCTTCTGGAACCGAGAAACAGCGGTCAAAAATAATATGAGTTTGGTCTTATTTATTTTATTGAATTTTTTTATCCTCCGGCGGATGGAGGGACATACAAAGCTTAAGCTCACCGCACTTCCACGTACTTTCGTACGTGTCTGTTGTGTGCCAAGTTAACTCGTTTGTCTTCGCAATCCAGTGCTGTATAGCTGGCGTGTCCTTGCGGTTTCCGTGGGAACGGCAGCACGAGCTGTCCCAACCGACGGTCCCCGTTACTCATAAACCGTCTTCGGGCAGTCTGAGCGCGAACCAGTAGTACGACTAGGATTATTATACGCCCGTGTCGTGCGATTTCTTACGTTCGTTGGCGTGCTACAGCGACCAAAGGGAGAGCGAACGCTCTACCTCTGCAGCAAATGCCTGCCAGGTATGATGAGGGGACATCTCTAAAAACCGTAACGCCGTAACGGGGGGAGAGGGGATGTCATAGCAAGCTCCTGTTCCATGACCCTCTGCCGCTTTTTCCGCTCGCAGGGTCAGATGTTGTGAAGGGAGTTCAGCTACTTCAGCGGATACACAATTCCCAACTTTGACAAGATGGTGGGGAACCCGGTGGTCAGGCAAGTCCAGCTGTATCTTAGTTTTTCCGCACAGGGCTTGCCGCTTCTGTGAATATTGTCGGGCGTCTTTTTGTTTTTTTTAGCTCAGCTAGGCAGCACCGAGCCTGTGTACGGCTAAATTGTGATGCCTTGCTGCGATAGGAGTAGTAGCATTATTTGGCCACAATGGTTGGTAACTGAAGGGGCTCCTCGATAGGACTAACAACCTAGCAGTACCCATTGTCGTTGCAATACGGTTGTTTCTTACGATATATTTTTTTATGCCGGTATATCGGTGTGGAGCGCGTCGTCGTCGCGTGTTCCGGTCCGGTTGTTTGAGATCGGCGCATACAGCAGTAGTAGTGGCGTGGTCACTTGTGCCGGTCGTTACAACCTAGGCTGCAAGAGGTACCTCGGGTTTGTGCCTTTCTTATTTCCGACACATGCTACTAACTAGAAGGGGCAACCATTTTTGTTACGAGGCTCCTAATTTCATAAACTCTACGCCCCACCCCTAAAAAAAACACGATTTTGATGAAAAGGAAAGTGCCACACGTCGAACAAACACATACTTGGGAGTATAGCCTAGGTATACCGAAAAGAGAGCATTCCCCCAAGACAAAGAATGGCATGCCCCTAGGATAGTGGCTTAAGGAGTCCCCCGTCACTCACGAGAAGAGTAGCCTAGAACAAAAGTGTCATTCACAAAAATAGTCAAGCCGAACAGTGTTCCCTCCGTCCATCGTAGCACGCGCATTTTTCGTTTTTCGTTCTTGTTTTTTTGTCTCAAATATCAGTGTTTTGAGTGGACGTCTCGATTTAGGAAGAAGCCTCAGACGAAAGTAGGTGCACCCCTATTATACGATAGCACGTGCCATTGCTTTGACGGAATAGCGTGCTGTGTCGCCGCGGGTTCGTGGTGCCGTGCGCTTGCTTGGTCGTTGTCGCAAGTGGAGAAGGGAAGGGGGGCACTTTCACCTCATAAATCGGGGGCAAACTATATCGATTGCGGCACAAGTTGGCGAGGGGCACTTTCACCTCGTCCATCGGGGCCAAGGTATGACGGATTGCGTCACAATTTGTATACACCCCTGCGTGTTAGCACTTACTGCCCACACAATCAGTTCGGCGGTGTAGGTGAACGTGCTCTTGTTTGATTCTGTTCGAGGCAGGGTACGCGCGTGCGAAAGGGGTGTGCCTGCATGCCACTGATCCAGCGATACGTAGTTCCAGAGAACGACGACGTCACGATTTTGAATGTTTACGCCCTGCGCCAAGCGAGCGCGTTCGACAACGCAATGACGTGCGCTTGCTTGTGAAAGTGGTCTCGACGAGTCAACGTCTCGCCTGCAGATCTCAGGAACTGCGGCTGCCCCTTTTTTCCAGTGCTAGCCGCCCCGTGTTTAGATGTGCAAGTTCCTTGTAGAACTCCACCCACGTTTTTTTCGGACAAACTACTTGGAATTAGTGTGATCATTTTTGCAGTAGTATATACCACGGTAAGGGTTAAGCCTCATTTTTTCCGTCTCCCCACTCGTTGAAATGTTTGCAGGCAGATACCGTGGGACAAGAACGAGGAAAAGCTGACGGCATGGAAGGAGGCCCGAACTGGCTTCCCTTTCATAAACGCCATCATGACACAACTCAAGCTGGAAGGGTGCGTTCTCTTGAAGTTGTTCCCCGTGCCACCCCAACCATGACGCTGTTATTGTAGTAGCCTTGGGTCGGTGCGGAGCGCGTCGTCGTCGCGTGTTCCGGTTGTTCGACATCGGCACATACAGTAGCAGACACCATGTGCTTGGTGTTGGCATTGCGTTCGTTTCCTGACAAAAGCATCGGCCGCTGTAGTGTGTCGGTGCCAATAATATTCGTCTCGCCCCCCCCCCCGAACATAGCGGTTTCGTGCTTATCGCTCCTACGTAGGACGTGGTCATAGAACGTAACAGAACAGTGCTATACCCACAGATACCTTTCTGTTCAATGGTTGTGCCGGCGCTGCGTGCGTCAACAAAGTCGTTTCCTACATCCCGGCCGTGTGGTGCGCAACTGAGTCGTGCTAGGGTAGGGTAGGGTAGGGTAGGGTAGGGTAGGGTAGGGTAGGCTTGCCACTTTTTTGCGAAAACATTCGTCACCGGCGGAGCTCCTTAACGAAGGAGCTGTCCAATACTTTCCGATCCGATGGGTTTTTTGATGACTAGCCCATCGTATTGTGTGCAGGGCTTAGCCTGCAAGGTTTTTCAAAAGTCGGTTGTTGGACGAGATATGGAGGTCCGCGAGTGAGAAGGGCAACAGGGAGAAAAAAGTTGCTATGATTCTCCTCGAGGGCTTACCGTATATTACGGCACACACCGACTTGTCCCACTTTTTTCGTATTCCAACTGGTACAGGTGGATTCACCACCCCGCCCGGCACGCAGTTTCTTGCTTCCTGACGAGGGGCGACCTTTGGCGGAGCTGGGAGGACGGAGCCGCGGTATTCGACGACCTGCTGCTGGATGCAGACTGGGGTATTAACAACTTCAGCAGTCAATGGTTGAGTTGTTCCACGTTTTTTCACCAGGCAAGCACGCGATATACATATACAGGAGTAAGCACCTCACGAAGGTAGGCGTTCGACGCGGGTGCACGTGTTTTGTTTCGTTTTTTTTTCACCTGGCAAGCGCGCGGTATAAGCGCCTCACGGAGAAATATGTTTGACACGGACAGATATGCTCGTCTGTCGCTTTTTGTCCGGCAAGCGCGTGGTTTAAATACCTCGAGGAAATAATAGATGTGTTCGACATGGATAGGCATGTTTGTGAACCTCTTCTGAATGAAGAAGAACGCGGCTGTCTTCCATGTCGTGATGGAGGAAGGGGGGGTCATCATACGTGTCAAAGAAAACAAGCCCGAGCTCAAAAACTGTTCCCCCGCATCAGGAAACTGGAAGGCGTCGCCTCTTCTGGCCGCGCACGGTCAGTGGCGACATCTTCCGTCATGCTGTTGAAAGGATTCACAGCGCTGTACAGTAAAGTACGAGATGATTATCTGAAGCTACGCTATCCAGGCGCACCTCAGGTGGTCGAAGGATTTCTTCACAGATCGTTCAATGGTTTGTTTCGGCGACTCAAACAAGGCAGGATTGTGCGCTGTTTTTTTCGCACAGTGGCTGAAAAGGTTACTGTCACTCACAATTGACAGCCACCAAAGCGGGTGTCGTGCCGAGCCAGCCCAGGCGAGTTGCGAGAGCTACTAGACAGTCATCGTCTACTTCTCTCACGGACATTTAGGTGGAACCATTTACACCTGTCTGGCGCGGCCAACATAGCACACACGGATGTTCAAGGTATTCGTCCCTCCCCGTTTTCTTATTTATTTATCACATTCTCGGTTTTGCTTTCCATCTCTGGACAAGCCTTGGTCACAGGCGTCGTCGCTTTTCCCCCTCGGTAGGTGCCTTCATTTCTTTCCGCGCAGAAGGGGTCAGCGTTCCCTCTGCTGGTCGATTTTCGATGTCTCATCATGCCTTGTCGAGTTTCCCGCCACACCCCTTGCAGTACTTCCGATGTCACAGTCCCGTAGCCTTTGGCAAGAAGACCGACAAGGATGGAGACTACACCCGCCAAAATACGTTCCGGTCTTGCGACACTTTCCGCCCAAGCACATCTACGAGCCCTGGAATGCTCCTCTGGAGGCATGATACTATGCGGCGTCCCTGTTAGGATGGACCGCTGCAATACGCCTTCCCTGAATTCCTACCGCTGCAAAAACTTCTGGCGCGTGGAACGTTAAACGAGCACAAGAACAGAGTATTCTATGGGCCAAGCTTGTGTAATACTAGGTTTCCGGGCCGAAATATATATAATATACATATATATATACCTTCCGTTTTCCCGCAGAACTACCTTCCGTTTTCCCACAGAGCCCCTTGCCGATCGCAAGGCGCGATGGGCGATGAACAATGGTCTACGATCTCGCTTGGTGGTTTTCAGGCGGGTCCTTTGCGTACTGCCAATGTTTACTGCAGGGCGCCCATCAAAAGCAACGCTATTATTGACCCTTTTGGGGCTCGTGTGTAGTGATCAAAATTTCGACGATTGCGATATTTCCAGGCGTTTACCAGTATTATAGCGTGAGCGCGCAGCAGCACGAGTAGGATCATGCTGCACCCGTGCCGTACGAATCTTTGCTTTGTTGTCATTCGGACCCCGAGTTTATCATCGCCAACTATTTAACAGTGGCCGATGCCGTAATGGTCAATTTTCGTCATCTCAAAGGGGGGAGTAAGCTGCATCGAGCTCTCCTCCCGCCTCCTAGATGTTTTACCGACGCCCCTCGGTTAACCCGCTTAGGGCTTCCACCATTTTTTGTTTGGAAAAAATAATGGAATTCGTGTGATTTATCTTTTTCCATTAGTCTAGACTACGGGTAAAGCTCGTGGGAAATATCTATTTTGGCATTCTGTAAGTACCTGTTTCCTGTCTCCCGCGCTTTACCGAACACAGGTGCAACGGGGCTGCCATTGCATCATCGGCAAGGACTACCCGAAGCCTATCGTCGGCCATACCGAGGTATCCAAGGATAACATGTGCAAGATGCACGACGCGTATGATGCGAATAAGCAAGCTGACGCGTCGGCTGCTGCGGGAAGAGGCGGCGACAAGGACAACAATGGAGGTGGAGGAAGCTCTAGTTCTACGCGAGGAAAAGGCGACGGTGGATGTGGCGGCAGCAACGGCGGCGGCGGCGGCAGCTGCAGCGGTGGCAGCGGACTCTTCCTGTACTTCCGGCAGGGCCTCCGGGGACGCCTCGCGTGGGGCCCCTCGGGCAGGGGTTACTCTTTTGGCTCGCTTAATTCGTATCAAGATTATCGCAAGAAGCCTACCGATACCTTCTTTGTGGGTTTCGTCTGGCATGGGTCAAGATGATCCACACGAAAGCGCTCAGGTGGCGGTGCGGCGAGGGTTCACGGTGAAAGCGATGGCGTCGATCATCCTGATATCCTCGTGCGCACTACTCTGAATTAGCCTGCACGTTGGCCTTTGTGTCTGGGACGTTGTTGGAGCTTGTCTGGCGCGGTCGGGCAACGCTTTCTGCTTTTCGAGGGGCGGGGAACTTTATTCGGCCAAATGTGGCGCATGTGTATGCCGCACGATCTGCGATGCATACGAGCTATAACAGTGCCTATTAGGCCAAATCTATCGACTGCTTAACGTGACAGTCTCCGCAGGGAGATGGCAGAGCAGTGGCGACGATGGCCGCATGAAACAGCGTGCTACCAATAGCGATATGAAACATCGATTCTTCGAGTACGGCCTGCGGTGGAAGGCCAAATCTATCGACTGCTTAACGTGACAGTCTCCGCAGGGAGATAGCAAAGCAGTGGCGACGATGGCCGCATGAAACAGCGTGCTACCAATAGCGATATGAAACATCGATTCTTCGAGTACGGCCTGCGGTGGATTTAGCCGCCGATTCTGTTAATAGTGCCGAGATTACGCGGAGCACTGGTCATGTGATTTAGGCCCACGCTCGCTAACCCGAGCCGAACCACCTCCACTAAAGTATAGAAGTGGGGGAGAGACTAATTTAGGGGCGATCTGCCTTCATCGTACTGCTGTTGGGAGATGGCCTTCCATTCTTGACCGTTTGCTCAAAACCCGCCAGGTCGATAGGACGAGTAGCAGATGTTGAAGCTTTGAACTGATTGTGTCGCCACAAAACCACATACCAGGTAATATTCGTAATTTGCTTTCGTGGCTTCAAAGCCAAACAGTGGTACCAATGATAGTCCGAAAGGGGTCTTTTCATATCCCTCCTGCACCGTAAAAAAAAACTCGGGCGTTGACGTCTCTACCCAATCCCGCTCTAACCTCGTGCAAAGGCGCCCCGCCCGGCACACAGAGCTAACCCCACTGCCCAAAAGAAAACGCGTTACCTCCTGCCGTCTGTCTGATTTTTGCATTCCCATCTACCAGTATTCAGTCACAGCACTGCATTTCGATAGAGCTCTTGGCTCTACAACGCCAAGCGGAAGCGGCGTCCGTCGGTCCTTACTAATAAGTTCAACTCGTCTATACAATTAAATGCAACTCGTGCCTACAATTAAGCGCAACTCGTCCGTACAGATAGGTGCAATTCGTACCTACAGATGAGTGCAATTCCTGCCTACTAACAAGTGCAACCCACTAGAATCTAATGTCGCATTCAGCGCAACGCATCTGACGACACGCCACCTTCATCAAAAGCTGACAAGTCAATTCCCCCCGAAAATCATCAAGCTTCCACAAATACAACCACAGGGGCCCCCAAAATCGGCTCCGTTGCCTCGCCCACCAATCGCGTGATGTCAACGCTTGAACCATTGACCTCGGAATTCGCCTCCCTTCCGCTTCTCTTGATTTTATGTCCCGAAATTGACCCAATCGATGAGGCGGGACTCAAGCTCGGCCATCACCCGGAAAAAGCGTTGTTGTATACTAATGCATGGCAGGGAATCACTCGTACTACTGCAAAGGGCCAACGCATCAATTCGGTGAACTTCCGGCACCGCGATTCCTAATCCATGCCGATTCGCGCGAAAACAGCAAGCACAACCTGAAGGCAGAGTTACGAGAACTGCAGCGTCCTTGGAGCAACGATCTCAAATCAAAAGGGACGGCTCGAAGAAGGAAGCGCTCACGCGCGCTACAACAAAATCAACAAAGGGTCATTCCTAACTCCTGACGAACACAAAAAAAATGTGAGGTTCTTCTCGTGACCAAAAACGTGGCATTTTTACGAATCGTATCCTGACTGCAATACGTTAGAAAATTCTCATGTCCCCATAAAGAACGATGTCAGGATTTTTTATGGCGTTTTTTTATAAATACTTCGAAGTAGATATTTTCAGAATGTCAAAATGTCAGGAATCGTCACTTTTCGTCAGGAAGCATGATTTTCGCGTTCGTGAGGAATGATCCAAAACCAGCGCTTGGAGGGGGGGGGGGGAGGTAGGCAAACCGCCCCGTAGACTAAGAAAATGTCCATCCAACACAAGACGCAGCAATGCTAGCGCTCATGTCAACGCCCAAATGCGGCGCGCTCACCCCCTAGAAAACGCCAAAGCGAAAAGCCTCTGCTGTGTGTGCGCGCGTCGCTCCATGCCGCATACGCAGCATGAATTAAGCCAGTTGCGACGGCAGCCTTCCCGGAAGGCGCAGCCGAGCAAAATGTTGCCGAGGTCATGACACCGTTCTTAGACACACCGCGCACTGTTTTTGATAACGACATCCGACGTCTCAACTCACTACTTCACGCCCATAACCCAAGCGTTTTTTCCGCCACACCGTGCACGCGTCCTGGAGAAGCTACAACCCCCCCTCCGACTCCCGCACTCCACTCTCTACAAAACCCTAACAGATGGAGGAATACTCACGTTACACAGCCCAATCAAGGCTTACGAAACACATGGAGATAACCACTCCAACGCCACCCCGAAACTTCTTTAATAAAACTCGTAGCCTATTCATGACGCCCCCGAAACTGCACGCCCGGCAGCGAAAGCGCTGATCACAGGGAATGGGCGTCTGCCAACACATCAAAAACGGTACCACAAACCCCGCCCATCGACAACGGAGGATTCTTACTTGGCGGGCAACTCTGCCGCTCTGGCTCTATATCCCCCGGGCAAGACCCAAGCCTCGAAAGAACCCCCCCGATCAGCAAATATCTTCAAGAAACCCCTGATCAGTAAAGTATCTTCAGGAAACCCCAACCGAGTGAATTATCCTTAGGGTAGCGTCCGTGTGCGTACAAGAAAATAGCTGGGGTGGGTGCAGCGCGGTCCCGAGGATAAATAACGCTCCCCAGCTTCAGCACTACTCTGCGGGCGATCGAACGAAGGATAAGCAGGGAGCGACCCGCACAAGACCTCACAGGTAATCTGACGCTGTCTATCAAGGACCCTATGTGCCGTCAAATTACGCTCCAGGCCCGGCACTACTCTGCGGGTAATCCCGAGGAAGAACGAGTAAAAAGCGACCCGCCCCGGACCTTACAGGTCATCTGACGCTGTCTATCAAGGACACCATGTCCGGAGACATGTTGGACACCGCCTCCTTCGCGCCCATTTCCAGGCCGGACATGACATCGAAGAAAACCTACAGGGGGGTGAGAGCGAGGATCGCGCAGAGACGGACAAGCGCAAGCGCGAAACGATGACGGTACGCGTTATTTCTGCGTTTTTTTTTTTGTGAGTATGCCGACATATCGCTGGATCCGCGTCGGCCGCAAGGCGCGCTTCTTGACCGATAAAAAATGTCCGCACACAAGACGACATCAACACTAACGAGGGCGAAGATAACAACCAAAGGAATCGCTCGGCGTCAAATATCGTCAATAGGTCGTGCGGGTATTTCTCTACGAGTACCAACGCGCAACGGCAACAACACACGGCAATAGCAACAAGAAACACAACTACTCGCGACGAAAAACAACAAATATCACCACTCGTGTGACAATAACAAAAACGCGACACATTCGCGACTAGTGATCTTGTCACCAGACCAGTCGTGGCAGTGCTTTTTTGTTTTTGTTATTGCACACAAAAATTAATGCTGCCAAGAGATTTGTTACAAAAAAAAAACAGCATCCAGTACGAGTAGAAGCAACGCAGCCCATCACCTTCAGATCGTCGGGGGCGACGTCGGCGAGCCGCTTCAGAGAGTCGTACAGGAAGAACTGCAACGCGATGTTAAGCGCCGACTTCAAAGCGCGCGCGGTCGAACCTTTGTAAAACGCAGACGCTCCGCCGGCCTTATATAAGTCCTTCACCTGTCACCATCGCCACATAAAAAATCGACCCGAGAATTGCACACGACGTGAGGAGGTATAGTCGCTACGCTGTACCCAAAATACGAATATACGCACCAACACCATCAGGTACAGTGGTGGTCTCCCTATGATGCCGGTGTGTGCCAACCAACAATATCAGCATTATACCGGACACCGGCACTATTGAGGATAGTGTATATACTGGTGCTACTGTAGTATATCGCGTTCCAATCGTACCAAGCGAGCTCACCAGCACTATACCCGCAATAGGCACTACTCAACCGGCACTACAGGGAGACCCCTACGGTACATGTCTACATCAGAACGGCTGCACCGCCACCAGGTACACCTTTTTCTGACCATCGGTACTTCAATCCAACCGTGGTCCATGAGACGCTCACACGGTCCATGTGGACCCACCACTAAACTCATGAGATATGAGAATGTTTGTTAAACAACGGGCGGGAATTAGTGTTAAAACCAAGAGTGCGCACTCGTGCTGCCCGGCTGAACAACCGTTAGCAGTGGCCACGTCGTACCCTACAAGTACGCTACCAGATTATTTTTTTATTTTTTCGCCCTAAACGCGTGGATTCCTCCGGATAGTCGAAATGATCTCCCACCACTCTCTCATCTCGACAACAAATATGAGAGAATTAACGACGGCGGTTTTCTGTCGGGTGATGCACCGAAAATGATGAGCACATCGTCAACGGCATGAGGCGCACTGAAGGCGCCCGGGGTCATTGTGACACACCGGACATCCTCAAAGGTCTACTACAGATAAGTAGGCATGCATGATTGTACTCAAAACTGTGCGACGTATCATACGACCGAACGTTCAGGGGTATTCGTAAGTGTAAAGGTGTGGACAACCGCGGCCTTGCGTGCCCCATATAGCACAAAGCGGTCGTGCACTGCTGTGGCACCATGGCAAAACTAAAAACGCCTCACAACGACGGACGGCAGGGGTGGAACGCACCGTGTCCACGATGTTGGCGCTGCCCCCTTCCTTATCGGAGACCTCGACCAGGATCGTGTCCGACGGCTGCGAGACCAGAGACGCGGCAACCCCAGCTGCTCGGGTGCAAAACATACGCGTTCGGGGAGAAGTGCAGACAGTTGGGCTGTGAGTCGGCAACATGTCATGACTAATAACTAGTCGGTAAGTGCCGTAAGCCAACTGACTTTAGTCACCAAGTCCCCAAGTCGGCCACCGAGACCAGCTCATGGCCAGACGACTTGCCGGCTTAAGTCGGGCGAGCGAAACGAGCCAAGTTGGCCCTCCCCGGCACAGGAGAACCCGCCCAATAAAACAAAAAAAAGTGCACCCCGCGTTAAGCACTCCGTCCTACAAGCATGGAAATCCAGTGAGTCGGATAGTCGGCACTTCCGGGAAACGACTAACAATTTTTCCGACTAATAATTAGTTGGGTTGGCGACTTGAGTCGTACCGACTCACAGTTCTAGAAGACAAGGGCGACGAGCACTAGAAGCGTCATTACACGCGTGTTACGTAGGAGTAGCACCTACATTTTCCTTATGTCTTACGTGCGATTTCTACCACGTCCAAGCACTTGACTTTGACGGAAAAAAATGAAACTGCCGCCCAATGAGCAACCCTATTGCCTAAAGCTTAAAAACGAACGCTGTACGGGTGAAACACAATTGTACTCCAACGATATTAGGTGGCTGTTCTGCAAAAAAAGTGCCGCCTATATCGTATAGCCCGCTTCGATTACTTTTATTTTTCTGTCTGATGTACGAGCTGGCTTCGGTTATGTGTGTTATTTTGCTTTGTTCATTTTTTTCGGGGGGGGGGGGGGGGCTCTTCCCACTCCAGACTTTTTGGAGCCCGTCTTGCAACCACAGACCAGGTTTTTACGGCGATCAGTCAACGTGCAAACAACAGCGACTAAACACAACCAACCATGACCCACGAGACGCCGGCATACCAAGAACAAAAATGAAAATATGAAAAGCGACCAAAAAGGGGCGGTTAAAAAGCTTTGCTGCGGCGAAAAAAGAGGCCGGGTCGAAGCCGCAATCCCGACTGCTTGGGTGGCAATGCGTGAGCGTTCGGGGAGAAGCGCAGACAGGGTGACCAGCATGGCACATACCGCGATCCACGAGACGTCGCCAAACCCAAACAAAAACAGAAAATCAACAAAACGGGGCGGTTAGAACACGTTGTGGCCGCAAAAAAAAGACGTCGGGTTTGAGCGCCGCTCGGGCGGGGACTGAGTGTAAAGAACGGACGGTGCGAAAGGACTATTGCAAGAAAACTGTAAATAAACGAAGATTTTCGCTAACTCATGTGGGCACCGTCTTCCTTCTCTCCACCCCCCCCGCCGCCCCCCGCCCTAAGCAACGCGCTGTGCAAGGGTACGTGTTGTCTCACCGACCACTCCGCTGACAAGGGAGACGGCCAGAGACGCGGCCACGGATTCCGCAGCCTGGGGGAACGTGCTGTACGCCAGCTTGGAGAAGGCGTCAAAAACGGCAAACTTGGCCATCATGAAAGGGATCTCGGCCAGCAGCACCACCGGTACGCCTGCAAGACATAATCCCAAACACGCGCGAGTATCACACAGACAAGCTTCAGTTGCGCGTACTTCTGAGTATTTGTTTATTTATGGATTTTACACTCCTGCTGGGCTATTCTTCCACCTCAGAGTTATGGAGCCTGTCTTGTGGCCATGAACAAGACTATGGCCATCCTACGTAGCCCTAGAATAACAACAACAAGAGCAGCCAAAGACAAGGCAAGCAAAGCGCACCCGAAAACACGAACTGTGAGGTTTTCCCGCCAACCTCTCGCGTACGGTTCGCGGCGAACAAACAGTAGCTCAACGGGTAGCACATTCTTTGTTTGGAGGCACGATATACATGTGTTGCGTATATACCATCAGCGGGACGGAACGAAACAGGACGACAACAAGCCAGAACGGGCGGACATCGAAATCGATAGAAACTTTCACCATCCTCACTCGAAAAAAAAGCGTGGACTTCGGACAGTAAGCTTGAACCAGCCTGTGTACCTGTTTCTTCGTGTCATCTGGGTGATCAACCTACATAGCTGGGATGCTTCAGCGATGCTGTCATGCTAAGCCGCACGGACTCGCCAAGCGCAGCGACAGCATCCCCAATACACCACGTCTACACTTGTGCCGCTTAGGGCCATTCTCGTTGAAGAGTGTTTTATTCCTGGTTTTCCTTTTTTGTTCTCAAAACAGAATAAAAAAACAGCTCAGGAACGCCCACGTAGCGTTACTCGTTCATGAAACTCGTTCATGAAAAATCACAGCACATGTTAGGAAACGAAAAAAAGAAATAATGGGAAAATTCGCATTAGGAATCATACGAGTTGCTCGATACCAATGGCCCTCAAACATGGAAGGCTTGTCACCTGCAACGAGGTCCTTTGCGCGTCCAGTTGACACCACCTCCGAAAATGCTCCGACCAACGTTCTGGGGAAGTTGGGAACGGTTACCGTCTTGATGCGAAGCGTCTCGAACGGCGTAACGGCCGTGGCAGCAAAGAACGCCGAAATAGCGCTGCACCGAGGGGACAGGGGATGATGGGGCACGGCAGCCCAACAAAAAAGATTATCGCCGTGCAGGCAACGGACGAATACGTGGAGAAAGGGCGATAGGGTCGAGATAGGGAAGGAGGGTGGCTGTTAGTGCCAAACAGGAGCGTTTAGCGTCGTTTCGGCAACAGAGTTAAAAAATTAATAAATTGACACACGACACATATGACACTTCCAGGGAAGTTTGGTAAGAACTTGAGGTTCGTTTTCAACCTATATCCTTCGCCGGAGGATTGCAAGAAATAAAAAGTTAGAGAAATGACGATGCAAGGGCTCTGCGGCCATCTTGGGGGTTCTTCGCATGCGGTAGAAACAAGTATTAATAGACATAGGGTTGTTGTTACGTCAGATTCGTGCTGTCCCACCTCGCACCCCACCACATACAAGACAGGCCGGCAATAAAATATTTCGGTGCGTCGAGTGATAACCGCTGTGTCTACATGCGGACACAAAACAGCAACAACAACAACAAAACGGAACAGAAATATGGCAAACCGCCTCAAGTTGACTGGCGCGCACCGTGCTCCCACAAGACAGGCAAGCTGCGCCCTGCCGCGCGCTGTAAACACACCTTGCCCCTAGAAGGATCGGTATGGGGTACAGCGCTGCCAGGTCCGGCCCCGCCAGCTCGACGAAACGCCTCTTCAGGAACTCCGTGAGCCCGAACGAAATGCCACCGTAAAGCAGGTATCCCACGGTCGTTGCACCGGCGCCCAGAAGGAAAGCGTTAGCGCCCTGGGACAAGGAAACAACAATGGGGCGGGTCGAGGCGACGGGCATGACCTCCTTAAGAGCTGCGCATCTCGCCCGCATCAACGCGTTATCCAGCCAGTCATTCGGCTCTAGAACGGATTGCACCGGTATTGTCCGCCTGCAGCCTCATTCGCTACTGGTTCCTGTTACAATGGCGTGTACCCCAGCCCCGCCAAACGTCCAACGAGGCCGAGGTGCGTGTGAGTTTGTGAGTATAACTGTTCTCCCTCAACCTCACCCCCCCCCCCCCCCCCCCGCGCCTCGAAACACATGCAAGACAGTACGCACAAGGTGCCAAAGTCCGCCTTACAAGCTATTCTTTATTTTCGGTGAACACCCGACATGCTCCGTCCCGGCATTGTCGGGATGCGAGGGTTTATGATCGCGAAAACTGCGGCCATGCACAATAAACAATACCCCGCCCCCGCTTCCCCCCCCCCTCCACACGCGGATCTCCTTTCGCCGGCGAATGAGCTACCTACCTCTTCTTTGACGAGAGTACCGAACGTAGATATCATGTTCGGATACTTCTTCGGCTCCGACTGCATGCGCGTCTTAACGACGTCGATCGGTACCAAAAACGCGTGTGCGGTGGAGCCGCACGCTGCGCCGCACGCGGCGAAGCGAAGGAAGACAGAGGCATCCAACGGCCGCTCTTTCTCCACGGGGTACCTGGCGCGCACGGGTGGGTTGGTGTCCGTGAGTCTTTCGTACCTCGGACGGCAAGAGAAACGCACGCTACATCATTTGCACTGTAGTCGCGCGTGCACCCTATGAAAGGTAGTCGCGCGAGCATCATACATATGCACTGAAGTTGCGCCCACATCTCAAAGTTGCGCATGCCTCAGATGTACTGCAATCGCCAACATAAAATGCCGAACACACGCTGCAGGCCTATCTGACGGTTCAAGTTAAATGAATCCTGTCGAGGTTCTTCCCTATCAAGACAAGACACAAAAAAAAACAAAGAATGCGCACCTGCTTAGGCGCTAATCAAGCGCGAAACTCGACGTGCTATAATATAACCACGGACGGGTACCGTGAAAGCTTCGGAAGGCGAACGCGGATCTGGTGTCCAGCAGAACGGCTCTCGTACACCGTTGAAGCTGACGAGCGCCGTTCAATCACACACCTGACATCTACAGTAGATCATCTAGATCATCTAGATCATCTAGATCATCTAGATCATCTACTGCATCCGCCGTTATGACATGTTGCGCAGGATCTGTACATATTTGACCTTTTTGGTATCGGCAGTTCTTTTAAAACCCATCGCTTATAAAAGCGTAGCCCCCACTGTACATGTGTATACGTGTGTGTTCTTCACATCAAACTGTTGTTTCCACCCAGATTCAACCCTGGAAACGTTTGCTAGATCATACATATCGTACAGCTCCAACCCATAAACATGAACCAGACCACACACATCGGACGAGTCATCCTTGCAAGACCTGCATCATCTAACGGGTATCGGTAATCTGTCCGACGTGTGAGTTATTTCGAATGAAATTGTCGCGAACACGCTGAAGGCTCTTTTGCATGCGCCCCAGCGTATCTCGACGACACAACGCGGATTCGTGGCCCAAGCGTGCTCTAAACCATTCCTGAGCACTAGTTGCAGCCCGCCCCCACAACCGGCACCCCCGTTCGACCCCCAACCCGTAACCCGGTCATCCCAGCAAAATTATTCAACATGAATTTGAAGTAAATTGTCTCCAAAAACGTGGACGCACTTCCAAAGGGGATAAGGCTGAACGCACCGCAGCCGTCTTATTCCCGCCTAGCGCGCTCAGCCTTTCTCCATCTGGCACAGTGGACACATAACCGCTCTTCTCTTTGCCTACCCCGAAAAAGAAGCACCATGTCACCATGGAAGGGACCCCGAAATAGAAGCACCATGTCACCATGGAAGGGAGGCGGTTCTCTTTTTTCGGCAATTCGTTCGTTTTTTTTCGCGGGAGCTCACCTCGCTCGGGGCCCATCAAGGAAGGAAAAGTATCTCGCCAGCTTCTGGCTGGGATAAACCTGAGGATAAGACAGCAAAGCAGGTGAGCCGAAAGGACGCCGTTGGGGGTGACAAGAGCGTGGCCTTCAGCTCGGCAAAACAACACCAAACACGCCTCCAATCAAACAAAGGCTATAGCAGGCGGGGTACCCCCACTTTCACTACCGAGTATAGCTACTCAAGCGACCGAGTAACTCTGTACCTCGCTCACCAAACAGAAACCAACACGTTTGATTAAAAAAAAAAGTTTCAAAACACGTCAGCTGTGGTTTCGACTCAATGGTCGATACTCATCTTTGCAATCTGTGTCATACTCGGGCCGCGCGTTTTCACAGATGGAAGTACTCTTTTGAACACCCCTCTGGGTGCCTACAGGGACAACAGGACAATTCCTACCAAAAGGCGAATTTTTGTTTCTTGGCGGGGCGTACCAAGCAAAATCCCTCGGAGGCGGTGTCCATCGCGAAAACAAAAAGCACCACAGCTTGAACACCTGCAACAGCATTTACGGTAGCCGCTCTCGCGATCCCTAAAATCGACCCCCTCGCTGTAACTTTGGCCAACCGGCAACAACCGCTGGAATATGATAACCATGCGCTGCCAGCAAGCAGTGCACTCCTTAGCGCATTCCATCGCTTCCATGGCCACCGTGCGCTCGATGGGCGCCAAAACGACCCGAAAACGAACTAGTACCAAAACGACGAAAGACACCACAGCGATAAGAAACCACAGCGATCACATCGCATTCACGCATTCACGCGGAACACAGCTCGCCCTCGTGTACCCCACTGTGTTACACGCAGCAAGGACAACACTCCGTCTCGGGGCGATACTCCAAGACCGTCTCCTCCAACGAGGAAAGCAAGAAACAAACGCTTTGAAGCGATGCGTCTCCGCAAACACATCGATAACATCGTTCTACAACCCTAATTTTTGTTAATTGCACAACCATGCTGGTAGCTACACGCAGGCACCATATCCAGATTATACCGACACGCTATTCGACACGAGTCGACGAGGGAAGAAAGGGCTGAAGCCTTCTCGCGATAAAAATGAAGGCACATACCGTGGTGGGGAGGGGGGAGAAGAGCCTGCTCCTACTTAGTGACCCTAGGTTTGAGTTACGTCTACGGAGGGAGAAAGAGAAAGAACAAGTGCAAATATAACGAAAGGAATGAGCAAAAAAAAAAAGGGTTCCCCCTTGTTTGGTAGTCTAAGAAATTGTCCTAGAGGGGTGTGTTACCTTTGGCGTGTTATACGGTACACCTTTAGGCAGTTCAACCCCCAACCAGCAATCGGCAGGGAGGAGAACCCCCACCGCAGGCAATTACGCCTCCCTTTACCTGGAACTCCGCGTTGTCGAAGTACACGCAGTAGTTGGGGTCCGCGACGTCGATCGGCGAGAGGTAAAACTTGGCGAGACAGGGGTCCAGCATGGGCACCAAGTTATCCGGCAGTAGCTCCGTCACCTCTCGTCGCAGCTGCTGCGGGGGCAGCCACGACCTCAATACCTCTTTCTCGGGCGGCGGTGAGAGCGCAGCTTGTACCACCGCCACTCTACCAGGGAGAGCGTAGTCCACCTGTCGAAGAAGGGGGAAATGTGGGGGTGATTGCGGGAAGACAGGAGGGAAGGCCGGCAGGCAAACGGGAAAGGCGCAAGCGTACACGCGCACCCGAACATGAACCAGGAGATGAGATAAAAGAAGAAAAGCGCGAAGGGTGTGCCCATAGCTAGAGGATATGCGGTTAGTATCCCTCCCTCCCTCCCTCTCTCCCTCCCTGCCTCATTCCCTCTCTTCCGCGAGCACACCATCTTGTGTCGGGGCACGTTTCAAACAACACTCGCTCTTCTCATCCATACTACACCTCGAGGCGGAACTAAGCTTGCGCGTCCATTCCATCCCATCACTCACTTTCGGCGGTGGGGGGTCTATAGTGATCTTCACCGGCAGGGTGCTGGAGTAACCGCTTCCCTTGTGCACCACGCGCACCTCGGACACCTGAAACAGTCCGCACATATTAGTTACCACAATACACAGGGAAGGAGACTATTTATAGTGAAAAGTTCGCAAAACATTTTGCATCGCAACACGTGGGGGGTTCAGATTGTGAGAACAGCAGGGATCCCCCAGCAAGGCGGCAGCGGGCCAGAGCATTGTGACCGTCTTATTGAGGGAAGCCGCCTCATTCATTCCTGGTTATGAGCGCAATTCCCCAGTCGCGCCAAGCGATTTTGACCGCCTTATATAGGGATACCGCCTTATTGAGGGACCCCTATTGCCGTTGCATCACACTACGTAGGCGATGGGGTTACAGTTGCCATATTTGCATCACAATACGTAGGCGAGGGGGTTGAATTTGAAACATTTGCCTCGCACTACGTGCGGGGGGGGGGGGGGGGGGGGTACTCAGTTTGTGCATGGCCGTAGTCGTATAACCATAGACGCTCGCATCCCCACTATGCCGGCACGGAGCACGTCGGGTTTTCACCAACCAGGCAGACAATGCTTGCACCAAGCGCGAAGCGCCGTCAGGTGTTCGGTGAGTCGCATGAAGGGGGAACTGCATCCTCCCAAGAACCGCTCGTAAGACGGACTTCGGCACCTTGTACTTACTTTCTTGCTTACGGATGACAGCGCCAATGAGTTACTTTGTTTTCTGGTCTGGCCACTCCACAGATAGCAATGGGTATTACCATGTAATTGCCTCGTGGGTGCCTTACCGTATTCACACTACGTGACGCGATCATTCACCTTGTACAGAGTCAGGGTTCTCCACCCCGCACAATACGATCCAACTCGATAACCACCATGGTCACCGCCAAAAAAAAAAAAAAAACGGTGCCCGGACTGTCTAGCTCACGCAGTGATTGGCATGTTCTACAGCATCGTTGCCAACCGACGCCAACCCCAATATACATATAATGCTTTACAGCATCGGTGCCAACCGAGTCCAACCATTGAACATACTCTATAGGGGGGGGTGTACTCATTTTGTACATGGCCGTAGTCGTATGACCATAGACCCTCGCATCCGTACTGTGCTGGGACAGAGCACGAAGGGGGGGAGGGTTAATGAAAAGTTGCAAGATTTCGCACCTCGGACAGATCACTTGACGATCTAGATCACCTGATGATCTGCAGTAGATCATGCAGAGAAGAGCTGCATGGCATAGTTCTTGTTACCGGGTAGGAGCCGTACGGTCTGCATCATCTAGCAATTTTTTGCCAGGGTTGGATATGTGTTTTCGGGTGTACAGATTATTTCATAACGGCAGATACATGATCTACTGTAGATTATCTAGATGATCTATGTGATCTATATGATCTAGATCGTCATCTGTCAGAGACGCGAACCATTTGCATCCAAATACGTAGGGGAGGGGGCATAAAGCCTTTTAGGACCGATTGCACTCCCGTGTTGGGGGGAAACAAATAGCTGGAAATAGAGTTATTAATAGTGGTATGTTTCCGTACGACCGTGCAGCACCAATAGGGTCATTTTACCTCACCATCGGCACGAACCAGCCTCTCGCAAGAGTTGCGAAGGCCGGAGAACGAGAAGGGGGACAGCAGAAACCTTTCGTTCGTTTTGACATATCCCAGCTCCCTACGTCACAAGGAGGAGGAGGAGGAGGAGGAGGAGGGAACAACTGCGGGCACCAGGAGAGAAAAAACACGCGCGGGTGTCTTGTCGCGGCAGTCGAGTTGGAGCACCCTCGCTGCATAGTCGCCGCTCCGACAAGAACCACGACCTGCGCAAGCATGTTCGCGGCTTCCGTAAAAAAATAAAAAACATTACCGCTACCCCTACCCTCGATCCCAACCTGTCCCAGTGCTGCATCCCGCCCCATGCGGTCCCATGGTTATCGCCCTAGCCCCAACCTACCCCAATATTCTATCCCGTTCCATGCGGTCTCATTGCACCTGCACGTCCACGACAACCGTCGCGGCGGCACGGACCTGCGCAGGAATTCTCGCAGCTTTCCTCAATAATAAACGCTACCACTACCCCTACCCTACCCAAACCCTAACCCTAACCTACACTAGCGATGTATTCCGTTCCGTGCGGTTCCATCGTACCTCCATGTCCATGACAGCCGTCGCCGAGGCACAGTTAATGACCCTTTCCACGAAACCCACGGCGGTCTTGGTCTGGTCTACCTCTGGTGACTCGATGGTCACCTTCACATCGTCATCCTGCTTGGCGCGTAGGCAGCGTTGACACGGGGGCGGTCGAGATTGGAGGGCTGGTCCGCGGCGGGCGCGGGGGGGGGGAAGGCTTACTCATGTCATGAATAGCCGTAGTCGTATGATCATAGACCCTCGCGTCCCGGCAATGACGGGAAGGAGCACGTCGGGTCATCGATCAGGCTGACGTCTCGTGCACCAAGAGCGAAGCGTCGTGAGGTGTTCGGCGAATCGCATGAAGGGTGAACTGCATCCTACTAAACACCGCTTGTGAGATGGACACCGGCACCTTGTGCATACTTTCTTGCGTATGGATGACAGCTTCGAATTAATTCGTTTTTTGCGTGGGGGAGGGGGGGGGGGGGGGGGGGGGGGACGCGCCTGTGCGTGCCAACAAGGGGCACACACACGCACACACGCACACACGCATACACTCGCCCACGCCCACGTGCCCACACACACAAACAAAAAACGCATGCACACACATACACAACATGCACACCGATGGATTTAGTCAGTACGACCCAAACTACACTCTCAACTCCAACGATAGTCACGATGCGGTGCGGCACCGCCGCCAAAAATTCCCTCCCGCCCTCCTCCTTCCCTCCCTCCCTCGTCCCCCACTTGCCTCCTGCCCATATCATCCCTAACCGCCACATAACCAACTTACCATACAGCCACTTGTCATGTGCAGCAGTCGTGATCCATCATTATTAATAGTGCGGTGCCTTGTCAGATGACAATACCAGCATTAAAGCGGGACCCCGCACTATCGCGGGTTAGTGTATTAATACTACTCTGTAGTACAAGGTCGTGAAAAACGGATTTTCACCGCACTAAACCGGGCCCCCGCATCAAAAAGTACGGCGCTAAAGTGGGACTGTACCATGTTACACCCATTTTCTTACGTACCAGGTACACGATTTCTCTTCTGACGCTCAACGCTAAGGTAACGCGGTTCCAAGACCATCGAAAAATAGAAGGGTTGGGCCGAGGCGAACGTTACTTTTTTCGGGGCTTGCACAGGTTGGATCACTTCCCGTGGATCGGATCGAGTCAGGGTGACCCGGCCCGACCCGCGATATTTGGAAACGTCCTGACCCGAACCGACCCGACCCGAAACCGTGAGATTTCGAACACCTCCTGACCCGATCGGTCCCGACCCGCGAGTTTTTGAAAACCTCCTGGTCCGATGCGCGGGCCGGGTCACGACCCGTGAAAACCCCTGATTTTCTGGTCATGATATTAACTCACACATGATACCTGGTATGCGAGCAACAGCGACTATAAACTCCTATTAGCTACGAATAGTCGATGTTACTTTCCCGATAACTTGCTCGGTAGCCGCTTGCTTCTCCTCGGTTTTCAAGAGCTATTTTAAAAATTGTTATCGTACCTGGTGTCGCTCATAAGAACGCCTACTTCGGTATGCTCCCTGTCATCACTTTCGACATCCCCGGGGTTTCAAGCCAACCGCGTCCCGAAGGGGGACCTTGTACGTATCATAATAGGGCTGATATTGCACTCAACTCTCACGCATCACACACGAGTCATCCCGCGCCAGCGTTGCAGCAGGAGTTTTTGAGCTCGTAACACGAGGAGCTCAATATCTCACCCGAAGGATGACTTCGAACACATTCTATTCGTTCGCGCACGCACAGCCCGACCAACATTTTCATGCGCTACTCCTAACAAACAAAAAAGTAATCGTACGCTTATCCTACTCTAGTCGATAGGGCCACGCTCGAGCTCAACCGGTCAGAAACGCTTTGGCCCAAAAAAGCGCACCCTCTACCGCGTAACGCCTCACACCAGCACCTTCACGTAGGCTACGATAGAGGTACCACTTTTAGACGTTCTCGATTTCTGAACGACGAGACTTTCTGACCCAAAATCGTCGGAACGTAACGTCATTCCGGTTTCTCAATCTTATCGTTTTGGATGCTTAACTCCTTTAGAGCCCCAAAATGTCTCTCTACACTAACTTCAAGCAGTTTTTTCCCCCAAAGGGTTTCCAGTTGTAAAGGCGTTAAGCCATGGGTTTTGTTCGTGTGTGGTTGCACATTCGGTTTTTACTAGAACTCCGGTGGTGGGTGAGGTACATCTGGAGCTCCTCAATAGGTTAGGAGCCTCGGGGGGGGAAAAGAATGCACATACACCGTAGCATGTGTCCACGGCGAAAGTGACGCTGCTGTGCCGAGTGCCACGCAGGGCAGCTGACGCCAGCAGCAACCATACGAGCGACACTTTTCGGCTAAAACGGTTTTTGGTGAAAGACGGGGCTTCTTAGAACTCCCTCTTTAGAGCCCCAAAACCCCTCCCTACACTAAACCCAAGTAATTTTGTCCCCGAAAACGGGTTTCCCAAAACCCCTCCCTACACTAATCCCAAGTAATTTTGTCCCCAAAAACGGGATCCCAGTTAGTTGTAAAGGCGCTATAACACAAAATCGTCGGAATGTCAACAGTCTTGTTTTGCAATATAATCAATCGTCTACCTAGGCCGTGCGAGTGTTCATTGAGCTGCATATCGGAGAGGATTAATGCCGCTTCGGGAATCAAAACGCGGCGTCATGTCTGCCGTTTATTTATGAACGCGGGATATTTAAGGTTGTTGTTCCATGATCTGCCACCTTGGGTGGTTTGGGTTATCGTTACACGTTTATGTGGGCGGCCATCAGTGGTGACTTCTGTGCCCCTGCTTCGAGACTCACGCAGCAAGGAGGTAGCCCCACGTTGGATTGCAAGCAAACGTCCACTTTTTATCAACTTTTCAACTACCGTAGCATTCCCACTTGTCAGCTCTTTTATGCTCATCGACTTGCATCCAATTTCGCCAACTCGCGCTCTCGCGCTTTCGGCCTGTCAATTTGTAACAACGAGTTCCTTGCGGGGTTCGAACCTACGACATCGATCTCAATAGTTACGCGGCTTACTATTGAAACCACCAGGGACGCCGGCTACCGTAGCACAGCTCAACTCACATCCGCGTAGCCGCTGCCTGCGTTGGTAACCACGATGCCCATGACCTTGCCCCCCTTGACAGCCGCTACGGCGGTAGCGCCCACACCATTCGGGTTCCTGTCGAGGGAAACAAGAACAAGACAAGAGTAGAAAGGAATAAAGCATGCTTTCTTAGCCTTTTTCGTTACCACAGGCCAAATTCCGGGGGAATGATCTACTACTAGTGTGAGAACATCACCAGCGGAGAGGGTGCCACCACCACACAGGGAGCATGCGCGGGAAGACGGGTGACCGTGTGCGAGGGGATATACGAGGGGAGGGGAGGGTGCACTCATTGGCGAGTTGCATGAAGGCTGAGCTGCATTCTACCCAAGAACCACTTACGCGCGGGGAGGGGGGGGGGGGCGTACTCATTTGTTGCTTGCCTTAGTCATTTGACCATTGACCACGCATCCCTTTCGAGACGGAGCACCGTCCCTACTCCTAATAGACACGCCTCCAACATTTGGGCGCTCATTACGCTTCTTCCATATATTACATAGAAAATGTACGCTTATCCTATCCCCGTCCTGTTTCGCCCTCTGTGGCCACCATCTATCTCCTAGGATAACGATCGTTTTCTCGCTACTCTAGTCTACCGAACTCCTCCATGTCACATACGTCTAATTTCCTCATCTCCTCTAACGCATCCCGTTCCTCCTTGTATATTTCACATTCTCCTACTATGTGAGTCCTAGTCTCTATTGTTGTGCCAACGCGGGGGGGGGGGGGGGGGGGGGGTTACTGGTTCAGGAAAAGGGAGGGGGAGTGGGGCGGGTGCTCATGATCATGAATGGCCGTAGTCTGTCAGACAATACGTCCCTCGGTCAGACAATAAAGACCCTCGCATCCCTACACTGACGGGACGGAGAGCACATCGGCTTGTCACCGACTAGGCAGACATAGGGAGGATTATCTAGACGCCGCGCCGCCTGTCGTTGTTGTGTTGTTAATGTTCAGACAGAACATTCACCCATTTAGAACTCCGTTCCCCTTTTTCGGGGCAATTTACTTGAGAGTAGAGTCCTTTTTTGCAATGGTATTTTGCAAAAGTAAAACGGGTTAAGACTGAGGCGTGGAAAAGCGAACCGTGTATTCAGGGTTCGACCTCCCCCCCGCCTGGCGTGTTCAGTCAGGACAGTCCGGCTGCGACGCTTGCAACACGAGACAAGACAGGTTGGCCGCAGGGAAAGTGGGACCTTTCCCTTTCGCTCTCAACAGATGAAAAAAAAGTCGACACCCACCGCTCCGAAGTACAAAGTAGACTCGTTGAGTTTTTACGGAGGCATGGTCGAATAGTTTGTCACGTGCAGACACAAGCCAACCTGCCACGCCGGAGTACAAGTAGGTGTATAGCTTCTCCGGAAGCATGGCTGAGATTACTTGCACCAGGTATAGATCTTAAAGCTGAAAGCATGGCCGAAAATACGTACAAGGTACATATCTCAACGCTGACTGTTCTGATCGAGCATTGTCGCCAACTACTGCCGAAACCACACCATCTCCACGCCCTCCTCCCAAAAGCCCTTGGCCGCTAAGGCGTGTCTTACTTATTGCCTAAGAAGGCATGCCTTACTTTTGGCCTTAGAGCCCTTTCCCAGAAGATCCTCCCCAAATCGAACGCACCCACCTCGGAGGGCTGATGGATACCTTCGGGGTCACCTCGTACCCCTTCCCCGGTGTCCGTAACGCCACCTTAAAGACGCTACCCGATCGTTTTAGGACCGTCGTCGCTCGCGCGTTGTCCTCCAGGAATGGTGGTGATTCGATCTTCGCAGCCGGAGGATTCCCCGCCTCATAACCCCGGCCCCCGTCGATCACCTTGTAGCTGTTTCACGCAACGTAGTGAACGAAACAGCGATACATAAGGGGAGCGGGGGAGGGGGGGGCGGTACTCATTTGCTGCTAGCCTCAGTCATCAGACCATTGACCAAGCATCCATTTCAAGACGGAGCGCCGTTCCTACCCCCACAATAATAGAGACGCCTCAAACACTTGGGCGGGGAGGATGAAGGAGGGGGCATCAACGGCCAGCGGTGGCATGCCCCTGTGAGGGTGACAGATGAAGGAATGCCCTGGCATGCGGTCCGGAATGTTGCCTCCACGTGCCGAGGGCAGTCGAATCACAACGCTCTCGTTTTTGTGTATGTTTCATTTTGTTTCCCCTCCGTTTAGAATGCATTCCCGCCCCCCCTCCGGCTTGGTTTGTGCGTAAAGGAAAGCAGCGTTGCGGTCAGGGGGGGGGTATACTCAGTTTGTGCATGGACGTAGTCGTATGACGGTAGACCCACGCATCCCTACCATGCCGGGACGGAGCACGTCGGGTTTTCACCAACCAGGCAGACATTGCTTGCACCAAGCGCGAAGCGCCGCGAGGTGTTCGGCGAGTCGCATAAAGGGTGAACTGCATCCGTCCAACAACCGCTCGTAAGACGGACTTCGGCACCTTGTGCCCACTTTCTTATGGATGACAGCGCCAACGAGTTACTTTGTTTTCTGGTGTTGCCATTCCAGAGACAGCATGGGTAGTACTATGTAACTGCCTCGTGGGTGCCTTACCATATTCACACTACGTGGTGCGATCACTAGGGTAGGGGGGGGGGGGGGGGAGGGCGTACTCATTTGTTGCTTGCCTTAGTCATTTGATCGTTGACCACGCATCCCTTTCGAGACGGGGGGCACCGTTCCTACTCCTAATAGAGACGCTCCAACATTTGGGCGCTTATCACGCTTTTTCCATATATGACATAGATACTGTTTGCTTATCCTATCCCCGTCCCGTTTCGCCGTCTGCGGGTACCATCTATCTCTTAGGATGGCGATCGTTTTCTCGCTACTCTCTAGTCTACCAAACTATTCCATGTCACACACGTCAAATTTCCTCATCTCCTCCTCTAACGCATCCCGGTCCTCCTTGCATTAGGTCAGGGGGGGGGGGGGAACCCCGTCGACCACCGACGGGCGAACGGCGTCGCGGATGTTTCACCCCTGCCGTGTATCCGTGCAAGCAGCACGCCGATCCCCGCAACAAAAGAATGTGAAAACAACAAGCAACAACGACAGAGTTCCATGCACGTCGCCGAGGATAGGACACGACGATCAAAACCAAAACAAAAAAACAAAAAAGGACCAGCGCCCAAACGGGTAGGGTGAACGGTACCTGGACCAAGTCCTGCGGAAAGCGGCGTAGCGTGGGTTCCTTGTTAGTGGGAGAGCTCGCTAGCGGCAGCCTGCGCTCCCGTTGCCACGGCAGCCGGAGGGCGCGCCATCTAGCGCTGGGTTGCGAACGCAATAGAATTAAGTTTACACATAACCCGTATGGAAATACAGTAGAAGCATGGTGGGCTGAATCTTTACTGTAACTCATCCGCCGGATGATTAAAAAAAGAAACAGCTACCGACACGAGCACAACAAAGAAGAGAAAAGCATCCAGTACAGCCACCGACCCGCACATGCACATGTGGGATATAGGTCAGGGGCGGATTTCCACTCCGCTTGAAATAAATATCTGCAACTAAGGTGTTTTCATATATATGTAAAAAAACACGGTCTGATGAAAAAAGTCTGCACCTGGTGATGGATGAGTTATCCGTTTCGCCCATCAGCGATTTTATATTCTCCACCGGCTGGTCCGCGTCCAGCAAGGCGAAAAGGAGCGCGATCTGACGCTTCCCCGCGGTCTCCGTGCCAAACTCTTCCACCAGGAGACTGAACAGCCGCTTCACCCCAGACTTACCCTGGTACTTACGCAAGCCGAAGCTGACGCTCGCCTGTTATTTGGTCGCGAAACAAAGCGCCGTGTGCCCGTGTCCACGGAGGCCCGACGTCGCGAGCGGGAAAGGGGTTGGGGGGATGGGGGGTGTACTCCATAAATGCATGGTCTTGGTCGTGTGACCATCGTACCTCGCATACATATAATGCCGTGACGGAGAATGTCGGATTTTCACCGATCAGGCAGGCGTTGTTTGCACCAAGCGCGAAGCGCTGTAAAGTGTTCGGCTAGTAGAGTCGCATGGAGGGTGAGTTGCACCCTACTTACGACCACGTGTGAGGTGGACCTCGGCATCATGTGCGCATTTTTTGGCATACGGATCAAAATCTCCCAATAAACGAATTTCGTGTTCAGGTGTGGTAAGGATAGAGGGGGAGGGGGAAAAATCAGGGTTCCGCACGGGCCATGACCCGGCCCAGATCACGAGGTGTTCAAAACCTCGCCGGTCAAGCCGGGTTGGGCCAGGGTTATCTCGAAATTACACGGGTCGGATCGGGTCGGGCCAGGAGGCTTTCAAATGTCACGGATCGGGGTTGGATCACCCCGCCCCGATACGACCCGCGGGAAGTGATCTGACCCGTGAAAGCCCTAGAAAAAACGGGGAAGATAGGGACGTTATGGAAGGGGGTGGGGAAAGGACGGAGAGGGGTGGGCAAGGATGGAAGGGGGGTGGGGTGTACTCCATATTCGTGCATGGCCGTACTTGTATGACCATAGACCCTTGCATTCCTACTATGCCGGGACGGAGCACGTCGGGTTTTCACCGACCAGCCAGACATTGCTCGCACCAAGCGCGAAGCGCCGTGCGGAAGTTGGCGAGTTGCATGAAGGGTGAGCTGCATCCTACTAAGAACAGCTTGTCAGGCGGACTTGCAAATGGATGACAGCTTCAATGCGTAACTTTAATTTCCGGTCTGGTCACTTCCGGAGACAGCAATGGGAGTACTATGTAACTGCCTCGCGGGTGCCTTATCATAAACACTACGTGATGCGACGATTCCCCTTGTGCGGAGTAAAAGCACCGCGCACAAATGATCTAACTCGACCACCAGCTGTGATCGACCGCCAAAAAAAAAAAAAAAGGTACCCTGGTGGTCTAGCTCATGTAGTGAGCGGCATGTTTTACAGTGTCATTGCCAACCGACGCCAACCCGACCTATATATAATATAGCGGGGGCGTAAGGATGGAAGGGGGGGGGGTACTCAGTTTGTGTATGGCCGTAGTCGTAAGACCATAGACCCTCACATCCCTACTACGCCGGGACGGAGCACGTCGGGTTTTCACCAACCAGGCAGACAATGCTTGCACCAAGCGCGAAGCGCCGTGAGGTGTTCGGCGAGCTGCATGAAGGGCGAACTGCATCCTTCCAATAACTGCTCGTAAGACGGACTTCGGCACCTTGTACCTACTTTCTTGCTTATGGATGACAGCGCCAGCGAGTTACTTTGTTTTCTGGTGTGGCCACTCCAGAGACAGCATGGGTATTACTACGTAACTGCCTCGTGGGTGCCTTACCATATTCACACTACGTGACGCGATCATCCCCCTTGTGCGGAGTCAGGGTTCTCCACCCCGCACAATATGATCTAATTTGATAACCATCATGGTCACCGCCAAAACAAAACAAAACAAAACGGTACCCTGGTTGTCTAGCTCACGCAATGATTGGCATGTTTTACAGCATCGCTGCCAACCAACGCCAACCCCAATATACACGTAATGTTTTACAGCGTCCGTGCCAACCGAGGCCAACCATTGTATGGCGGGGTGGACAATTAGTGGAGGGGGGTGGGGAAGGATGGAGGAGGGCGGGGAAGGATGGTCAAGGGTGCGGAGAGGAAAAAGGGTGGGGGGTGGGGGGGTGGGGGGTACTGATTTGTTGTTAGCCTTAGTAATTTGACAACGGCCCCGCATCCCTTTCCAGCCGACCACAGCGTATACTCCTGACAAGAGCAACCTCGAACACTTGCGCGCTTATGACGTTTTTCCATATAGTAGGATGGAGGGGGGGGGGGAGGGAGGGGGGCTCAGTTTGTGCATGGCCGTAGTCGTATGATCATAGACCCTCGCATCCCTACTATGCCGGGACGGAGCACATCGGATTTTCACCAACCAGGCAGACATTGCTTACACCAAGCGCGAAGCGCCGTGAGGTGTTCGGCGAGTCGTATGAAGGGTGAACTGCAACCTTCCAAGAACCGCTCGTAGGACGACCTTCGGCACCTTGTGCCTACTGTCTTGCTTATGGATGACAGCGCCAATGAGTTATACTTTGTTTTCTGGTGTAACCACTCCAGAGACAGCAATGGGTATTACTATATAACTGCCTCGTGGGTGCCTTACAACGTGATGCGATAGTTCCCCTTGTGCGGAGTAAGGGTTCTCCACCCCGCACAATATGATCTACTCGATAACCATCTTGGTGACCGCCAAAAAAAAAACAAACGGTACCCTGGTTGTCTAGCTCACGCAGTGAGTGGCATGTTTTACAACGTCGTTGCCATCCAACGCCAACCCCAATATACATGTAATGTTTTACTGCGTCGGTGCCAACCGAGGCCAACTATTTTATGTATATTTTACGGGGGGCGGGTGGGGAAATGATAGTTGGGGGTGGGGAAGGATTGAGGAGAGTGGAGAATAGACGGAACGGGGGTGAGATGGAGGGGGGCGCGGGGGGGGGGGCGGTACTCAGTTTGTGCACGGCCGTAGTCGTATGACCATAGACCCTCGCATCCCTACTACGCCGGGACGGAGCACGTCGGGTTTTCACCAACCAGGCAGGCGTTGCTTCCACCAAGCGCGAAGCGCCGTGAGGTGTTCGGCGAGTCATATGTAGGGTGAACTGCATCCTTCCAAGAACCGCTCGTAAGACGGACTTCGGCACCTGGTGCCTACTTTCTTGCTTATGGATGACAGCGACCAATGAGTTACTTTGTTTTCTGGTGTGACCACTCCAGAGACAGCAACGGGTATTACTATGCAGCTGCCTCGTGGGAGTCTTACCGTGTTCACACTACGTGATGCGATAATTCCCCTTGTAAGGAGTTAGGGTGGGGGAGGTTAATTATTTGCAATTGTGGTGGCACTACTCTCGGAGGAAAACTCGAAGCGTGTTGGGCGGGGGGGCAAGGCGAGGCTCGCCCGAAGATGCGCCAAGTAAGAGGCGCTCGCACACAGATACTAAAAAGCTCGGCTTCACCAACAAACAACAACAACAACACCAACACCACAAGCAACAACGACGACGACAGCACCAACAGCAACAGCACCACCACCAACAGTACCACCAGCAACAGCAACACCACCACCACCTCCACCAGCAACAGCAACACCACCACCACTTCCACCACCACCTAACACACCTCAAATTTCGCGAAGCCCATCTGCTGGTCCGCGATCGCGAGGCTAAACTCCTCCTGGTTCAAAGTCCCATCCCCGTCGAGGTCAGAAGCTTTAAACATCGCATCCGCGCCCTTTTCGACCAGCTGTTTCGCGAATTCCTGAGCGCTTGCCTGGGAAATCGACACCTGCTGATTCCTCCACCAGTACGCGCTCACACTACCGACATGACGCGAAGGCGTTCGCATCAAGGGGGCAGGGAGAAGGTGGATGAGGGGGGGTGAGGGCGGCTTTTAATAACTACAAGGTACCGAGGTATGGTTGTTTTTTAAGCGAGACTAGTTTTTCTGAGGTTCCAAACAGAGTTGTGTTTTGGCTTCCGACACAGTTTTCGCTCCGGAAAGCGATGTATGGCTCTTCTCAAAATGAGTCTGACTACTCCTCGCAGTTATTAGAATTTCGGATTGTATCAATTTTCCATATTTTCCGAAGTGACAAAAAGTGGATCAAACAGAGCCCCCTGCCTATTTTATTCAACTGACAAATTGTGACAAGGCAATTGAAAAAATAGCCACTTCGAAAGTATCGCAACTGCGCTCGCTACGCGCTTCATTCGCATCCTTTCTTTTTACTGCACCTGTCGTAGTTCACCAAGAACCGCGCCAGGTAGGCTACGAAGCGGGGAGAGTACGTGTCCTGCGCCGCGCCGATGCTCTTTTCGAACGCGTTCACCGGCGTCCAGGTCATTTCCACGCCCTCGCTGACCATTGACGCCGCTGCTTTCCTCGGCGCCTGCGAAAATTGTCCCAAAATGTCGTCGCAAGAGAGACCGAATAAGGGACAACGACAAAAAAGAGACTGAAAAATACCGACAACAACAACAACAACAACAACAACAACAACAACAAAAGAGACCGTAAAAATACCGACAACAGGACAAAAAGCGCGGCCCAAAAAGGGCTCCAAAAAAGCAAGGGCGCAAAAAGAGGACCAACGAGAGACCGAATGAGGAACCGATAAAATACCGAAAGCGTAACCGAAGGGAGGAGGGACCCAACGAGGGATCGAATAAGAGACCGAAATTGGGATGGAAAAGGGACCGGAAGGGACCGAAAAAGCGAGGGGCCCAGAGAGAGGACCCAGAGAGACCGAATAAGGAACCGAACAACCGAACAAGGGACCGACACAACTACTGATTGCAGGGAACGATGATCGAGTAAGGGAAGATGGACCCACAGAAGGACCCATTAAGGGACCGAAAAAAAGGGACGGAAAAAGGGGGGTTGATCAAAGGACAGAATGAGGGTCGAAAGGGACCGAATAAGGGAAGAGGGCGCGTATAGAGGAACCAAACAACGGGCTGAAAGCGGAACCGAAAAAGGGACCGAAAAAGTATGGGCCCAAAAAGAGGACCGAAAAGGAAACCGAACAAGGAACCCATAAAAATACCGAAAGATGTCGAAGGCGGGAAGAAGGACCCACAAAGGGACTGAATAAGGGAGAGGGACGGGAAAAAGGGACCGAAAGGGGGACCCATGAACGGGAGGGACAAAGGGAGGGAAAAAGGGAGGGAGCCCAAAGACAAGAATACCGAACAAGCCACCGAGCAAGGAAAGAGGGGCCCAAAGAGGGATCACCAAGCGAACGAAAACCACAAGAGGGACGAAAAGGACCGAAAAAGGGACTGAAGAAGGGGCAGAGAGGGGCCGAATAAATGAAGAGGGGGCGACAGAGAGGTCGGATAAAGGACCGAAAGAGAGACCGACAATGGGACAAAAAAAAGGAGCGACGTGAACGAGAAATGGGGCCGAAAATGGGCCGCCCAGAGCGGAAAGCAGTATAGAGTGCAGTGAGCAACTCCCCGGGGCGTCACGACATTTAACACATGATGACGTGAGACAAGGTGAAAACGGGTGCTCTGAATTGCTAACTGAAAAATGAAATGCCTGCCGTGGTGCGTGCCGCCTAAGCCGAAACGTGAAGCAACGAACGTGACACAACGGCACACCCTGGTATCTTTTGACAGGTAACAACGTAACAACGTAATCACTCGAACAGCAACGGTGTCAACGTGTCCAGAGTCCAGATGTCATGGGCCATGCGCTGCGTATCAGTACCTCTGCCATCTGTTTTTTTCCCCATGTTTTGAATATGTCAGCTGTGAGTTTTTGTGAGCGGTATCACTTACGTGGGGTTCGTGGACAATCAATCCGGGGGCCAAGCTCAAAATGCACCAAAGATCTACTGGTAAAGTAACACCACCATGTATCCGTCATTCCCCGCAAAGTCAGCCGCGTACGAGTGCTGTTGCTGTTGCTGCCGCTACTCCTACTACTGGCGCTGCTGTTGCTGCCACTACTTGTTGCTGTTGCTGCTACTGCTGCCGTTGTTGTTATTGCTGCTGCTGCGTCTGCTTCTGCGATTAATATTAATACTACAGCTATTAATACTATTGCTGCTTGCTGCTGCCGTGGCTCACCAACGAGAGCGCTAGGACCGCAGCGGCCGAGCCCGCGGCTGCTTTCACGAATGCTTCGCGGGAGAGACCCCCCTGCTCTTGCTCTGCGAGACCCTGCTGTTGCTGGTGTAGCTGTTGTTTTCGTTTTCGGTGTTGTTGTTGCTGCTGTTGCGGCTTCTGCTGCTGCTTGTGCTGCTGCGAGCAGCTTTTACCAAGCCTAGGAGCCCTTGCTCTCCCGACCGAGTGCTGCTCCTGCTGCCGTCGCTGCTGCCGCTTCTGCTCGGCATCATCCACCCGCGCCCGCCGGGGAGATGCCGGTGACACCCCAGTCGTCATCGGTTGCAATCCCAGCTGCGGGCTCCCACCCTTCCAATGCCAACTGCACTCTCTCCGTCCACGGCGGCCGTTGCTGGTGTGCCGCGTATGCGTTCCTCCCAACATGACATGACGAAGGTTGCCGTTTCCAATAAACGCAACAGCTGTTGCTGCTGTCGTCTTTGGTAAAGAAATCGCTGTTGTTCCTGCTGCTGATGTTCCTGTTATTGCTGCATCCGAACAAGGAGCTATCGCGCGGCTGTTTCCGAACCCCAGCAGAACGAACAGCACGACGGCTCCGAGCCTTCCGCGCTCTCGGCAACGGGCCATCCCGATCTCGTTCTGTGCCTGTGTGTACGTAGCTCGCGTATAAGAAGAAAAGGTTGGGAGTTGGGAGTTGGGACTGTGAGGGTTTGCAGTGATAATTTGGCGCGGCGTTCCGGGTCAAGATCAGTACTAAATTGCCGTTGATCCCGCCCCGAAAAAATCACCCAGCAGCCAATTCCGTGGTGGTTCTGGGCGCGTCCACGCGACCGGGCAGCATGTTCTCCTTCGGGCAAGAGACACCATCGCAGGAGAATAACGGGCAGGGCCGCAGAGGGGGTCTCGTTGACCGCTCCTCTAGCCATTGTGGCGACGAAAACGTCATGCCTCCAACACCGAGAGGCGGCGGCAACAGCAGCAGCAGCAGCAGCAGCAGCAGCGGCAAGGCGGCATCGCTTCAGACCCAGGCTTTCCTCCAGGTGCGTGTATATTGAGACACTCGCTGGTAGGCACCATGAGTAGGACTACTGCTCGCGGTGGTTCGTAATCTTGCTGTGTCGTGCGCCTGCTGTGCGATGGTGGATAATGGAAGTATGGATAGTTTTGGCAGAGTTGCCAGAACCCCCAGGAATTCTGTTCTTTGAAGGTTCACATTTAGGAGGTGGCGTGCATGTACGGCACCACGCGACTGCACCCGCTCCGGTCATAGATGGGCACGGCGCTTCGTAAGGAGAAACGGGTACAGCACGCTACCACTGCTGTGGTATAAGATGACAGGCAGGTGGATTAATAACTCATGTTTTGTGAGCGGTTGTATTACCGCACAAGTATATATATAGCTTGCGGCGCGGGGCAGGTCCATCGCTTTTCTCTCATTTATCGAAAACATACGGGACCGTGCGATCCTGAACCAAACAGTAGGCCATGGGACTCCGTATCATCCGAGTACAGCAGAACTTATCATACGAGCACTCGCCGATTACATCCGTAGACAAAATGTTGTATTATTCATAGCTAACGCCAGTCGGCTTATCTCTTGCTGTTAACTGATCCCCAACTCAACGCCTCAACCGCTTCCACAGGGCGCGATCCTTCCTACTCCAGGGGCTTGCCACGCCCCAACCGCACCGCGCCGCGCTGGGCGAGGGGCCGCGGCAGTCTCCCAGACCGTCGAGATCTTGGAGCTGAAGAGCCGCCTGCAGGAGCTCGAGAGCATGGTCCGGAGCGCAGAGGGAGAAAACAGTAAACTCTCCGAGGAGAACAGCCAGCTGCGGCAGCAGAATAGCCTGGCGCGCGTCGATGCGGAGAGCGCGAGGGACCAGGCCGAAAGCGAGCGCGCGCGGGCTATTGTTGAGAGGGCACGGGCGGCCGAATCCCGCGCGGAAGCTGATCGCGTGCTCGAGGCGGCCCGCGTTGAAGCCGCAAGGGCACTGGACGAGGAGCGCGCCCAGGCAGCCGCGGCGGCAGCCGCAGCAGCAGCGGAAGCAGAGGCAACGGCAGCATCAGCAGCGACGGAGACTGCAGCGGCGATAGCAAAAGCGACAGCAGCTGCGGCAGCAGCAACGGTGGCAGCAGCAACGACGGCAGCGGCGGAGGCTTCGGCTGCGGCGGCGGTGGCGAGAGCCGAAGCTGCCGAGCTCACGAGCATCGGCGCGGCCGCGGAGCTCGCTCGGGCGAAGGATGAGGCTTCCCGGGCGGAGGCCGCCGCGGGTAATGCCGAGGACGCCGCTTCCAGACTCCAGCAAGAGAAGTCCGTATTGTGCAGCGCGATCGCAGACCTTGCCGCGCAGATCACTGCGCCTGCCAGCCAGAGCTCGGAGAAGAAGAGGGGAGGGACTGCAGCAGCCCGGGGGAGAGAGGAACCCGAGGGTGGGATTTGTACGTCGGTAGCGCAAGGGCGGCAGGGTGGTAGGGACGAAGGGAAACGCGGAGGCGGGAGTGAGGCGGGGAAGTTGATGGGCTTTATGAAAGGATTCTGTGACCTCGTGTTAACTGGTACTGGGCGAGACCTGTCGGCGGATGTCTTGTATCGATTTCTTGTGGTTACCCCTTCTGGCAGCGATAGAGTGACCGACGGCGAACAGGGCGTAGCCGGCACCCCGTCGGCTGGGGGAGGAGTTCCGAAAGCAAAAGGCGTTAATGCGACACACGTGGAAGTTCCTCTGTCAGTTCGTGTTTCTCCTCCTACCCCAGCTGCTGCGGTTGCTTCGCCTGCTACTGCTGCTGCTGCTGCAATTCCTGCTGTTGCTAGCAGGCGGCCGGTAACCAGCCGTCGGGAACAGTTGAACGCTCGGCTAGCGCAGAAGGAGATGGAGAAGCAGCACATCATGGAGAAGCAAGAGAAGGCGAGGGCGGAGCGCGCACGCGACGCTAAGGAGAAGAGGAAAAAGGCGGCTGCCCGGCAACAGCAGCAGCAGCAGCTCAAAGCGGACCGCGAGACAAAGAGCCCTAGGAAGATGCAGGTGAAAGGTAAGCGGGCTAAACTCACCGACCCAGGACCTCTGTCGACGTCTTCGCCGCTGAAGCAGCAACTGAAGCAGCAGCAGCAGCAGGAGCAGCTGAAGCAGCAGCAGCAACAACAGCAGCAGCAGCAGCTACAGCAGCAGCAACAGCAGCAGCAACAACAGCACCGGCAGCAAGCGCCATCGTCGGCGTGGAGCGGCGGCTACATTCAAGGGAGTAGCAGTGCCGCCACCACCGCCCTCGCTTCTCCCGCTAACGAGAAGCCGGCAACTGACGGGAGTGGGTCGGCGTCTAAACTTGTAGCAGCGCAAATCCGGGGCGGGGCGGGGGGGGCGACCCCGCCACCACCATTATCATCAGCGGTGGTGCCGGCGGCGCCTATCGATGCTGTGGTAAACGAAGAATACATCGAGGACGCGGGAGTTGAGGAGGTGCCTATGCCAACAGATGACTACAACAGTGACTTTTTTTCCCCTGGCAGAGGTAGCGGCGCCGCCTTTGGGCGTATCGTAGCGTGCACTGATGGTGGTAGCGACGGCGTGTTTGAAGCGGGAAATGGGATGCTCGGGGGCAAGTCCGCGGCGACGGTCGCCGCTGACACCGCTGTTGCTGCTGGTGGTGCCACCTCTGTTGCTGAGGAAGAAGATGAAGCACGGCCCCTGACGGAGTCGCCCAGCTTGGAACCGTTGGTAGGGTTCGTCATTGGCGGAGAGGACTTGACTGCGTCTGTCACGACCGCGGACGTCGATGGAGGCGAGGGGGAAGCTAAGGATGGCAAGAAGAAGCGAAGGCGGTCGATAAGGTTGGTGTAATCGCAGGCAACCTCGTGCTACGGATAGAGCAACCTCGTGCTACGGATAGAGGTAACATGTTTAGGCCAGAATGCTTCTGACTGACGGGGCTCCCCAACTGAGGAAATGCCCATATGGTTGGAATTCCGTTCGTGTTTTTGCAATAGTGCTCGTTTTATTCCTAGGCTATTGAGCTTTTCGTCAGAATAAGGATTCATAGTCTCAGAAGGTTTGGGTGCATCACTGCTGTGACATGCGTCCTCAGTGGGTGCCCTGCGGTTGCTCGTCTGGTTAAAAGACGCCTCCAAAGCATGCGGGAACTGAGCCGTGGATTAGGGCTCGCGCCGGCAGGCTTAGCAACCGCTGTGAATGTTTGTTTTACTTACGATTATTGTCAGAAAGTAGGGGTACGTCCGGAGATGCTTCGTCCGCGTCGCGCGCTGTGTCAAGCTTTGGCGTTTTTCTCCACCTTTTTCATGTCTTGTTTGTTTTTCACGGCATATCGATGTTTCTTCTCTGAGACGGTCACACCCTCGGCTTCCTTTAGTAATGAACCCACCCAAGGGATTTACCTCACCTTGCTGGCTTGCGAGAGTCCCCTGTTTTTCTGACCCGGCGGACAAAACGAGACGCTTGCTTGATCGCAACCGTTGTAAAACTCTACCCACATTTTTGAGGGTAATTTCCTTGGAATTAGGCCACTGTTTATGGTACCCCGATGTTGGCCATAGATCTTGATCTGTACAAGATTTAAGATTCGCCTACAGTAAGATCTGTGTGTACACTGCATGTGGAGACGAATGTTGATTCTGACAATTTCCTAGATCGGAAAACCCACCGAAAAGGGGTGTTTCGTCCCGATCTCAGGCTGAGATCAGGACAAGGTATTTCTTCGCCAGATGTTGTCTCGAGGGTAGGCAGAGGGTAGGCCGCAAGTTTGCCCCCGCGCGCGCACACGCATAGAACAGCAGTAACTCACGAAGATGCGGCAGCCCCCTGGGCCATTCGCCAAGCAGCTGCCGCTTGACCCTCGCGCACCTCGATCGCCATGATCTGTAGCGTGTTGTGGCGCTGCGGCGCGTTTGTGTGTTTCGGCTTTTCGAAATCGTACAACCACCCCTCTGAAAAATGCCAACGAATACATTGAACATTGCTGTTAGCTCCTGCATCTAGACTCGTGTTTTCCATACACACTGCTTGGAGATATTACGTCGGCATCTTGATCTTTAGGCGGCGAAACGAATGTCAGGAACATCTGTGACCTGTATCGGGGTACCATAAACAATGGCCTTAGAGTTGGACAATATCTGCAGTAATATAAGGGTTAGCTGTCTTCGCCCGCGAATCCCCCCTCACCTTCCGACGTCCTGCCTCTCTCCCTACCCCCTCCTCCCAGGCTGGCGAGCAAGCCCGTCTTTTCGGTCGTCGACACCGATCGCCACGACGCAGAAGCCTCTGGCGGCGCGCGCAGCGCACGAGGCGGCGCTAAGGACCGCGCTCAACGCGTGTCGCCGAGGAAGAAAGCTTCGGCGTCTCCTCCTCCCCCTTCTCCTCCCCCCCCTCTTCCGCTCCCCCCTGTTCCCGTTTCGAGTGGAGCCGCTACCGCTGCTGCTGCTGCTGGAGGGGTTGCAGCAGGTCGTGGTGTGGTTGGTGACGCCGCCCGCTCGGAACGATCCGTCGGGGAGGCTGGCGCCCCGAAGCGAGCGACCATCAAGGTCGAGACCGCCTCTGCCATTTCGAAGAAGTGGATCAGGCACAAGCGCTTCCGCCCGGACATGCTCTCCAGCGCCGCGGACCCGGCCGGCGGCGTCAAGGGCGCCACTCCTCCGGTGGCCTTACCGCGGACGGCGGCCTCCGCAGCCGCCGCCGTCGCCCCGCGCGGTGGCGGCAGCGGCGGCGTTGGTGCTCACTTTGGCGAGGAAGGTCCTAGGACTAGCACTCGTCGAGCGCTCAAGTCGTCTGGCCCGAAGAAGGTGCTCAAGCGGGATGTCGGAGCGGTAGATGGAGATGCCGTGGTTTCTGGGGCAGAGAGAGCGCCGGTGGCGGCGGCGACAACGATGGTGGCGGTAGCGGCGGATAAAGCGGCGGCGGCAGCAGCGGCGGCGGCGGTGGCGGAGCTGTCGTTTAGTGTCGATGTGACCGGCTGCGTGACTGTGGATGACATTGAGAAAGCTTTGAGGTCGTGGTTTGGGGATGTGGCGGGAGGGCCTGCGGGCGCCCTGACGGCGGTGCTGGCGACCGGGAAGGCGTTGATGGAGAAGGTAGGTGGTTGGGTGGGTTTCTCGTTTTTTTGTGATTGTCGGTTGATGTCGTTAGGAAGGGGGCGCGAGGCCACCGTGTTTGTGGTCTTGCGCTCTATTTAACATTTAACCCGTTTAGAACTTCTCCCACTTTAGGGGGACAAGCTACTTGGAACTAGAGCGATTTTTTTTTTTGCAGTGAAACAAGAGTTTAGAGGCGTTATTATTTCTTTGTCGTTGTTGGTTCAGCGATCTGAAGTTGTTGGTTTTTCGTGAGCGTTGTGTTCTTTCCCGCACGCAGAGCTGTGCGGATAGACTACACACCCTGGTATCATACTATGAGGAAGGGTTGTGCGTCTGGTAGTGTACCGTCATGGGATTGCTGGACTCTTACCTAGAGCCCTGTTGTTGCCGTTGTTTTCGGACAAGTTCGTCACCATGATTTAGACGTGCGCACATTTCAGGTTATGTTGATCGTTCGCGGCGGGGGGTTGGGTAGTCCTTTTCACTGCTGCAAAACGAACCTCACGGTGTATGTTCTTGAAAAATGTGAGTACAGGTCTAAAAGGTTAACCTTTCGTGTTAAGCTTGAGATCAACGAGCTATCGTCTAAATAGACAAATTTCGCACAGCAGGAAGCCTCTTGTGTATTTGTTCACGGTCCCATCTCCGTTGAGAGAAACGAGTTATCGTCCAAATAGACGAATTTCGCACAGCAGGGAGGAAGCCTCTGTCTATTTGTTCACGGTTCCATCTCCGCAACTGCCCACAAGCTTCGTTCAGCCACCCCCTATATGTAGATATATCCCCCCCAGCTCGGTATGTCATCGTTTATTACATTTTATGCGTTCCTGTGGACGAGGAGAATGTTCTTAGCTTTTTGGGGGTGCAGGGATAGTGCCCTAAATAGCGGCAAGTGCGGTATTATGAACTTCCCAGGAAGAGAGGGCAGCAGTACGAGTATCGTCAGGCTGAAAACGGCGTCGTACAGCTTCTGACGATGTACTCGAGATAAATCCCCCATCATACCCCAGCAACCCGGGCTGCTTCGCGTGGCTAATGCTGTGCTCGTCGTTTTCTTCCTTTGTTTTTTTCGACACTGTACCCCTTGAAAGCCCCCAACGCGGTTCACCGCACACGAACATTAATTACATTGGTGACGAATATTCGTTGCCATCCTCTGCCTACACGTATTATACGAGTGCTATTCGCAAAGCTACTTCGCACCGAAAGTAGCTCTACGTACACAGCAGATCAGGACACCCAATAAGAAACGGGTATGCTGGCTCAGGCCGGGTTTCTTATTTGAGAAAGGGTGCGCTCCACACTAACTCAAGTATAGCGACTAAATTATTTATTTTTTCCTGTAAATCTTAACCCTCCTTTCTTTGTTCTTATTTGGGAGAGGGTGTGTTCTACAGTAGTAACTGCAGTATAACGGCTCACGGATTTCTTATTTTTGTGTAAATCTCAGCCTGGCTTTATTATAATCCTTCCTCATGCAGTGTCCTGCACTACCTAAAGGTATTGCCTTAGTGTATTCTGTATAGCCTTTTTTTTTACTAAAAGTGACCCTCGATTCCTTATTTTTCTGTAAATCTCAGCCTGGCTTTCTTATAATCCTGTCTTAAGCGGTGTCCTGTACTGTACCAAAATGTTTTGCCTTCGTGTATATCTCTATGTGTAACCTCTTTTTTACTATAATAGGAGTGACCCCACGTTTTGGGTACAAACCGATTAGAAATCGTTCGATCATGTCCTGCGGGGTGAGGGGGCGGGTCAAACGAACGAACAGGATAAAAGAAGAGAAAAAATGAATGAACAACGTGCAAACGAAGGAATGACATCGAAAAGTATCGCCAAAACCTGCTGCAGAACGCTGTTGTCGTCGTGAGTACATGGATGTGGGCTTACGATGCTTCTGTCTTGATCACTACTATTGCTACTGCTGGTGCTACTGCTGCTACTGATATTACTATTGCTGCTACTGCTGCTACTGCTGCTGCTGCTACTACTACTACTTAGTACTACCACCACTATTGCTACTACTACTGCTACTGCTACCACTATTATTAGTATTCTACCGCTACTGTTGCTACTGCTACTACTATTTACGCACTACTATTTATACTTCTAATGATTGGCGTTGTGTACTGTTCGTACGGTGGCCGGGCATGATTCCCAACTCGTGTTTTTTTTATTCAAAACAATTTTCATCACCGGTCATCCTTATTCTTCGTCGCTCTCAACAATCTTCCACGATCGATCTTCCCTCTAATTTCCATAGACCCCCCCCCCGCCGATCGCTCTCGCCTCGCCTATGCTCGTTGCTGTCGTAACCGCTTCGATCATCCTGCATGCGCCCCAGGGTCGTTCTGCGGTAGGCCCCCCAACTTTTCTTTAACGAAATCGCCGGTTTCAAAACCAGCTCCTGGTCGTATCTCCTGAAATACGGAGTCCCTCGACACCCCGACGTCATCGATCGATAGGCCTTTGCACTCGAGAAAATACATCGACCCTTTGCTTTCAATCGTATCCTTCCTTGTGTCGAGCAGCCACGAATCGTTCGTTAACGAAAATCGCTGGTTTCGGGGCAGGGCTATCGTAGAAATCAGTTCGTAGCATGCCCCTTTATCCACAACCAAGCAAGCAAGAAGGAGATAATTCGTACATCTGGTAAGCAAAATGCTTTAGTGTAATATATGGAAGAAACGTACTGAGCGCCCCAAATGATAGAGGTGTCTCTACTAGGAGTAGGAACAGTGCTCTGTCTCGAAAGGGATGCGTGGTCAATGGTCAAATGAGTGAGGTAAGGAACAAATGATGACGCCCCCCCCCCCCCCCCCCCGCCGCCGCCATTATGCCCCCCCTCCTAACCCTGTACCCCTAACTCCACTCTCCTCATCGTCGTTACCGCAGCACGTGCAGAACGGTGGATTCAGGTGCGCCAAGTCGTGCTCCTCGGCGGCGGTGCCTGAAATAACGCAGCACCTAAGGTCTATGACGGCGGCAATAGCGGCGGCGGAATCGTGCGCGATGAAGCATGAGTTGAAAGCGGGGGGGGGGGCAGGGGCGGAAGCAGCCGCGGCTGCGGTTGCGGCGGCCGCGGCGCCGGATGTGCTCGCTGTAGGTACGATAGGAAGGGCAGAGGGCGGGGGGCAGAGGGTTCCTTCTGTTGTTGTTGTTGTTGTCGCCATAATCTAGTTTGTGATCACAGGACAGGCTCCAATACCTCTCAGAAGAATTAAAACAAATAATACACGTTCCTGCAGCAAATCGTACGCCTCACAGACAGGAATTTAAGGTAAAAACTTATTAAAAAGCGTACGTACACTGTCGGACACTGACTGCACCCACCTTTTAACGGCACAAACTACTTGTAATTTGTGTAGGGTGGTGTTTGCAGGGCTCTTCATGGGTCATGACCGAATCCGGGGGTCGGGCCAGGAGCCAGTAGGTTTTCAAATATTACGGGTCGGGCCGAGTCACCCTGGTCCGACCTGGCCCGCGAGAATTGACCAGACCCGCGAAAAGCCCCGGAATTTTGCTGCGGTAAAAAGAACTAGCCGAAGACAGCGTGCCGACGGTGTCGTGGGTGTATATTTATCGCTCCTGGGTGCTCCTGTGTCAGCGGGCTTGCTATGACATGCGCGGTTGATTCCGGTGCGCGCGGGGTCGTTCCCGAAATGGCAGCAACACGTACAGTAGTGGTACCCCTATGTTGCCGGTATGTGCACTATAGAGGGGAATATCGGCACTGTAGCGGTCATCGGCACTACTCCGCATACTGCCGCTACTGGTTTTTCCATTAAGTGCCAAGCGATTTCACAGGTAGTTTTGAGGCCAACCGGTTCTATGGAGGTTGGACCTCTACTATTGCGAGTTTTTTGTTTTCACCCCGCCGTACGAGAGGGACTCCTTTCGGTATGGCTGTTGTGACCGCGGACCGACAACGGACACGAGTGGGCGATAGTTACAAAGTTGACGACAATTTCTATTTTCCCGCTGCACGAGTTGCCAGCGACATCTGTACTCTCTTAAATTTTACAAAAATAAAAAAACGCGCTTGAGCTGTGTGTGTGAGATCGACCAAAAAGGAAATCGATCAGAACTCGTCTTTGCCAGCTGCGTGTGATACTTCGATCGTGCGTGTTACGGGGTGTGTGTACCCTCGTGAAGGATACAGGCCAGCGACTCCCCTGCTGATGCCAGGGTCAACAGGACTAAGGCAATACAGCGTTGTTCTGCGCATGGAAACTCTCTTTACGGAAACGCTCTTTGTGTGTACGTCAGTGCGATACTCGTATGATGTATCTGTACAAAATGGTTCTCGTGTTAGTCTACTGTTGTAGTTATACACGTTTTTATAGTATCAATTACAACGTGATGACTAATATTTTAATCTCCACACTTTACTGAGACCGTGCCGTGCCCGCAGGTTCTGACAAACAAACCAAAACCTCCAAGTATTACCGGGGGTGCGTTTCTGGGTGCAGGGGCACGAGACGTGCAGAGGCGCGGCTTGGGCTGCGGGGCTTAAAATGTGGGACGCATCGACTACGGCATTGTAGGAATACGAGGGCCTACGGTCCTAAGGAATGCATTACACGATGATAGCCCCCCATCTCCCCCCACCCTGCCCCTCCTCTCCTCCCTTCCCCTCCTCTCCTCCCTCCCCCCCTCTCCTCCCTTCCCTCCCTACCCCCACCCTTCAAGAGTATTTTTCGCCTTACGTATTGCGCGAACTACGTCCTATTGGCTCTCTTCCCCCCCCGGGTTGGCCCGGCCCAGCCTGTCCTGTCCTGTGCTCGTTGGACCGGCGTGCTTACGTACCCCTCCCTCCATCCCTCCGTCCCTCGATAGACATGGGGAAGAAGGCTATCGTCAAACGTCCAACGGCGGTGGCAGTTGGGGGGGGGATGATGGCGGTTGGGGGCGGCGACGTGAACAAGAAGAAGAGGGTGCGGTTCGGCGCGTTCGACCTATCCACCATCGACATGCCCACCGATGCCATCGAGGACTCCGACGTTGCAGGTGAGACCGAGACCGGGACTGGTCGAAGGGGTTTCCAGCCCCAGCCTCGGAAAAAAATAGGCCTTTTTTGTTTTGTAGACGGGGACCCACAACGTAGCGACATGCTATCGCAGTACGGAATGCCAGGTATTATTACTGTTTCGACGGCAAAGATCGCCCCACACTAGTTCCAAGTAGTTTTTCCGCCTCCAAAAAGTTGTGGTAGTGCTAAAGGGGTCACGAATTATGAATAGTATGCCAGGTATCTATTGCAGTGTCGACGTTATTGCTGCCTGCTTCTGCATGTTCTTGTGCTTGTGTTTGTGCTTGTGCTTGTGCTCGTGCTTGTGCTTGTGCTTGTGCTCGTGCTTGTGCTTGTGCTGGTTTTTGTGCTTATGTTATTGCGCCTGGTAGTTTTAGCTTGGGCTTGTTCTTTTTGTGCGTGTGCTTGTACACGTACTTGTACCTTTGCTCGTGCTCGTGCCCGTGCTTTGTGTTCGGTGTCGATGCTTCACCCCCTCACCCACTCACACAACCCCATCCCGTCCCCGATCCCCGGCTCCTGGCCCTTCCACGCCCCTGCAATTCGTTCGCCTGATCCGAAACCGACGGTGCGGCGTAACCTCAAGACTTGTACTATTGCAGAAGTTACCCCAAGTAGTTTGTCCTCGAACGCGAAATGCGTGCCGCTCTAAACGGATTAAACGTTTTAATGTCGCCTCTTCTGAAGGTGTAAAATTGTGTTTTTTGTTGTTATTTCAAGCTTAGTTTCGACGCGTACGTAGAGGGTTATACCCAGAAAGAAATCGAACTGGGAAGCCACAATTTCGCGGTATTATGGCTCAAGACAGACGCGATGGTAATGGTGCACCACTTTTTCGCCTTCTGAAGGGGACTGCTTGAGGAGCTCTAAACCTCACCCAAATCTGATTTTGAGTAAAAAAAACTGAAACTTGAAACCCACGCCCTAGGTATAAAAAATAATAATGCATTTGCGAAACAAGAAATGGCTTTTCCGACGATTTTAGGTTAACCCCTGCCTATACTAAATCCAAGTAATTTTGTCCCCGAAAAGGGCTTCCAGTTGTAAAGGGGTTAAGGAGCCCCGTCGTGCAGACAGTATTTTTTTGCGAAAAGTGCTGCCTCTAACGTAGCACGCGTCTCGAAGTTTCACGATGGAAGGAAAAGGCACGGACTTCTTGGCCGGGTTCACTGACCAGGCGACTCGTAGCTCAATCTCCTGACGTTCTCAGCAAGAACCCCCACTCGCTTTGCCCTCGGCTTGGTGTTAGAGAGAAAGGGATTTCGTGCCCAGAGTTTTCTGGTTGGTTGAATTTGTTAGGTTGGAGTTTTTGATTGGTGGAAAATCCTTGGTCGACATTTGTCGTCTTCCGGGATCGTGTCGTCGCTTCGCTAAAACTAAAAGTCGAAAAATTGCCGTGGATGATGACGTCAACGTCAGCCTTCTGCTTTTCTATCATCGACCGGAAAGTTTTTATGCGCAGCATTTCTTTTTTCTGTTTTTTCGAAAAATAAGAAAACGTGCGGGCACGAAATGTTTTTCTCTCGTGAGGTCTGCTCCCATCAGTGACAGAGGGGGTTACGCACATTCTGACCCCAACCCCAGAGCTCCGATTCAGACATGCCTAATCACCTATACGTATGCAAGAAATCGCGATTTTACCGGTTACTTTATCCACGGAAATCGTCTCCTCGTCTACAGGCAAGTCTACCCTTTTCGGGTTCATGCTGCGATGGTTGTCCCTCTTATTTGTACACGGGAAAAAAATAATACACTCTACCCCCCGCTAATTTCTTATACCCGTAACGTTTTCTTAGGGTTTGCTTCTTGTCTTCGTCCTTTCCCCTTTTCCTTCCGCGTTCCCCTTTCTTGCTCCGGGCGCGCGCGAGCAGCCAAAGAAGTCGCGCAGTGCCTGGCACGGGTGGTAGCCTCATCCAAGGTTCTTCAGATGATTCTTCCCTATGCCGTACACACGATCGATGTTGGCGGAGGCGATAAACAGGGGGGAGCACGGGATGGGGATGGAATAGAAACGTGGAAGGCGTTTCTGCGTGGGCTGCGCAGTGTTGCGGCGGGCCGACCTGCTAGCTCTTGCCCTCTGGTGTGGAAGGTGCGACAAGCGTGCCTGGGCCTCGGGAGTGAGGTTTCGGCGGAAGCTGTGATTCGTGCTGCGGCGTTCTTGCTGGATGGGCTGGAGCCGCTCGAGGAAACCGAGGTGAGAGGAGCGGTGGTGCGGTGGTGAGGCAGATATGTTGGGGTTAATCCTTTAGAGCTACTCGTCCATGTTTGGGGACAAAGTACTTGGACATAGTGTACGAAAATATGCATTGAAAATAAATGGGTTGTGGGGGGTGAGGGGGAGAGATGGAGGCGGGCGGGGGGGGGGGTAGAGGGGGGGGGGGGGGGGACGCTGAACGTCGCATGGCCCTGCGCGAGGAACACTTTTTTTTGTTAGATTTAGTGGGGTTTTTTCTGTCGCCGATACTATACTAGAGTGTTGAAACGTGGATTGCACGCGCCAAATGCTGTCCCGTCCTCTTCCTTTTACTCCCCCTGCGTGGACGGAGCCCAGAAAATCGTTACGCCCTCCCGCTCTGGGACCCTCCGTTACCTGGATGAAGTGCCTCTGTCGCTCTTTTTTTTCTCTTTTGTGCAAGCGATTGATGCCCCCCCCTCCCGGATTCGGGAGATAGATGGTGGCCGCAAACGGCGAAACAGGATGGGGATAGGATGAGCAAACAGTTTATATGTAGTGTATGGAAGAAGCGTAATGAGCGCCCAAATGTTGGAGGTGTCTCTCTTAGGAGTAGGAACGGTGCTCCGTCTCGAAAGGGATGCGTGGTCAACGATCAAACGACTAAGGCAAGCAACAAATGAGTACGCCCCCCCACCCCCCCCCCCGGCAGTCGTTGGATGACGAGCCTCATAAATTTCGGGTGCTGCGCATACCGCAATACCATGTATCTATGATACTCTCCGACGATGGCTTAATTTTTTAATTGAACGCCTCCTTCTTGTTTTTTTTTTTTTTATGCGAGCGGTTGATAGCCCTCCTGCCCCTCCCCCCTCCCCCCGACAGCCGTGTAATGTTTCTCTTCGTACTTTTGTTTATCTTGTTTCTCTCTCATTGTTTATACCATCGGCTTCCGTCGCTCTTTTTTTTTCGTTTTTCTTGAAACGATTGATTGATTGGTTGCCCGCTCGACGTTGTTTTTTTATTAAGTATGTCGTTTTCTTTTCGTTTTTTTTGTTTTTCTCTCTCTTCTCTCTCCTTTGTCTATGAAGGCCTCCGTGGCTCTTGCTGTGTTTTTTTGTATGTTGTTTTGTGCAAATAGGTGTTTGCCACGCCATTGTCTTGGATGGATTGCCTACATCACGCTCCTTTTTGTTGTTGTGCAAACGATTGATTTGCCCCCCCTCCGACAGGTTCCTGTTCGGTGTCCGCTAAGGGCGAGGCTCGCCGTGATCTTGTCGGCGCTCATCCGGTTCAACCTTAGGGTCATGCTTAATCCACCGCCGCCGACGTATTCGGTACCGGGCTTTTGTGCCGTACAGAAGACCGGCCTCAAGCAGAGCAAGGTGATTTTTTCCTTTCCTTTATTTTTTGCCAGAACTTTCATTCTCTAGCTCAACTTCTATGAGAGGAGTTTTCTATTATCAAGATGTTTTACCCTCGCCGCCGACGCTCTGGACAAGCCTCGTCGGGTGATGACAAGGGGTCGGGGGCGTGTACTCGTTTCATGCATGGCCGTAGTCGTATGACAATAGACCCTCGCATCCCTACTGTGCCGGGACGGAGCACGAAGGGTTTTCACCAATCAGACAGACATCGCGTGCACCAAGCGCGAAGCGCCGTGGGGTGTTCGGCGAATCGCATCAAGGGTGATCTGCACCCCACTAAGAACCACTTATCAAGCGGAAATCGACACCAGGGGGAAGGGGGATGGAAGTGGGGGAAGGGGAGGGGGGGGGGGGCGGGGGGTGCTTACCCCCCCCGCCGCGTACTTATTCGGTCCCGGGCTTTATGCAGGCCATTAGACCGGCCTCAAGCAGAGCAAGGTAATTTAAGGGTGAGACGGGGTTTGGGGGAAGAGGGTGGTGGTGTCGGCGGGGGCGGGGAAGTGTGTGGGGGGTTGTACAGCATGGTGCAGTGAAGATTCGAGGGACACAAAGATCGATGGATCGAGGTTGGGGGAGGTGGGAGTGGGGTAGGAGAAGTGGGGAGGTATAATGGGGGGGGGGCTTTGCGCGGTGTGATGCGTAGCACATGCAACTGCCTGTTGACTTGATGCTTTTTTCCAGGGGTTTGGGAATGATGATGTGTGGATTTTTTTGCTTTTGGAGGTTTGAACTGCCGCTGGTTTTGCACCCCTTCTCGTGGATGCTCCCAAAGACAGGGCCTCCTGCACAGGAGATAAAGCAGGGGAATCGATTGAAAAATATGACCGTGTTGTTTTACGTGCGGGTGCTGGCTAGCGGTTCCGTGCCCCTCCTCTCCTCGTGTCCCATCTCCTTTCTTCAGCGCGCCCTAGACAACGACGTCCAACTCCTCGTATGCACGTTGGTTTGTGTGCTCGAAGGGAGGTAAGCCGCTGTTAATGTTGTCTCACCAATCCATCGCTATTGCCTATTGCGAAGGAGTGCCCGAGGGATGCAGGGTGGCCGGTGCTGGTTGAGGTCTCTTATCATGGTTCGTTATATATCATTCACCTCCAGGTACTTGTATAGCTCAGCCCCAGCAAACATTAGAACACAGGGAGCAGGGCAATGGGAAGTAAGGGGTTGTTAGAGGTACGTCTCGAACACCCCTTATGTTCCCGTAAGGCCTGTCAGAAACGTGACATCACATGATCTACGCATCCATGACACGACTTACCTATATTAGTGTCTATCTGTAGCTATGAAAAGGTATACCGTATGGCTCTCGACGACACTAATTCGTGGTCGCAAGATGGGCTTCTGTAACGCTGCGGTGGAAGAATCTCCCAGAAAAAATGGAACGAAACCCGATAATATATTTCACATACACTGGCGTCTGAAGCAAATCCTACACCCCAGGCACCAGGCAGTACGAGCGTTTGATTGGATGGTAGGTTACGCCGCGCGTCGTCTCATGTCGAGGGTTTTCTGGATTGGGGTTGGCTTGGTGGCAGGTTTACGAAGTGATCCAGCTGGTGTCGGGGGAGAGGAAGCCTACCAAAAAGGACGACTACGACCCTACCAGGGATGGTGCTACGTCTGCCGTCGTCACGAGGGCCTTGCGCAGGGTGAGAATTCGACCGTCCCCCCTTCCCTGTGAGAGCTCGACCGCCCCTCCCTTCCCCACTGGTCGAGCATGCGGTACGGCGGTAGGGTGCGGTAGGCCGGGTTAGGGTTAGGCAGGGCAAGGTAAAGTAAGACATGGGTGAGTCAAAGAAAGGCAAGGAAAGGGTGCGTCTACGGCAGCGTACCCGAGATACCGATAACTCGATTGCATGCTGCTCGCTCGTGATGGACCGACCTCGAAATTGAGCGGTTTTTCTCGAGAACGAACTCTCGCGATGCGTGTGGGAAGTTCGGTCCTTCACGCAAATCTTCTCCTTCCCGCCCACTGCTTGCCCTTACGGCGTTCTTTGTGCGGCATCCCTTGTACTCCCGCGGCGGGCGATACAGCTGTACGAGTACTCGGAGAAGGGGGCTATCCAGGTGGTGTCAGAAGCTGAGGCGTTTGTGACTACGATCAAGAACGAGAGCAAGCTGTCCGAGGAGGATACTGTGCAAAGGGCGCGGCAGCACTCGCTTGACACCGTCGACGTTGTGGCAGGTAAAGAGATTACTCGTGCGGTGTTACCAGCGAGGGGCTGGGGGGGGGGTGCGTAGAGGCGGACGAGTGCAGGGGGAGGGGGGGGCGAAGAAGGAGGAGGGGAAGGGGTGAATCAGGTGTTGCGAAGGTTATTTTGACGTCGGCGTGACGGGAGGTACAGGAGGGGGCGAGTGGCAGGGGACGGGGTGAGCATCTGTTCGGAAGGTTCTTTAAGCGATATCAGGAAGAGAGGGGGCGGAGGAGGGGGGCAGCGGTGCGCTACAGGAGGTGAACGCTTTGCGGATGATATGTAAGTTGTCGGAATAGAGCAAACATGATACGGTGATTGCGGTGGTAATGTGGGTTTCAGTGCCGACCTTATTGGTATCGGTGTCACGTTTTTTGGTAAGCAACAAAAGAGCACGCCTCCCCGCCTCCCCCCCTCTCAAAGTACCGCTACTGAGTTTCTCGAAAAACGTTTTTGCTACCCCTGCACAAGCGTTTTTCAGGAAAAACAGAAGCTGGAATTGTTGTAGGATACAAGCTGGTTCACGTTAAAAAATCCAAATGTATTCCCCGGCGAATGTCCACGCCGTTTTTTTATTCAGATCGTGAAATTTTACACACATCTTCTATGTGCCCTTACGAAGACCTCACCTGTTGTTGTTGTTTTTTGCCTGATTTTTTGTCAGCTAAGATTTCTCGGAAAATGTGGACCATCTTAGACCCAACATTTTCGGCGAAAAATAAAAAAGTCCGAAAGTCAGACCTCGGGATGGGCATGTAGAACACGTGTGCAAAATTTCAGCGTCTATCTCTCAAAAATGGCGTGGACATTTGGACTTTCGTGTGTCAAATGAGAAAGGTACGTTATCTCCTTTAAATGACGTGCTTTTTAGTGTAGGATCCGTTTTTTTCGCTAGATTTTGCTAATGTTGAACACAGGCAGGCCAGATCTCCGATTTTTTTCGCGAAAAAATCTGCAGACATGCCTTGGAGTACGTCCAACCGGATCGTGCAAAGTGCGGTGCATTTTTTTTGTCGCCCCTGCTTGGGAAAAGCCTGAATGTTACTGAAAAACAATGAAGGTTTAGCATTGGTCAACACAAGTTTCGCTTCTAGAGACAGCCCGAGGCCGTTAAAAAAAATCTGGCCATAGCACCCTCTTCTACTGGTCATGAGGGTCAGTATGGTACCAAATATTAACTCTTTGGCTACTTATTGCGAGCGGCATTGGTGGGAGAGATAATTTGGTGTTGTTTTTGCTTGAACCAGCCTGCAGTTAGTACAAGCGCTCAGTTTATAGTTGGAAGGAAGTAAGAGTGTTAGGCAAGAAAATGGGCTACTTGTCACGGCTTTGTCTGACCCTTGGTTTGCCCCGCTTATCCGGTCCGCGCTCGCACTGCATGTTCACACCACAGGTGTTCACGCAAGGAACTTTATACTGGAGCTGCTGGAGTTCCCGGGGGTGGAAGAAGCCATCTCGGCCGCGCGGGGTTGGGGAGAGGTGGAGAGGCTGTCGTCGGCGCTTCGCGAGTGAGTGGCTCCAGGGTTACACCATCCATGCTTTTCTCATATCAGCGTGTTTGCGAAATATCAACTTTGGTTGGGCAGGAGTTGAGTAGGAGAACATATAGTAATAGTATTGAAACCGTCGAACGTTACGATCCAAGGCGAACCTGACCCACGAAAAATCAGCAAAAACTTAGGTTAGGAATATGAATGTGTTTTTTTCCAACTTTTTTTTATTATTGTTTCTAAACTCGTTTTTCGTGGGTTGATTTGGTTGGCCGACGTGTGCCAGTTTCACTTCGTGGTGGCTTTGGATTTTTTCCAACCCGAAATAATTTGGAAATCGCAAAAACCCCATTGGAAGCGTTCTACAAGACATTCGTAGGGGTACGGTGGGTACCCCGATTTAAGAGCGCCCAGGATAAGAGTGTTTGGGACTTAACCCCTTTAGAGCCCCCGAACCCCTCTCTATACTAAATCCATGTAATTTTGTCCCCAAAAACGGGTTTCCAGTTGTAAAGGGGTTGAGAGCGGTCAAATCGGCATCTCCCGCCTGTACTGAAAGCTGAATATTTCCCGCTACAGATAAGAGCAATGTGTAGTTAAGAGCGCTTTCCTCGGCCTGTCACGGGGCCCTCTTAAATCGGGGTACCCAGTGTGGCACTTTTTGGTCCGTTTGCTTTCTGATAGACAGGGCGACGGAAGTTAAAAGTTAGTTTTCAATAATTAGTTTTTTGTGTCATCTGTCGTACCTGGTATCGCTCATAAGAAGGCCTACTTCGCTTGCAACCCCTCCGGGAATTTAAGCCAACCGCATCCCGAAGGGAGAACCTTGTACCATTCATGTTTTATGCTATTATTCGTTGCGTAAGGTACTAGGCTCTTCGCTCCGCGGGCGGCATTCGCCGGCTACGCTTGCTCAACTAGAACCGAACGTGAAGCGGAGAGAGGTCCATGGTTAGGTGCAACTTATGACTTTCTAACGACGCGATGCCCACGCTCCAGGAAAATAACCGGGCGCCACACTCACTCATGAATCACAGCATTCATACGAAAGGAAAAGGACGCGGAGAGAAAAGTTCCTAGTAATGTCGAGTTAGAAACAAGACGAGTTCGCGCATCACCAGCTAGCTGCTGCGGCTGCTGGTGCGTGTGGTTGTATTCGTTTGGTAGCATGGCAGATTTCGATGTATTTGTTTGCTTTGAGAACACAGCGAGCTGTAGAATATGCCCGACGACATAATGGGTCTTCTGTTTGCTTTTGCTTGTGTTGTCGAGCTATGATCGGCACGCTCTACGTGCTTTGCTCCGATGTGCTGGGCTGATTGCGCTGTGCTGTGATTTGCTGGTCGACAAAACATGTTAGATAGCTCAGGAGCTGGGTGTGCGTGTTGCGTCATTTTTTAGCAAAAATATGTATGTGCTTAAATACCCGTGTGCTGTCTGTACGTACAAACCCAAATCTTTCCCGTACTGATAACGTATGGAAAAAGGGACTCACAAAAAAATCGGGGGGGAAAAAGCGAGCTATAAATGTTCGACGACACAAACATGCTAGATCTCATCAACTCTCTCGCCAACTCTGACTACGCGTAAAACACTTGCGTTGTCGCGCCGCAGCTATTACGTGTGCTTTGATGCTTTGAGGGCTGCGTGCGCTGTGCTGTGCCGTGCTATGTTGTGCTGTCCTTGCGGCCGAAGCTCGACGACAACATGCCGCTGCTACTGGTTTAGCTTTAAGGGCTGTGGTTGTGTGTGTTTCATTTTGTGGTTTGAGCGGAAGAAGCAGGTGCAAAATAAACATGTAGTCTACGAGCGTATGATACTGTACGTCCATGACAAACGTGCACGTACGCATTCGTACGGACTTGTTGCACTCGTACAATACTGAAACCTGATGAAACGCCCACAATGTATGTCTGCAAAATGTGCACAATTTTTTTTGGCATGCTGTTCTCGGGCGGTCGTTTTTTTTTTCTCGCACTTTCGGCTGCGGGGTAAGCAAAGGGGGCGTCGGTACATTTCGCCTCATGTCTGGATCCCGGCCGAGCTCCGTGGCGTTGCTTTGAGCATTCAACGTCGCTGAACTGGCTCTTTTATCATAAGACTTCTATTTATCGCAACGCCTCTGCTTGCGGTTGGGTTGGGTACGCAACGTCTCTGTTTATCGTATCGCCCTTGCATATCGTAACGCCTCTACCTACCGTACCGCCTTTGCTCGTTGTAACTCCTGCCAGGGTGAAGGACTCGCCGGACGCCGACGCATCCCTAACGCTTCTTGCCGACGTGGAAGGGCTTAAAGGCTGGCTGAGGAAGGATTCGATATGGGGGATGGACGATAGGGCGAAGGCGGCCTTGACTAAGCTCGACATGGTGCTGGTAGCTTGCGACAAGAAGGAGGCCAAACGCCTTTCCCAGGTAGGAAGAGGGGTTTGGGGAGGGGTGGTAAGAGTTGGGGGTGGGGAGGATGGAGGGGGGGGGGGGGGCGTACACGCTTGTTGCTTGCCTTAGCCATTTGCCCTTTGGCCACGCGTCCCTTTCGAGACGGAGCACCTCTCCTGGAGGGAAGGGGGGGGGGGTGATAGGAGAGGGGTGGGTGTATATGGGGAGGGGGGGCGGGTAGGAGGAGGTGGGGGGGAGGAGTGGGTAAGTAGGGTGGGAGGTTGTTGTCGTGAGGGCATCTATCCTACTGCTACTACTTCAGCTGATGTTAGTACAGCATCAATATGTTTTGCGTTTTCTTTGTTTTTTTCAGAACCCTGCAGAGATAGTTGACCAACAACCAGCGTCCGACGATTCAAACGGTCTGTCCCGGACCGACGGCACAACCGCGATACCGACCACGCCAAACCTGTATGGTTGGTGTTCAAGTTGGAATGGGTTGGCTGGTTGACTGGTTAGTACGTAATGTGTTAGTTTGTTGGCGTGTGCATACCATGGTTGGTTGGTTCGTTAGATGATTGATGCGTAAGAAGTTGGTTGTTTGGTCGGCACATGATTGGTTGGTCGGTTGGTTAATTAGTTTGTATATACCGGTAGTGTGTATGTCGGTTGGTTAGTACAATAGGTTGGTAGGTTGGTTTGATGATGGGTTGACCCCCACGTCGGCAACTTATTTCTTGTGGAAACATTTCTCGACTTCCCCGCTTTTCCTTTCTGTTTTTCTTCTGTCCCCCCAGGAGGCCAGGCGGCGGATGTGGTTCCCCAGAGTCATGCCCCCCACCGCGCCCACGCCCCCCGCAGAAGAGCTTGGGCTTGGGCTTGAAGTGATGTTGTAGTCCTGCGGTGGGGGTTGAAGGAGCTTGGAGGGTGGGGGTCCGAGGGCTGGGGGCGGGGGGGCTGCAGTAGTGGGACTTTCCCCCCGGGGCTTGCTCTAGGTGGGATGGAGAAAGAAAGGTCTGTGCCGACCAGGCTAGGCTAGGCGAGTAATAGGTAGGCTAGGCTGTTGGGCAGGCTAGGCTATTAATAGGTAGGCTAGGCTAGCGTAGGGTTGACCCGTTTAGAGGTGTACCCGTGTTTTCGGCGACGAATGACTTGGAATTAGTGTGGGATGCACATTGTGCAGATCTGCAAGGGTCACGCGTGTCTTCTGCGTGCTCGTGTAGGTTAGCGGCGGGGAGCGGGGCGGGGCGGGTGGAGAATCGCACCTGGCGAAAGCGTACGGGAAATGCTGATTGATTTGCACGAGGCGCCGACGTGGTAATATGTTTAGTTTTGGTTTTGTCGCGCCCCGGGCGACCGGCTGGCCCTGTTTCGTAACTCCTGCCGTCTGGTGTTTTTGCCATGCAAGGCGAGCGGTTGCGATGACGTGCGTCGATTTTTATTGTTTTCGGAAACGGCCGTTTGTTCTGCGGCTGGCAACGTGTTCGTGACGAGGCGTTTCTATGTCTCAGGGGCCGAGATGTGGGGGGTGGCGGGGGGGGGGGGGTGGAGCTATCGGGGGCTTGTTTTGTGACGAGCAAGGGAAAAAAGCGCCGCGAGCAGCGACACTTGAGGTTGCTGTGTTTTGTTACCTTCCCGCGCGCGTGCATCCTTGGAGGATAGCAAGGGCGTGGGAGGGGGGGGGGGGGGGGGGGCGTACTCATTTGTTAGGGGGAAGAGGAGGACATGTTGGCTTTGCGGAGTTGAGATGTTGTGGGGGGTGGTTCGGTGTCCACGCTTGAGTTGGGGCTTTCGATAGCTTAAGGTCAGGGGATATAATGTATGTTTGTAGCTCGCGCTGTTTTTGGGGCTCTCTGTAGACTATAACAAGCGGGAGCAATGCGCGAGGTGTGTTAAGGGAGGTGGCTGATTTTGCATTCGACGCTGCTACGAACGGTGCGTGCTGCGTTAGGACAAACGTACAATGGGGTTCCCGTACAAGTAGCATGTGTGCTCCGCTCAGTCAGGTGTTTCGCTGTTTTGATGTCTGACGTTAATTTTTCCTCGCGCTGACTTTGGCCGAGCGTGAACTTTGTTGAGCACGATCCGACCGAAAGTAAGCGTTCGACGGCTGAGCAGGGGCAGGGGAGGGGCAGCACCCGATAACGATGATGGCACTGCCCGACCCGCCTAAACCGTAAGGTGCTGTCTATGCGGTCGAGGAGTGCGATATCGTGAAGTAGGAGCACGGCTTTCTGTTTATCCTTGCGGTTATGGGCAGGAGCAGAGTGGCATGGCGGCTTACTGCTGTTGTACACCTGCGGTTATGGGTAGAAGTGTGGCACGACGCGTGGGGATGTTAGAGGACGCGCGCGTGTGGGGTCGCGGTTCGTGTGGGTGGCATGAATGACATAATTTCTGCGCGAAAAAAAAATGCGTGTTATTCTCGCAACGACGCGCGTATGTTTTTGGCGTGTGCCCGCCTCCAGCCTCGGGCAGCATCCCGACTGACAAAAGCCTTACCTGCCTGTTTCCGACACAGAAGTGAACTGTTTCCGACACAGAAAATAATGGTTTCCAGTAATCCCGGCTGACAAAGCCTTACCCGCCTGTTTCCGACACAGAAATGAACTGTTTCCGACATAAAAGTGAACTTTTTCCGACACAGACGTGAACTGTTTCCGACTCAGAAGTGAACTGTTTCCGACACAGAATAGAGCTGTTTCCGAGTTTACATTAGAACAACAAGTACGGCTGCCTGCGTAGTTCGTGGGTCACCGTAGCGTCCATTAAACTGCCTACTGCGTAGTTAGTTGGTCACCGTAGCGTCCATTAAACCGCCTACTGCGTAGTTCTTTGGTCACCGTGGCGTCCATTAAACCGCCTACTGCGTGGTTAGTTGGTCACCGTAGCGTCCACTAAACTGCCTACTGTGTAGTTCGTTGGTCACCGTAGCGTCCATTAAACTACCTACTGCGTAGTTTGTTGGTCACCGTAGCGTCCATTAAACTGCCTACTGCGTAGTTACTTGGTCACCGTAGCGTCCATTAAACTGCCTACTGCGTAGTTACTTGGTCACCGTAGCGTCCATTAGCCCCTGAGGGCTTTGAACAGAGGGGAAAAAAGACGAAATATATCCAGAATCCGTATAACACAAAGCAACCCGGGAACGCGCGGTACGATACAGGCGCACCACTTTTTTTCTTAATACTACCCCTCGATTTGGGAGCTTAAGACCTTCCCCGAAAACTGATTCGAAGAAAAATTAAACCGCTAGATACCGGACGAAAATTCCCATGGCCTCCTCTTAGGTACACAACGAGAATAATGCAAAAATTAAAGGGGCGTATTTTCCGAGGATTTTGGGTTAAGGAGCTCCGTCGTTCAGAAAATCTTTTCAGGCGAGAAGTGCTATCTCTACAACCGTGGCACGAGTCGGCGAGTGCTTACTGTTAATAGTGTGTTCACTGGTGTGTTTGGCACAACGAACGGTAGGAGCTATACGACATTTATACGCTCCGCACTATCAGCATTCTGATACTATTAATAGTATACCATTATGTACTGCTGAAGGCTGTTCAGAGACGGTTGATAAAATCTTTATTTAAAAAAAAAAAAGAAAAACATGTTTTTGAGGTCGATATAAACGCGCCTCCAAAGGGTTGACGGTCTGGCAAACGAAAAACAGTCATTCGACAAGATAACAGTGCTCTTTGGTGTCGTTATCGACAGGGTCGATACTCTACCAGAGGCACAGCCGCGCCGCAATAGGAAATCCCGTCTGCGCCGTGCACAGAACGGGCAGCCTGGGTTTGACGAATGGAGGAGGCGGGGGGTGGACGTCGCTAACTGTGCGCGTGTGTACATAGCCGCTCGCGTCCCCCGCCCGTCCGTGAAAACGCCTCGTGCATGTCAAAACTTTTCATTAATGCTCTTGTGTGTAGACGATTCTTTTTTTTTTTTTTTTTTTATCCACTGTAAACCCAATTTCGACGAAATGATCGATTTCACAAGTTGAGGTGTCTGCAAGTACTTCCTTTTCATAATAATCATACACTTGGCCGTGCTGTGCGACGTTCCCACAACGAAGAACGTATACTCGCTCGCGCGTTCTCGTACTGCACGATGGCCGAGTTTATCACCCCCTGAGAAACCCAGTAAGCACGCATCAACAGCGGCGGACACTCGCTTTTTTTACCCCTCTCCCCTATCCTCCGACCTTCCTCCATCGCCCAAATGTTGAAGGTGTCTCTATTAGGAGTAGGAACGGTGCTCCGTCTCGAAAGGGCCGCGTAGTCAACCGGCAAATAACTAAGGCGAGCAAAAAAAAAGTACGCCCCCTTCCCCCCCCCCGCCTCTTCACCCCGGTTTGCACCCTCTCAGGATCAAACCGTGAGGATCAAACCGTGAGGATCTAGCCGTGGGGATCAAACCGTGATCCTGCCCGCCGGTAATGCAGCTGCGATAGACCATACTTTCACTACTTACAAAATGTATTAAAATAGTTGAGCTGAGTATCGATCGCTCAATCGATCGAACTCGCAGCTGTCGTATTTTGGTAACTATTGTACAAAAAAAAAAACTGTTTATGTAGAAAACACCAGCGGAAGCGGCGAGTTTCGGTTCCCCCGCGTTTCTCGGTGCGCCCCGGTGTGTCGCAAACCGGATTCTCAACGTGTTCCCCGCGTTTTTCTTGATATACATGCCGTGCGCGCTGTCGCGCTACGCTATCGCGTCGAGGGAAGGCCGAATTTGTTTTCCCGCCGGACGAATGGCTGCTCCCTGTACGAGGCTTTTAATGGCCGACTTTTTCCGCGTGCATAAATATATACTTTGGTACATTTTTTCATTTTTTATGTTTCTTCCACTCGGCTAGAGGCGCCAGAAGGTAGACGGTGTAAATACTACCTCTTAATGTTATTAATACAGTATACCCACTACAGTATAGTACTACTGTTCATGACTAGCATTCCTATATATCGGCAGCTGAAAAGCACTGAGAAGCACTGAAATATTTTCCAAAGTAAACAGGTGCAAATCGCTGACGACGTGAAAAAAAAAAAAAACGCAAGGCAAGAGCAAACCGCAAAACGCAATCCGCGCCTGGTCGGTCTATTTGCCGCGCCCGCGGCCGGTCGCAGCCGCAGCGCGGGCCGAAGTTTTCATCTTCTCCACGATCCCAATACCCTCGACGAACTCGCACCGGCCCGAAAGCAGGTCGTTCCTGAAACGCTCTAGGAATAGCGAAAAGGTATCGGCGACGATGGCGCCCTCGCCGTCTAAGTCCCACTCTGCCACGGGGCAGCCCCTCGTCTGAGCGTCGGCAACCTGCGTTTTTGTGGCGGCGGGGGGGGGTTCATTTTTTTTAGCTGGGGGTAGGGGCACACTATATGTCTCCTAGACCTTCTCTTCACAATTATTGCTACTGTAGCGAGATAGACACACTGCACGCCAGGAAGTAGTCGGGCCCTAACTTGATCCGCGTCCTAGACCCAACATGCCAACATATTTTGCAGTGGTCGTCCGGGACGGGCTTCCAAATCAAGTGGCGCATAGTGCTGCGCAGCAAACTTCGGCAGCACACACTCTTTAACGTCAGTTTCGTCGCCAAGGTAAGCAGGCGGAAGGGGGGCGAGAAAGACGAAAAAAAGCAACGCTTACCCTGCTATGAGGCCTAGTTTGGGTACCTGTTATAGGCTTTAGATTGGGTGGGCAATTTATTGGTATGCTTAGAGACAGAGGGAGAGAGAGAGGAAGACGCTCGTCGACGCCTACCTCTAAAAAGAGTCGCGGTATCCATGCGTCCGCACGACGAATAAAATGTACCACCCAACCCTCCATGCTGCGTTTACGCAATGAAATGCGCCCCCATCCAATCAATTAACACGAAACCAAATAAGTTGTTACTGACCAGGAAGGTGCCGTCAAACTCCTTGGCGAACGGTATGAGCCCCGGTCTCCAGCCGGGGACTCGCCCCTCCATCTCTAACGCTTCCGTGGCCATTGCCTGCGAGGAGATGCGTTCATTGTTGTGGAATGAGAATGGCATTACCGACGGAAAAAAACGAGGAAAATTATAGGACTGTTACTGGTGTTGATATAACGGGTGTCCTCCACCACGGTCAGCCCCTGCTCACCTCGTCTCCCTCGATATATATATATATATCGTAAGACGCGTGCTACGATAGAGGTGCACCGCTTTTTTTTCTTAATACTACCCCCTCACTTTCGGAGCTTAAGACCCTTTCCCAGAAACCGAAAAGGAGAGAAATGAAACTGCTAAAACTGAGACCGGATGAAAAATTACCGTCGCCTAGGTACACGACGAGAAGCCATGCCAAAAAAGGAAATGGGGCGCATTTTTTTTCCGACAATTTTTGGGTTAATAAGGAGCTCCCGTCATTCAGAGATCATTTTCAGACGAAAAGTGCTATCTCTACCGCTATCGTAGCCCACGTCGTTTTTAGCATTCGTCCATTCTGTTTCACGACTGATTCTACGATTGCCCCCCCCCCAAAAAAAAAAACAGCGATTTTCTTTGACGAAAAAAACGTTTCATGGCTGCTCGACACAAGGAAGTACATGTCACACTACTGAAAGAAAAGTATCCACACATTTTGTTGTGTGCAAAGGCCTATCGATCGATGACGTCGGGGTGTCGAGGGACACTGTATTTGCAGGAGATACATACGGCCGGGAGCTGGTTTTGACACCGGCGATTTCGTTCAAGAAAAGTTGGGGGGGCTCCCGCTGAACGACTCTCACCCCCCCACCCCCTCAGTGTACACGCCGGCGAGTGCATGAAAAGACAAAACAAACATATTTTCAGAGTCCGTGGATTGCCTGGTAACGATGTTTCTGCGTTGTGTGTACCAGGTAGGTATTCTTTAGTGCTGTGCACCCTTCAGTCACCACCCCCTTCCCATACGTACTACGGCGAGAGCACGAAAAGAAAAGACAATCTTCGATTTTGCCTAATCCGCGGACATGCCTGGTTACGTTACTGCCGTACCCTGTAGATACTGTTTGTATTCATTGCCCACTCGACAATGTTGAATATAGCTTTTTCCGTGTCCGAGGGAGAAGATACAACACACCAGTACACTCTTCTTCGAGGAGGAAGCTATCGCACGCACAGGGACGCTTCCGCGTTGGGCGATGTCGTACCCGCGACGCGTGCGTCAATAGAGGGTAAGCTATTATGACGGGCCAAGCCAGTTCTAGCCGGGGCGTGGCTCCTCAACCGAGGATGTACCGTAGCCGACGTCGGTGTGCTCTTGTACAACACAATTCTATGTGAACATTGTCGTGGTGTCTCGTCTCCCCCTTTGCGGCGTTACGATTTGTAGGGACCCAGGCTACGGTAGAGGGGTAAACGTTTGAGGGCATTTTTTCGCAGGGGCTCGGGGTCACTCGCCTAGGGACCCATGCTACGGTAGAGGGGGAAACGTTTGGGGGCATTTTTTGGCAGGGGCTCGGGGTCACTCGCGCAAGCGAACCCCCCGCTGTTTTTTTTTTGTTGGCGATCTTGAGCTTTTTGTGCCGTTTTTAAAGTAGGCGAAGACAAGAATCCGCAATATGAAATGGCAAGCCACACCACTGCGCTAAAAGGAAAAATCGCCTAGGTGAATAGTGTATTTTGTGTCCGTGAGGTACAGAGTTACTCGCGTGCGAGTGGTGAAAATACGACCCTCTGTAGTGCAAAAGGGGGATACCCTCCCACCGTAGCCTTGGTCATTAGTAAGCGTCCACTCGTTTCCTGGCAGGCGTTATCGCTGCCTGAACGAGATTCCACGCCCACTTCTCGTCAGAAGGCATCAAGCGGGCAGCAAGGAACCAATACAAGAAACGCAACGTCCCAAATCAACCCTCGTGTAAGTGACCGGTGCGGATCCAAGCCGCCCCCCCCGGCACAGCGGTAATTGGTCCTTAGGGCCGGACCGCCTTACACTCTCCTCGCGGTATACCTAGAGGCTATGGCATTTCTGATCAGATTGTGCACTTTCGTGCTTCACCTGCGTATTTGACACGTGAGAAGGTAAATGACGTTGCACCATTTTGTTTCTGGGGCTCCTTCCTCACTTGACCAAGCTCTAAACCCTATCGAGAGGCAGGAACCTTATTTTGTGAGAGCTGAAAATGCAACCCGATGACCAAACCCATGGCGTAGGGATAAAAAAACACTACTACTACTACTACTACTACTACTACTGCTACTACTACTACTACTACTACTACTATCACTACTACTACTACTACTCTACGACTACTACTACTACTACTATCGCAAGGCACGAACGACAATAATTCCGACGACCAAAAAACTACAGTCGTTCAGAAACGAACGACAATATTTTGGGCTAAGGAGCCCCATCATTCAGAAACGAACAAAAAAAAAACTACCTGTAAGGTGGCAACATCTATCGTAGCAACGCATCTCGCCGTTTTTTCTTGGATTCTGTATGGACCACCGTAAATCAGAAGAAGCTGTAGAAAGTACACGGGCAAGGGAGGGGGCGGAGCCGTTCGTCCAGGCAGGCAATAGCGCCTACCAGCTATAACGGGGGGATCTGAGATAAACCGTAACGCCCCACCGGGGGGCAGAGGGGACACCGTAACAGAGCCTCAGAAACTTAGGGCACATCTATAGCTACCGCAGCACGCGTCCGGCCAATTCGTGTTTCTCCCGTAAGTTACAGCGTTATTTTCGCTGACGTCAAACAGCGGGCATTTTTGACGCGAGAAATCCCACAGTAGTAGGGGGTTGAGATTTTTGGGCCTAAAAACGTTTCTTGACAGGTTGAGCTCTTGAAGCGTGGGGTTTATCGGTGTTCGTGATGATAAGATTTTATTTATTTATTTTCCCGCGTGTGTTGGTTATCACTTCAGGGCTACGATGATAGCGCATAAAAATGTTGGGTCGGGTTGCGTGAACGAGCGTCTTTCGTGAAGTCATGTTTCGGGCGAGATTGTTGAGCTCCTAACCTCAGCAGCTCAGAAAATTTCTGGTGCACCCCTAGCGCGGAATGACTAACGCACACCGCTATGCAAAGAGCGCGGAGCGGCGTCCGATCCACGGCAGTCATGACCCGCATTATTGCAACAGGGGTAGCACTTTTTGGCTAAGGACCAAGGCTACGTTAGGAAGGGTGCACCCGTTCTTTCACAACCGGGTTTGAGCCGCTCGCACGGGTGACTGTGTCTCACGGACAAAGAGTACTTTTTAGTTTTTTTTTTTTGGTTGGCGCAGCGTAGTCTGCCATTCCATCGCCGATTAATATCCCGGAATGAAGACAGCGCGAAAGCTTCTTAAAATAAGACAGAGAAAAGGGACAAGGGGCGTCACTCACGCGAGTGATCACTCACACTCACGCGAGTGACACCGAGCCACTGAACGAAAAAAAGGGAGGGGGGGGGGGGCTGCCGCAGCCTGGGTCTATGATACTGATACTAGAACACACAGTGTAGTGGTCCCCCGAACAAAGCAGTGGTGTGCGAGACCTGTACCAGGTATCACCGCTGTGTTGGAGGCAACCACCTTATTCACATATAGGACGGATATGCGCATTGCGGCATTGGGTTTGTTGGTTACAGGCAAAGGGTATCTGTATAGATGTGGAGGCCTCGTCTGCCCTCAATAGGGCAGTAAACTGTTCTATTGAGAGACCAGCCGTGAATAGGGTGCTCTACATGCCGTATGGCGGGTTTCGATTCGTGCATGGCGGTCCTTTGGGCCCTTGCTTAGGGACAACGCCTTGTAAACGCCCCGCCTTGTTCGGGGACCACTCCTACGGAGAACAATAGCAAATCAGGACCCACGAAACACACCAAAAAGCTATACATTTACTATTTTTTTACTAACACATTTAGTCTTGAATACTCTGTTTCACCGTTAATACTATTTAATACTGTATATACCGACGGGGCGCCGAAACCAAGGAGCTGACGCACGCTACGGCAGAGGTATACCTTTTTTTGGCTTTTTTTTGTGAGTGACGGGGCTACATGACCCAAAATCGTCAGAAAGAGGCCGTTTTTTTTTTTTTCATGAATGCTCGTTGTGTACCCTAGGCCACGGGATTGTTTTTTGATCCGGTTCACGGTTATTTTATTTTTTCAGCCAAATCAGTTTTTGAGAGGGAGAGAGCGTCTTAAGCAACCCAAACAATTGAGAAAACGTTAGAAAAAAAAGGGGTGTGTACCTCTATCGTAGAACGCGTCAGTTTTTCATATGATTCATATGTACCCAACATTGCGCTGGAATGCCATCTGCAGTTTTCGATGCTCTTCGTTGCATGCCTAGGATTTTTTTTTTTCGATCGAGCTGCACTTTCATACTCTGCTCAGTGTTCCAGTATGGGCCTACACATGAGCCACGTTTACATCGGGTTATCGTTGCCGTAAGGCTTAGTTTGGGTAGGCAAGTGGTGAGAGGTTGAGGAATTCGAGGGTATTACTATTAGTAACAGCCCGTTTGACCGCTGGTAAAAGGGAAACCCATTTCCTACCCAAACTAAGCCTTGAAACTTAAAACACCCCCTCCCCCTGAAACGGCGGGATAGCAAGTCGGCCGGATATACGGGCGGACATGTCAGTATCCACGCGGTTCCATTTCCTGTGGATACCGGGGAGAGTATTTTTTCAGCTTCGACATGGGGAAAGTTGTAAAAAAAGATTATTGGTGGATGGTGAGATTCAAACCCACGACCCCAAAACCCATGGTCTGTCGACGACTACGCCATTGGTTAAGGACACAGAGGGTGTTAGTCCGTCTGACCGCTGATGAAAGGTGCTAACAAGTCGCCTGTCCAAAGTAAGCCTCACAACACACCCGGTAGATATGAAAAAATGACTTGACATTTTAGACCCATACCGGTATCAGTGTTTGGGTGCACCTACTAAGGACAGCATGCGTCTCGCCAATTACTCATAGTCAGGGCAGCGGCATTCGTACACTTCACCAAAGACACGACGCAGTAAATGATAAAAACGGCATGCATATGAAGCCCTTATTCTGGGAGAGGGTCCCAATTGATGTAGCAGCGCTCCCCCCGCTGCCAGGGGGCACTTTTTCTTAGGTGCGAGATGTGGGGCAAGGAGAGAGCCTCCCTTCACTTTGTGGGTGAAGGACGTGAGAGAGTGTCAAAGAGCGCGCAAGGCGATATCTGACATCGGCATATATATAGATATCGATTTCGTTATACACCGAATATACTGGGATGATCGGAATATCTCTGGATGGATTATACCGTCCTTTCCCACAACTTGTCCTCCAGACGCATGCTGGAATAGTACAGATTGTGGCGTAGAAAGCTGTAAAGGTATTTTCAACATGGGGAGGGCGGGGAGCCGAAGCAGCTGCAGCCCCTTGCTACGGAACCATTCGGTGTATGGTTCCTCGTCAATGAAACTGCTAACTTAATTGGGTTGATTTGAGTTGGGTTGGGCTGTAGGTTGGGTCGGGTTGGGTTGGGTTGGGTTGGGTTGGGTTGGGTTGGGTTGGGTTGGGTTGGGTTGGGTTGGGTTGGGTTGGGTTGGGTTGGGTTGGGTTGGGTTGGGTTGGGTTGGATTGGGTTGGGTTGCGTTGGGTTGGGTTGGGTTGCGTTAGGCTAGGCTTTGTTTGGCTTTGGAATAATTCAGTTGAGGCGCAACAACGACTCCACAACAGTAAGGAAGGATATCACAACGCAGTACTCCATTCGCACCTTGCAGGTGAGTGCCTGTTTGTCCGAAAACCAAAGGTCTCCGTCTTGGACCGACAAGAGTGATCGTAGTTCCTGCCGCGCGTGGTGAAAATTATTTTTCGGTCCACAAAAAGGGCGACACAGAGTTAAAAAGTAGGCAGGTTGTGATCGTATGGTATGCTTTGACAGAGAGAGGGATGATCGAAAAAAAAGGCACCGAGTGTAGCACAATGTTTGGGGTGCGAAAAAAACGTACTTTTGGTACACAACGTTTACACCGTGTTAAGGCGTACCCTGAGCCGGGTAATCGATCGACCATGTACCCCGCGGGAGCTCGGTAGGCAGCGCGTTCACAACTGCCATTGTGGCTGTTGATAGTTTTCAATGTGTTGAGTGTACCCCCGGGAGTCGCCTTCTATCTAATACAGGGCACCTGGTGTTCAGCATGTCATATGTATCATCAGTACTGTAGCGTTTTTGCCTCCATCTACCAGGCGACTGTACTGTAGACGGCGATGGGCACTAACCTTTGGGACGCTGGCATCCACCGCTTTTTCTAGCGCCTGCAAATCTGAAGGTTTCGCGAGCAGCCAGCGTGTTTCAAACACAGCACACAAGCGAGACGAGCGAAAAAGGCAAACGGGAAACTGTTGAGAATCTGTCCAACCGCCCTTTCGCCTCACTTTTTTTGTGTACCACGCTGTCTATCTGCGCTGCCTGCCTATCCGTGCCTACCCGCCGAAACCTAGACATGAACCCACAAGAGATTGTCGGTGCCGGAATTGCAAGAGTTAGCCTTGCTACGGTCGGCACATATGGTACGTGGCACGGTTGTTCTTATCCCCAACCGCTGCCGCTGTTGTTTTGTTACTGATAATTTCTGTGGAGACATGGTAATTCAGATTATGCGCAATGAGCAGATGATTTTTTTGTTTTTCTATAGGGGGGGATCCACAACAACAATGATGGTACGCGCTTTACAGCACAACCCACAGAAAGAAGCAAACGACCTCGTACTCGTCGTGTCCTTGCCGTCGAAGAACGCGGTATAATACGCTTAGCTATTTGATGGTACTACTGCCGCAGTTTTTAGTTGCTGTGCGACTGCTGTTGTTAAAATGTTGACATCATAGCGCAGACTAGACTGCTCGTCGTACTACTCTACTATTAACAGTCTACCAGAGGGATAATCTTTTGGATCGCATTCCACGGAAAGCATGGACCATCGCCGACCGAAAAGGCTGCATCCTGCTCGGCTGCATGCACGACTGCATCCGTAGTCTAGCCACATGGCGGGCTTTCGCCGCAGCAAATGTACACGCTTGCTTGCGGAATAACTCTGTTTTGCCGCCTTCCAGCGTGTCGTCTGTTGTATGAGATAATCACCCCGACATCCATCCATAATACCTCCGTCGTCTGCTCCCTGCGCGTGGTCCAGGCAATCTCCTCCGTGCTTTTTGAACCACGACTCCACGTCTGAACAGAGGATAAACATACAAACGCATACTGCTATCAATACAACAGCAGCACGAAAAAAGCAGTCTAATGACTGCTTGTAGACGTGTGTGCGAGTTATACGAGGCGGTTGTCGTACGTTTCACTTGCAAACCCACGTTCGTTCATGAGACCAAAAAGCGGGATCACTTTCTTTGGCACTTTTTTGCGGTATAATCGAGTACCCCTCGGGTTGTGCGCACGGTGTGAGGCGGCTCCTGTTCAGTATGGTGGGGGTGTCCCACCTATTGTCTGCTACATGCCCAGTGTTCCCTCGCATATGCCAGGGATTCGGGAATGCTCCACCCAAACCTGCATAAGGCAGGCCAGTATCATACAGCAGCAGCACGTTCGCGTAACTCTTCATGATCCAAAAGTTCACAAACGGCGCGGTAGCAGTAGTATCCTGGCGTGCGATCTTCGGTCAGTCGATCATCTAGTCTATTGCTGGCGCTACCGAACCTTACTCACCTAAAACGCTTTGGCTTATCTCGGCGCCGTTCATGACACCCTTCCGGGGGTTCCCCTCCTTCGCCACGTGCGTCATGACGTTGAAAGTTGCTTGCTCACTGCTGTGCTGCTGTGCTGAGCTGTAGGTTGTAGCTGCCCAAAGTTCCACAAGAAGCTTTGCTCGACGAGTAACGATTTTATCAATATTCAATATATTGGATTTTATTGGAAAAGGTTTAAACTTGTTTTGGAAAGGCTTTTCTTGGGTAGGGGACGATACTTTTCGAGTAAGGCCCAAGTGTTCCTGTTGATTCTGTCCACGCTGCGAGGCAGGCAGCTTTGCTTGAGCTGGCGGCTTGACTGGAGGGTGGTGCGCAAATAAGGCGCTTCATTGGCTCCCGCCTTCACCGCTGAATCGATGCCGGCTCCTATAGACAGGGCTCCCAGCTCCCGAACGGTGGGCAAACCCGTCGAGAAAACCGGCATCAACAGAAAGAAGGACAAGGCAAAACGAGAGGTATTATTATGCTACTATTAGTATACCCTGACCATTGTCTCGTTGTCCGGTTCCGATTTGAAACCCGAGAGACTTGGTATGTCCGGGCTTTGTCGGGCGTGGACCGGGTGGATGAAGTGATTGAGATCACTCGTCTACTCGCCAACCTCGTTTGGTATTTGCCCTTGTCTGTACGTAGCACGTAGAGTTTTCTCTAAATACCGCACGAAGGCACATATGATAACACAATTCCAGGTAGTTACTACTCTGCTCTCGTCTAGGCCAGGTACCAAGTCATACACATAGGAGGTTCTATACTCGTACGAGATACCAGGTACACAGCAGGAGTACCATATGGAACCATGAGTCGTGCAGTCGTTCATATCGCAGGTAGCTTATTCTCGTACTCGTACGTATGGTTGCGGACGGACGGACGGACGGCTACTGGTGCATTAAATTTTGTATAGCATTCTCCTCGGATTTGCACATTGGTTTGGTTTCCTGGGTGGCATGCGGTGTAGTCGGTTTCAGCTGCGAGTCTTGAAATGTACCAGGTACCAGGTATGTACGCGTATTTATCAGTGTGGGCCGGTTGCGTACGTCCGCTGACTTCCGATTTCACTTTTATACTTTTAGGCGAATGTACGACCTGCTTCAGCTATGATAGATACGTGTATCGTACGAGTGCATACTTTAAAAAATGAAAATTTCACTTCAGCTGTGAGATCGACCAAAAAATACTTTTTGATCAAAACTCAGCTTTGCAAGCTGCGTGTTATACTTCGATCGAGCGTGTTAAGGGGTGTGTACCCTCGTGAAGGATATAGGGCGGTGACTCCCCTTCTAATGCATACTCGTAGTACTATTTTATCACTTGAAAAAGAAAAAAAATCCCTGGGGTATTCTTCCACTCCAGAGTGACTGGAGCCTATCCTGTAACCACAGACTTGATCATGCGAGTTAATGCGATAACAACAAGCAGGCAGCAGCACCAGCTGCAGCAGCTTCCCGCCCTCTGTTACAGTTATTTTCGAGGTAGATTCCGACACCCTCTTTTGGATATTCCATATTTCCATGCCTACGGAGTATGCATACAGGAGTGCACTGAAGGCCTGGTCCCGGGGCGTGCTATCATATGATACGATATCAGACGTGGTACCTGGGATACTCGACGGTGTGGGGTGTGGGGTATGGAGAAAAACACAAGTATCACAACACAACTGTACCATGGTATCAGCATGTTACGATCAATGTCGAAGCAGAGTATATCGAGGTTCGTAGTACACCTCGTGTGCAGCACCTTCGAGCAGCAACAAAGAGAGAGACGGGGGACGAGGAGGGACGAATTTTGCACACCTCGAACAGATCACATAGATCATATAGATACCCACAGATCCCATAGCTGCCGTTATGAGATATTGTGCAGGATTTATATAGATCCGACCCCGGAAGAATGTGCTAGATCATGCAGATCGTACGGCTCCCGCCCGGCAACATAAGCTAGACCATACAGATCGTCCTGAAATACCTAGATCATCGAGTGCGGATCGATAATCTATCCGACATATGGAACGTTGTCGCTACTACAGTATTTTCGTATTCTGACCTGCGCTCGTACTGCACCCATCTGCGAATTAGCGTTCTATTGCGTACCTGGTATTGCGCATGCCACTTGCTTGCACCACCTCTTGCGAGCGACTTTGCAGTTTTTAGAACAATTCAACCTCCGCAAAATTCGCACGGTAGATACTTGTATAGGTAGATAGGCTGGTGCCACCACGTATGATATGCAGCTGGAGAGAACGAACGGGCTTTTGAGGGCAGTAGACCTTACCACTCACTGGTGTTCGACACGATGGTTGACGCGCACTGTGTTAAAAATTGAAAGGATTAGTCCTAAACGTTGGTTGAGTTGGTTGGGGTTGGGGATAGGGTAAGGGTTAGGGTTAGTGGCAATCGTATCGTACACATCAGTGACCCTCGACCAGTGCCGAACAATTTGTAAGATGCACTTTTGGCGGGCTTCCCTGAAGAAGTTTGATGGTTAAAAAGTTGAAGGCCTGGCGTCGGTCTGCTATTTGCTCTCGCTCAAGCTTGTTTTTCTTCGTCGTATAGTAGTCGCTTGAAAATGTCCACACGTCGGACAGACCACCGATCCCTGCTTGATGATCTACTGTAGATCTTTCAGGGAAGATCTGTATGATCTAGCTTATGTTACCGAGTAGGAGCCGTACGATCTGCGTTATCTAACAAACGTTTCCAGGGTTGGATCTGTACTCTCTACTATACAGATCCTGCATAACATCTCAGAACGACAGATACAGAATCTACTGTAGTTGAACTATATGATCTATATGATCTACTGTAGATCATGATCTTTTCGAGGTGTGAAAACGTCGCACCCTTCGTTTGTTTGGTCGCTATACATGGGCCCATTGTACCATACCTGGTACGTATATACGTAACTAACGTTTAGTTGAGGGACGCAGCAGCTAAGGCAGCCGTAGTGTAAATGCCGAGTACTCATATGTACTTCGATTGATAGTGTACTGGATACAGGCAGTGTCTAATGATAGTGGCACAACAGCAACAGCAGCCGTAGTCTGAATACCAAGCAGGACTCTTAGCATTAATGTATTCATAGACCACTGACGTTGGAATACAGGCAGCAGTGGTGGCTCGGTCCGCGGTTGTCTGTTCGAAAGGCCCACAAAAAGCAGTGGTGGTGCAGCCGCCGTGTATCGGGCGTGGGTTACACGCCCATGCGCGCGCGGAGGGAGACGCGCAATGGGCTTGGTGTGCCGCGCATTGTTGGAATGGGCTGGATGTGCCGCGCGTTGTGTGGAATGGACGTCCTCGCTCACTTTTCAGAAAGCCACCGAGTGCAACCATCGCAACAACTACTGTGGCAACTGGCAACATAGACAGCCGATCAAACCTAAACGCTGTACGTTTACTGTTGCCCAAAACCTGAAATATATATCAACCAGCACTACCGATTCCCCCTTATACGTAGCAGGCACCAAGCGGTGGATAGCACGGCGAGCGTAATTGCCCCGCGCTTCGTGCAAGAAACGCCTGCCTCGTTGATGAAAACCCGACGTGCTCCGTCTCGGCATTGTAGGGTGTCAAGAGTCTATGGTATTAACAATACGGCCGTGCATGACAATGATTACCCGCCGCCCCCCGCCCCCCCGGTGAGACAGGAGTGGGATAAGAGGAGCAAAATGGTTTATATAACATATGGAAAACACGCCACCAGCGCCGAAATGTTGGACGCGTCTATATTACTATAGGAGTAGGAATGGTGCTCCGTCTCGAAAGGAGGGCGTGGTCACTGATCAAAGGGCAGTTGGTAAGGCGAGCAATAAATTAGTGCGCCCCTCCCCCCCCCCCCGGGTCTATCGTCCGCTATGCATGATAACGAGTACACCGCCCCCCCCCCCCTCCCCCCTGCCCCCTCTGTGCCTCCTTGTGCACAGCAAGGGGGTTGGTACTTCACGTGTTTGCCTCCTTGTGCACAGCAAGGGGGTGGTAGTTCACGCGTGTGCCTCCTTGTGCGCAGGAAGGGGGTGGTGGTTTACGTGTATATGCAAGCCGTGCGTATCTTGCAGACTGCGGCTAACGTTGAAACGAAATGCGCTCGGAAAGGGCCAACGTAGCTAGATGGCGTGCGAGGAGGAAAACAGCACTTTTGTGAGCTACTTTTCAGTTTTTTCATCCACATTGTACCCGGCGACCGCGACATCTCTTTCTTTCTCTTTTTCTCTCTCACCCGGCAGAAAATTATTCAACAATGGTTGTGAGTGTCCCGCGCGTGGGGTAGGGGTGCATTGCCCTTACAACATCAACTGCATCCAACGCCGAGCGCTTCTCAAACCTTTTACTAGGTGAAACATGAATCCAACACTAAGTCCAAGTATTTTGTCGCCAAAAACGCGGGTGTAGTTTCAACGGGATTAATCCATTTACTGCTGCAAAGTTCACCCCCCACTACTTTCAAGTGGTTTGTAACGAAAAACGTGAGTGCAGTTCGAAGGGGATTGACACCCCTGTTTCCAAGGGAAGAACGCCCCCTTTTATTTTCCATGTCGAGCTCCCCTTTGACGGGTCGCCCGTTCCGTTTTGCCTGTTCCGCCACCTTTTGCATTGCCTCTGCATTGCCGCTGTCGCTACTGTGTTCTCGGCAGGCGGTAGACTCGCTGGTGCAGGAGCTGTGCCAGGGACCTGCGGCGGATGTGACGACGGTGATACGCACAGCGTTGGAGCGAGGGTGGCGCTCTGATTTGCAGGTAGGTGTTCGTGTACTAAAGAAGGGAAGGAGGGGGGGGGGGAGGGGGGGGCAGGGGGGGGGGGAGGGAGGGAGAGGGAGGAAGGAGGAGGGGAGGGGCGGGGGTAGAAGGGGGGAACGGAAGAAGGGGAGGCAAAAAGAGGAGAACTGGGAGAAGGAAAGGGGGCAAGACGAGAGGGATTTTGGGGGGAGGTGGTGCAACAGCGGGGTGTGTGTGTGGAGGAAGAGGAGGAGGGGCGGCGGAGGCATAAGAGGGAGGGGAGGAGGAGAGGGGGAAGAATAGAAGAAAGAAGATGAAAAAGAGGAGGAGGAGGGAGGGAGGGAGGAAGAGACGGGAGATAATGGGAGAGGAGCAGGAACAGCAGATGTGAACGAAGAGGAGGAGGGGCGGGAGGGGGGGCAGCTGCAGGAGGGGTGGTGGAGGAAGATGAAAAGGCATGGGAGGAGGGGGGGGGCAGTACGAGGAAGACGAAAAACAGAAGGAGAGGCAGGGGAGGGGGAATGAGGGAGGAGAGAGAGGGAGAGGAGCAGTAAGAGCAGGGGTTTGTGTGCAAGAAAAGGTGCAGAACGAAGAGGCTGAGGAGAAGGGAAACGAGGAGGGGAACGACGGGGGCAAGAGGAGGCAGAAGCATGCCGTAAAACACGCCGTAAAATGCACCCCCTTGGAAGAATTTCAGAACCAATTTTCGCCAAAAACCAGGGAGACACAGACAACGAAAACGACGGCTTTGGGACGAAAACGACGGCTTTGGGAAGACCTCCTCGAGATGGTTCCATAGATGCGTCGCTCGGCGTGTGTGCCCCCACCGGTGTCGAGAGAATGAAATCTGAAAATTCGTCAGAGAGGGGGTGTTATCTTGTTCCGTGTTATGGGGTGGGAAGGGGGGGGGGGGGGAGGTGCTCATTAGTTGCTTGCCTTGGCCTTTTGACCGTTGACCACGCACCCCTGACGCATGCTACGGTAAAGAGGTGTACCTTTTCGGTAAAAGGTGTACCTTTTCGGTAAAAAGGTGTATCTTTTTTTGTTCTGAGGCTCCTTACTTGAGGAGCTCAATACCTTTCCTGACACAAAAAAACTTACTTTGGGTACGCCTGAAAGATCCACCCGGTGATCAAACCCATGACCTAGGCATATCGTATCAGAAAAGCATATCTGACTGCGAAACAGGTTGTCTTTCCGACGGTTTTGGGTTGGGGTGGGTTAAGGAGCCCCGTCATCCAGAACAAAAAAATAGCCGAAAAGTGTCCCCTTTCGAGACGGAGCACCGTTCCTACCACCACTAACAGGGGGGAGGGAAGATTGGGGGGAAGAGGAGGAGAAGGAGAAAGGAAGGGGAGGAGAGAGGAAGAAGACGAGGACGGAAGATGACGGAGAGGCAGAGGGGTAGGGAGAGACGAGCCGTACGAGGCGGAGGGCGGGAGTTGGAGATCGAGGAGGAGGAGGGGGAGGAGGGAGGAGGGGGAGGAGGAGAGGGGGGGAGGAAGGGATGGGAGGAGAGAGGAAGAGGAGGGGGGGGAGGGGTCAGACCGCCGGGCTCCTCGCCGCGTCGGGGGGGTTGGCGCGATCGCAGCGTACGGAATACCTCGAAGGGTGTTGTGACCAGGACGAGACACTGTTCCGTTCGCTTCGCTTAGAGGTTGACCGACGTGATTTTTACCGTTTGCGTATGCCTCCGTGTCGGCCCCCTCGCAATCCATAGCCAGTTGCATGGATAGGCGCACAGAGCTGTATTGCAGGTATATCGAATATCCACATTTTGTCGTTGGCATATGTTAATAGCATGAAAACATGCATGCTGTACGGCGGTAGGTATATAGCGGAAAACGGCGTTGTCTCACATGCCCGTATTATGAGTGCACACAAATTGTTGGTAGCCAATATCCGTATCTTGAAAGTTGTACCATGAAAACACACGTGGGGGTACCTACCGTACCGTAGCCCCGGGCCAACGACCTACCGACGGCCGAACCCCCAACTTGCGGCAGGGCGCACTGAAAGACTTCGAGGCGAAGAAGAGCAGCGAGATTTCACGCGTATGTCACCGACACTACTCGGAGTTCATCGACAGCGTCGAGGACCTGATGAAGATGAAGGTCGACATGGTCACGCTCAGAGATCAGGTGGGAGGGAGGGAGGGGAGGGGAGCGGGGAACGGGGGGGGGGCAGGGGAGGAGGGGGGGAGACGGAGGGGAAGAGGGAGACGGCGGGGGTAAAGGAGAGGGAGAGGGAGGGGAAGGGGCGGGCGGGGCGGGGGGCGGGGGCGTGGCCGTGGGAAGGGAGTGGGGGGGGGGGGGGGCGACAAGGGGAGAGAGGGAGGGCAGGTTGATTGGACTGAGAAAGGGGGAATTGACAGGGGAGGGAGGGAGATAGGGAGGTAGGGGAGGAGGGACGGGGGGGGGGGGAGGAGAGGGGGGGAGAGGGAGGGGGGAGAGTGGGGGGGGGAGGGAGGGAGGGAGGGAGGGAGGGAGGGGGGGAGGGAGGGGGAGGGAGGAAGGGGGAGGGGAGAAAGGGAGGGGAGAGAGGGAGGGACGAAGGGACGAAGGGGAGGAGGAAGGGAGGCGGAAGGGGAATGGAGAGGGAGAGGAAAGAAGGGAGGGGTGGGGGGGGAGAGAGAAGGAAGGGGCAAGAGAGCCCTCTTCGTGGATACACAGATGGAAAAGGAAAGGAGAGGGTGGATATATGTATTGAGAGAGGTTCCAGGTAATTGCCAAGCTGGAAGGTAAACTCAGCGCACTTCTAACAGTTCAATGCAAAAGCTACATGCTACATTGTAATAGTATGTTAGTGGAGGCAATGAATTGCCGGCATACCTACGAGAGCGAAAACACAAGGCCGATATGTGTTCATCCTTCGGCGTTGACACCCTTCGGCTTTTCGTTGGCGTCGCCGGCAGGTGGTGGACCTGGACAGCAGGGTGCAGGCGACAGGGGGGTCGGCGTTGTCCACGGCCAAGGAGCTCCTGCAGCAGAGACACGCGACCCGGAATATTGAGGCGGCTTCGCAGGTTATCCGGCAGGTAAGCTAGGAATTTTTGTTTTGGTTTCATGTTTATCCTCTGGCAAATTGGTAAAAATAGACCAAGCTTCCACGTATGTGTCGTGTGTCAATTAGACTCGGTTGCCGAAACAACGGTGCTACAGGAATTGTTTTTAGGCACGAGTCTGTGGGAGAACGCCACAAGCCAGTCCCTGTTTTACCGGTTTTAGTGTGGGTTGAGGTTTCATGGTTAAGGGTACGGGTTTTAGTTGATTTTTTCACGTGAGGGTATCGCTGAGCAACTTCGCGGCAACCCAAAACAACCTCCACCAACAATACCTTTTTTTTTTTTTTTTTATCCTCCGGCGGATGGGGAAAAATCAAGCTTTAGCTCACCACACTTCCACGTATTTTCATACGCGTCGTGTGTCGATTTAACTCAGTTGCTTTTGCAGCCCAACGCTAGCTGGCGCACCCTTACCGATTTGATGTTTACCCCCCCCCCCCCTCCCTCCGCCCCCCCCCCTTGAAATATTATAATAGTTGGCCTCGGTTGGCACCGACGCTGTAAAACATTACATGTATATTGGGGTTGGCGTTGGTTGACAACGACCCTGTAAAACATGCTTCACTGCGTGAGCTGGACAACCAGGGCACCGTTTTTTTTTTTTTGGCGGTCACTGTGATGGTTATCGAGTTAGATCATATTGTGCGGGGTGGAGAACCCTAACTCCGCACAAGGCGAAGGGTCGCATCACGTAGTGTGAATATGGTAAGGCACCCACGTGGCAGTGACATGATAATACCCATTGCTGTCTCTGGAGTGGCCACACCAGAAAACGAAGTAACTCGTTGGCGCTGTAATCCATAAGCAAGAAAGTAGGCCCAAGGTGCCGAAGTCCGTCTTACGAGCGGTTCTTGGAAGGATACAGTTCACTCTTCATGCGACTCGCGGAGCACCTGACGGCGCTTCGCGCATGGTGCAAGCAATGTCTGCGTGGTTGGTGAAAACTCGGCGTGCTCCCGTCCCGGCATAGTAGGGATGCGAGGGTGTATGGTCATACGACTACGGCCATACACGAACTGAGTACACCCCCCCCCTTTCTCCCCCCACCCCCCCTGTGTGATGGATCAGTGCGATGGCGTGGTGAACATGGTGATGGATGCATTCGTGCACATCCACGAGGAGCGGTACTATTCTGCCCTGAACACAGTGGACCAAATTAATCAGCGCCTCGATGCCATGGATAGCGCTAAGTTTGCGTCGCAGCTGAGGAGATGGATGCCATCGCTCACGGTCATGATCAACAAGGCTACGAAAGAGGAGGTAAGAAATTGCCTCGATGAAGTTGATTGGTTGAGGGGTTGATTGATTGGGTTTGATTGGTTGCTTGGTACCTGGTGGGTGGGTTGATTGGGTTTGTTTGACGGATTGATTTTGATTTGATTGGTCGACTGTTACTATTACTAGTGTGCCTCGCAGCGGAGGAGGTGGATGTGTGGCCTACGGAGATGATCAACAAGGCGACGACAGAGGAGGTAGGTCAGGTTGGTTGGTTTGCTAGTTGAGTGATGGACTGACAGGCTAATAGCTCGACCTACAGGTTGATATGTTGAGACCGGCGTAATATGATTGGTTGGTTGGTTGGTTAGTTTGGAGGGAGAGTCATCGGTTGGTATTGCAGGGGAACATAATAATCAGAACCATATCTGGTTAGTCAAAATATGGGAATATATCATAATCAGAACCAGATCTGGTTGGTCAAAATATGGGAATCTACAGGTTTTGTGGTTACCACGGGTTCTGATTACTTTGGTCCTCCGTAATAGTGCCCAAAACAGGCTCTACTAAGGGGGAACATACAGCAGGTAGTAATCAGAACCAAATATGGCTAGTAAAAAACGGAGAATGTACAGGTTTTTGTGTTTTTCGCGGGTTCTGATTCCTTGGACATACAAGAGTTGTCATCAGAACCCAATACGGTTAGGAAAACCAGGGAAATAGACACAGTTTTGCGTATACCGTGGGTTCTGGATACTATGGTTCTCCGTAATAGGTTGGTCATTGGTGGGTGGATGGATTGGTTGATTAGATGATTGGTTGATTGATTGGTTAGTTGGTTGGTTGGTTGGTTGGTCGGTTGGGAGGGTGGTTGGTTGGTCGGTTGGCAGGTTGGTTGATTGGTGGGGGTGGGAGTGGGGGTAAGGTTGGAGGTGAAGTTGGGGTGGTGTGGGGTGGTGTGGGGTGGTGGGGGAGGGCAGGGGCGAGGTTGCTTCAGGCGGTTGCCAGAATGTGATACGTAACAGAAAATGGCACTTAAGAAGAAGGAGGAAAATCCAGCGGTGGGTCTCGCGGGTACCCCCACTCCACCTCCTGTTCATTCCCTACTCCCCCACAAAAACAGATGTCTCAGTGGCTGGTGGACATCCGAGAGGTGTCTTATAAGATGGGCGGCGCCGCGATGCGACGGTACACCAAGATTCAGGGCGCCTCGACGGAGAGCGGGGCGGGGCTCGAGGGGGACGGAGGCGGCACGCGCAGTCAGGCGATGATGACGCACAGCGTTAGGTTTCTGCTTCGCCTCGGGGATCTGCTGGGGTGCAGCTTGACCTTGGACGATGATGAGCTGGAGGATTGCGTCCCCGAGCTGCTGCGGGGCCGGCCGGAGGATAAGGAAGCGGAGGTGATATTTCGGGGGTTGGGGTTTGTAATGAGGCGGGGAAGGGGAGAAGGGGAGAGGGAATGGTCCAGGGCGGGGAGGAGGGTTGTTGGTGCAGGGCGGGAGTAGGTTGAACGGTTGAGGGAAAAGGTCTAAACAATCGGGGGGGGGGGGGGGGGAGAGGAGGGGAGGGGGAAGGGTAATGGGGTGTGGAGAGGAAGGAGGGACTCGCTATCATGCACCGCTGTAGTCTTCAAATCATCGACCCTCGTATCCCTATCAAGCCGGGGACGGAACACGTCGGAGTTTGCACCGACCAGACCGGGGGTAGGGGACAATGGTTCAGGGAGCGAGGAGGGGGGTGGGAGAGTCCAATGGTTCAGGGGGGGAAAGGTTAATTTTTTAGGTGGGGAGGATGTACTCGTTGTCAGACGTCACCGTAGTCTTGATGCCATAGACCCTCGCACCCCATCGTGATAGGGCACGTCGGGTGTTCGCCGACCAGCAGAACTTGCTTGCACCAAGCACCAAGCGCCTTCTTTCCTCTCATTTTCTACCTTCTCAACCCTCCCCCCCCCCTCCCGCCACCCATCCTCCCTCCCGCGCCCCCCCCATAGTACGTCTCCTCAACTCCCTCTGACCCCCCCCTCCCCTCCCCAATCCCCCTCCCTCCCTCTCGCCGCCCCCCCATAGGAGAAAGCGTTGGACCGATTAAGCGACCACCTACACCCCGTCCACCGAGCGCTTCACATCTTCGCTCGGCTGGGCATGCTGACCGACTTCAAAGCGTGGTACCTCGAATGCCGGAGACCCATGGCGGAGATGCGCTCGATGATCACCAGGTACGATAGCACAAAAGAGGAGCCCCGCAAAGTAGCGCCCCTTCTCTCTCTTCCGGCCGTTCGTTCATCTATCCGGCTGTCCATCGTAGGAACCCCATCCGAATTCGTTCTTGCCTTTTTTCCATTCCCGTCTCCTCTCCTCTGTGTCCCTTGCAGAGACATCGACAACCTCGACACGGAGGCGTTCTTGACGTACCTCCCGACCCTGGCCAACGGGGTCGGCGGCTTCTTCATCGTCGAGCAAACCCTGCTCCAGCAGGTGCGGCGCAACTTTTCCGCGAAAGAAGGGTGCGCGCAGTCGCGGCCCCTCGTTGGTGCTGTGCCTCGCCAGATTTCATTAACCGCATTAACCAGGACCACGCACTACCGGTATCCCGGGGTTATGTAATACGGTGCTCTGTAGGGGGGACTGCAACAAGCGATTTGTCAACGCACTAACGCGAGACCACGACTGTTGTATATAGATACCAAGAGTGATAACATGCACACACACTCACCCGCTAGGCGTGACACACACCCGTTAGGCCGTGACGAGCGTTTTCCACCGCACTAAACTGGGGACTCGCGCTACAAGGTACCGCACTAATGCGGGACCACGACTGTATATGGATAAGCAGGAGTGATAATATGCCCCCCCCCTGCCTTCGAGATTGTATGGTGGTAAGACTTTTGCCATGCATGATCTGATCCCCCGCCCCTTCCTTTCTTCGGGGCGGTACAATTCCTCGAAACGTGTACGGTACCTGCTCTCCTATAAGAAACCGAGATATCGGTCTTGGGCTAAGTTTATTATTAGGTAAAGGGTGTGTCGATCCTGGGCCAAGTTCAGTACAACAGCTGTCCATTTTCTTATTTTCGAATAACTATTTTCAGATGTGCCAGCTCTGTGAGTTCGATAAATGGCAATGGTCGATACTGATCTTTGCTAGCTGCGTGATACTCCGGGCGCGCGTTTTTACCGATGTAGTACTCTTAGATTCCCCGTATTATTTTAGGCTTGTGGCTGCCGTGGTTCTCTTTCTTATTAGAGGTCCGGCAGTGTATGATTTTGACGCGCCAAGCTGTGCGGTGCTTGCCGTTACCGGAATTCTACAACAGGTGGACCACCGAGAAGGATTGCTTACCCCCGCGCAGCTGGAAGAGTCCTGGATGCAGTGCCAGCTCAGCCTGAGCGGCCTTATCCAGGAGCATATGACAAGGCTCAGCCGCCCAGGACACTTCTTGCAGGTGAGACCTGGGGCACATGCTACTGCTGTGTGGTAGAGGTGCAGGCAGCGCCGTTTTCTCTTTTTCTTTTCTGAGGTACCCCGCTTGAGGAGCTTAAGACCTCTCCCGAACAAAGCTTTTTTTTTTTTTTTTTTTTTGAGAAAACTAGAAGGTGCTACAACTGTACCGTGTACCGGATGGGCACTTCGATGGCCTAGGTGTATCATGACGAAAATCGTGCAGGAAAAAAAAAAAAAAACGAGATTCCGGCGATTTTGGGTTAAGGAGCCCCCCGGCGTTCAAAAAACTTTTTTTTGTTTGCAAGAAGTGGAACCTCTATTGTGGCAGGCGTCCTGGGACAGCGCCCCCTGCACGCACGTTGGGACACGTGAGGAACAGGTAATGTATTAGGTGTTGATAGCTATGGTTGTACTCCTGAGGGGAGGGATGCGATCGTAACATCAGTTTTTTTCCACTGACACATGATGGGATACGTGAGGGACAGTAGGAAAGTCAATATCAAATTTTAGATGAGGCGTTCTGTTAGAGCGCGGCGAGGGGGGGGGATAGGGACGGGGTGATGGAGGAGGGGTATGGGGTTTGTTTGTTTCTGGGGGGGGTTCTGGTGCTGGTGCTGATTACGATTGTTGTTGCTGTTATCGCTACCCTGGTGTTGATGCTGATGTAGGTGCTGATTATGTTGTTGCTGTTGTTGCTGTTGCTGGTGGTGTTGCTGTTGCTGGTGTTGTTGCTGTTGCTGGTGGTGTTGCTGATGGTGTGGTGTTGTGTTGTTGCTGTTGCTGCTGCTGTTGTTGCTGCTATTGTTGCTGCTGCTGTTGTTGCTGCTATTATTGTTGCTGTTGATGCTGATGCTGACATTGCGTTTTTCTGCGATAATGCGATTTGAGCAGGTGAAGGAGACGGTGCTAGCCCTGGTGTCGATGATGCACGACCTCAAGATGGACACCCACGTTCTGATGAACCTCGTGCGGGCTCTCGAGGACCCCTTCAGAAAACTCGTTCTCCTCGAGTTCGAGAGGGATTGCCAGCGCATCGTGCAGGCGGAGACGTACCAGCCGCTCGAGATTCAGGTGAGGGAGGCGTAACGGGTTGCACTTTCTGGCCAGAATATTCCCGATTGATGGGGCGGGACACCTTAACCCCTTTTGGTAGGGCTTCAGAGGGATAAAAATTGACGGAAAAAAATGACGTTTCCAGAAACGGTCACACGAAGCAGCCCGGGGGGGCCAAGAAGGGAAGAGGGTGTGTTCAAGGCGTAAAGGTAGGAGCTAGACGACCGCACGCGCCGCATTCTGATACTATTAATAGTATAGTGTTGCTGCAGACTCTTCCTAGACGGTCAGTCATATCGAAAAAATATCTTTGTTTTTGGTCTTAGATGATCGGGCCTTAAAAGGGTTTAAGTTAAGTGAGGAAGCGCTTTCGAGCCCTTTTTGGCCAGAATATTTCACACGGACGGGGCGGGGCTCCTTATGTGAGGAACTGCGCAATGCGGTATTAAATAGCAACATAATTGCTGTTTGCATAGTAGATGGAATGAGCAAAATATGAAACAAAAAAAAAAGAAATGCCATGGTGGGGGTTAACACCCACGATATAGACAAAATCTTTGCATTCCCCTGTCTTTCTCAACACCATGTTTGGTCCTGGTTTCTGTTTTGCCCCGTAATACCACTAAGCCATAGCCTTTTTTTTTATGTGTCAGGCTTCGCCTACGTTTTTTTTCTTCTCATGGGCAGTTGTTGGGGTGACTCTAGTAGAGTAAGCTCCTCGAACGAGGGTCTCCTACCATAACAGAGGCATCGAGGCCACGCTTGAGGCGGGAGTGAAGGCGTTTCCTAGGCGGGCGTCGGCGTTTTTTTTGGGGGGGTCTTTTGGTTGGGTTCTTAGTTTTTAGTTTTGGCGTTCGAGTTTTTTCCTGCGCCGCGCTCTTATGTTTTTCGCGTAAGCGATATTTTTTCTCGTGCTTTTTTTTTTTTTTTTTTTTTTTTCCCCTTTTTATGCTTGTATCGTGTTGTGTTGTGTTTTTTGCAGACGCGAGACGAGTTCGACACCCTGATAACACCAATGGGGCTTGACAAGGCCGACAAAGCTCCAGCTGGTCCTGGAAGCGAGGAACCTTCTCGGTTCATGGATGTGAGTTGTCATTTTATGGGCGCGAGTTATGGGTTTGTGAATGTGGACTCTGTTTATGAATGTGAGATCTCGGTTTATGTTAGTTCTCGGTTAAAGGATGTGAGTTCTCGGTTAACGGGTGTGGATTCTCGGCTTGTGGATACCCTGCGATGAGGTATCGGTTAATGGAGGATGTGAGTTCTTGGTTTGTGGACGTGGGTGGGCGAGGCTGACGGCATGCACAATGTTAACCCGATATAGAGCTGTGCACACGTGGTTGGGTACAAGGTACTTGGAACACGTCTGCTACGGTGACGGTGCACCAACCATTCATTTTTTTTTCTTCTTTCTGAGGCTCTTGACCTGTTGAGGAGCGCTCTATATTGTACCCCTTTGAGGCAAAAAAAGCTGATTTTGAGCAAAAAAAAAGTGCAATCCGATGGCCCAACCTGTGGCCTAGGTTTACAAGAAAAATATATTTGACAAATAACCACGCCATTCCGACGATTTGGGGTTTAGGAAGCCCCGTCAAAATAGCCGTATGCCATTTCGACGATTTTTGGGTTTAGGAAGCCCCGTCATTCAGCAAAAAAAAAGTGTCGAAAATAGCAAATAGCTCCGATATTCTTCATAGTGTCAGAATTTGTGTGGGATGTGTTTCGCGCGTCTATCGGGGATAGGGCGTGTGCATCGGAGGGGAGAAAGAGAGGTACGCGCGTTTACCATGCGCGACCTTTTGCCTTTTGGGGGGCAAAGCGTAGAGAAGGAGATGTGTACCGTATTTGACGACACGCAGGATAACGCACGTACCCTTCGGACGAGTTGTGCTGATTTTGCTTGGCAACGGGAGGTAGTGCAAAACACATGCTACTGCTGTAGAGGTGGGTGCACCCTTTTTTTTTTTCTTTTCTTTGAGGGGGCTCCTCATGTGAGCACAGCTCTCGCATACCTCACCCCAAAATATATGCTCTAATTGAAAAAATATTAGCCCAAATCGATGAACAATCGATCTCATGGCCATAGGTGCACAACGAAAAACGTTGCGTTTTTTTAAGACAGGAGTGACGTTCGTCGACGATTTTGGGTTAATGTCTTTTTCAACTGGAAACTCGTGTTCGGGGACAAAATTACTTGGATTTAGTATATGGAGGGGTTTGGGGGCTCTAAAGGGGTAGAGAAGCTCCGTCATCCAGAAAATACGTCACCCCCCCCCCCCCCTAAGAACTATCTACCTCATCGCAAGCGCCCAGCGATCAGTCTCGTCTACGGAAATGTCTCGACGAGATCGTCCCCAACGCCGCCATTTTTATTATCGTGTATCCCTCTTTGTTATGGAGATAATGCGCCGTGAAAGTTTATCTCAGGGGGCGTGTTACCTTGCAAGTTATATATATATAATGCTATAAATAATTATATCTACGTGTAGGTACTTTAGATATTGGCAATTACAGATGAGTAATAGACGAGTATAAGTAGCTTTTAGGTAACCAATGGCGAATAGTATTGTACTCACCAGGTACCAGGTGTACTGTACTATATGTGTCCCCGTTTTGCCAAGATGTGAAGGTGTTTTTGTTGCGGGCGATCCGATCCGAAAATATGTCCTCAGTTAGTTGACTATGCGTCGACGTCTGATGATGTTACACCTTTTTCATGACAATACGAGTCACCACGGCTTGGCCGGAAAATCGTAGAGCATATATTTCTGTTACGCCCTGCGGGTGTGTTGGCTTGCATGTTATACAATACCAGTTACCCACGGCTTTGTCCGAAAGTTCGCAGAGCGTATATACCGTCACGCCCTGCGAGTTGAGTTTATCTGGGTTTTGTATCGTGGTGATGGTATGGTAGGGGCGGTGATGGTATGGTAGGGGCAGTGATGGTATGGTAGGTGCGGTGATGGTATGGTAGGGGCGGTGATGATGGTGATGTGGAAGGTGGTAGTTTGTTGGCGGTGACGTTGATGATAGAGTGGTGGCGGTGGTGATGGCTGAGATAAGGGATTATAGACAGCAGTGGTGTAGATACGACTGATTGTGATGGCGGTGACGGTGATGATAGAGCACTGGTGGTGGCGATTATGACGGGGGCTGTGCTGGTGATGGTGGGATGCTTGCAATCGTGCACGAGAGTGTGGAGTTGGCTGTGACGATCCTAACCCAATGTGTTGCGAGGAGCAAAGAAGCCGAGATAGCAAACACGACACCGAAGAAAAACAGCAAAAAATACAGGCCATCACAATTCTAATATTCTGCACCAGTATGCGAGATGAGCTATGTAGGAGCATCGCCTTGCAGCACTAGCGACGCTAAAAACATCCCTGTTGCTGTACGTCTCTCGCCGTCTCCTACAGATGAGTCGTCGTGCGTTGCCTTCGGAAATAGGACGTGACGTTGGGCATGAATACATCAATTATCGCAAGAGGCCCTCGAGAAAATCTTGGACACATACATCTATGCAAAACAGCGGCTGTCACGACACTTCACCCCTTGAGAACTGCGTCCCTTTTTTTTTGACAAACTACGTTGAAATAGAATAGGATCATTTTTGCAGCATTTTAATTACTCCCACCGCCGAAAATACTCCGCTTAAAAAAGGTGATCGACGACTCGTTCTACTTCGGCGTGGAGGAAGAGGAGGAGACGGACGACGCCCAGCAGTTCCCGGCAATGTACCCTTTCTCCGCGACCGTTCCCGAGATAGGCTTGGCGCTGCTCAAGGTGCGTTACTCGCCACCGATCAGGAGACCGTGTTTGTCCCCCCTCTCCCCGCTGACACATTGTTTCTTTCTAAATGTACGAAAGGCCTACTGGTATGACAGAGTATGGAAAAACGGGTCGTGGAAAAAGTTGTTAGAAACTGGAATCAGAGGAAAGATGTGGAGAAGGATGAAAAATACCACGGAATGTGCTCAAAGTGCTGTGATGCTGGGCGGGGAAATATCGAACTACTTCCCATGTTGATATTTTACAAGGAGTGGCACAGGGATGTACGTTATCACCCAATCTGTTCAAGGTATATATTAGCGACATGATAGTAGCAGTTGAAGCAGCAAAGCAGGGAGCCACCGTGGGGGAAGACACGGTGTCGGGGCTGATGTTTGCGGGTGCTTTCTTGTGGATATCTGAAACACCCGAAGGACTGCAAAACAAATTGCGAAGGCGCTAGAATACATTAGTAAATTGAGAGTGACAGCGAACGTAAAAACATGCGCGGTACGACGTAGTTGCATGTAACGAAGATAAGAAGAACCCGGTAACATCCAAATGGAAGTGGGGGGGAAATGAACTACCGATCGTAGACCAGTATACATAGCTTGGCACAGATTACTCAAAAGACTGCGCTTGGGACGCGCATATAACCAATGTAATAGGAAAGGGTGAATCACATGTAGGCAAGATGGATGCGATCCTAACAGACTTGCACGTTGACACTAGAATCAAAAGATGTATCCTGATAAATATGGCTGTGCCAAAACTAGAATATGCAGAAGCATGGGAAGGAACAAGGAGTCAGCAACACAGCTGAAAACAGTACAGATGTCAGCAGCCGAACATACTAATATGCTCAACTACGGCGAGTAATACAGCAGTACTAAAGGGCAGATATGGGAATGTACCCACTTCAAACAAAGAGACGTGTTGAAATGGCAATATCAAGTAAGGAACATGCCAAAGAAGAGGTTGCACCAGCAATAATAGTTGATAGGGCTGTATGGGAGAAAGTACAAAAAGGGCGAACTGGAATAAGGTGGGATGGCGTATGGAGAGAGTATGAAAGGACCTAGGGGGAAACCAAGACTGCCCATAGAGAAGTTTGGGGGATACAAGACAGAAGGAAAATGAAGGATAGAAGAGGGAAACTAGCGCCAAGAAAGATGGTGAATGAAGAAGAACATTTAGATATTCACGGGGTGTAAAGAGAGATTGAAATTGTATCGTGTGTGCGCGGCTCAATGGACCACGCCCATTTTCGTGTAGGGACCCGGACCTGCCACAAAGAAGCAATAGGTATACCAGTAGTCGGATAAAGGGGGAGGGAGACGCACAGAGCTGGCTTTTGTGGCAATGCAGACGAGAGCAGAGCCCACATAGTGGGAGAATGTGAACTGCACAAAGAGGAACGGAATGTGTTGCAGCAAGAGATGAGGAAAACAGACCGGTGTGGCACTAGATTAGATAGTATCGAGAAAACGATCGCTATACTATAAGACAGATGGTGGCCACAGACGGCCGAAGAGGAAGGAGATAAAAACTGCAACAGTGTTTATATAATATATGGAAGAAACGTACTGAGCGCCGAAATGTTGGAGGTGTTTCTGTTGGGAGTAGGAACGGTGCTCCGTCTCGAAAGGGATGCGTGGTCAATGGTCAAATGCCCATGTCAAGCAACGAATGAACGAATGAGTACGCCCCGCCCCCCCCACCCCCCCGCCGCTGGCGCTTGAGTTAATCGTTCTGCCTTTGGCCAGCGTGCTACCGCTGGTGTTTCCTCGATGACGTTGGTGCCAAAGACGCAAACGTTCATGTTTTTTTGTTGCTTGTTGTTTCGCGTTTTTTCTCCTCCCCTTCCTTTTCCTTTGCTTCTCATCCCGTTCGTGATCCCCTTTTGTTGCTTGACTGGACCGGGACGGAATGCGCGGCGGCTCCCGCAGATGTCGGCGCTTGTGGTGACCTTCCTGTCCCACCTGGAAGTGCCTAGTGCCGGCGCTCTGGTGTTCAAGTCCCTTCGGAACGGCACCGTGGTAGTGCAGTCGCTGATGCTGGACCAGCTACACGATGCGGAGAAAGACATGCACATCCTCAAGGCTAGCCAGATTTCCGTCAACAGCGCGGTGAGCGGACGGGCGTGTGTGCTGGTGTTTCTCTCGCGCGGACGGACAGACGGACGGACGCGTACGGCATAAGACTATAGGGGTAGCGCGTTAGTTTTGGGAGGATCCTCCCCCAGGGAGCTCTATAATTCACCCAACAACCGATTTTTGAGCGAGAAAAACATTTCAAGCCCTTTTGAGGCCCATGCATTTCGACCAAGAGAAGCGACGAGTGCGTTATTTTCCAAGCGTCCAGGAAGAGCATCAAGCAAGTACGAGTGTTACCGTGCTATGATACACCGTGTCGCACAGCTTCTTACATGGATGGTTTGGTTCGGACGCATCCCTTACTCCAGCGGCCCGGATCGCTTCGTGTGGCGGATGCTGTAATTTTTTATTTTCCGACATTTTTTCCATCTGAATTTCCAAAGCTTTAAGGCTGATACACAATCCCATGGACTATTAATAGATACATCCAACAAATCCCCCCGTAAAGTGCAGATCGGATGGAAATACCAAGGATTTTCGCGAGTGGTACATGTTTGGGGCCAAAAGGGCAAAATTCCTGCCACGGCTTGGCTCCGCGAATGTTTTTCGGTATTTCTTCAGGGGCGCCGTTTCTCTCTGTGTAGACATTTGTTGGAATTGGTGGGGGGGGGGGGGGGGTTGGAAGGGGGGGGGGTCGTTTCATGTGTTGTCGTTGCCTTTGCTGCACCGTTGCCTGATGACTAACGGACACCACCTAATGCCGCGGTGGCCACCATCACCGCCACTGCGACCGCGGCAGCGACAGCCATGCGCGTTCGTTCCTGCAACAACCATCCGGGTTTTTGTCAAGCAACGTGCGTTTTGTGCCAACCTGCGGGCGTTTCGGTCAACCCAAGCTCATTTTTGTCAAACCTAATCTCGTTTTTTCCAGGCAGCTCGCTTTTTCTTTTTGTCAACCAATGCGCCTGAGGTGTCACTCAACGATATTTTTATGTCAACCAACAAGGCACCTTTTTGTCAATACCAAACAACAACCTGCATTTCGTCGAAAACAACGCACACATTGTGCGAAAACAGCAGCCTGCTTTTCGTCCGAATGAACCAACACCGCGCGTTTTCTTTGTTGCCGTTCCCGTTTTTTCGGGGTCCAGGAACCTCGCGAAACCCCTGATGTCAACCAACGACGCACATTCTGTCATAACTTCCAACAACCAGCCGTCAACACCAGCCGACGCCGCGCGTTTTCGTTGCGGTATTTCCCCCCGTTTTTTTCCTCGTCCCAGAACCTCGCGAAACGCCCGATGTCAACCATCAACGCGCATTCTGTCAAACATGCCGACCTGTATTTTCATCGAAATCAGACAACAAAAAACGCGCCTTTTCTGTTTGCTTTGTATTTTTCTTCTTGTTGCCGTCGCAGAACCTCGCGAAACTTCCGGTCTTCTTGGCGTCCGCGTTGTGGGACGTGCTGGCGGGCATGCAGTTCGGGGATTTGGCGTGGGGGGGCAAGTCGTCCAATACGGATGGGACGGCACCGGAGTGGCTCCGCATGTCGGGAAAGGTGAACGAAAAATCTCCGGGTGTTTATATCGTGGGTATTCCTGTTGGTTGTTTGGTTGGTTGATTGGCTGGTTGGTTGTTTGGTTGGTTGTTTGATTGATTGGTGGTTTGGTTGTTTGCTTGGTTGGTTGGTTGTTTGGTTGGTTGTTTGGTTGGTTGTTTGGTTGATTGTTTGTTTGGTTGTTTGGTTGTTTGGTTGTTTGGTTGGTTGGTTGGTTGTTTATCGGGTTGGCTGTGTGTTTGTTTGGTTGGTCGTTATGTGTGTGTTTTTTGTGGGTTGGTTGGTTGATTGATTAAGGTGAGTAACACGAACGGGACGTCGCCAGAGTGGCTGCACATGTCGGTAACATAAAAAGAAAGTCCGGGTGTATTTACCGTCGGTACTGGAGTTGGTTGGTTGTTTTTTGGTTGGTTTAATTAGGATGGTTGGTTGTTTGGTTGTACCAGGTACGTCCAGACGCAAATCCAAAAATACGTACACGCGTCAAACACTAGGAGCAAACACGCACACCTCACACACGCACTCAGGCACACACGCACGAACACACGCGCGCATGTACGCACCCGTATTGGTTGTGTGTGCCAGATACGTTCAGACGCAAATCCAAAATACATCCACGCGTTAAACGCTACAGCAAATACGCACACCTCACGCACGCACGCACGCTCGCACACATACGCGCACGCATGTACGCACCGGTACCACTACACGTGTTAATATGCGCGCGTTTGTTTTTGGCAGGTGCTGGAAGACATCAGCGACCGCGCCCGCGACCTTATCTTCGAGCTGGTCCGAAGCAAAGCAGACGACCTCCTTGCCGGGATGGAATTCGTGAACTGGGAGCCGACCTCCATGCGGAGGCAGGCGCACCCGTACGCGGACGACCTAATCAACTACCTCCGCGTGACGTTTATGAACCTGGCCACCCTTCCTGCGAGCATCCGTGAAGCCGTGCACTTCACGTGCATGACGCATGTGTGCAACGCTATTTTGGAACAAGTCACTGGGCCCAATGTGAGTTTTGTTTATTTTTCTAGAGTAGAAGGTTGGGGAGGGGGGGGTAGTGGCGGTGGTGGCGGTGGCGGCGGTGGCGGCGGTGGCGGCGGCGGTAGTCGTGATGATGGTGTTGGTGTTTTTGGCGGTGGTGGTGGAGGTCGCGGCGGTTGTCGTGGACGTGGAGGTAACGGTGGCAGTGGTGGTGGTATCTCTCGCCCTCGACTTCTTGGTCAGGCGCGTGAACGCTGCTTGTACCTCAGGTCATATAATCTTACATTTATCTTGTTCCCTGATTTGGCGACTGCTACAGATAATACGACGGCGAGATAGATACCTTTCGGTGCAGTTCGAAATCAACAGCGCTTCTAGCGCGCAGGGTTGTATGTTTGCGCCCTACACATACATCACAGACCGCAGTAGTAACATGAACTGCCGCCCTTTGGTACCGTTTTTTACCCGGTCGCACTTTTTTGTTGGTTCCCGCGTGCCAGCGACCACTTAAAACTACCGACCAGGCTGCATAAACGCAACTTTTCCGGCGGTATGGACGAAACTGCCGTGCTGTTGTACCCTGGGTGGGGCGCTTTTTTTTCGTCGCCGCGCGCTGGTTGTGGAACGTCCATGTCTCGCCGTGCCTTAAGTTCTTCGAAAAAACACGCTTTTGGGGAGAATCAGCTTGAAAAATAGATTTATTTTTAAGATGGGAAAAGGGTTGAGGCCAGCAGACAGGAGTACAACTGCTGTGAAAACGTCTTTGCCCTGTCCACCTTTTTCTAAGGTGAAGAAGCAGGTGCGAAAGCGCCGGTTTTGGCCGTTCCCTTCCCGCCGCCCGAGTGTTCCCGTTGTGAACACGAACTCCCGGACAACATGGAGTAAGGTGCTTGAACATGCCTGACGCCAAGGATGCAGTAGGGGGGGTCACTTTTGGGGGCTATTTTTGCAGCGGCTCGAGGTCACTGCGAGAGTGACTCCACTCCCGTATTACTTAGCCGTTTTAAGGTTTAGTGCTGTTATACCTTTTCCGTATTAGTGCGCAATGGAATGGTAACCTACGCTGCGCCAAAAACATCGCCTGGAGTATTATCGCCCGTGAGGTAAATTGTCACTCGCGCGAGTGGCTCACACTCGGTAGGGAAAATGGGGAAAATGGGGGTACCCCCCCCCCTCCCCCCTGTAGCCTTGGCCTGGATATACATAGAAACCCGCACAAGGGGTGTGTAATAGTATGTAGCTGTCGCTCGAAACTCACGCAGCGGGGTACATGTAACTGTGGTCAGCTTGTTGTGTGCGTTGGTGCTCGGTGGTCGGCAGTTGTAATAGCCATCTGGAAAACATTCCCGTTTTTCATGGGGTTCCCTCTTTTTTTTTCCATCTTGTTTGAGGGTTCCCTAAGGTGAAGGGTTCCCTACTTTCATGGGTTCCTTGTTGTTGAGGGTTCCATACCTTTTTTCGGGTTCCCTGTTTTTACGGTTTCCCTGTTTTTATGGGTTTCCTTTTTTTATGGGTTTCATATTTGTATGGGTTCTCTATTTTTAAGGGTTCCATAGTTCTTGGTGCGGTTTGAATTGTAAACTCGATTTCCCTCGTTATTGGATATGGACCCATGCAAGGGGGTAATACAGGTGAAGAGGTGCTGTCTTCGCAGTTTCACCGCCTGCTTGCAAAATAGTTCTCGAGCAGGAGAGCGCGGACGATTTGTTGCGTGTTTTTGTAGCCGATTGCTGTTCGTATTTGTCCGATGTCGGGCGACGGATTTCTGCCGGGCAAGTCTTGAGCCGCGCAGACTGCTGTGCTGTGCGTTGGCATAGATTCCTGGCACCCCTGCCAGTCACGGTTCTGTCTTTGCCGATACTCGTTTTTGCAGTGCGTTCGCCCTGAAAACGTTTGTTGCAAGCCCTCTGTTTTTGTTGTGCGTGAGCCTACGGTTCTTGGCTCTTTCAGAATTACCCCCACGTTTGTGGGTACAAATCACTTGAGTTTCAGTGTGGGATAGTTTTTCGCTTGCAGTTCTTAAGAAAGGTTACAAAGGGTAGCCCGGGAGAGGGTTGCCGCTGCTGGCCAGTAGTGACAGCAAGGACATAAATTGGCACTAACCATGTGTGTGCGCGTGTTAGATGCTGCCATTTTTTTTCTTTTTTTTTCGTTTTCTCGATTTCGCCAGCAAGGTATGGTCTCTCTTTGCTTGCGACTTTCGCCCCCCCTTTCCTCTTCTCGGAAATACCTGGTATACCGTGCCGTATATAAGGCCGCCCCGAGTTCTGAAAGCAACGTTTTATACGTATGGTGTTGTTGTCCCTCCCCAAAAGAGAGCGCTGAATCAATTTTTCATGGCCCCCGTGTTTGATTGTCCCCGCGTAAATGCAGGTGCGCACCCTCAACGTCCTGGGGGTCCACAATGTGAGCTTGGACATCGCGGCTCTAACGGACTTCGCCGACGAGAGCGGAATCGGCACCTTGCGAGAATGTTTCGCCAAGATATCGCAGCTTGTCGACATCGTTCTCACGTAAGAGAAATGCATACGAGGATGATACACGATTTGACAATTCTGCGAATAGTACTAGCTCATTGCGGTAGAGCAGAGGAATGGAAGCGCGCCGCCGGAGGTTTCTAAGGAGCCGGGTGCTATTGTTACTAATACTACGGGCGTAATAAGCGATTTGCAAATGCTTCGAGTTATAGCTCTCGGTCCCGCAGCGTGAAGCAAGGGGACTGCGCCACCGGATGTTGCTTGCTGACAGGCTGGGTGGTGATAGCTCCGCGCTGTTTTTTTTTGGCGATTTGTTGAGCATAGCCTTTGTGGCCGAGTTGTTCTGGGTAATTGCGCCGCTACTGCTCTGTGCCTGGTACATGGTAACGTCAGCGGCAGCGGTAGTCGTACCCGCAAGTAACGTTTTTGGTGTCGGTCTGTATCCCAAGACTGTTCACCATCTCAGCAGTTAATGAATCCCCCCACCCCACCCCCCGCCTCCTCAACCTATCCCGCCCCACCCCACCCCACCCACCCACCCCAATCCTCTTCCTTCACGTTTTGTTTTGCTATAATGGCGGCCTTGACATGCACAGGGACAACCTCGATATGGCGACCGATCCGGCCCGCCTTGCGCTGGCCTACCCTAGGCTGGACGTGCGGCATCTCGAGACTATGTTGGAGAAGTACCGAGATCTCAGCCTCGCGGCGAAAATTCGAAACACCGTGGGCGACGAGGTGCCTCAAATAGACCCTGCAAGAGTGACGGCGATCCTCAAGCGCTTGAAACAGCAAGGGTGATAAGACGACGGCGATGACGATGACGACGACGATGAAAATGACGGTGACGACGACGGTAGCAGCGACAGCAGCGCAGCAACAGTAACGGCGGCAGTGCCAGCTGCAGCAGGAGGGAACACCAGTAGTAGCAGTAGCAGCGGCAGTAGTAGCGACACCGGCAGCGGCAGCAGTAGCGACCGCAGCAGCAGTAGCAGCAACAGCAGCACCGGCAGCAGCAGCAGCAGCAGCAGCAGTAGCAGCAGCAGCAGCAGCAGCAGCAGCAGTAGCAGCAGCAGCAGCAGCAGCAGCAGCAGAAGCACCAGTAGCAGTAGCAGCAGCAGTAGTAGCAGCAGCGGCAGCGGCAGCGGCAGCGGCAGCGGCGGCGGCGGCGACAGCAGCAGCAGCAGCAACAACAACAGCAACAGTAGCAGGAACAACGCCAGCAGTATCAGCGAAATATGGTGGAGAACATTAATGCTGATAGACTTGCATACTGTTGTGTGTTGTTTTTCTGTATTTTCGTTTCGTGCTTTTGTGTTACTGTGTTTTTTTTGTTGCGATCGGCAAGGTCGCGATGGACAGTAGGTGTATATATCACACCGGATACCGGTGCACTACTTGTAGGATGGTATTGCTGCAGCTTGTCGAGAAGCTAAGTACCGGTCTAGCTGGACGGGGGGGGGGGCTGTGTTGTGTCGTTTTTCAGGTTGGGTGATACTACTATAGCTTGTGGAACAGCTGAATGCCGGACTAGCCGGGCGGGCGGGGAGGGGGGGCGTGTTGTTTCGTCTTTTGAGTTGAGTGGTACTGCTGTAGAGTGTGGAAAAGCTCAACACCGGTCTAGCTGGGCGGGGGGAGTGGCGGTGTTGTGTCGTTTTTTCAAGGACTTTCGCGGGTCGGGTCGCTTCTCGCGGGTCAGGTCAGGGTTAACCAGCCCGACCCGTAAAGTTTGAAGCCTCCTAATCCGACCCAACAAGACCCGTGTGATTTAGAACACCTCCTGACCCGACCCGTCCCGACACGACTCGACACGGGGGCGTTTGAAAACGCCCTGAACGAACCTGCGGGTCGGGTCATGCACCGTTAAAGCCCCTGTTATTGTTTGGGCCAGCCCGAGTGAATACGCGGGCTCTCATATGGCCTTTATCACGCCCGCCCGTGGACTGATAACGTCGAACACTAGGACTACTGCTGTTGGTTGGAAGTAGGTGTATCGTTACTTTAGTATAGAAAGTCATTTCCAATCAGAAAACTGGAACGCCATTCCGCTGTAGTGTCTGTGCTTGGAAGCTGTCGACGACTGGGGCTGTTGAAGAATGTTTGCGTGCAAGGCGAGTGGTGATGCCATGTATGTCGCCGCTATGTTGTCGGCACCATCCTTTGTGTGTTTGGGGTGGTCTGTCTTTGTTCTTATTTTTTGTGGGCTGTGACGATGATAGTGTTGATGACCTTGAGGGTTACGATGACGATGAAGACCATGCGAGCTATGATGGCAAGGAGGATGTTGGTGATAATTTTAAAGATGAGGGTTCAAGAGTAATATTTGTTCGTAGTTTTTGTCGGTCGGAGTTCGCGGTGACGTAGCGTCAAGTATGAGGTGACGCGGCGCGACGCAACGCAGTGCCCGCTCCATAATCGCGATTGTTTTGTCATGTTTGACAGTTTTTTATTTGCGTGGTTCGCGAGAACGCTACTGTGTGTGGTTTGCTCCCATTCTTGTTGCTGGCAAGTATGAGGAGAGGGGGGGTCGAGTAGGGTGGGGTTGGGCAGGGGGGTGGGGTAGGACGGGGTAGATGGGGGTGGGTGGGGGTAATATTATTTTACTCATGCGTTTGGGTGTTTTGCACTGCTTGTTTGCACCCCCAACCCATTAGCGAGAGGCATGACCATGTGATGTGTAACATGTTTTGGGTTCGAGACGACCGCCCCGGGAGTCTTACTACTAATAGAAAAAAACGCCTTCGCCTGTATGGTGCGCCAAGATTTCGTCAAGCGAAGCAGCAGAAAACCGAGAGTCGCCTTCGACCGTAGAGCAGCGGCGTCTGGCAATTAACTACCGCCGCCGCTGCTGCCGCCGCGCGTGCGCGTCGCGGAATGTTAGGGAGCGACGAGGAAGGACAATTTTCTTGTAGAAAGTCGACATACCCCTCCCCTAGACAGTCGAAGGGGTTGTGTGTATGTGTGTGGGGGGTTATCATTCTTGGTTTGTAGAGCCAACAAATAACAGCGCTATGCTATTCATGTATGTATAGCAACAATAAATGTAACAACCGTATATCGTATAATGCAGACATGTAGCGTGTCAACTCAATAAAGAACAACAACTGTCATCCCATTCTGCAGTTCCCTGATACAAAAAAAGATGAGAGTCTGCCACCGACAATAACTCCATTTCGCGCTGCGCGCGTGCGGCCCACCTCCACACTGCGAAAAAGAGATATAAATCGGCACTCGGCACTCTTCGAACATCAACGCCCCGAGAAGACCTGGCCTAACATGGGGAAATACAACCTACAAAGGGAACAGCAGCACCACAAAAAGCGGACCCGGCGAAAAGTTTTCGACCTGTACAGCAGTAGTACGAGTTGACGTACTCGTACGTGCTACGACTCGTACGTGACCCGATACATCCAGATCTTATTCCGCAATGGAGCGCAACAATTTTTATTTTATTTTTTACACTTCTACTTTCCAGCTTCTGGACAAGCCGTGGTCACAGGTGTCGTCCCTTCTTCTCCCCGGTTCTTGCCTTCACTTTTTATCGCGCATAGGGTTCAGCAATCCTACTGCTCGTCGATTTTTCACCGAGTGTTGCTACGATATAGCGCCACGACATATCCACTGGATTCCCCACGATACTGCACACAACCCTAATTCGGTGCTCAGTGGTTTCCGCGCCCCGTCCACTTCCTCTTGTAGCCGGCATGCCCCTGCCTCCCGCCCGAGCGGCCGCCCGCGCCTTCACGCCCGCCTTGAGCGCCGCCGGATCCACGATGTTGCCCCCTCCCATTTCCACCCCAATGCCCCCCACCCCCACCCCTGCCTCCTCCACCCCAATCGCCACCCCCACCCCCGCCCCCACCCCCGCCCCCACCCCAACCCCCGCCCCCACCACCCCAACTCCCGCCCCCACCACCCCAACCCTCGCCCCTCCCACCCCAACCCCCGCCCCCACCACTCCAACCCCCGCCCCCACCACTCCAACCCCCGCCCCCACTACTCCAAACACCGCCCTGACCACTCCAACCCCCACCACCCCCACCACCCCAACCCCGACCACCTCCGCCATCCCCACCACGCCCTCTACCACCACCACCGCCACCTCCACCCGTCTCCCCTCTACCGCCTCGTTTTCCGCCCCCCCTGCCCCTGGGGTAGCCCCTGCCACCGCCACCACCGCCTCGGCCCCGCGCTCCGTCTATCTCCTTGCGCGCCTTCCACGTGGGCATCGCGGGCCCAGCGCGGGCGTCACTCACGCGTCCGCCACGGTCTGAAACTCCAGGTATCTCCGCGGCGTTTGTGCTTAGCTTTTTGGCGGCACCGCACCCCTTCGAGGCAAGCAGACAGAGCGGGCGAGGGAATGGGGGGAGGGTGCATCCTGATCATGTTACAATGTGTTTAGGGATGGGGGTTGGAAGGGGGGGAGAGGGGGGCGAGGTGGAAGGAGGGGCGAGGGGACGGTGAGGGAACTCATTTGTTGCGTGCCCTAGTCATTGAAGCATCGATTACACCAAATGGCCCGGGCTGCTGGGGAAGGGGTTCGTCCGAACAGCAGTGTGCGGAGCTGTACGATACGCATGCAGCATGTCGATACTATTATTGACAGTATTGCTGCGCGCTCGAAGCATATCGATACTAATAACACCACGGCTGCGCACTCGACCTACAGTAGACGCTTGATTAGATCGCACTCGTTCTTTTTTCTTTCGGTACAGATGGGTGCCAAAAGAGCTACCAGGTAGCTTCAGTTCGCCTTACGCACCTCTGTTATCCTGCGGGAGTGACACCGGGCTACTGACACTGGAGCCGCGAGGGCATCGCCTACCGTCAGCGTCAAGGGCTCGTCCAAGAGCGCGTCACGCTTCGCCTGCCACGGAATCAAAACATGGAGCCAAGAGGAGCAAGGTGTCACATATATTACCCGTCCCACTGGTGCAAGTAATGTCTGCCTGGTCGGTGCAAACCCGACGTGGTCAGTCCCGGCATGATAGGGATTTGAGGGTCTAGGGTCCTACGGGCTACGACCATGCATGATACGATGATTACACACCGTCTCCGCTGTGCCCACGCTTGATCCAAACCCCGCAAGGTGCACTCATAACACCGCAAGAGGCAACAAACACCGCGCGAACGGAAAATACACACAACAGTAAACACTCTCAGCACCAACAACGCAATGATCTCTCCCTGGTCACTGATCACGATCACTGTGCTTTCTTGCTGTTGTGTTTTTTTGCCTGCTTTTGTTATTCATGAGACTATAATATTCTTCTGCTCTAGACTTATTGGAGCGTAGCTTGTGACCGCGACCTAGATTACCGTAAACTACACAAGATAACACACCCCCGGTGATACATTTGAGCGCTTGAAAATACTATCACCGGGTGTGGTATCCTGTGGGGGGTGTGGTATCTTGTGTAGCCCCGGTGATAGAGTGCTGGTCGCGGCGACCCCCAGGGGGTGTGATAAACCAGGGGGTGTGATAGCACGTCCGACCACCCACAAGGTACATTTGGGGGTGTGATAAACCAGGGGGTGTGATAGCACGTCCGAACACCCACAGGGTGTGTTTGAGGGTGTGATAAATGAGGGGGTGTGATAAACCAGGGGGTGTGATAACCTACGAACACCCACAGGTCGTGCTTGGGGGGGGATGCCGAAACACTCCTTGTAGAGTTGAGCCGCTGCTGCTGAGGCGATGCGGGGGCTGTCATGTTGGTGCCTGCTGCTGTTGCTGGTAGATCAGCAGCAGCAGCAGGAGGACTCGTGGCAGGAGTCGCTTGTGTAGGAGAAGTGCGCTCGAGTTGAAAGAACGACGTGATCTGTGGCGCCTGCTGTACTGCTGTGGTCGAAGCAGTTGTCGGAGAAGCGGGGGCACTTGCAGAGGTATTCTGCTCTCCCTCGACGTTCATGTTCTTGGAGGTCTCCACACGGGGTGTTCCCCCCGCACACAGGGTGTGGTGTTGTGTGCCCACGGAGCAGATGTTCTTTGAGCCCGGTGGTAGAAAGGAGGGGGCCCGTGAATGTATGCGGCGTAACTAAAATTACCACCGGGGTGTGGTATCTTGTGTAGCCCCGGTGGTAAATCGATGGTTGAAAAAATGCGCCCAAAATTATCACCGGGGTGTCGTATTCTGTGGGGGGTGTGGTATCTTATGTGGGTGTGTTATCTTGTGTAGTTTACGGTATGGCCATGAGCCAATGTGACAACAACAATAATAACGAAAACAAAAACATCCACCACCACTGATCGCTTATCACGATCACTGATCGCGGGGTGCCGTACATGGCAGTGTACAACACACCCCGTTGGACGAATTTCAATGTCAATATTCCCGACGGCCGGTAGAGTACAAACACCGAGCGACGCATCTATGGAAAGATCTCGACGGGATCTTCTGAAAGCCGCCATTATCGTGTTTGTGTCCGACTGGTTTTGGAAGAAATCCACTCTGAAATGTATCACAGGGGGCGTGGTATACACTGCCATATACGGTAGGCGCGCTCCGAAAGCCTTCCAGCCCACCTTCAAGCCCGGGGGGAGGGCAACAGCTCCGTCGGCGCCGTCCCGGTTCGCGCGAAGTAACGACTGCACCGCAACGTCGCAGCGCCGCAGCAGCATGCGCCGCCGCAGCGCAAAGTCCGCCGCCAGCGCCGCAAGGACCTTGTCCGCCGTCACCCTCTGTGCGGCCGTCAGATTCAACCCTTGGAGCAGTGGTAAGTCCTCGTCACCGCCGCCGTTACCACCACCACGGAAACCGGCGGGTTTAGCCTTGGCAGCAGTCGCGGCCGTGGCTCGCTCCGTTGGGTTTTGGCCCTCTCCAGCAAGTGGCGGTAGCGCCGGTGTTTTGGCCGGCGCGGCTTCCGTCGCGCTTCCCCCCCCCCCTTGCCGCAACCACCTCTGCTGCGCCTGGTGCGCCTCAATGCACAGAACTTGCAGCTCGGAGCACATGAACCTCAGAGCTTCAGCCCTGCGTGTGTGTAGTGCACGTGAGAGTGTCCCACGCAGCGCGGCCAGCAACAATGCGTACACAGGCGTAAAACAGCAGTGCGGGAAGGGGGGTTGTTGCAGTAAAACAAAATCGGTAAACCATGCCTTCTCTCCACGACGTGACCGTGTAAAAGGCCACGGTTTATGGTACTCCGATGTAGGCCATAGATCTTGATCTATACAAGACTCGCCTACAGTAAGATCTGTGTACACTGCATATGGAGACGAATGTTGGTTCTGACAATTTCCAGCATCAGAAAATCTACCGAAAAGGGGTGTTTCGTCCCCATCTCAGGCTGAGATCGGGACAAGGTTTTTCTTCTCCAGATGTTGTCTCGACGTTAGGGCGCAAATTTGCCCCCGCGCGCACACACGCACAGAACAGCAGTAATTCGCCAAGATGCGGCAGCCCCCCGGGCCATTTGCCGAGCAGCTGCCGCTTGACCCTCGCGCACCTCGACCGCCATGGTCTGTAGCGTGCTGTGGCGCTGCGGCGCGTTTGTGTGTGTTTCGGCTTTTCAAAATCGTACAACCACCTCTCTGAAAAATGACAACGAATTTATTAACATTGCTGTTAGTTTCTGCATCTAGACTCGTCTTGACCATACACACTACTGCTGTTTGGAAATGTTACGTCGGCATCTTGATCTTTAGGCGGCGAAACGAATGTCAGGAACATCTGTGACCTGGATCGGGGTACCATAAACAATGGCCGTGTAACATGATATTTCATCTGTTACCTGCACCCACGTTCCACGCTTTCGGGGATAAACTGAACTACTTGGAAGTAGTGTCCGATCGTTTTTGCGGGCAAAAGGAGACGGGGGTGTCAAATGTAAAATGTTAAAAGCCCCAAGGGCAAAAAGCGGAGAGGAGACACGAGGATGCAATCCAGAATCAGCCAAGCAGCTCCAGTCAAGGACGGTTCACCTTTCGGCCATGCCGTTGCCCTGGCTCCCCTTGGCGGTAACTGGTCTTATCATACCGTGCGCAACGGCAACATCCACGATGTCCCCAGCATCCCACCCCAACCCCGTCTGGGCTCCCTGCACCATGAGTGCTTGCTCTAAGATCCGGACCTGATGTAGCACCACGACGCACGATTTTCCGATTGTGTCCTCCTGGTGCCCGCCGGATTGCACCCCCTGTTGAGTCAGGCCGCCCTGCTCACCGCTGCCATTGAGGCCGAGGTCGAGCGTCGACAAGAGAAGGTTGAGGTCTTCGAGAACCGCAACCACTGAAGATGGAGAATCCGCCGCCATGACGATTGTTCAAGTGCTAAATTGGCTCGTAAAAGTTCCGTTCGCAATAGATAGCAGTTGAGCGCACAGGCACATGAGTGTGTGTTGGTCTCGCTCCCAGCGTTTGATGTCCGCGGAGATATGGGGATTCCCGGATCCCACACCAGAAACGTTGACAATTTTTTGTGGAAAACCAACTTTGAAACACGGAAACCGCGTGTCTCGTCTGTCGTTGCTGTACTTGATGTACCGCAACAATGCGTCGGTGTAGACCTCATCTCTTGCTACCGGCACTATGCTGTGTATGCTCTTGCCGAGGATGGACTCCGGCGGCGCTCGCCCGCATCTTGCCTCGACGAGCGACCACTGGAGCTGGTAGTACGGTGACGTGTTCTAGAAGAGGTTGGGGTGAGCCTGCGGCAGCAAGGTGTGGAAGTGGTACACCACAGCATCCGACAACACCTGCAGTAGCAGCGGCATCAGCTCGCGATCCGTGGGGGCGAGAGGGACCTGGGGGCATTGGGGAGGCTGAAGGGCTTGGGGGGCTTGGTGGCCTTGGGGGGCCTGAGGACCCTGAGGACGAAACTCCAGCTAAGAAGCCACTTCCACGGTGAGACACGACGCGGACTGAGACTCGACTGGTACCCTCGAGGGTCTACTTAAAGACGACACCTCACAGCTGTTGTCGTCCGTACAACAGCAGCAGCAAGCAGCACCAGCAGTACTGCAGTAGTACTACGAGTGCTTGTACGCTCGTTCATATTATACGTACTGGAGTAGTACATGAGCAGCAAGCAGCAAGTACCACAGCTGCAGTAGTGGCAGCACGTGCGATGTGTTGGGAAGAGAATTTATGTCAGGTGGACAAATCGCGAGTCGAGGCCACCCAACCCCCACTGCGACGCCCCCCTCCCCGAACAAAGCCCTGGTGCACGTCCTCGAGAATAATGGACTCTTCAATCAACGAAGGAGGCGGTTGACAATGTTACTAGGGCCGTGTTTCGTCTGCATGGCGTGTGTGGCCAAGCGCCGCTCAAACCCCGTCCTCCCGGAAAGCTGTTGTGTTGAGCCTCATCGAGAACTGCTGTGGGCACTTTAATGTACCAGGAAGGAGGAGGTTGACGACGTTGCCAGAGGGTCGTTTACAGTTTACAACTACAGAACGCCTAAGGGTTATTTTATTTCGGTTTGTAACTGAAATTTCGTTTTTCCCGAAATAACTTAAGAGAGCTGAGAAAGCGGACATCAGGTTTTTCAGTTTTTTTCAGGACAAGCCAGGAAATTAGGCACAAGGGGTGTAGAGGATCGGGCAGCCGCACCGCTCGAGCTGTGCCACCACTCGCGATAAGACTGAGCAGGGTTGTTCCCAAGGTCATTGGCGGGCCACGACTAATCGCAGAAGGTGCAGTGAATTTATGAGGTCTTTTTATGGAGTTGACAAAGTGACCGCACCGAGCAGGCCGACTGAACAAGCTCGCTGAGGGCACTGGCTGAGACGTTTGTCATGTTGGACGTTGTAGCGCGACGATTCGGTGTGGATTTTCACTCCCCAACACCCAAGACACCGACACCCGCCCACGAGTCAGGCCGACTGCAGCGAGACTCCACGCGGGTGACTTCGGCCATCGTGCTGCTGCTGCTGCTGTAGTGGCGGTTGTACCGGGTGGACGATTGCTTTGCGAGCCAACTGAGGCTCGTATTCGTTTAACATTCAACCCTCGTTGCATCTGGTAAAATACCGAAATTTCATTGAAAGCTGAAATATTGTACGTATCGTCAAGATCGACCCTACTAAAAGCAGGGTAATAAGAAAAGGCAGGCTGCTATTGACTGGAATGCAAGAAATCCGGGAGCCGTAATACTGAAAGTTGGTGTTGAACGCACTCTCTCCCAAAGTAACAAATCCAGCCTGGGCCAGTGTGTCTGTTCCTTGTCACGAATAGGTGTCCTGTGCTGTGGTGTGGACGACGTGTGTTGGCAATGTTACCAGAAGGCCGTGTTTCGTCTGGATGGCGTGTGCAGCCGAGCATCCTTGCGACCTCCCCCCCCTCCGGGAAAGTTGCTGCACCTCCTCAACAATTGTTGGCGCAATAAATCGAAGAGGCGGTTGATTATGTTTCGAGAGTCATGTTTTCGTCAGGACAGTTGGAGACACCACGTGGACCACACGCCGTTCATACTGCAGTATTCTTCTGCGGCTTCACCGGCTATTTTTCATGTATTGGAGTAGATAACGCCTCCTGCCGCAAAGCAGGAGAGTCTCACCCGGGATGTACCACCGCGCTGAGCACTCAGCGCGGCAGTAATCCTGGAAATAAAATCACGGCGCCGAAGCTACTCAGCACACAGGATGTCTAGGGTGGTCTGAAATGTTTCTGCTTCCTCTTGTTATAGCCCGTTGGGCAGAGGTTCAAGTCTATGATTGCGGTTCCGATGCTGTGTCTCAGACAGGCTCAAAGAGGCCGAAACCAACAGTTTTGTCCCAATCCCGGATCCATTTGAAGATATCCCTAGTCGTAGTTGCTTCCGCACGGGGCTGAGTGTGGCAAGGCGCTCACAGCCTTCTCCGGTCTGCAAAGGTTGTAAAAAAAGAAACTACTGCATGCATAAGCTGGGTGGGTGGGATGGTCAGTGTTTTTCCTACAATTATGTTCTCTGGCTTTGGGTTCGAAGGAAAAAGACACAATGATCGGGGTGGCCTAGATTCTTCAAGTGATTCTCGGATTCCAACTCATGGAGCCACCTCCGTACTATCGGTGTCTGGATTTTCCGGAACCCCGATTTTACTGTAGTATTCTTCTGCGGCTTCACCGATCATTTAAAGCAAGTATTGGATTAGATGAGGCCTCCTTCCCCAGCCGGTGGGCCTACCCATACTTCCATTGTTTCTTATACTCTTCATCGGTCACCGGGCTGGGGTCGTCGTCTCACCCAGACTTCATTTAAATGATTAATATATCGTGGCGTGCACGAAACAATTGTTGGCGCAATAAATCAAAGGTGGTTGATTATGTTGCGAGGGCCGTGTTTTCGTCAGGACGGTTGGGGACACCGCGCGGACCACACGCCCTTCATACTGAAGGCGGAGTGGTGTCGTCCGCCGCCTCCTTCCTTGATTCCAAGTGATAAAATTTCTGGAGGAGGTGTAACAGGTTTTCGGGAAGGGGGGGGGGGGGGGGGGTCGCAGGGGCACGCTGGTAGCCTCGACCCGCGGCGCACTATGATATCAGGTACCTGGTGCTCATTAGCTGCGTCGTAAGCCATCCAGCGGACGGAGATGACCGTTTCTCTCCACGGCGTTGCTATGCTTTCCACCTCTGGGGTGTGGGGTGGGGTGTGTGTGCGTTGTGCGCTTGTCGGATGGTTCGTCGGATAACAAGACAATCGTTGAAGGGCGTATTGGTGTATGGAACGCTGACGAAGGATTTTGCTGCGTTATCACGGAAAAGACATACGATATGAGATTTACAGAGTCGAAAATCGACAGTTTGAAAATACGATATTTCGATGTTACAATGTGTAGTTCCATGTGATTCGATGTCATATAGCTGACTTGGCGTCGATGCGCTACAACAGCAGTAGTACTTACCGTTTACCTCGAGCAGTCAGGTGAGCACCATGTACACAGAAACGTGCGTCGCGACCATGGTCAACCGTGACGTGCCCAAACTGCTCCCCCATTGCTCACACGTCGTGAAAATAACGAGGTCCGGTGAAGTGCTGCCAGACGAGTATATCAGGGAAGTGTTTTCCAGTACCCAGTACAGCAGCAGAACATAACAGCATAGTAAGTCCATTTCTTTAGCTTTTACGAAAACCTGCGGTGATAGATGTACTTCCTGGATTCGCCGGCGCCAACCCCCTCTCCCCTCCCCGTCAAAGTGTTGGAGGCGTCTCTGTTTGGAGTAGGAACGGTGCTCCGTCTTGAATGGTCAAATTACTACGAGGCAAGCAGCACATGAGTACACCCCCCCTCCCCCCCCTCCCCTTCATGGTACTCGCCGAACATCTCACGGCGCTCCGCGCTTGGTGCAAGCAATGTCTACCTGGTCGGTGAAAACCCGGCGTGCTCCGTCCTGGCCTCGTTGGAATACGACAATCTATAGTCTAATAAAGACCACGGCCATACATGGTAATGAATACTACCCCCACCCCTCCCCTTCCAAAGGTTGGAGGTGTCTCTTACTCCGTCTCGAAAGAGCTGCGACGGTATTTGGTCGCGCGGCTACGGCCATGCATAATGACGAGCCCTCCCTCCCACCCCCTTCCCCTTTCCCATTTCCCCCTCCCCCCTCCCCCGCAAACGCACAGCGTAAAGATGGACGACACCCCCATCCCGGAGTACCTGATCGACATGCTCAAAGAGGCCGGGGAGATCGACGAAAATGGCAAGCCGCTGAACGACTTTTTCGACCCCGACGACGACGACACGTTCGGCTCCAAGCGGATGAAGGAGCACAATGCGGGTGTCGAGGTGCCAAATGAAGGGTGTGAGGGTTAAGGTTATTGGAGGCCTTGATTTGAAAATGCAATGAAGAGTTAGGCGTAGGACTCATAGGGCTAGGTTTGATTCATTTAGCCAAGTAGCCATTAATAAGTTGCTTGGCGTTAGGCGGTCTGCGTCATTTAAACTACACACGCCTGTGTAATGATCACCTCCGCCAAATAAAGTTACCGCGACCCGCACTCTATGCGGGTACGGGTGCTCGCAACATTGTTGTCGGTTACGTTTACCCTTTTATTACTGCAATTCCTTTCCCACACTAATCCCAAGAGAGTTTTCAACTAAAAAGAGGGTGCAACTCTAAAGCGCTTCCTATCAGATGGTTGAAACAAGACGTTAATCGAAGTTTGATTCCAGGCATTGATGTCGTTACCGGGGTAGTCTTGGAGAAAAACCCGGGGACGGAAAAAGTTCGTCCCCGGTGTGGGAGAAAAGCCTGATAGCTGCACAGAAAAAGTAAGACGATCCCACTTGCATCGTCGGCTCCCGTGCAGCAGCTAGAGAGAGTAGGAAGCGGTTAGGGAAAACAGAGCCTACCTAACAACCATGGCCATCGCAGCTGTCGCGGCGGCCACGGAGGACATGAATCGGTACACCGTGCGCTCTTCCGGTTGGGAGGGGCGGTGAGCCATAAGATGGACCGTATGGCCATGGGCATTTTTACGGAGTACGTGGGGTGACAGTCCGCAACCGTCGCACACACAGATGCATAGGGTAACAGCCTCCGCCGCCGTGGCGGGGGTGAAGCGTTCTCGCCGAACGGCATTCATAGAGGTGGACGTCCTGCAGCTGTCCGCAAAGTTTGCATGCTCGTATACAGCGTGTGCACGGGACTATCGAAGCCGAATCTACTAGGTGTCAAGGTACTATAGAAGTTTGGGTATCATAAGGACGACAAGAAACCGAAGGAAGTATGCTAACAAGAGACAAGTAAGCTGCGCCCTGAGAGAAGGACAAAGGGGCAACAAATATGAGTGTGATCTCATGCCGCACAGAGAGGCCTCATTGATCCCAAACTATATACGAGTTAAAGCGTCGGCGAAATGTTACAGCAGTAATCTTGGAGCAGAACCCCGGGGATGGAAAAAGGCCGTCCCCGGGGTGGGAGAAAAACCTGATAGCTGTACGAAAAAAGCAAGACGATTCCACTTGCATCGTCGGCTCCCGTGCAGCAGCTAGAGAGAGTAGGAAGCGGTTAGGGAAAACAGATAATCCCGCCCGCCCACCATTGTGCGCGAGACACGCCGACAACGACATCAATTTTATTTTGTAGTATTTATTTTACCAGGGTAACTACTCTCTGCGACGAGGTGCCGCGTTGATTACCATCGAATCAACGCGGGGGTAGCAGCCCTGGGTGAGAGTCTCAGGCTGATCGCAGCAGAGAGGCCTCCTTGATCCCAAACTATATACCAGGTGCGAGTTAAAGCGTCGGCGAAATGTTACAGCTGTAATTGTATATCCGTGACAAGATTAGCGTGGGGGTAATAGCCCTGAGTGGTGCCTCCTGCTGGTCGTGGCAGGAGGCTTTATTTATCCCCAAAACGTACACTTACGGCTTACGAGACGACTTTGACATGTTGCGACAGATGAAGTGGAGATGTAGCTGGTGCGCCTTGTGGCAACAGGCAGCCGTGTTACTTCTACTTCCTGTATTATAAGACAGCAATGAGTCCGACTGCTGCATCTACAGGCGTTGCTATCTGCTCTTGTCGTACGCTGCATTTTTACGAGTTTGACCGGTACTCATATCGTGTTACGAGTACAGTAATAGTATAACAGCAGCATCAGAAGTAGACAAAGTTGATACCTAACAATAAAGCCTACGAGTAGGGGTGTATCATGCTAAGCTCTACGTCCGCAAAACGGAAGGCCTGGTGCTGATTTGTTCTCGTCGGCCGACGCCATACTGTAACTTAATTCCTGTCGTACTCAACCCACGTTTCGGGGACAGGCTACTTGAATTTTGAATGGACCTTTTGTACTATACCAACATAGTCATTGAGCTGATACAAACTCATCCAGAATAACGCGCCCACGCGTGCCTCCTTATGTGGGGGCGGATATCAGACCGACTACTACGATATACCGTTCGGGGAGATGCTTTTCGGAGGGAAGGACGACGACAAAGAGGACACGGGAAGCCTCATGGACACCAGCATCAACAACGCGGTCATCGAGTACGGGTTCCCCGCGGAATTTTTCCTGGACACGCTCTGCAGGTGCGACGCCGTGGGGTTTTACAACTGCAGAGACATTTTGAGTACAAGCTACTTGGGAGTCGGGTGTAATATGTGTTGCTTGCCGTACGAGAGTTTAGCTGTGTTCTGGTGCAGAGACATGGGTCCGCTTTCGTTTTCTTTTTGAAAGAACTACAACGTTGGTTGTTGTCGGAAGGCGAAACTTCGCCACCGACCCGCTTCGGACTGTCCTAACTCCGTAGCGAACCCGGGTCGAAACGCGCCTATTGCACAATGTCGTACCGTAGATGACGATAAAAACACACGGTACCTTGTACCTGGAATAACACCCCCCCTACCGTATACCACCCCGGTTATTTTTTTTCTCAAGCCCTACACTATCACCCGCTTTATCACCCGGGGTACGTGGTATATTCATACACCTTACAGCGTACCACCCGGGTGGTAAAATTCTTGAAAAACAAAACTTTATTCCCGGGGGCGTGTTTCCAGCATCGTAAAAATTAAAATTGCTCCTCGTTTGCAATCAGTTACACCGCCTGGCACTGGGGTACCAACTTTGCCGCGGATTAACGCAGCTATACTGGGTTGTCCAGTATAATGCGTTCAAACATTACGGGGCGATTTGGTTGACGGTTCTCGTCCAAACGTCGTGTGGATAGAAAATTGTCGTTATTTTCTCCCAAGGATTTCTTGCCAGTTCACTGAGGTCGTAAATATTTTGTCTCTTTTTGCTGTACGACTACTGTGTGGATGCACGTGTTCCAAGTAATGCATCCTATGCTGGGATAGGCAACAGTTCGTTTGCTCGGAAATGTAAACGAGCCGTGCCGGTGCTCGTTCCTCTCGTGGATCCCAGGTGGGGAGTGACGCCGCCTATCAATCAAGACGCGCGGTTGGGGGACATGATCGACGCCGAGCAAGCGGCCGGACTGTGCGAAGCTCTCACGGGTTTGGATGGATCAGATGTGAGCCGATTTATGAAAAGAGGGAGATGAAACGAGGGAGAGCGGGTGCAGGACGAAATGTGTGGCGTGGCATCGGTGCAGTTGTTACGGGAGGGGACAGGGTATACTCATTATCATGCTTGACCATAACGTTACGACCATAGGCCCTCGCATCCCCTAGAATGCGACGATGGAGCATGTCGGGTTGTTCCCTGGCCAGGGTCTGCTGGCCCTTGTTTCGCTTCCGCGCTCCCAAGGTACGGGACGTGAGAAAACCCGCGTTCATTATCGTTCGCCTCCGTGAAGCAGCGGGGACGTGACTTTGCAAGGATGTGTCTTCCTTAGCTGTTTTTGGCACCGCCTGCCGCGCGTCCTACCTGCAGTCCGCATTGCCGAACGCGAGCAAGAACCCCGGCGTTGCAGCTTGGCACTGGGGTGCGGCTGACTGGCCGATGCTGCCTGTAACTTGTTAAACAATTTCTGCCTTGAATCTGCGTCAACTTCGTGTTCCGCCGATGTTAAGCTTTTCATTTTCCACTCTCGCCGGTATCTGTTCGTTCCTATATCGGTTCATCTTTTTTTGTCGGTGGATCGATCGATCGATTTCTGGTCTTAAGGTGCGAGATAACTATCTGGACGAGTCGCTCGAAGACCTGGCGTATGAGCTGGAGATTCCTCTGCCCGATCTCTTCCAGGCGTGCGCCGCGCAAAAGTGAGCTCCGCTCTTTTCTCTTTGTATTTTCATCGGCATCTGCCTTTTTGTAGGGCTGGGTACTGAACCAGTACGTACTGCCAGTAGTACTAGTACTGGCAGTATCCTGATACTGGTAAACCGACCTGCCAGTACACCAGTACATTCGCATGTAGACGAAGATCCCAATATACGCCTCAAGAACCAGCGGAAACCCATAGCTTCAGGCTGCCTGCTGAGAGGACGCCGGGGCCGCGAGGAGGGGGTAGGGTAGTGGCTGTCTTTGCTGGGGAAGATTTGCAGTTCTGCTAGTTTCAGTTTTGTTTTCTCCTGCAGGGTGCTCGTGGCGAAAAGAACCGCCATCCTGATGACTCTGTTTGTTGTGCTGGTATCTAGCGGCTGTGATTTATGCGCGGTGTAGGTTTTGGTTGGGTAGGTAGCTTTCGATAGCTGTGGCACCGTTGTTATCTCGTTGTGTACTCTGTTGCTCTGTTGCTGCCGTTGCACCGCTGTTCGTAGGCACATCAACTGATGGACTGATGATGGTGATCGACTTGGTTGCTTGCCGTCGTCTTTAGTACTCTTGTCAATCTATAGCTATCAATCTACTTTTTTTCCAATATACGCTGGGTTGAGTATGTGTGACATGGAATGAGTGCTATCCATTCCAATTCATGCTTATGCATACGCTACGTCACCCATGATCATGGAGTATATGGGCGTTGCAAAGTTAAAGATTTGTGCTACATTCTACACATCCTCCATGTTGAAAATCGGTACATATTTGGGCGTTGAACTCGAATTTTAGTGCCGTTTTCCCCACAAAAGTGCCTCTGTCATATTAACCAAAATCACTCATTTTTTATGCTCTAGTGAAGCCAAATCGCGTAAAAATTCGCCTCCGGCGGGGCGCCTCCAGCGGGGCCCTCCGGGGGCGCCTCCGGCGAGGCCCCCTCACCAGCCGGGGGGGGCCGATGGTCGCGGCTGCGCCGCGACCGCGCGGCTTCGCCGCGCCACCAGTATACTGACCGGATCCAGTATACTGGCTGCTGACGCAGCCAGTATAACTTGTACTGGCGCGCAGCGCCAGTACCCAGCCCTACCTTTTTGGCAATGCGTTGTCGCTTACCCGAGCGCGCACACGTCGCCGCGTTGTTTCCACTCCAATTTTCTCCGTGAGCAATGTTATTTTTCACGCGCAAGCCCTGCTCCCCCCCGTAACCGCGTTCCTCTTCGTGCAACCTCATGTTAACGTCATTTTTCACGCGCGAGCCCCCCCCGCCGTCGTTGTCACATTTCAACTTTCTCCTCAAGTAAGGCTTTTATCATCCTCCCCCCCCCCCCAAAAATTCCCCGCCTGCTGCTTCCCAAAGAATCAACCTCCCTCTGGGCGGGGAGACGCATATTACCGTCGACGAGTACAAGGTGCTTCTAGACAGCGTCGTTGAGGGAGGGGAGAAAAGCCGCGTGCGCCAACTCTTCGACAATAGCCGCAAGAGCCACCGCTGGAGCGGCCAAAAAGACTCGGAAATTCGGGATTTGGCCCAGGTAGAGAGCGACATGGTAGTCGAGAAGAACAACGCGGGTTTTGGGTGGAAGGATGGGCCGCCGATCTTGGGGGACGGCGAAGGCGAGTTGCCCCTTGGCATGGCCCACATTAGCGGACGCATTTTCGGCGAGGATATTTTTGCTTCGGTTTCGGCGGAAGAGGAAGGGGAAGAGGATGAGGAAGGCGCGTTTGCGTTTTTTGACCTCGATGCCGAAGAGGGGGGTGCTTAGTGTATGCCAAACAAAAGCAGCAGTTGCACTTTTTTTATCAAGACTGTTATTTTTATAGTACGGAACTTTTGCGATGGGCGCGTCTTGGGGGGTTAATCCCTGCGAGGCTGTGTTCTGATGGGTCGAACCAGGCAGGACTAGGCCTCTAAAGTCGCCGCGGCGGCCCTTGGCGTGCCGGCGTCCTTGTGACCCCCGTTCTCGGTAAGCTGGATGTTCACGTCCAGGAACAGCCCGGCACACACTACACCATCCCTAAACCCACCATCAGGGTACATACATCAGATCAACCTCTTTAGTAACCGTAGCATCACCTATAGCAGTACACCAGCAAGCTACATGAAATACCTCGTCTTTGACATGACTTTGCCCTCTCATCGTCACGGCGTACGATACCAACGGCCCCAATGACGATCCAGAACACCGCAATAACGACGATCCCTCAACATCGTCAACATCAAGATTTTCAGCTTCGCCCAATCCCGTTTGCCGCGCACAAGTATGCCTCACGCTCCTCGACGTGGGGTGGTGTCAGACCCAGTCTACCGCACGCAACTCGCGTACGGAATGACGGCGATGTGCTGCGCTGTATGAACATTGTCGCCACTATTGTTGCTTGCTCTGCTGATGTGGCAAATAGTTACAGTGTGTTGTTGCTTGTTGCTTTGTGTTGTTGAGTCACGACATTTCTTTCCACTTCGAATAAACGCATTATAAATAAAAACCAGATGACAGAAGAACAAGCACTTCGTGTATGTTCATACAAAAATATGAGTCAGGATGATTACCATTCACTGCAGTGCGTGTGCTGACGATGGTGTCGTACAGAACGCAAGACGCACACGCAGAACACACACATATGAGGAATTCGCCCAACGATTGAAAGTAAACAGCTAGGGAACAATAGATCGACGACATCCATCGGCGCTGCTCGAACTTTACGTTTGCAGTCCCACTTCGAACTCGCATACCGCGTGTGGTATTTTTAGTTGTGCCGTGCAAACGTATTGCAGGCTGGTTCACGTTAAAACCCCCGAATCCATTCCCCGGCGAATATCAACGTCGTTTTTTCGATGCAGACCGTGAATTTTTGCACACGTCTTGTATGTGTCGTTGCGAAGAGCTCACCTGGCGTTTTTTTTTGTTTGTTTCCTGATTTTTCGTCAGTTAAGATTTCTCGGAAAATGTGGACCACCTTAAACCAAACATTATAAAAAAATCCCAAGGTCAGATCTTGGGATGGGCATGTAGAACAAATGTGCAAAATTTCAGGATCTCTCAAAAACGGCGTGGGCATTTGGACTTTTGTGCGTAAAAATGAGTAAGATCGTTGTTTCCTCCAAATGGCTTGGTTTTAGTGTAGGATCCAGTTATTTCGCTAGGATCTGCTTAATGTTGAGCACAAGCAGGTCGAACCTTCGATTTTTGCGTGAAAAATTCTACAGACATGCCTTGGAGTACCTCCAACCGGCGCGTGCAAAATGCGGCGCAATTTTGTTTTTCGCCCCCGCTTGGAAAAGGCCTGAATATTATTTTATTAAAATTGACAAACGTTAGCTGTGAGTACGACCGATTGAATGGTTGAAGCACAACTTTGCAAGCTGCGTGGTACATTTATATTTCATTTATGATACAAGTATGGTGTTTGTGAATTAAACCTACGACATGGTTGTTAATACACAGTTGCACATATATTTATTGAAAAAATTGAAGGCCTGTCATTGGTCGCTACGAGTTTCACTCCTAGAGACAGCCCAGGGCCGTTACAAAAAAAAAGGGCATGTCACCCTCTTCCACTGGTCATGGGGGTCAGTATGATACCCAATATTCATCCTTTGACTAGATATTGCGAGAGACATTCGTGGGGAAGAAAAATCGGGGTTTGTAACGTGAACCAGCCTGTACAGTACTAACACTCGCACGTCCGCCGGCGTGCTGGACCTGCCAGTGATGTGACACCCGCTAGCATCACTGGGACCCCTCTTCGGGTTCCCGTTCTTTTTCTACTCCCTATAAAACCCCAGGAATGCTCGTAGAGTCCAAGCCCGGATGCCCTGACCGCCACGCGGGCTGATGAGTTTATTTATAGTCGTTGTATTATCTAGGACAGAGGTGGCGCAGAGAGCAGATTGCTCGAACTCTTCTCCCGAGAGCATGCCAAAAATTCCATAAAAATGTCTGCAAAGATATACGCAACCTTCTACAAATTTTGTAACCGTCGCTGCTATGACGATCCAAACTAACACCCTCCCTGGCTCTTTACAGCAGTGATGAGACCGAATGGGCATCCAAGACAACAAGCTAGGACCTAAGAACAGCCAGCGACCGTCCCGCACAAGGAAACCCTACCATCGGGTCAAAGCCCCCTGTATAACTCATATGTTCCAAACCATTGCAACTGTAACAATGGCCGCATTCGAAAACGATGGCCATGGCCAGAAACTAAAATGCCAATCAGCGCCTTACTCCCCCATGCGCCTCAAAGTAGCGTGAGGTGGCGGACTGACAAATTATTCCTCGCACGAGTCAAATACGGTACTCATCGAATAATGCTCACACTCCCTGTTCACCCTCCAACGGTAGGTTCAACAAAAACTTACGGTAAGATTTGGAAGGGGTCGAAGCAAGGGGTTTCGTCAAACTATCCGCGTGCTGCTCTTCCGAAGCTACAAACGAAATGTCAATCTTCTGGGCACGGAGTAGCTCTCAAATGCAATGAAAACGCACGACAATGTGTTTGCTCCGAGAAGAACTAAGAGGGTTCTCAGCCAACGCTATGCCCCCCTGATTATCCTCAAATCACGGACACACGATCACCTTAGCTCTGTACAAACAAACGATAACACTTCGCCCGTGAACAAAGCCTCCTTCACCCCTTTACCCAGGGTTCTACATACTCTGCTTCTGCTAAGCAGCTGTAAACAACGTAACGCACCTCTGCGTGCTACTTGCCCAACTGACGGCAGCATCCCCCAAGGTAACTGCCGTCCCTGACACCGAGCGCCTGCCATTAGATTTATCGGCGTGGTCGGTATCACTGTACGCTGTCAAATCCAATCCCGAACCCCTCACAAAAGTCAATCCCATACCCCTTGTTCCGTGGAGGTTTACCAGGATCTTCACAACTACTTTACAGCGCCTGTCGGTGTGTGTGAGTATGGCGCGCCACAGCACGCACCGCGTTCGACATGTTTGGCCGTGTCATGGTCGACAGCCACACCAGACTGCCCACAGCCTCCCTGTACGGCCAGTCTTCCTTAGGCTCGCCCTCGTCTCTTGGACCTATTTCAACGCCAGGGGTCGCGGGGATGTCAGAGGACGAGTTCATAGTTCACGCCGAAACGATTCAGCATGTTTTCAACGAAAGCCGTTTGCATGATATCTTACGTGCCCAATTCCTAGTTGCACTTGAAAGCACAACCAGTGTACCAAGTCAATTCGCCGAGGGTACGCGTGGGGAATTTCATAGTTAACGCGGCATGGAAGTCTCCGCATGTCTCGGCCGATCCTGCAATCACAGTGTCATCTACATACATTGACATAATCAGTTCTAACTTGCCATCCACAACCATGCGAAAAATGCAGTCCTACACCGCTCCATACCGTACTCTACCACGGTCTCTACCAGTAATTCGGCCCACTGTCGTCCGCTCCGCGTTAGACTATGTAGTGATCGGTTGAGGAAAACATGTTTCCCTGACATGTCACCACACCCATCGGGTAGTTTCTTGTATATCAGCGTCGAGTTTCGCGCGAACCAAAGCTTGTGCGGCGTCTGAAAGAAAACTCTTCAAACCGTGTTTAATAGCAACAGCCACCAGAATTAAAACGGATGCTGACGATGGAGTTGGTGCCAACGTTTGGAAGTAACCTACATTTTGCACATGATTAAAACCCTTAGCCACAAGTCTAGCTGTTGTCTTCACTATCAGGCCATCTTTGTCAGTCTTGCAGGAAAACACCCACTTCGCACCTACAGGTTTCCGCTCTCGCAGCGGTGTCGCGGCTTCGTAAGTGCCAGTCGTTTTGTGACTGTCCAACCCACTCTTCATGGTCTCGTGCCACGCCGCTGTACGCTGAACGCGCTGCATCTGCTACGGACTGCGGGGGCGATTCTACGTCTTCTGGAAAACCACTCGGCATGCGCACGCTCAACTTCCCTTTGATTTCTTCCACAGCAGGTCTTCCAGCCATCATGGCCATTGCGTCCTCCGTCATCCAGGATGTACTCTTCGGCAAACTCCCAGACTTCGTCCACTCGTGCACTGCCGCAAACAGCGCGTCTTCGACCTTAGCCTGCATCCTTAGAACGCGTTGCGCAGACTCACCCTCCAGGTGTTGGCTGACCCCGGGTCCAGCCCCTTACTGTCGGGGGGAGCCGTCTCCAGCTGCTGAGCTCGTGTGCTGCCCACCATGATTGGACCGCGGAGAGACCTTCGCCGTTCCCTTGGTCGGTGCCGGAGGCTGCTGATGATGCGCCCGAGTCGCATTCGGCCCTTCTTGGCGGGACCGAGGAGGCGTCCACCGCGCCCCCTAGAGACGAACCCATCGTCTCGACTGTTCGGCCTTCCCTGCCGGGGCTGAGGAGGCGTCCACCGCACCCCTTGAGACGAATCCGTCGTCTCGGCTAGCCCGTCGCCAGCATCGCCGGCGGCAGGTGCCTCCTGTGCGCGCTTCTGCAAAACGTTTGCAGATCGAACCCCCACGTCACGTCGACGTTTTTCAGGCGAGCCAGACCTTCGTCCAGCTTGTCTACCAGTCCCGCTGTACGCATTTCTCTGCGCCAAGATCCTCGATCCAAACCGTCTCCTCGAGGGGGTTGCGTCCTGGCGCTATCTTAGCTATCTTAATTAACCGCCGGGAGAGGTCGGATTTGGCCCCCGTCGTTAAAGGACCGTACCACGCAAGGAGAGCGTCCCACGCTTCCCTCGATGAGGTACACCTGTGTGCAAGATACTCTTGTTACTCTTGCTCTTGAGAGCCGTCGACAGGAAATTCCACGCCAGTGCACGCATGTGCACACTTTCGCGGCTGTACCCCCTGTCGACAAGTACCGAGTTCTCGGTATCCAATTCCCTATGGAAATGTACACTGGCGTGGATCCGACACAAAGGCAGACAAGAAACCTAGTACCTCGCGTCTCTTGTCCAGACATTAGGCTCAGGTTTCTGCCCACTAAATGATGGGACAGCGGTGAGCTGAAAAGCAACATGTCTAGATAGAGGCAGACAACAACCATCCCCCAACTCACCGCGGGGGGATGCATCCCATTTTCCAGCCCTCCGTTGCTGGTCTGGCTGACCCCTGGCTGGGCCAACCTCGACAGGAACATCAGCCTCCCGTCACTCCGACATTACGCGAGGCATTCTCACGCAAAGTTGTCTCTCTTCCTGCTGTCGTACCTTCTCGCGCTCCGCCTCCAGCAGCAGCAGCAGCAGAAGTTTCTCGTGCAGCAGTGGGTTCAGCCCCTCGTGGGCTCCCCCTTACAGCAGCGCTGCCCTCAGCGCTGCTGGACTCAGATCGGCCGTTGTTCCCGATGAACTCGGCCATCGTCTCCCTCATGGCATGCTTGATCGATGCTTGTTTCTCCTCCATCATCAGCCAAATCTCACTCCTCAGCTGCTGAATCTCATCCTCGACAGAGTCTTGCTCCTGCGCTGACTATTTTGAAGACATCCGTGACTCTTGGTACTAGGTCTCAAACGTTCAATCACTAGTGTGTTCGTGGAGTCCAAGCCCGGATGCCCTGACCGCCACGCGGTCTGATGAGTTTTTTTATAGCCATCGTATTAGAGGACAGAAAGGAGAGGCGGAGCAGAGAGCGGAGTGCTCGAACTCTCCTCCCGAGAGCAGGCCAAAAATCCCATAAAAATGTCTGCAAAGATATATGCAACCCTCTACAACTTTTTTAACCGTCGCTGCTATGACAATCCTAACCCACCGCACCACCGCATATGTCCCGTCCCTTCCCCAGCGGTGCTAAGTAACATATCACACCACACATTTACTGCTACATACCAAGTACACCAGCTTAATAATCTCAACCGACTTGTTGCGACCTGCTTTTTTTATATCCCTCGGCGGATGGGGAAACATAAAGCTTACGCTCACCACCTTTTTTCACGTATTTTCATACACGTCGTATGTCAATTGACCCCCCCCCACTTTCTTCAAGACGGGGAGGGTGGGTGAGAAAGTCGATCGGACAGATTAGTCTCGCTGCCATCTACCACGCAGGACAAGTTTCGCTGCCGCAGTCACCAGACCAGCTATGACAGACGAGGCAGCTTTCTCCTTCGTCTGCTCCTACCTGCGCGTAACTCGATACCTCCTCTGCCCTATGTCGAGTGGAGACTGGCCGCTTGCGATGTGCTCGCTCGTCGTCCTATTACAAAATCCTATTCCGCTACTTCGAATTCAAATCGCCGCACAAACCTACAGTTTGTTAAAGTTCAAGAATTTTCGCATTGATTGGTATTTTTCCCTGGTGCAGGCAAAGGCACGTTCGCCGACGTGCTAAAAGGGCGGTGAATTAAAAATTAAACCCGAACGAACCCAAGCCGCAACACAGGGGGTTATAAATCCTCCGAGGAGGGCTCTTTGGTTGAAGTTGATCCAAGCAGCAAGCCAGTTTTCATTGATTGCCTTACACGCCCCACCCGCCCCACACAACGATATCACCTCCCCCTCCAAACGCTCTACATCAATCACCACCCAGCCTTGTAGGGCACGGACACGAGGTAGATGCGGCTGCGCCACCATAGCTAGGCCGGGAGGGCCCTCTCTCGGCTGTGCTGTGGTGGGCTACTACTACTACAGCTGCTACTGCTGTGTCTTCGCGTTTGTCGCCACACACATCCGTGCTCTCGTTTTCGGTTGTGTGTGTCGCCACACGCCCGCCCTTGTTTTACTCATCATGTATGATATGTGTCTCGCGTTTTCCGTTACAATCGTGCGCTGCCGCGTCCTAGCGGCAGATGGCAACCACGTGTGAGAGGCTGCCGGACAGCAGCACGGGTGAAGTTCTGTGAGGGGGCGCGCACGTGCGTGCGCACACGGTGGCACTACTCCAATGCATCTTGAGGATTGCCCACACAAGATGAATGCCGTCTGTCCCCCAGTTTTTAGGACACAACATCCCGATCTACGAAGAAGGCGCATTGATTTCTGCTGTCACAGCAGCTATGCAAGAATGTTGCCGGAAATTTCCGCCAAGAATTTTCCCAGAAATTCATGGTGGGCATACTTCTATAGTGATGGAAAAAAAAGATTTCCAATAACATCGCAGGCATTGTTCCTATCGGACCTGGAAGGCGTTATACACTCTCGATTTACTCTACAACCACCCAATTCCTAAATAAACCAGAACCGTTCTATACCACAACACGCGGCGTTATAAACCCTGCGAGGGGGGCTCTTTGGTTGAAGTTGATCCTTGACCCTACAAGTTGCAAGCCAGTTTTCATACACACCCCACCTTCCCCACACAACAATAACACGTCCTCCTCCGAACGCTCTACACCAATCACCACCCAACTCTGTCGGGCACGGACTCGAGATAGATGTGGCTGCCACCATAGCAAGGCCAGGAGGGTCCTCTCGGCTGTGCTGGGCTGGGCTACTACTGCTGTTTTCTTCACGTTTCCCGCCACAAATCCGCCGTGCTCCCGTCCTGTGTTGTGTGTCTCGCCACACCTCCGTCCTTGTTTGCCCATCATCATGTGTCTCGCGCTTCCCGTTACCGTCATGCTCAGCTGCCAACGCCACGGCGTGCCGCGGCTGCCCACGGTCAACGCCGCGGATTACCGCGCCGTGGCTAGCCGCGGCACTAGTCGCCACGAATGTCCACGGCAATGTCCACGGCCACACCCACGGCCATGTCCACGGCACTTCAAGGCTATGTTCACGGCTCGCCACGGCTATGACCGTGGCGAATGGCAATGTCCGCAGCAATTGGCAATATCCGCGGTAATGTCCGCGCCTATGCCTACGATTGTCCGCGGCAATCCTAGCCGTAACGCTAACCGTAACCCTAAGGGAGAAAAAACGGTTTTGTGGATCCACGGCAAAAAAACAAGTGACTAAAGCATGTAATACACTGCAAGTTATGGTACTGCTTTGGCACGCTTTGGTTTTCGTCTCACAAAAAGATGGTGCAAGGTCGACGTGTGTACCCCACGTACATGAAGAGCAGTATTGGTGTGTGTCCTGAAACTAGGTCGGTTCGAACATTGCCACAGATTGCCGTGTGGACCTGTTTGTTGATCCCTACGAAGCGTACAGGGCTTACCCGTTGAGCTGACAATAGTGGGGTAGTGGAGTCACCGGTATGAAGACAAGTATAAGACGTACAAATAGATATAATTACATTTGTCCTCGAAATTTTTTTAAACCTTATTCACTTGGTTAATGGGACCTGCTCCGCTCTCAGCGCTCCCACTTGGAACACGCCTGCCTAAACCCCCCTCTCGGAGAACCTTCCCGGCATTCTTCGCGTTCCTTACTTTCTTCGCTTCCTTCGTTTCCTTTTTTCCCGTCTCTCTTTTTATTTTCTTTATTCCGTAACTTTATCCAACGTATGATCTACGACTCTACGACGCATCTACGGCGCAAAGTCGTGAGATGTTGAAGTTGACTGCCGGCTTTTTAGTGTTCTACGAGTAGGCACCGACTTTCAGCTCCCTACGCTGGCCACCTGTCGCCGTAGCGCTTCCCCACCACTTGCCAACTCGGAGGGCGAGATAGTACATACCGGTACTACTACACCAGGTTTGTACGTACCATCAGATACTACGCTGATGGATCACATGCACGCCCAGCTCAGATCAATCCGGCTATATATGGCCCAGCAGCGCAGCGTAGCGCCGTGCGGAGCCGTTCGATATACGAAACGCCAATAGTACATACCTGTACTACTACACCAGGTTTGTACGTACCATCAGATATTACGCCGTTGGATCACATGCACGCCCAGCTCAGATCAATCCGGCTATATATGGCCCAGCAGCGCAGCGTAGCGCCGTGCGGAGCCGTGCGGAGCCATGCGGTGCGGTGCCGTGCCCTTCGCTGCGGTGCTGTGTCGCTGCGGGCGCTGTGTGCTTTCTTTCGAACATAGAGCAGTACCGGGTATAATGCGTGTGTTGTTGTGTACGGAGTACTACTTTTCCTCTTTTTTTTTTTTCTATAGACTATGTATTTGATCTTTCACGGCCCCCTGTTTTTTCCCCCACGCAAATTACCCCCGTACTGCCGATCAGAACGTAACACCGGTAACAAAAGCACACAGCACAGCTGAGCACAACAGGGCAATTTGCTCTGCACAAGCAGCTCTTGGCATTATCAAATCGCTGTTCGCACCAAATCGTGGGCCTCTTCTTTCTGCCCCCTTTACATAGTCTATGTTTTTAGTTGCATTCTTCCCTGCCTTGCGTGAGCGTAGCGGGCGGCGTCAGCCGCCCGCGGAGCGGAGCCCTTGTATGTATTACGTTGCTCCTAGCCAAGGCGCAGCGTGGAGTGCGCTCGCCAGGAAGAAAAGCGGATAAATAGGCGGAGTATTTCCACCATCCCGATATCCCGCTATCATGTAGCCAACTTATCACTGGAAACCCCTACAATACTCAACCGTCATCATATCCGCATCATATTCAAGCATACAATCAACAGCCTCCCTGCTTCGTAAATGATACGGTATGATGCTATATTGTCATATCATCAGGGTAAAACGATTCAATGAAAATTACGGTCAATCAATATCCTCCCAGTACCTCCATGACAAGAAAGAAATATTGCAACACCATAGTCCTTAAAAAGCACTCCATAAATCTAGAGATACAATTCAGGGACAGTATTCAACATCAATATTCAAGAACCTAAGATCTACCTGGTAAGTCGTAAAATCCCAAGTCCAAATACAAAAACTCAAATCCGAAATTCATAGACCGAAAACTCAAATCCGAAAACTCAAACATCGGCCTTATAATCAGCATTCAGCCTTCCTTATAAAACGGTTGTCAGCTCCATGGAACAGGGGTGCCAACAAGTGTGATTGGACAGCAGTCTCAAAACTCACTTTCGAATGAGACAAACACCTCCCGGCTGGGTACACACTAAAAATCCATTCAAATTCCAAACGCTCAAATCCCGCGAAAGATAATGCCATACTAGACAACGCAATCGTGAAAACAGTAATATTTCAAAAACAAAGAAATAGTTACTTGCCTCCCTAACTATCATGCACTCTTTAAAAGTATGAAAATCCAGCTAATATATGCAGAATAATCCGCCAAGAAACAATTCAAATCAGCTCGCGAAAAAGTTAGTCGCTCTCGGGTTCAGACGTATCGAACTCGTCGAGTTTGAGACCTCTTTCCTACTTAACGAGCCATAATCCTCTCAAGTGGTCAAGCGAATCCTTTCCCGCACAAGCGTTAACAGGTGGGCGTGACCCCTCCTTGCAGGATGAAAACTAAACGGTTTGGCTCAGCTGGGTCTCATTATGGGGCTAGTTGAGAAAACCATAGACTGATTACGCAGGGATGACCCCCGGTAGTTTACCAAAAAACCGTTGCCGTCCCCGAACCCCAAAAACAATATAAACTGAACGATTTGGCTCAGCTGGGTCTCATTACGGGGCTAGTTGAGAAAACCATAGACTGATTACGCGGGGATGACCCCGGGTAGTTACCAAAAATCGTCACCGTCCCCAAATCTCAAAAAAATATAAACTGAACGATTTGGTTCAGCTGGGTCTCATTACGGGGCTAGTTGAGAAAACCATAGACTGATTACGCGGGGATGACCCCGGGTAGTTAACCAAAAATCGTCATCGTCCCCAAATCCCCCCAAAAATATAACCTGAACGATTTGGCTCAGCTATCATTATCAAACAGTAGAAAAAACGAACCTAGCGTACTAAATCATGACATATTCCACCGTTCTCCCAAAATCAAATGTTCATCACAAAATCCCGGTGAAAACGAAAAACTGGACCAGCAAGTGCATTCGTCAGGAAGTCTGCGTGTTGCTGCTCAGACTCTACGGCAACAATGTCAAACTCTCCCCTGAATACAAGCTCACGGAGGAAGTGGTGCCTAATGTCGATGTGTTTAGAATTCGACGCGCACACCGGGTTATGAGCCAGGTGCCTTGCCCCCTTGTTGTCCTCAAAAACCGTGATGCATGCGGAACCAAGGCCAGGCAAAATAAAACTCCACACGTACCGCAAGAAAATCACCTCCTTGATGGTGTCTGCTAGTGCTACGTACTCGGCTTCTGTGGTCGAAAGCGTCACGCACTTTTGAGTCCTCGAAAACCAGCACACGCATGCTCCTGCGCACATGACAGCCCCACCGGAAACCGACCTCCTATCAGTGGCATTGCTGGCGTAGTCTGCATCCGCATACGCAACCAGCTCCAGTCCCTTACCTCTCTGAAAAGTAATGCCAAAATCACTCGTGAAAAAAACATACTCTAAAATGCCAACCGCTGTCTTCCAGTGTATCGCCCTGGGCGAGTTGGTGTACCTGGCTACCGCTCTCACTGCGTTCGCAATATCCGGACGTGTTTGATTGGCAAGCCACATCAAGCACCCCACCAGTTCACGGAAAGGCCAGTCACCCTCAGGTTCAGTCGCATCGAACTCTTCGAGTTTAAGGCCCTTTTCTAACGGGTTTCTTCTGCCCGAGCTAACGCCGAACTTCAAAGCTGTGTTTTCAGCGAAAGCTTGCTGCGAGATCGTTAAAGTGCCAGCATCCCAATCTCTAGAATACCGGCAGCCAGCATACCACCTTAGCTCGCCAAGGTTGTTAACCGGCACTAGGCGGTTCAAGTCTTCGCAGAACTGATCGCATCTAGCCTTCCGTCCCACTGCGAAGATATCGTCCACATGAACTACTGTTACTATGGAGACAGTTCCAGACTCGACCAAGCGCAAGACACACGCGTCTGCTAGACTCTGCTCAAAACCAAGACTCTTCATGTGCGATAGCAAGTGGTTGTGCCACGATCTCGACGCTTGTTTCAAGCCGTAGAGACTGCGGTTCAAGCGTACTACCTTACCAGACATCTCACCACAACCCCGGGGTAGCCGCATAAAAACATCTTCGTCTAGGTTTGACTGAACAAAAGTCTGCTCTGCATCGAAATGACAAAGATCCAAATCTAACTCGCAAGCAATGACACCCAACAAGCGGATGCAGGACGCCGTAGGCGTCGGGGCAAATGTCTCAAAGAAATCGATACCTTCACGCTGCCCGCAACCCCTCGCTACCAACCTCGCCTTAGCCCTGGTCGCAAAGCCAATCTCATTCGATTTCCAACCGTACACCCACTTCGCTGAAAGAACATTCAGGCCGTTTGGTTGCTAGATCGCGCCGAAAGTACCCGCGTTCTCCAGGCCACCATATTCTTTCTCCATGGCCTGAATCCAGAGATCAGAATATTCGTCGGTGAGCGCTTCCGAGTACGAGTTCGGCGTCAAGAGTTCACTCACCGGGCGCGAGGGTAGAAGAGGGTTCTTGTGAGGTGGGGCTTGATGGTACAGTACATGACCAATACCCTCCCGCGCAGCCATCAAAGACAACAGTCCATGTTGCATACCCCCCTGATTGCGCGCGGTTTGCCCCCTGGTGCGTCCCAGTTGAGCTACGCCGTCATTTACAGTCTGCGATCTGTCCATTTCTGCCTGGTTGCGAGCAGTCTGCGCCCGCGTGCGCCCCAGGTGTTGTGGCTCGCCACCATCACCAGCTCCTGAGAACTGGTGTGACAGCGGCAACGACTCTGACTGAGGCGGCTGTGCCAGGCCTGGTGACGCCCTTGACGTCACCAGCGACGGCTGTGCCGGCCCCGGTGACGCCCTTAACGGCACCACCGGTGACGGCTGTGTCGCCCCCGGTGACGCCCTTGACGTCCACACCGGTGACGGCTGAACCAACGCCTGTGACGCCCTTGACGGCACCGGTGTCGTCTGTGACGGCACCGGTGACGCCCTTGACGGCACAGGTGACGTCTGTGACGGCACCGGTGACGCCATTGACGGCACAGGTGACGTCTGTGACGGCACCGGTGACGCCATTGACGGCACCGGTGACGGCTGTGACGGCACCGGTGACGCCCTTAACGGCACCGGTGACGTCCGTGACGTGACCGGTGACGGTTGTGCCAGCCCCGATGACGTCCTTGACGGCACCGGTGCCAGCTCAAGCCATACCTCCCCGTCTTCCGGGGGCATCTGCGCCTCTGACAAACTCGGCCCAGATGACGGGGTGTCCTTGGCCCATGCCGCAGGCAGCAACCCAGCAAAGGCTTCCCGCGGATGCTCCCAAGTAACATCACGGGTGTACGACCGGCGGCCGGACACAAGCAACACCTTGCAACAGTCCCTCGGGTGGTTGCTGCCGCTGTTCAAGAAAAAGCAAACCTGTGCCTTCGGCTCAGATTTCAGCGTTCGCTTCACATGATAAAAGTCTGGCTTTAGAAAGGGAAGCAGTCGCGGGAACGGTGCCCTACCATACAACTTTTGGTAAAGCGACAACATGCCCGGCCTGTCGCTCACCCTCGCCGACACGTTGATGGCATCACTCGCGTGCACGCACGCTTCCGCCCATAGAGGCCCTGTCGGCGGCAGAGGCACGCCGCCGAACAGGCGGGGAGCCTCCAGGCAGGACGCCATCGCGGCCTCCAAGACTAGGGCAATCCTGCGCTCGACCACGCCGTCGTACTTTGGAGAGTCTACGGGCGTGTATTCTCGGCGGATACGGTGGTGGTCTAGCAGCGTCACGAACTCACCTTTAGTGAATTCAGTACCGTTGTCTGAGCGCAGGCACTCCACAATGGATGGGGTGCCCTGTGCCCGAATGTCAGCCAGAAAACCGGCGAAAACAGCGGGCACGTCGGACTTCTCCTTGAGGAAGTAAGTCCATCCAAACCGAAAAAAATTGTCCACAATCATCATTAATTTAGGTAGTGATAACCACCAGATGACGCGGGGCGCTTTCCGGACAGGTCTACAAACAGACGCACAAAGGGTTTGGTCGAGCGACTGTTGGTGGATCTCGGAACTGGCATCCTCCTACCCTTGGCTTCGGAACACCCAGCACACGGGACCAACTCTCCTACCACTTCTACACCATGTTGGCGTGCCGTCTCGCGTAGGGTTTCAGCATGTGAGTGGGCTAGCGCAACGTGCAGGTCGTTAATATCGATCCGTTGCTGCTTGCCAGGGACCAATACTGCGTTAGCCATGGGGGGGTCGGTGATCCTAGTTGCGGAGCAGTATGAGCCAGCCTCTCTGCGTACGAACGAAACACTCCCCCCAAGCATGTGAACCCCCTCGGTGTCCATGGTCACACGGCACTTTGATATCACAGCGTGTAATGAGAACAAGTTAAACTGGACTCCAGGCACGTATGCCACGTTCGTCAGCCGTACATGCGTGTCACCACCCTGGCAGTGCATCAACAGAGACAGATTGCCAAAGCACTCGACGCCCATCATCGTCATGTCACCTATCACTAACCTCTCCTTACCTACCGGAGAGGGCTTACAGTCAAACATCCCAGTGGGGTCCCCCGTCACGTGATACGAAGCACCAGAGTCGGCAACCCACTCATCTCTACCGCTACCCCCAGAAATGTCACGAGGCGTCTCTTTCATTTCGGAGGGGTATTGGATTGGTTGAGCAATCTGCGCGATGAGAACGTGTGGGTCGTCAGACGTCCTTCTGCTATGCGTGGATTCCGCTGCCCCTTGAGAGTCATACGGGGAGTGGACGGTCAAGGGGGCGTACGGTGCTGCTGCTGCGGCAACGTACTGCGAGGCATAGCTAGTCGGAGCGGAGTCACCAGCTCCATAGGGCTCATGGTATGCTCCGGCCTGCCAATTTCCGTCGTATGACGCTGGTGGGGGGCTAAACGATGCAACGTGCGCGCCTAAATAACCTGAGCTGGGTGGGTAATTTTGCGCGACGTGTGCGTGTGCGTGTGCAGTGCATTGAGCGGCATAATGCCCCGGTTGCTGACACTTGAAGCATAGCCGGGGAGCTATCGGGGTACCTTTACGTGGCGGTCCCGATCCTGCCGGTGGCGGGGGTCTCGGTGGTAGTGCACCAGGCGGAGGTTGAACTGGTACATATCCCATCGGAGGTACATTACCAGCGTTCCCAAAAGGGGCCAACCTCGAGTCATCCCAACGCCACTGCCCATATACCGGATCTAAACGGTACGGTGGGCCCACCACACCGCCATCACCACTTTGGTGCTGCTGCTGCTGCTGTTGGTGAGGCGGCTGCGGCTGCTGTTGCTGCTGCTGCCGCTGCTGCTGCTGCTGCTGCTGCTGCTGCTGCTGTTGCGACTGCTGCTGTTTCTGTCTGTTTGTCTGTTTTCCTTTCGAGTTCCTCCCCATCCCATTGCCCCCTGCACCGGCTGGTTGTGCACCGCCGGCGTAGAGAGCATGTGGGTCATCTCCATTCGACTGACCCTTACCCCTTCCAACATTCTGCTTGAGCGACATGTACGCGTTTCTTACTACCTCTTCAATGTTGGAACGAGTCAGGCCAGGGCTAGACAACAGGATTTTCTTCTCCACCTCATAAGACGCTGAGAGGTTCTGGACAATATGTACATTGACGTCATCATCATCCTTTGTTCCCCCTAGCATTGCAAGCTTTTGCAACGTCTTGTCTATGCGGCTCAAGTATTCTACAGGGTCTTCACCCTCTGCCATTGAGATGAAGTCGAACTCCTGCACTACCCTTCGTTTTTCCATGATTGTCTTTGGAGCATAAAAATCGGTCATGACTTTCCACGCTCCGCTAGGCGACTTGGTCTCTAGCATCCTGGTTAAACACGGGGGGTCAGAGTCCAAAGCTTCCAGCAAAAACTCCCAAGCCATTCTAGCATACATGATTGTCGAAGCCGAGTGCCTCAACAGCAAGTCCTCATTCGTGAGGGAGTCATCCGCTACTCTAACAGGGTTGGGTGTCTCTCTGTAGGCATCCCTGCATCCTTTTATACTAGTGAACGACGTAAATTTCTCTTTCCAGAGGGGCCACGTGTCCCTCTTACTATTAAACTTGGGGGGACGGTTGCTACCAAAATACCCGCCCGGATGGGCCAGACCTTGCACAACAGGCGTGAGCGACGGGGAAGAGGCTGGGGCTTCGCGTACCTCAGCTCCCGGTGTGGCTCCTTCCAGGAGAACCACTCTCCTCTGGAAGTCTTCCAGCTGCTCCAAAATGGCGGGTGTAATCCCGCCGCTGCTCCCTTGGGCTTCACTCGAATCAGTGTCCCCCATGGCTCCGGCTGATTTCTCCAGCTAGCTCTTTTCCGCAGAAAAGCCCACGTCACTCAACACCCTTTTCTTCGAACAGGGAAAGTACTGCGTACGTGATAATTATCGTGTTTGTTGATCCCTACGAAGCGTACAGGGCTTACCCGTTGAGCTGACAATAGTGGGGTAGTGGAGTCACCGGTATGAAGACAAGTATAAGACGTACAAATATGTATTACGTTGCTCCTAGCCAAGGCGCAGCGTAGAGTGCGCTCGCCAGGAAGAAAGGCGGATAAATAGGCGGAGTATTTCCACCATCCCGATACCCCGCCATCATGTAGCCAACTTATTACTGGAAACCCCTACAATACTCAACCGTCATCATATCCGCATCATATCCAAGCATACAATCAACAGGACCTTACCGCAGACATGTCCGTGAGTATCCGCGGCTATTGCCGCGGACATTGCCACGGACAACCGCGTATTTTTCCGCGGACAACATCGGATATATCCGCGGACATCGCCGCGGGCATTGCTGTGGACATTGCCGTAGACATTGCGCGGCGGACCATGGATGTTGCCACGGACATTGTCACTGACAACCGCGGATTGCCACGGAGGTTTATTTTGCCGATTGCTTCCTTGCATGAATCGCCACGAGCTGTCATTCGACGGCTGGAAAATATAAGAGAAAGCTCTGTGTCACCGTCTTGAGTCATCATCACGCCTTCCCGCGCCAGCTACGTTTACACCTTTAGAGATCTATCAACACACTAGTGATAGCCGGTTGATTTCTATTGGTAAGCGCAGCCAAGGCCAGCCTATAGAGGTGAGGAAAAGCCAACATATATGTTGTTGGTTATATAGAACTACCCACTGAGCTACGCAATCACCTGACTACGTAGTTTAGGGGGTAGTTATATAACCAACACACTCAAACAACTACCCCTAGCTCTGCACGTTGGCGTAAGGTTTATATTGGCATTCCAAGGCAGTACCGACGAAAACGCGCGAACAAGGGGTACAAGCCCTCCACGCTCAAGGGGCCGCAGGTGGTGAAACTGAACCGAGCGTCCCGCGGGGTTGGTGCAGGCACGGGAGGGAGTACCGGTTTTTCGCATTCGAACAGCGGCTGACAGGGCCTCCCGAGGGGTCGGTACAGACAACACCCACGGGAGGGGACACTGGCGTGCAAGCAATCACAGATTGTGCGTTTGGGTGAGCGTCCCTCAGGTCGGTACAAACAACACACGCCTAAGGGGGCCCAGGGCCCTCGCACTCACGCGACTGCAGGTGATGAACTGAAACGTACGGTACAGACGGCGCACGCGGAAGGGGGTACAGGCCTCTCGCACTTGAACAGCGGCTGGAAAGGCGCTCCGCGGGATCGGCGCACACAACGCCCGCGAGAGGGGGTACCGGCCCCTCGCGCCCAAGCAGCAACGGGTTGTGCACCTGGATGAGTGTCCCGCGTGCCGGTAGAGACGACGCGTGCGGGAAAGAGTACGGACTCCTCGCACTGAACCAACTGCGGTTTGTGAAAACTGAACGGGCGTCCCGCGGGGTCGTTACGGACGAGGCTCGCGAAAGGGCGTACAGGCCTCTTGCACTCTAGCAGCTGCCGGTGTGAAACTGACTGAATATCTTTGAGTCGACCTGCAGCGCGCACTGCGCTCGGTACTGCCAGATGATCCCTGCTAATCTATTGTTCGGCTGCCAACACCCCGACTCATTGTAAACACACCTTCCAAAGTCTGCGATGCGCAGTTTCATATACATGCCGCGAATATGGTGCGGCCGACATTCATCGTGAAACGGGGCCGGCGAAATCGATCCTGGTGTGGGAGTGCGGTGAAGTCCCACGGACCTCGAAGCCTCCGCGAAGGCCTCGCTTGCTCCGCTGGACACCCCCGCCCCCGCGGTCGGCCCTGCTTGGCCAGCCCGTATTGTCAATTAATATTGACGCCCCCGCCCCAGCAAGCACAGGCGCCTGGGAGGGCCGCGCCATGCCCCCCCACGGCTTGATTCCTGCTGTAACGCGCGACGCTCGCCGAAGGACTTCCTCCGTCGGCCACTCCGCTCGTCCCGGCGCCGGGGGGGTGTTGCTGCTGTTGGAGGGGGCGGGGGGTTATTGTTCCCCGCCGGGGACTCGGCCTTGGCGCGCAGCGCTGGGGAGGCCTGGTCGCGGGTGAGTTGGCACCCGACCCTCGGACAACGCTCGCCGCTCTACGTGTAGCCCCATGGGCACGGGGTTACCCCATGAAGCGAGCCGCGCCTTGAAGCAGGGTCCCCCCTCCCGGGGGCCCGCCCCGCCCTTCGCACGTGTCCCTTGCTTCGTGTTCATCCCAGGAACCGTCTTGCGCTTCCCGTAGCCCGCGGCGGTTTTTATTGCGGACCCGCTGGTCCACAGAATGGAGCGTACCGTGAGAGCTCGTGCTGCCTTCCTCTGCCAGCATAAGCAGCTGCGCGAAAGCGGGTGACTTGGAAGTGAGCCCACTGCCCGACGGGGGGGGCATGAGATGGTACTACTGCCGCCACACGTCCACCGATTCGACCGCGAGCGTGTGCATGGCTTCGTCGAGGACGGCGTTGACGGCGAGTGTGTTGCGTCGCGGACTTGCCTGGCGAAGGATTCGAGGATTTGTCGGTGGAACTGCAGGTACGCCCGCAGCTTGCCCTCGACGGCCTCCAGACTATCGCGCAGTTGGCGGACCGTGTGCCTGCTCATGACTGGGGCGTCGTTCGTGACGTGCTCGATTACAAGCAGGAAAGCGGGGATGGACGTAATGAGGTGAATGTTGGCGGGCATGGGGAAACAAACATGGTGGTTGGGACGGATAGATAGACTTGCACCGCGAATCCCGAGAGGGACAGTAGCTGCCGCGTCTCGGACGGCGTGACGCGGCAGCTACAGTCCCTCTCGGGAGTCGCGATGCAAGACTTTTATCCACCCGCTTCACCCAGGGTGCCATTGAAGCCCATGCCCGCCGACACACACCTCGGCACGTTCATACGCCTCGTTCCCGGCCGTAATCGAGCACGGCATGAACGACGCCCCAGTCATTTGCAAGCACACGGTTCGCGAACTGCGCGATGGTATGGAGGCCGTCGAGGGCAAGGTTCGGACATACCTGCAGTTCCACCGACAGACCCTTGAACCCATCGTCGCGCAACTCCGAGACACGATCATACTCGCCGCCAACGCTGGCCTCGACGAAGCAAGTACGTGCGCTCGGTCGAATCGGCGGACGTGTGGCGGCAGCACCAGTTCATGCCTCCCCCGTCGGGCAGCGGGCCCACTTTCAAGCCATCCGCTTTCACACTGCTGCTCATGCTGGCAGAGCAAGGCAGCACCCAGAGCTCCGATCATTGCATACGCGCAAACACGGCGGTTGATCGGTTCATGGTCAAAATCCTCGCTCTCTTTGCTCTATCTTACGATTCGTACTTTTTAGTGCGGTGTGCGGTCGTGCGGGTGCACTGCGGTCATCGTTTTTGGTTATCCATAAGTTTGGGTACGTCCTACAAAAACGCCTCCCTGCTCTATACGCCCAATCTGCGTACACGCAAAGTGAAAGGATCCTCCGATTTGGAATCTGGGTGCCGTTCGCTACCAGTTGGGGCCAACCGGATCGCGAACAAATGCTGCGACGTTTGGCAAGCACGCCATCTACCATGGCCCGTGACCGACGATCCCTAGGACGAGCTAACATGCAAAGATTCGGCAACACGGCGAGGGACAAGGTGGTTGATATGGGCGAAGTGATTTGGACTCCAAGCCAAGACCGTGTGTCATCGAGCCGCATGGTCTCCTTCGCTCGGCTTGCTGGCGAGCGGAGTGGACGGGACCTTCGAAGGTATGGGTTGGGTTAGAGCAATTGGAGCAGCTGTCATCTATCACCTCACGATACTGCCGCGAATCACAATCGCAGTAGAAGTAAGCATCTAAACTCTGTCTACGATATGCGCACTTCAAAGGCCATGCACATCAGTGTGTACTGGACTTCAATTTTGAATCATGTATACCCGGGTACGTACACAGCAGTAGTAGCAGTACCCGGCAGTACCTTTAGCAGCACCAACAGTACTACACAGCATTAGTACCAGTGCGGTGCCTTGCCAGATGATAATACGAACTCGCACTACAGTTGGACCCCGGGATAGCGCGGTACTAGGTACTGTGTAGGACGAGGTAACGACCAGCAAAGTTCAAGAACCGATATAGGGTCCGCAGTAAAGGTAAGGTACCGACTAAACACAGGTCCACGACTACTCTATCGTAAGTCTGTCTTGTCCTATTAAAACCAAGATGTTTTCCAGGAGAGCAGGAGTGCTTTGCGACGCCTTTGCGACGCCTGCCAAGGCGATGCGAACCGGCGTTGCACTTCCCCGCTTCACTTGCGGCTAAAACACTCAACGGTGGGGTGGGGTCGGCTGCAGGAATGTGGAATGCGCTAAGCGCTGAGAGGGCGGCCTTAATTCCGCCACTGGGGGATTCCGGGTTCGGGCAGTCGTGGATACTGCTCGTGAGTTGTTTACCTTTCCCCCGAGGACAGGCGAGGCCGCTTTTCCCCTGCCGTGCGTAACGTCTACGCAACGTGCTTGCGTCGGCTGAGATATTGTTTATAGTTCAACTTACAACGGCAACTGCTGTATATCTGGTATGTACGAACAGCAGACCCATGCCGTACTGCGCGCGCGAAACGTCCCGGAACGGCGCATCCGCAAGACAACCCTAAACCAAGTAAGACACCAACATCAACATCAACGTCAACAACCACAACATCTACTTTGTTCGTCTATTACAAGGGGCTTCGCGGGCGTCCTGGACGGCTGCCGGTCGCCGACTGGCGTGATGCTTAATATATTTGCAGGGTTAGAAGGGTTGAGGCGAAATGTTGGGCGCAGGCGTAATGCGAAGAGTTGAGAGCACCCTCGTCGCCCTCGACAATTGTCAGTGACTATCGCTGTATAGATGAAAAATATACGATAGCCTTGAAAAAAAAAAAAAAAAAATGTGTATCCTGGGTCCCACTAAAATACACTAAGAACCGCGAAAACAACGAAAAATCACGCAAAAACACGACAAACCACGAAGAACGGCCACCAACCAAATCTAGGACTACTGTACGCAGCAGTGTAACCCACCCAAACCGACCGAACCCGTCCTAAACCGACCAAACCCCACCAAAACCCCTTTAATTCCCGCCCATGCCACAACAATGAGGAACCAATCCCCCAGAACCACGGCGAAAATGGGTTGTTACAATAATACTCGGAGTATTATAAAATGGGGCTGCTGTATGTACTGTAGTAGGGTAGTGGCAGTACTGGCGCTGTTGCAGTCACTACCCATAGACTACATACAGCCTGCAGCAGCAGTGCTCCTACAAAAGCGGAACAACGATCAACCAACTGGTCGAACTCACACCTGACGCTGAACATGTCTGCAGAGGCAACGGCAACAACAGCAGCGGCAGCAGCATCAATAGCAGTAGGAGTAGCAGCAGAAGCAGCAGATTCTTGCAGTAGATGCAAAGACTTTCTTGACTTGTTATCGCTTGAATGGCGACGACAACACGTACGTGGTCTGGCGTCGTGGCTACTCGTATCATACTACCTGCCATCCTGCGATGCTTGGTGGAGTAACGAACGTATAAACCAACGAAAGTACGGTCAAGGTACTGTACAGCGGCTGCACTGTATTCAGCATCACACTAGAAACACAGCAGCAGCAGCGGCGGCGGCGGTGGCAGCTTGCTCAGACGTACGAAGTAGGTGAATGTCCGCTACTCGCTCCCTACTGACCTGCTGAAAGCATGTGAGTACGTACCTGGGACGATTCTGGATGCAAATACCTGGTATAAGGACCGTTTGGGTATCAAAATGAAATACGAACAGAACAACAGTAACCGTGTTATTTCTGTCCATAGTGATACTGCTGCACGTGGGCGAACTTTCGCACGTACAGCAGTAGATTCCGATCTCACCTGATACCATACCTGCTACAACAGCAATTTGAGCAGCAACAACCCAAACGCGGCAGCAACATCAGCAGAAGCAGCAGGCAGCAGCGGCAGCAGATGCCAAATCACCACAGCATCACAGCTCGTCAGCTATGAACTCGGCAACGAAGCAGTCGGTATTTTACGTGTAGGTATCATCACTCATAACACAGCAGCCAATGTTTTTTCTTGGTCCTTCACAAACTAGAGGTGACATTTTTTGCCGTGGATGCGAATCATATCATACAATGGATCTCGCTCCTAGCCGCCCGCCCAGGCCCCCGTGAAGGCGACGGCATCTACTGTATATCTGAATGTACGTACTGCGCGCGGGACGCGTGTAGACATTGCGGGCGGATCTTCGGCGCCGACGGGTGCACACGGGCGAAGGGTACGCCCCGGCGAAGAAACCACGCGGAAACGCGGTCGGCAGTGGGAGAGATACGCGCTTCAGCTGCGCCTGCGATTTATCATAGGTATATTTCTACAACTACGACAACGACCACTTTTTGTTCTTCTACTACTACTACTACTACTACTACTACTACTACTACTACTACTACTACTACTACTACTACTACTACTACCACTACTACCACTACTACTACCACTACTACTCCTTCTACTACTACTACTACTACTACTACTACTACTACTACTACTACTACTACTACTACTACTATTGTCTGCCTCACATACTTCTGCTGCTGCTGCTGTACTGCTAGTTCCGCTAGCTGCTTGCCGTTGATTGTTGGTTCAGTAACTGGATTATTTAGATGTTCTCGAACGCGCGTAGTAAAATATTTGTACTCGTACTTGTAGTGCTGCTGCTGTGAACGAACGCGTACCATTTTCAATCAGGGGGGGGCGGCAAAGGAACTGGATGAGACCGGAAGCTGGCGATAATATTCGAATCATTTACTACTACTACTACTACTACTACTACGACTACTACTACTACTACTACTACTCCTTCTACTACTACTACTACTACTACTACTACTACTACTACTACTACTACTACTACTACTACTACTACTACTACTACTGTCTGCCTCACATACTTCTGCTGCTGCTGCTGTACTGCTAGTTCCGCTAGCTGCTTGCCGTTGATTGTTGGTTCAGTAACTGGATTATTTAGATGTTCTCGAACGCGCGTAGTAAAATATTTGTACTCGTACTTGTAGTGCTGCTGCTGTGAACGAACGCGTACCATTTTCAATTAGGGGGGGGCGGCAAAGGAACTGGATGAGACCGGAAGCTGGCGATAATATTCGAATCATTTGGGTCGGCTTTCCTCCATCGCGTTACTTCCGAGTAGTCAGCTGCTGCACTACTTTTTTATGAGTTGGTTTGCACATCGTGCCTGCCTGACACATACAAATGACGTTTTTTTTTGTTTTTTTCAGTGTTTCTCTTCGCTTGAAGATGATATGATGTTAGTGCAGCTTTTGGCAGTACTCAGTCACAGTTACGGCCTATGATACTACATCCTCGGCCGTTACGGATTTGCGGAGCGGCAGGCAGGCGTCAGCCCGCCGCGGCGACACCCGCTTGTACTACTGTAGGATTTATTAGTACAGCACTATACGAATACAGCAGCAGTGCTGCGTAACGACTGCGAGTACTAACCTTTTCGGGACCCAAAAATCGTAGCCAACACAATGGAGATGTACCGCCCTATCAACCTTAGTAAGCGAGCGCGCAGCGCGATGATTAAGTAGTATCATGCTGCGCGCTTGCCGTGCAACTTCTTGGATCGTACGGAACGTAAAGTAACCACCCCTCACGCAAGCAGCCCGGTGTGTTACATGTGGTCAATGCTGTAATCAAGTTATTTGGTCAATTTTTCCCTCTGAAGTCCCGAGAGGGTTAGTATCCCTTTACTGGCTTCGTCCGACGCGCAAACTTACTCACACCAGCGCGTTAGCATTAGTACTATCATGCGTTCCGCCGAGGCTGTCCATGCCCTCATCTTCACCCTCGCCCTCGCCCCCGCCTTTTCAACCGTCGTACCACCTAATCTTCACCGTCAGCTGGCCTGACCTTCACCGGTGGTCCGTTTCTGAGGTTGGGGAGTTCTGGCAGGCCGTGTCCGATTTCTGCGGTATAAAGTGGCTGGAACGGGGCAGCGGGAAAGCGTACTGCCCCCCTGGTGGTAGTGGTGGTGGTGATGCGGTTGCTACTGGTCAAGTGGTGACGGGGACGTCGAGGGAGAAAGAACGACATCGGGGCGCCATGACAGATGCCCGGTGGTTCGAGGGCGCTAGGCTTAACTTCGCGCACAACCTACTGCCTCCCGCGACCGATGACGAGGCAGGTACTCGTTTCTTTTTTTTGTTTGTTGTTGACGCTTGTCGCCAAAGATGTCAGGAGACGGCAGTTGAAGCGTGTGACGAACGGCCGTCTAGATTTAATCTACAGCGGAGGTCCCTCTATAGAGGTAGTTGAGTAGTGCCGTTTGCCCGCTACAGTGCCTGTGCAATCGCTTGGCACAGATGGGAACAACCAGCAGTGGCAGTATGCCGAGTAGTGTCGGTGGGCGCTACAGTGCCGGTATTTCCGGCTGGCACATACGGGCACTGGAAATATAAAGTGTGGGAGCTCCGAAAGTGGCTGACGACGCCGATAGCTGCAGTCTCCTTATATCTTTGTCACGTGCTCCTTGCACGTGTGCACGTTTGCACGTCCCTCTTTTTTGCACCTTTTTTTAATAATAAATCTGCTGTTTTGTCCGTCTTCCTCCAGCCTCCGGCAGCAAATACTACCGCGAAAAAATTGAAAATGCCACCTCGTCTTTGTACGCCGGAGATGCCGGAATACAAGACCACATGCATGCAGTCAAAACGTTGCAGGATTCGGGAGACCCACATACTGTGCCGGCGCCCTACGAAGAAAACGAGATGTTGGTCTTAGGCTAGGTTGCTTGTAACACTAACTTCAGCATGTATAACAGCTGTCGAATTTCTTGTTTCCCCGTAAGTTCCAAACCAATTTTCTTGTGGGGCTCTTTTTTATGAGAGGGCCGGTAGAATACTCGTACAAACGAATATTGTAGGAGTAGCAATGCCGCAGTGGTGCACGAATAGGAATGCTGCCCTAGTGCAGCAGTAGCCCATGCCCGCCACCCCACTCACGAGCCCACCGCCCCGCTCTTACCCCGTCCAGTACTTCCCGCTCGTTCTCTGTCTGGCTCGCATCCCTGCCCGGGTTGACGTTTTCACTCTTAAATGGAACCGTTGCACGGTAAAACATCAGGTCATCGTGTCTGTTTCCGAATCGCTCGACCTGCCGTCTAGGAGGCTGACCGGCAACGAACTGCACGTTTTGGTCGCGAGGTGAGTGGAACAACATTGCTTGATCTATTGACACGATGTATATGTACTGCTGGGGGCTGTACGTGCTTCGGTATTTCACCTGGTACAGCAGTAGTGTCATAGTAGCAATACTACCTCTAGTAGTCGTCGTATCAATACTATAGTATTAGCAGTAGTATAGTTGTGTCGTCGTGGGAGGCGTGTTCAAGACGACGACGACGAAATTGTCGCTTGTTTTTGTTTTCAACGCCATTGCCCTGTCTGTTCTGCCTCCGCCTCCGCCGCCCCGCCCGTAAGGGTGCAATTTTCCTGCCCGCGGAACGTGTGCCGCGCACCGTAAGCTGTCCAGTGCTTCATACCCACTGAACCAAAGTCACGTGACTACAGTAAGTAGACAAGTACATAGTGCTATACAACGACAGCAGCGGCAGCATCCTTGAAGTCGCGCTCGATACCGAGCAGCCCCCAAGCGCAGCAGGCGTTTTTTTCTCAGCCGCCTTTGAGGTCGGGGTGTGACCCCTTTGGGGCTTTGAAGGGAAAAAGCACCAGCAATAACGACGATTACAGCTGGTTCACACCAAGCAACGCGGGCTAAGATAGGCTATGGTATTTGTTTCGTCGTACTCCGATGCAAGGAGTTGTACAACTTGAGCATACGAGCATACCGTGAACTATCGTAGGCTGCACGCCCACTCCCTACGGTAAGCAGATATGCCAGGAGACGGTCAGTCAAGGGAAAACGTCCAACGGTCAAGGGTGTAAAACCGATCGTTCCGCGCCAAAGCCTTGCAGTTTGTCGTCAGTCAGGGTAAATTATTGGAACATTGCCGTCGGTCGTTGCCGTCGGTCAAGGGGTCAGCGTGCCGTCTCCTGACATCTTTGACGGTAAGAACGCCCTTGTCATGTATTTTGCCGCTGTTCATGGGTCCTTGAAAAGTTGGCCTGAGGAACCGCTCTCGCGTCTGGGTGGGTGGGTTCCTCTGTGCCATGAGTCACGGTTATCGAACGAATCACGTCGGGCGGCTGAAATCAAGGCATCGCTTCGCATGCCTATTGTCTCCAAGAAGCCCACCGTGTCACCCTCGTGGACACTCGCGTGCTTCTTTATACCTAGATCTAAGTAGTTCGAAAAAAAACGGTACTCCGCCTCGAAAGGGATGCGTGGTCAATGGTCAAATGACTCAAGACAAGCAAAAAAGATAGCACCCCGCACGTATGCTCACTGCCTGGTTGGTGGAAACCCGACGTGCTCTGCCCTGGCGTTGTAGGGATGCGAGGGTCTATTGCGTTATAGACTACGGCTATGCATGCCAACTATTACACCCCCGAAACGCATACACACTGGTCTAGCAGGTGTGCGCGAGGGCTTCGGTCGGCCGGGGTTCGCAAAGGGGATAGGGTGGCCGGGGTGATGGTCAACTCGCAAGAAGCCCTCATCTGCATGCTCGGGGCGACGTCTCTTGGAGCTGTCTGGAGGTGGGGCGTTGTGTTGGTGTTGGTGTTGGTGTTGGTGTTGGTGTTGGTGTTGGTGTTGGTGTTGGTGTTGGTGTTGTTAGCGGCGGCGGTGGTGGCGGTGGTGGTCTTGGTGGTCTTAGTGTGCTGCTGTCGTTGTCGCTGTTGGTACTGCCACTGTTGCTGGTGTTGATGTAGTATTTTGATTCTGCAGCGTCTTAATGTCACGTGTAGCTCCGTGGCGCGTGGTCAACCTACGTGAACCCCGCGAATCTTCAAAAGGCGCACATGTATCTGACGACAACCGAAGACCAGAGTACGTCCTCGCTCTAAGTGCTTTGCGGTTCGCTCTTATCGAACGTAGGTAAATATTCCGGGTGCGCGGGCGAGTCAGCCGCGCTGTACTTCACCGAGCCCGTGCTGCGAGAACATAACTGTGACGGGGAGAAATAACGCGTCTTGCTCCCGTGCGTTAGATCAGCCCGCGAGCTTAACCCGTTTATTTCTGGGAAAATGAACCCACACTTATCCCAAGAAGTGTAACCGAAAAAACGAGGGTGCAATGCTAAAGGGATTACAGCGGTGGTTTTGAGCGGCTTGTGGTACAGCAGCGCAACTCCTATTGAGTCAGCAACCCCCCTATGCGGCACAGCAATGAAAACTCTTAATGCGCCACCCCCCTGCCCGGCTCGATCGTCTCGCGTTCCGTCGTACCCGCCGCTTGCCGTGTTTTCTCGCTGTCGGGTTAAGCTCTTGCTCTCCGGACTTTGGCGTCGGCGGGGTGCTGGACCGATTAGGCCAGATCTCGCCCAAGCTTGTGTTTTTCAGCCTCGGGTACCTGTACGGAGGGCGGTGGTTCGACTGCCGAAATCTGGCGCTGGAGGTGCTGGCGCGGCTACCCGGTGCGTGTCGTGGAGCTGCAGTGTATGTTTTATGTAGGCTGGGATTGTATCTACGAGCGGTGCTCGTTGAGAGCATTAGTGATCGAGAGAGTGTGGGGGGGAAGTGAGACAAGCAAACTGTTGGTTATGTAGCACTATCCACTAGGCGCCTCAGTCACAGAGACTGAGTGGTCTATTAATAGTGGATATTGATATGTATCCAACACACACTGAACGACAGACAGATGCCTAGCGATTTTGAGATAGTTAGAAGGGAGGGGGGGGGTAGAGGGACAGACCGACAAGCAGCGAAGGAGAGAGGGAGGAGAGAGGGAATCTAGTGCGTTTGGCTTTGGGTTCTCTGCTGCGCTGACACACGCTAGTCGACTGTGGGACAGTGCACTGAAATGTGCAGTAGGGAGGGGCTGCGCGTTAGGGGCGGGTGGGTGACAGTCCCATCGTGAACGACACGAGGTTAAACAGCGTTTCTATGTCAAGGGGTCCGCACCACGCATCAGGCGGCGGCCTCGCTCAGAGCCCAAGACGCTTTCACTCAGCGGTGTCGCCGGCACAACTCGTTGTGCATTCTTAGTCACGACGCACGGAGAGCCAGGCCAAGCGGAAGGACAGGTTCGTTCGTCGTCGTGCATTCGTTGGTTTTCTGCCGCCGCGTGGCAAAGCATAAAACGCTAACAGCTTCCATCGACACGACACGAACACTTTTTTTGTTTTTGTTTTTGTTCATATTAGCCCTTTACTACAGCAAACAATGTTGCACACTAATTCCAAGTAGTTTATCCCCCCAAAAGGGTGGCAGTTCTTAAGAGCTTGAAAGGACAATATACCCAGTCGGTCTTTCTTCGCGTCGCCATCAAGTCGACCAGACAACCACCATTGACTCGACCGCTCCGCTGCGGTACCAACCGACTCCGTACCTGTGTCCCTCCCTCGACACCCCCTCCTTTTCGTCCCTCGGTATTGACAAACCCTGACCTCCTCACGGACCCCGCCCTTAATTCCCCGCCTTTATTCAGTAGAGCTCACCACCTGTTCGGCAAGTCCCATTAATTGGTCGACTATTAATATTTCGGGATGTTTCATCGGTCAACACACGCACACGCACATTTTTTCGCACCGATCCCGTTTGGAACCCTAATGCCACCCAGCCCTGATCCCACCCAAACCCAGGTATATAAATAGCCGCCGGCAGGGCCTACCAAGCACCCTGTTCCCACGCCGACCAAAATCGAGGGTCGGCCGCAGCAAACTGAGGGTCGGCTACAGCCAGCTAAACCAAATGTTGAGAAAGTGGTAATGTGCCCTCTTAATTTTCGTCTCGTCGCTCGCACTCGAAAACCTTGGTTGACCTCCCCCCCGTGCACGTGCGCGTGCTTGCCGCTCCCCCGAACGGTATGCTTGCCCCCTCGCCCTATCTACTCGGGAGCAGATACAGAACAGGGGCCTCCCAGGGGTGTGGGCGTTCCCTACTATCCTGTGGATGGCTCTGCCGAGGGGGGAACCGGGGGTGTGGGAGTTGATCCGGACCCGTTGTCCGTGTCGGATCTACCCGCACCCCTCATGTCGTTTACAGATTTTCTCTTGTGTGCGTCGTCCGGTGAGACAAGGAGTGGCAGCAGTGGCAGTGGTTTCGCCAACGGTGACCTAGGAGAGGGGGGAAGAGGAGAAGGAGGAGGAGGAGGAGGAGGAGGGGGAGGAGATGGGGGGATTAGGCCGAGGGACGAGATGATCCATTTTGAGTCCACCCCGTTCGACCACCCGGTGTTCATCATGTTCTCTTCCGGTACAACGGGACTACCCAAGTGCATGGTCCACGGAGCCGGGGGTGGGTGTGGTTCTGGCCTTTGTGTTCGAAGGCCAGGTAGTTCGGGTAGGTAACCGGTCGGTTGACCTTTTGCCATGCGAACGTGCTTGCCTTGGGACTCGTTTGAGATGTGTCTCACTTTTTATTTCCAGCTTCTGGGCAAGACGTGATCACGGGGGTCGTCCCTTCTCCCCCCCGTTACGTGCCTTCTTTTTTATCGTGCGGAGGACTCGTCATTCCCACTGCTCGTCAATTTCACCTGATATATCTGCCCCTTGCTCCTCCCATATGCGCGGGGGCGCGCGTGATGTGGCGTTGCTGGACGCGAGAAAGGCAATTGGTCGTTGGTGTGGGCGATGTCATATCATATCGCCGGCCGAATCAAGTGGTTATCGTGATCTCCGGCACTTTTGGCATGTTTCGCCAACGGCCTTCGATTGGCGGGCCGCTTCAATCAAGCGAACCATGTTTCGCTTGCACGCGTCCCTTAACAAGAGTAGGATGGTTTCGGTGTTATATGCGTGGTTTTGCGAGTGTAATAGGCGTGGTTTTTCTAGTGTAGTAGGCGGGATTATGCTAGTGTGTAGTAGGCGTGCTTGTATGAGCAAGAAGAGTGTATCGCATTGACGTGTTGTCGCGGTTATGCTCCTGTGTTTTCTTACGGTCGTGCGTGGAATGGCGCCGCCTCGTGGAAACTCCACGTTCCACGAGCCAGCCAGAAAGCCGGGCAGTTATCTTCTGGAGGGTTAGTTCGCTTTTTTTCGTGAATTCTGTAAACATTGGAACCCCTGTTTGGCCTTTGTTGTTGTTGTTGTTGTTGTTGTTGTTGTTGTTGTTGTTGTTGTTGTTGTTGTTGTTGTAATCATCCCCATAATCTAGTCGATGTCTACAGGACAGGCGCCAATCACTCTGGAGGGGAAGAGGATTGCCTCAGGGAAAAACGCACACACACCATTATGCATTAGACCCCGCCCTGACACGCCTCGTCCCACCCCGGTTCACCCGCCACCCCCACCCCCCGATTGACGGGTGGTTTGCTTCCCCCAGGCACCCTCCTCCAACAAAAGAAAGAACTGGAGCTGCACTGCGACTTCAAAAGGGGCAACCGTCTTCTATTTTTCTCCACGCTGGGATGGATGATGTGGAATTGGGCTGCCGCTGCCCTGTCTGTGGAGGGCACCACGCTCGTCGCTTATGATGGCAGCCCGGGCTACCCGGACTTGTCGGCGTTGTGGAGGGTCGCCTCGAAGGAGGACGTCACGCACCTTGGCGCGAGCCCAAAGTGAGATATTTTTCGCCGCAGGCGAAAGCTTTTGAGGCGTCTTTTGGCGTGCTGCTCGACACATAAGATATTTTCCTATGCAGAAAGCTTCTCGACACGTGAGATATTTTTCGCCGCAGGCGTCAGCTGTTGGGGCACTTTTCGCCGTGGTGCTATGCCTACTAGAGGGTAAAATATCAGGTAGGACGCATATTTTGAGGACATTTCGCGAGCCCGAAAAAGAGACAAAAAAAATGGTATGCGACGCCGAGCATGAGCGTAGATATGTGCGCGTTCACGTGGACGGGTTCGGGAGGAGACTACGTGGCGGTATGCTTTTCGTTTTTGTTGTTGTTGTTGTTGTTGTTGTTGTTGTTGTTGTTGTTGTTGTTGTTGTTGTTGTTGTTGTTGTTGTTGTTGTTGTTGTTGTTGTTGTTGTTGTTGTTGTTGTTGCTGTTGCTGTTGTTGTTGTTGTTGTTGTTGTTGTTGTTGTTGTCGTTGTCGTTGTCGTTGTCGTTGTCGTTGTTGATGTTGTTGTTGTTGTTGTTGTTGTTGTTGTTGTTGTTGTTGTTGTTGTTGTTGTTGTTGTTGTTGTTGTTGTTGTTGTTGTTGTTGTTGTTGTTGTTGTTGTCGTTGTTGTTGTTGTTGTTGTCGTTGTTGTTGTTGTCGTTGTTGCTTAGAGTATTTTTGTGTGGTAGTTGCATTTGTAAACGTGGACCCCTTCGTCTGTCTGTTTGTGTCTCTGTCTACGCGCTTTTCTCGCTTCCACATCAAGATATAGCACTACGAAATGCTGCGGCGGCATGCACTCGCTACGTGCGTCACAGACTGCATGCCATACGGCTTGCAACCCTAGATGGAGTGATACAGTGTAATCTTCCAGATCGCACAGGCTTGCTGCACCTGTGCAAAGAGGGTCTGGCAGTTTACAAGCTTGCGCTGCTGAAGTAGTAACGAGGACCGTCGGTAGGAATAGCTCGTGCTGTCGCTACCACGGGAACTGAAGGATACGCCAGGTAGCGCAGGATTGCGAATACAATTGAGTTAAATTGACACGACGTGTATTAATATAAGTGGAGATGTGGTGAACTTAAGCTTTATTTTTCTCCACCCACCGGAGAATAAAAGAAAGGTAGTTTATTATTATTTTTGAACTACGTCAGCTGTGAGTTTCACCAATTGAGTACCGTAACTCAATACTCAATTTTACAAGCTGCGTTACACATAGGCCGCGCGTGTTCGATGTACTTTAGTTCACGACCCCTCGGTTCTCTCTCGTGCTTTTTGATGGCGTGCTGCTCGGCCCACGTCGCCCTCGCCTTTCCCGGGCGAAGATACTTCGGCGCATGCAAGCAGAAGGGTGTTGTTCCGTCCACGAATTGCGCGGTAGATGGGCGGAAAGGTTTGTCTAGATTGCGGGCGATACTCTCGACGGGGTCGCCACTGCTTCCGGAGCACTTCCAGTGGATTTACCAGGTGAGAGCCTATGTTGGGCGTGGACCACGACAGTGCGTTCGTCTTCCGGGCTGCCCCCAATGCCCTCAATAGTAGCGACGTACGTATATAACACTTGTCCCCATCGGCAGAGAACTACAGAGTATATTACACGCTTATGTAGTCGTGCTGTTTTGGGGATTAACAAAATCTGTTATAAGTACGAATGCCATTTGCGATAAGACTACAGCATACCAGGTATGGAATACGCTTGTGTAGAGGTGACATCGTTTTGGACCATTGAAACTTCCTATGTTTTCAGCATACCCTGCGGGATACCGGCTGCTGCGAGCACCGCTCGACCTCCCGCGGACGCGCGACTGTGACACGGCTCCCCCACACAGCTATGTATACGCTGGGCGGCGACGGGCTGATTGGGCGGGCGGGGGTGGCCGGAGCGCTGTTCTTAAACACCGGTTGAGGAGGTGAAAATGTTAACACTGTACGTGACCATTGACATGATGCCACACATGAAGTCCCATCTTGGTTGTTCTCTGCAAAAACGCAGAGTGGGCCATCGGGTTTCGACGTATTTTTCTGTGTCTAGGAGCGCGGACAGCAGGATATTCGTACCTTTCGTCAACGTGTATATATGCGTTGGTGGATGGTTGAAAACCGTGAATCCCGCGTCAATATGTTTAACAGATGCAAGTTCACACACTACTTTTTCAACGTTGTTCCGCCGCAACTGTAACAAAAACGTGTTGCGGTGCGCGCAACCACAGCCGACGCGCTCTAGCCACCGCCACTAACGACCCTTGGAGGCTAACCGCTGCTGGCGCTTCCGATGTCGCTCCATCGCAACAGCGAGAGGGCTCTGCTTCGAAATCAGCTTCATGGTGAAGAGCAGTTCTAAATTCGGTTTTCAACCCCAACCTCTTAACGTCATAGCCATCTACACGGAAACGTTCTATGGCGACACGTCGCGGCGGCGCCGCACAACCAAGGAGGGGCTGGGTCGCGCCAACGAATGGGCGACGTCACCTCGCCAAGTCTCGAAATTTGTTTTTTCGCAGTTTTTTTGACGATTTTCCCCACCGACGACCTGCGGGTTGACAGCACACTCCAAACGCCACGGCATTCGATACAGGTGATTACTCTAAAACCCCTCTCCTCCTACCCGTTCCCCGTCGTGACCCCCCCCCCCCCGCGTCAACCCGGCGTACGGAAGGCCGTGAAACCCGATGTTCACCTAGCCTCCATCTCCGGCGGTACAGACATTCTGGGTTGTTTCGCACTCGGCAATCCGACCCTCCCAGTCCGCGCCGGGCATCTTCAGTGCCTTGGTTTGGGCATGGATGTCTGCGCATACCGCAGTCATGAGGATGGCGGTGGTGGTGATGGTGGTGGTGGCGGTGATGGTGGTTGTAGTATTGGTAGTGATGGTGGGGCCGGTAACGGAGGAAGGGATACCGCCGGATCTTCGAGGGTGGCAGCAACGGGGCAGATGGGAGAACTGGTGTGCAGGTGAGAAGGGGTGGTATTTGTGGAAATTTCCCCGGAACTTTATTTGCCCAAAACGTTTTCTGGCGGTGGAGGTGATGGTGTTTGCGGTGGTGGTGGTCGTTGCGCGCGTGTGCGTTGTCTCGAGCGGGACAGTGGGACGGACTCCTGGGTGAAACAGTCCCGCGTGTGCGTGCTCGGGCTTGAACGCGCTTCGGTGTCCGCTTGTACACTCGGGAAAATAAAATCAGTTCAATGAAACGGTGGCTGGGGTTTCTTCACATACAGTATATGACGCCCAATAACAAACAAGGTAATAAGAAAGGCAGGCTGATATATTGAAGATGTGAGTCGTTATGCTGAAGTTAACGTAGAACGCACCCTCTCCCAAATAAGAAACCCAGCCTAAATCAGTTTTTCTGTGTCTCTGTTTCTTAACGTGAATGGGTGTCCCGTGCTGCATCCCAGACGCGACGCTATCACGATGTTTCCTGCTCAATGTTTCACACCCTCGTTCCGAAAAAGAAAGAAGGATCAGTCGTGATATCTAGCATTTTGTTGAAACTCGTATGTGCAAGGTGCGTGTGAAAGTTCGATCGCGTGTGCTTCAGGGTGTACTCTATAGGTGGGTGACCCCCTTGAGCGTTACCACCAGGGTCAATAGGACGGTTTTGCTAAACCGGCCAGCCTATAAGAATTGTGCGCAACGAAACTACATATGTGCCGGCGTGTTTTGGTGCTGCCTTCTTTTTTCAGAACGCCGTTTCCTTCCATGCCCGTATACTTCTGGGGGGACTCTGACGGGTCGAAGTACCGCTCGGCTTATTTCGAGGCCTTTGAGGGGGAGGAAGTTTGGGCGCATGGCGACTATATCAAGGTGATATATCAATATAACAACTGGGCTTGGGCGAGGCGAGCTGATGCCCGCCGCCGGCTCCGCGTGTGTTTGAAAGTATCTAGATAAGTGTTTTAGGTACAACATCATAAAAATCCAAAGCTTGCTGGCACGGCGACAGTGTTGCCAAGAGGGGCATGCGATCATCGTAATAGTAGTATTGCAACACCAGCAGAAACCTGCTGCGGCAGTAGACGATATATACAGCAACGACAACATCGTTAACAACAACATGGCGATGCTATGGCGCCACCATGACTCGTTTTCCAGCACGTCTTCAGTTGCGGCGCGACGATAAATGGAAACGAGCAACAGACAACAATCCAAAACGTACAGTAGTGCCGTAATACTGATGCATCGTATCCACAACGTGCACACAGCATTGCGGCGCTCGGCAGGTTTTACGCGCGGCTCTAGAACCGTAATTTACTTCTAAAGAGCATTCTTATCGACAAGTTTTCCCCCGATTCTCCTCTTGTTTTTGTCATGAAAATCGGGAAAACAGGGGAAGGGGTGTTGCTAAATCGGAAAATGAGAGCACAATTTCAGGATCATCTCGCACTCCCCTTTCAAGAAATCAGACGGAAAAAAATCTCGAAGAAAGGAAAATCAGGAAAAAATGCGCGAGAAAATCTCCCAGAATAGTGGCCATAATTCGGCTTCTTTTTTTTAGGTGACTGAGGAGGGAGGTGTCGTCATATCTGGGCGAAGCGACGCGGTGCTCAACCCGGGAGGGGTGAGGATTGGCACGGCGGAGATATACAGACAGGCGAGCTTTTGTTTGGTTTGGTGTTGTGAGGTGTGGTTGGGATGTCTTCTTTTCTTTAATTTTCTTTACTCTGCGACTGCTTCTTTGCTGTTGCTGCTGCTGCTGTTTGTGTCTGTCGACGGGTACGTGCCACGGTTGCACAACAGTTTAACCATGGGGTTTCCTACAAGTGCTCACCAGCTATTGTTGTGTTTTCAGTATAAAATTGTGCGTTTCGCTCACCTCTTTGGGCAGACTTTCGGAAATGAACGAGAGCGAAGTACCCGTCAACCCCCCCCCCCCCATTCCCCCTCACCTCCCTCCGCCCCCGCCTCCCGCCCCCCTCACCCTCCCTCCCCCCGCCCAACGCCACGGCACCGCCCATCCCTCTACCCTCCCCCGTGAACTCCTCCTGGACTCGGGGCGCAGGTAGAGATGGTACCGGAGGTAGAAGACTCTGTTGCGGTCGGGCTCCGTGTGGACGGGGACGTGGAAGTGGTGCTGTTCGTCAAGCTGGCGCCTGTTGAAGAAAGCGCGTCCACTGCTAGTGGTGATGGTGGCCAGCGGCCGAAGGTGAGGATCACGTGGAGGGAGGAAGGGGCAGGACGGGACGGTGGGTAGTGGTAGCACATTACGTCGTTTTTTTCTTGTCAAATTGTTTTATCGGTTAACCTTTTTAGAAATGCGAAAAATGTTCCGCACCAATTCTAAGTAGTTCGTCTTTAAACCATGGGTGCAGTTGTAATAGAGTTAAGCCCACGACAAGTTGCGCGGGCGGGGGGGGGATTCAAGGAGCCCGTCCTCGAGGGGTGCCGAGGGGTCTTGGAGGGCGATGGGGCAGTTTTGGCGGTATATTACTGCACGCGAAGGGGCTTTGAGAGCGCACGAAGCTATGCATGCAAGAGCCACCGCCTCCCAAACGCGCGTTGCTCGTCATGCTGCTGAATCGGTTTAGGATGTACTCGTTTAAGCCGCCCGACCGAGCTGTGACTCGAGACGGCATTTGGTTATTGAGTCGGAAGGGGGCTAGGGACGATTGTTCAACACAGCAGACATGACATTGGAATCAAGTGGACGTTGCATTGGGGGGGGGGGGGTGCACCCGATCCATCCATGCCCAAACGAGGACTTGTGGTTTTGGACCCCTGTTGCTCCCCATGCTAATGTTTCTCCCTCCCTCCCTCCCTCCCTCCCTTCTTTCTTTCCCTTCTTCTCCCTCCCTCTCGCTGTCTTTCCCCCACGCCATGCCCTTCTCCTTGTGCTTGTCAGGGTGAGTGCTATGTTCTTACAGGAGACTTGGAGCGAAAAATCAAGGCGGCCATCAGGTCCAACCTCACGGCGCGGCACGTTCCCGCTCGAATGGTTGTCGTGGACGACATCCCGTACACCAGGAGTGGCAAGAAGGTGAACGAACAACACTGTCCAACGGACCCAAAACTGGCACATCATATCTGATGATGACGATGATGACATGATGCGGATGATGATGACGATAATGATGATTATGATGATGTTCATGCTGTTCCCACATTAGCTCATTTCCCTACATTCCAGCCCGTGGTCACGGAAAATCTAAAAAAAACATCCCGATTGAAGAAACCACAGTAAGAAAAGTACAAAATACTATCGTATACCCCGTGGGCGATTTGCGCCACCCAAGTGCTGTCGCTCGGAAGCCTCTACCGTAGTGTGCTTTTACTCTCGACATTGGGGAAAGCGCGAACTCAAAGCGATGCGTCTTTGGAAGTATGACGACGAAATATTTCTAAAACGCCGCGATTTTCGTGGTGTGTATAACGCCTCTGCGTTGGAGAAAATCGGGTCGGAAAAATCTTCCCGGGGTATGTGTAGTTTTGCGTGTTCTTTTTACGGTATTATAACGCGCTTTGCAACAATGTGCCACGGCCGAACATCTCAACCACGTCGTTCATCCGCTGTACACACAGCGCATCAGGCTCTTAGAACACCCTCTCAAAACCAGCGAACCAGGCTCCTACCAGCACCATGCCTAGCAACGCCCTCACATCAACATACGAACGCACTCATTCCTACAAACCAGCTCATACATAACGATGAGTGGCACTGCGCTCTCGGCAAGGAATTGATGTAGTTTCGCCCGGTTACCGCTTCGAATACGCCTTCCAGCCATTGAAGACCGCCCAAACGCCCACACGAGAAGCAAGCCATATCCGAGATGGTGGTCGAGTTGGATCATATTGTGCGGAGTGAACCCTAAATCCGCGCAAGGGGGATGATATGACGCAGTGTGTATATGGCAAGGTACCCACGAGGCAGTTACATAGAATCCCCATTGCTGTCTCTGGAAGTGGTCAGCGCCAGAAAACAAACTAATACTTTTGAAGCTGTCATCCATATGCCAGAAAGTACGCACAACGTGCGAAAGTCCGCCTCACAGGTGGTTCTTAGTGGAGCTCACCCTTCATGCGACTCGCCGAACACCTCACGGCGCTTCGCGCTTGATGTAGGCGATGTCTACCTGATTGGTGAAAGCCCGACGTGCTCCGTTCCAATATTGTCGGAATGCTAGGGTCTATGGTCGTAAGACTACGGCTATGCATGAAATGAGTACACCCCCCACAATTTCAAAACACGAGTCTCCGTCCCGGTATTGTAGGGATGTGATTGTCTATGGAGTGAATACTACCACCATACATGACAGTGACTACCCCCCCCCCCCCCCCCCCCCCCACTCGCCGAACACCTCACGGCGCTTTGCGCTTGGTGCACACAATGTTTGCCTGGTTGGTGAAAACCCGACGTGCTCCATCCCTGCATAGTAGGGATGCGAGGGTCTATGGCCATACGACTACGGCCATGCACAAACTGAGTACAAACTGAGTACATACCCCCCCACCCCCAACCACAAGGGGAATGATCACATCACGTAGTGTGAATATGGTAAGGTACCCACGAGGCAGTTACATAGTAATATTCATTGCTGTCTCTGGGGTGGCCACACCAGAAAACAAAGTAACTCATCGGCGCTGTCATCCATAAGCAAGAAAGGAGGGCACGGGGTGCCGAAGTCCGTCTTTCGAGCGATTCTTGGAAGGATGCAGTTCACCCTTCATGCCACTCGCCGAACACCTCACGGGGCTTCGCGCTTGGTGCACACAACGTCTGCCTGGTTGGTGAATACCCGATGTGCTCCGTCCCGGCATAGTGGGGATGCATGGGTCTATTGTCATACGACTACGGCCATGCACAAACTGAGTACACCCCCCCCCACCCCCCCCACCCATTTCCCTCGCCGAACGCTCGCCCCGAAAGGTGGAAGTCGCAGTAACGAAGTCCGTCCACGGAGAAGCGGTAAATAACCTCTCGGCACTCGCAAACCCAGACAGCTTGCGACAGGTTCGCGATGCCGGGATGTTTTTGAGGGGATTAGCTCCTAACCCGTCACCGTTGCCGTCACGGCTGTAGAGGGGGGTGAGCTGGAGTTTGTGGAGAGGGCGGGAACGGGAGCGGGGCGCCTAGTCTAGGAGTGCTTCAAGGGTTTTTGTTTAATACCTGATAGGGTATACGCTTTAGATGGACCGGGTATCTAGTAGGGTATATATTCTGCATGTACTCGGGTTATCTGCCCGGGTATGACCAACTTAACTACGTTCGGCACGCAGTTGCCCTAAAGTATGTACTCGTACCCCACCAAACACGCACCTGGAGTGTTTGCAATTGTACGCCCTTGTTGCACGATTTTTTCGACCCGCTCCCGTGGGTGAAGGGCGAAGGGGTGTAACACCTGCCAAGTTGCCGTTGGAGCAGACCATGCCCGTGAAATGGTGGATTGTTGCGTGAGCGGCGCGTTCTTGCGAGGGCGACAGCGCAAACCCAGGCGCCTGAGTAGTTACCGTCAAGTGCGCGCGATGCAAACGCGCATGTGTATGTATACCGCGCGCTCGTGGGCAGTCGGCACTCTTTTTTTTTTTGGGTCAAGAACACTTATGTTTTTATTCCTAATTGCATGCCGACTTGTTCAGTCACCGTGCTCGTCCTTTAGATGGGAGGTGTTTGTCGTGGCGGTCGACGAATAAAAATAAAATCGGTCATGGGGGCCAATGCTTTTATTTTCGTTACAATTTGTATCTTTTGTTCTAGAGGTGCGTTATTGTGAATCCTAGCAGGGCACAAAAAGAGGGATGCTGGCGGTAGGCGGCGGTGTATTTTCTGGCGATTTTTTAGGCGGTGTTGCTTTTGTATTATTACGCAATGTCATGGAATAAACGTTGGTTGATTAAAGCTAGTGGTTGCCTCGTGGGTCCTCACGGACGGCGTCAAAGCTGACAAACCAAACGGGAGACCGCACACTTGATGTAATCTGTACGTTTGGCATTGCATGGCAAAATCCCCTTACTATATTATCGATATATGTTCTGTCTCGAAGTTTATGACCACACATCTTGTCTCTCTAGGATGATAAATCGGCTCGGACACTGAGTGTGCCGGATGTCAATGAGTGGAACTAACAGTTTGATGTGAAGCACACACACGTTCTACATCGACCGGGTCCATTGCGACGAACACGGGGGAGACGTTTTGTCTAATTTCCGAGTGTTTCTTTGTCCGGCAATACGACCTTCCTGCTGCAACAAAAATTCCAGTTTTTTTTGCTGGATTTCGTTATTTGTTTTCTTTTGACAAAACGTTAACGTTGTTTATTTCACACAAATTTCCTAATTTCACGCGACGAAGGCCGCTCCTGCCACAAAATGGTGTGATGTGGAGATTGGATCCGACGTACCGCAAATATTTGTTGGTTTGTTGAGCCTTGAGCCGATTGTATTTTATCCTCTATAATGTAAGCTGGCGTAGAAACATTGCTTTTTAAAGGTTTATTGTTTTTTTCGTCAGATATTCAAGACATCTTGGAGGTTTAACTCACAGGGAACGTCAACGAACTGAGGAAATCGGTTAGCATCTGGAGCGGCACGAAAACCTACGCAAGCAATACAGGCGCCGTATCCGGTGGCGGTCTTAACGTCTTAACGTCCATACAGGCTCTCTTTCGCTTCTTGGACGGCACGTGCAAAGCGCGCTTCCCTTTTTTCGGGGCAAGCTCAACGACAACACCACACCATTCTTATTTGTTTCTTCCGCCGAACCTCGACAAGAATGAAGTAACCGGAGCGGTTTGTTGAAGAGCGCAGTATTACCGCCTGAAGCGCAAAGGCGCGCGCAACACGGCTTTTCGCCGACGTGGCGCGACGACCTGCGGAATTTTCTACGTCCCATTCCGAAACACACCAGGATTGATCGCTAAGCCCTTCTACGACTGCAAAAAATCACCCTCCACAACTTCCCACTAGGGTGTCACCTTAAACGTGCGTGATCGGAGTATCACACGCAGCTTGCGAAGACTCAGCTTCGACGAAATCCTCTCACACCTGTAGCGTGATTTTGTTTTTTATAAAAACGTGGTTCCAGTTCTGAAAGAGCTGAAAAAATAGGATTTCCAAGTTCCATATTCGAGAAACACCAGGATCGATCTATTAATGTTAATAGAAAAGTCCACCACAACGAAACATTAGCATTGAAAAAAAATGCAGCACCTTTTGTTGCGTTGCGTCGATTGAACCCCGGTAAAACTGAACTGCGACCACGATTTTTAACGCAGACCCACTTAAAAAAGTGATATGTTTTATCGCAGGTACGCACGCCCCTACCCACCCCCCCATTCCCTCCCTACTGGCCTATCTCTAGCTAAACGTTGGCACCACCGCCACCAAGGAGACTAACGTCCGCCCGTAGCTGAACCACGATATCTTTCAACGGCGACCCACTCAGCGCCGCGCACAGGCTCCCCGCCGTGTCACGCAACGCCCCTAGATGCCGCCGTCGCAACTGCCCCTGCAACCCCGGATCCCGCACAACCGCTTGCAAGCACCGCAACAAGGGCTCCAACGATCTAAACCCGCCCGTCCCAACGCCCCCCCCGTCTTTCGCCACGGTAGAGCCCTCTCCAGCAGCAGCAGCAGCAATCGCAGCGCCAACTTCAGACGTTGCATCTACAATAAGAGCCAAGATTATCGCCAAAAGGGCTGGCCAGCGCTTTACTAGGACCACCACCGGTCGCAGCAAACGCGCCCCGCGAGATTTCTCCGCGGCTTCGGCCGTACCGGCGGTTTTCATCGCCCATACACACGCTGTGGCCATGGGTCTCTCCAGGGGGGCTAGCGGAGACTCCGGTTTAGCGGTGGTCGGAGCTGCAGCGGCGCATTCCGCTTCTAGCCCTTCCCAGCAACAAAGCACACAGGCCATTGCCGCTCTTTGGCCCTGAAGCGCTGCTGCTAAAGACCTTTCGTCTAGTGACTGCATAGACGCGACCCCCCCGCTGCCGTCGCCAGCGGTGCTGCCGCCATAATTTTCCTCTCGCTCTCCGGTTCCCATCCGACCCCGCCCTGGTCGCAAGAGTTTTAGCAGCGTCGGCCGCAGCGCCTCGAGCAGCACCGCCCCGCGGGTGCCTATCATCGCTAAGGAATTGCACACGGCTCCAGTCACTTCATCCCTTCCAAACACCGTCTCCCACAAGGAAGCAGGCCCAAGGGTTACCACTTCCACCTCCCCCTCCTTCTCCCCCTCTCCCCCCCCCTCATTCCCCTCCTCCTCCTCCCCCAACTCCTCTCTGTGCTGAACGTCAACCCTATCGGCCGTCGATTCTTGTCGTTGCCGCTTACCCCCACCACCCCCCCCGTGGGCGCTTGAGCCAACACCCGCCGCTTCTCCCGCGCTCCTCTTGCCTCGCCCTAAGGATTTAGCGCCAGCAGATCCGGTTAGAACGCCCACAAGGAACCCGAGGTACGCGCTGGGGCTGAAGCTCCGACGGCGGTGGTGCATCACCTTGCATATGTGGAGGGAGGGAGGGAGGGCGCACAAAACCGGAGCGAGGCCCGCGAGCGCGTGAGGCAACGTTGAAGTATAAAATCATGCCAGGGACCTGGTATCAACTATGCCAGCTGTGAGTTCGACCGGTTGAGAGGTCGATGTTCAGCAGTGCACGCTGAACGATACGCCGTCCGCGTATTTCTTAGAATGAACCCTTTTTGGGGCCCAGGTGCATCGATCAAAAAATATGGAAAGCCCGTTTTTTTCATTTTTTTCAGGGGTTTTCTCGGGTCATGACCCAACCCGCGGGTATCTCGCGGGTCGAGTTGGGTCGGGCCAGGAGGCGTTCGGAATCTCACGGGCTGGGTCGGGTGGGGTCAGGAGATTTTCAAACCTCACGCGCCGGGTCGGGTCACGCTGGTAATTGACTCGCGTGTGTCGTGCGTACGCGTAGTGATAGATACTACGTGTAGTATATACGCGGTAGTCTTTCTTGGGTGGCAAGCGGTATAGTTGGTTTCTCCAGGCGTGAGTAATGAGACGTATGCACCGGTATGGACCTGGCACATCGTAGACTGACTCCCGATTTCACTTTTATATGTTTCTGGTGGAGGCATGAATTGCGTCAGCTGTGATATATGCGTGTACCACCTTCGGTTGTTTGTGTTTCTTCCCCTGGGGCATTTCTCAGCTCCAGAGTGACTGGAGCCTGTTCTGTGACCACGGACTTGATTATGCGAGTTAATGTGAGAACAACAACAACAACGCTGGTGGCCCGACCCAACCCACGTCACGTGACCCGACCCGTGAAAAAGCCAAGTTTTTTTCATCATTAAACAAAAAAACCGTTTCATTGTGTCCCGAAGGCCTCTAAATTTTTCCAAACAGGTTTCAGGCGTCGACGAATCAAGCAGCTTGCAAAGTTCGGTATCAACCACTCGAACGTTCCAAATCCTAAACAAAACGAAAAGTGCGTGTTTACTCGTGAACCGACAAAGAAGTGCTGTGGCAGACTGTATGCATGCCAGAGAAGATGAAATAAACAACAAAAAAGGAGGAACGTGAGAACATCAAGGGAGACCGGGGTGTGCATGGGATGACCATGGATGTCGTGGGACCAATAGTTTTCTCCATCGGCGGCCCTGGGTACGACGCATCAGAGCTGATCATGCACTTTGTTTTAATTACCCTCAGCAATATTTTGGGCAAGCTGTGGTCACATGTGTCGTCCCTTCCCCCCCGGTATATTTCAAGCCTGGTTGCACAATTTGTTCGCCGTAGGCTCGTGTGCACAATCAAGGACATCTGGTGGATCGGCGGTGGCGATACTCGTACGAAGTTCGTGCGTGCTGGACGCCACACAAGCCCGGGTGCTACTGACGAGCCGTTTGTCAAGCCGCTGCCAGCTGAATCATGAGCGGTACCATCGCAGGAAACACCTCGTGTGTACAGGAGCGCGACGCAATTACAACAGAACCTACCTCCGCGAACCTCCTACATGTTCGGCTGCAACACGGCGATTTGCATCCGTTGGTTGTTGAGAGAGTGCCTCCATCGCCGTACACTCCATCGGCGTAGACTACGCTGACGGACACCGTCGAGAGCCGCAACCAACGAATGCGGGTCGCATTGTATCCATCCAAAAATACCCGGTAATTTGCCGAGGTTGCTGCTCGTGCAGTTGCCTCGAACTACTGGACACATGAGGTGTTCCCTGCCATAGGGGGCACTAGCGAACTGTTCCAGCTCGGCAGAGGCTCAACACGCAGCTCGCCAGCATCCTGGCTAGTGTGGCGCCCAACACGCACGGGCTACCGAGTATCGGCAGCGCAGATCTACCTGAAGTCCTTGGTCGCGGGTGCGAGCCTACGGCTAACTAGCTGCGCGGCCAGATGCGGAAACACTGCGGTAACAACAAACAAATACGAAAAACAAAAATCGTCCATCTATGCCAATACCGATAGGCGAGCACGGAGCACACTTCGGGAATGCGACGTTGCACCAGAACTTTCACCCAGTGTTTCCAAGTATCTTATCACTGTCGAAATACCAGCATACTTCGAAGTATAGAATGACAGCCCCTCTAGGACAAAACTTTTATAACTGTCGGCAGCTTGTGTGCGTGTTTCGACGGCGGACATGAAATCCAGCTTTCAGCGATATCGAAATGGGATTCCTATTTTCATGGCGAGGTCTGAATAAGAAACTACGCATATAGCGCTCACCTCAAAAACGAAAGAACGGACGTCGACGCGAAGCGCTTCAGGCTCCGAGCACGCCGCGGCGAGCGCGGACACCACACAAGCCGGAACCGCCGGCAGATGAAACAGCAGCGACACCGCATCCAACTGGGCAGACGGTGGCAGCGCCAAAAACCCTCGCCCTGAAAAAAACTCGCCCAACAACGCCGGTGAAATGGAGCGGACCAGTTCCGACGATGCTGTTGCCCACGCTCCATTTGTCCCTCCTGATACTGCTACTACCGCCGCCGCCGCTGAGGCAGCTGTCTTTCCCTTCGCCGCCCCGTCGCCGCGGCTAGTCCCCGCGGGCGGAGGCAGGGATGGCGCGTGTTTGGCCACCCCCAGCAGGGCTCCGAGCGCTTCCGCTGAGCTCTCGGGGAGCTCCCCTTCCCACCGGCACAGCAGTTCGGGCAGCGACTGGAGCCAGCGGCAGACTTCTCGCGCGGCGTCAGGGTCGTCGCCGACAGTCGTATGGCTGCTACTGCTGCCGCCGCCGCCGGTACGTCCGGCGCGAGACGTGGGGCCCGGTAAGAGCGTGCCGGTCAAGCTGCAGATAAATTTCACGCACATTACCTTAGCCCCGTCGCGCGGGAGCAAGGACTCGAAGAAGTCGCCGAAAGCTGCGAGCAACCGCTGCCTGCAGGGAGGAGGGAAGGGGGTTGGGGAGAGAGAAATATGAGGGAAAGGCGGGCGGGCGAGGCTGGAAGTGAGCGAGCGCCTTTGCTTCACCCTGTAAAAAGCATCCCACACTAATTCCAAGTAGTTTGTCCCCAACCGTCGGTGCAGTGCTAGACGGGTCAAGGACGGTTCAAGGACGCAGCACGTGACGCATCCTACGGTAGCATATGCTACGGCAGGGGGTGCCCACGGGAGCATGATTACTTGTTTTCGAACACCGCAACACTCCTCTTTTCGAGAGCCCAGACAGCGGGGGTATACTAAAACCAAGTAGGAGAAAGATTGAAAAAAAACGTGTCGTTTTTCTCATCCCAACGCTTCCGATTTTTGTTTTGAAATTCTGGCCTTTCGAGGAGTGTGGAGTCTGGGATTCCGACCCGCGTGCTCCCCTGGGGTCCCCCTAAATGGTCTGACGCTCCTTCCTCGCTTCAAGAGCTCTCTACCCTTCAACGTCCGTAACAACCCCCCCAAGCCCCAGCCCCCTAAACGCCTTTACAACTAGCACCATTTGGGGACAAATTTACTTGAAGATAATATAGAGAGCGATTTTGGGGTCCTGAAAGGGTTGAGATAGTACACAAGTGTCGCTAGGAACTTACGCCAGCAGGATATTTGAAACTGCCATCAACTTTTGTGCGTGTTGGTGGTCGGTGGCGGCGATCGTATAACCCGGCTTGATCGATTTCGAAACGGGTCTCTAGTTTTAGGCGCGGTGTAAATTAGAAACTCGCTTAAAAAATAAAGTCACCTTTGGGCTGTCCAGTCAGCGATACCGCTAGACTTTCCCGTAGGATTGTGGGTGGCCGCCCTCAGCACACGCAGGACGCTGACAACCTGCGGGTCCGCTAAGCCGCCCCCCCCGACCCCATTCTGAAGCACATCGTGCACGTGCGCTAGCACAGGCGCAAGCCAATCCGAAGGACTTTCCCCTTCGTTAACCCTCTTCCCTGCCGCACCCGCGCTTGTGGTGGTGACGGCCGCGGCAGCAACTTCAGCAGAGCCCGTGCAGGCCGCCACGACAAGCTCGCAAAGCCCCATGTTGAGTGCCTGAATAGCGCGCAAACGCTCTGCTTCCGCGTCTCCTAGCAGCTCCCCTTCGAGCGGGCGAATAGGAAACGCTTCTAGGATAAGCGGGACGAACCGGGAGAACCACAAGGGTGCGCCACCCCCGCCCCCGCGGTTCCCCTCATCACCGCGCCACGAAACGACTGCGGCCACGGTGCGTGCCCCCCCCCCGCCGCCACCGCTGTTACCGGGCCTGGCACCGTGTTCAGGGCCGACGTCGGCGATGTCACTACCGCCGCTGTCCGCTGCTGCTGTCCACGCCGGGGAAGCGATCGCCTCGAGCAGCACGTCCACGACGCTTTGCATCAGCCCGACGTCATGAGGGACAGCCGCAAGAGCTTCCAGCCACACCTCCTTCAGACGCGCCAGCATCTGCGGGAGGATAAAAGCCAGCGCCTTCGTCGGGGCGTCTGATCTAGCGGCACTGCCACCGCTGCCCTCGACAGCGCCCTCGGTTCCGGCAGAGCGCGGGCACAACATCAAGGCGCCGTTTCTGCGCGAGCCTCGCTTCCAGGATAAGCGAGACGGGCCTAAACCGCTACCGCGAACAACACCACCGCCGCCGCGGCGGCCGCCGCCATCACCGCCCCGACCGTAGCGCATCGAAACAGCCCTGAACAATCTCACCAAGCTCTGCAGAGCTTCTGTCCTGCTGGTTTGCTTCTTTGAGGCTGGGTCGACGGCGAGGAGCGTCGCATAATTTGGCGCCAACCGCTCAGCACGATCGGCCACAGCCTCGGGGAAGCGGGCGAGAAGGAGGGCGAGCAGCCTGAGGCTGTCACGCCGGACTCCTCCATCGAGGCTAGTCATTGCGCTCACCACGTACGCCATGTAGAGGTTGGCGAAGGGAGAAAAGGTCCGAGCCGAGACGCAGCCCAGCAATGCCTCCTGGAAAGCGAGCAACGCCCTGATTGTGGCGCGGTGCGAAAGTAACAAAATAACGGAGCACGGCAAAAAACAGAGGAGCAAGGTAACGGAGAGGGAAGCACGGTGAAAAACAGAGGAGCAAGGGTGGCCAACAGAGGGCGGTCAAGCATTGCCCGCATGCCCGAAACTACGTTTTTATTTTTATTTTTTCATGACCCCCGGTAGCAACCACGCGAGAGATTCGCGTTGTCATGCCGTGCTACTGCGTTGCCCTGTATGAGCCCAACCATTGCTCGCTGACAGGGTTTCTCAACTCAAGAGCTAATGGATCCGACGTGCATCTTTCCTTCCCTCGTCAGACAGCTAGACGACGGGATTGCGCCGGGGGTCTATATAGCAAGAGAAAGACTGGATGGATCATCTGAAGGAGGATATGCCGGTCTTTAGAATGAAATTCGAAGGATGGCGAACGGCTGCTCAGAAGGCTGGCAGATGGTTTCGAAGAGTAGAGGAGGGAGCCGAGTTGTTCACGCGGAATTGGCATGAAACGGAGAGATGCAAAGCTGCAGAGCGACGCGAAAAGGCTGCGGCAGCGCCGTCCACCGTTGGCATCTCTAAGCGGCCGGGGGGAGGGGGAAGGGGGGGGGGCGGGGAGGGGACTGGGGGAGGGGGGAGGGGGAAAGGGAGGAAGGGGGGACGGGGGGAAGGGGGAGCGTCATGCCCAAGAGACTGAAGTCTGGGTTTGGCCATCATCGTATTGAAACTTGTGGGCCTTCTAATGGCCGTCACAAGATAGCATAAGACCGCCCTGACTTCTTCGCCATGTTGCGTTCTCTCCCAGGTGCCATTGATGATGGACGTGATACCCTCTGTTAGCCCTATGCCATCCATAGCCAGTTCCTAGGGTCTGCTAGTATGACATTTTTCTTTCTTTTCCTCTTCTTTCTTCTTTTTTCTCTTCTTCTTTTTTCCTTGCTTTGCTTCCTCTTCTTGTCTTGTCTTTTCTTGCTTTTCTTGTCTTTTTCTTCTCTTTTCTTGCCTTTTTCGTTTTGTTTTGTTTTCTCCTCTTTTCTTTCCTTTCCTTAATCTTTTCTTTTCTTTGTTTCTTTTCTCCAATTGACTTACGCCTGTCGTGCGTATGCGTAGTGATAGATACTACGTGTAATATATACGTGGTAGTCTTCATTGGGTGGCAATCGGAATAGTTGGTTTCTCCAGGCGTGAGTAATGAGACGTATGTACCGGCATGGACCTGGCACATCGTATACTGACTCCCGATTTTACTTTTATATGTTCCTGGTGGAGGCATGAATTGCGTCAACTGTGATATATGCGTGTACCACCTTGGGTTGTGTGTGTGTTTTCCCTGGGGTATTCCTCAGCTCCAGAGTGACTGGAGCCTGTCCTGTGACCACGGACTTGACTATGCGAGTTAATGTGAGAACAACAACAACAACAACAAACAATAGCTCAAAATTTTCGTCAAAGTTGGGGGTGAGAATAGAACTCCTCAAGCGAGGAGCCCCAGGAAACTTCGGTGCTACCACCTACAGCGGCACGCGTCTGGTTGGCGATTCTTCACCGGTACTTCCTCACCTTCGTACGTCATTGTCGAAGCACACGGCCAACTCGAGACTAGCTTCCGCCAGTCGCGCGAAGTTCACCTCGGCAAAAGTACGGTGTCGGTCTACAATTGTCTTGAGGCCCGCTAAGGCGTCTCGTTTGCTGGTCAAGTTGTAGTGGCGCAGTTGCACGATGAGCTCCTGTTCGATGGGGGGGGGGGGGGGGGGGGTTGAACTCATTACCATGCATCGCCGTAGTCTGTCAGACCATAGACCCTCGCATCCCCATAATGCCGGGACGGAACACGCCGGGTTCTCACCGACCAGGGGGGGTATGACAGAATGAGACGTGGGTTCAACTGTTGTCGCTCAACTGTTGTCGCGCGTGTGACGCCACGGGTGTTACGCCTACTAAATATCCGCGGTGCTCCCCTGCAAGCCGAGTGGCCTCACCTGAACTCCCTGTCCCCTAGCGGTAACAGCGTCCTCATCGCCGAGATCGTGGAGGATGCTCTGCGCCGAGACTCTCACGCGCTTGCTCTTGAACGAGGTGTCGGTGTGACTGGCCGCCTGTGGAGCCCGCTTACCAACCTACGACACACAAAAGGACGACAGAGAAATAAAAACGAATCCCGAAGATGGACGGGATCAAAACTTTATTCTTATACACTTCCTTAACCCATTAGCACTGAAGCCGCGTTTTCGTGTCAGTCAGAATGGGCGAGGGATGCTTTTCGCGGTATTATAAACTAGATCTATAAACTCGTTTTAGCTATAAATAGTCGATGTTACTTGCCCGGTTACTTGCGCGGTGGCTAAATACATTTTCTTTCCTTTTCTGGTGGATTTTGTATGCTACACCAGGTACCTGGTACCTAGCTCATAGGAACGCCTGAGTTTCCCCTTTTCAACTTGCGACACCCCCGGGTTTCAACCTAACCATATCCCGAAGTGGAACCTTGTAAGGGCTAACCTTTACCGGTAGTATCATATTTACGAGGTACATTTTCTGCACCCATGTTTTGGAGACAGGTTTTCCTGGCATTAGCGTGGAATCGTTTTTCCAGTAGTAAATAGGTTAAGGAGGAGTGCTACGCTAGGGGTTACCAGTTTTCAGGCCAAACGGTTTCAGTCCAACGGGCTTCTTTTCAACCGAGGAACTACCCAGTATCTCGGGAAGTCCGTCTGTTTTTCTCAATGTATTAGTCGTACACCATACCCATGGGATTGTCCATCGATGCCCGAGTGAACGCTGCCAAGATCAAGCCTTGGGTGAGGTATGGAACTCCGCAAGTGAGGGATCCTCGGAAAAGACAACATGCACCTTTCTACCGTGGCATGCGTCTAAGCTCTATGTGTACGCACGACGTGCATACTCGTATTTTCTCTTCAAGTCTGCACATGTCCCCCCAACACCAGTTGTCACCGGCCTCCTTCCGACGTAGAAACGTTCTGGGCAGAAGGCAAGGTGGGGGACGCCGAGCCATCATGGAACCTCGGAACAAGTCAGCCACGACAAGTCTACTGCTGCCGTGCAAGTTCTGCATCAACTTCGCCAACAACTGCTCCTCCCGCAAACACGAGCCCTGGTACTAGCGCTCAGGGGAGTCATCGGCTGTTATCCTTCAAGGAGACATGCACCCCGCAGCACGTGCCATGCGTGAGACCCAAGTATCACACGCAGCGTGCAAAATAAACGTTTGATTTTTTTTTTTCAACTCTCCGGCGGATGGGGAAAAATAAAGCTTTAGCCCACCACACTTCCACGTATTTTCATACGCGTCGTGTGTCGATTTAACTCAGTTGCTTTCGCAGCCCAACGCTAGCTGGCGCACCCTTCGGATCCCATTGTAGGTATAGCGTGAGCTGTCCCTATCAGTGGTCTTCGTTACAACCCCGGCAGCGCAAGCTATAGTTGTATAAACATTTGACTTTCGACGAAATATTCGATCTCACGGCTGACGTGTCGTTGCAATTTCCACAAACAAAAAAGCAGAGAAATTGCAGTACTGTAGGATGGTGCACGCCCGCCGCACCAGTGCGGCACATTTCCAAGGGCAACCGAAGATAGCGTCGGGGTGGAGTGGACCAACTCCCGGCTTCAACGCTAGCTAGCAGTCTGACCGGAATTTCCAAGGGTACAGTAGGGGGGATGTTACGACGGCGTTATGATGGTATGATATACCTCCTTTTTCACTTTTGGATTTGAGCTATCATACCATACTCGCACGAGTGGCTCTGTACCTCACTACCGAAAACACTCTCGACGACTTGCTCGGTTTAGCGTAGCTAACCATTCCAGTGGGTTCATACCGAAAAATTAAAAACAAAACGAAAGCTCAAGACCGCAAAGGAACAGAGGGGTCAACTCGCGCGAGTGACTCCGAGCCACTGCAACCCCTCCCCCCCCCGAAAAAAAGATGACCCCCCTACCGCAGCTTTGGTCGTTTGTATACGCCTATTTGATCTCTCTTGAAGTTGAGAAGGGGTCACACGCTGCCGAGCATCAGCACAACTCCCCGGAAGGTATTTTGGGAGAGTCACTATCGGCAGCTGCAAAAGCGCTCCGGTGCTGTGTTTCTGTGATTTAGGGTATTGTATAGCTCAATACACAATTCTCAAGCCCTGGTAGGCCAACACCAGTATCAAACCGCTGGCATGTGGCTATGAAACGAAAGACAGACAGCACCAAACGAGCTGAAACTTCGTGAGCGCCGGTAAGGTGGTGAATGGAGAGGATTTGGCGTCAGGGGGTGTGACGGGACAAGGGATATCGAATTCGAAAAATTGAACGAGACGACCTCTCTTCTGGGCGAAGCGGACACGTATTATATAATGCACACACACGAACACCTTTTTCGATTATCGGTTTGGAATAACCCTTCTCGCCTCTACGAGTATAATAAGGAGGTACGACAACCATCCTCTCGCATTACCGTCCGAAAGAGTGGCACTTGTTGGTTGTATCCTTGCATCATATACCTGGTACTGCTGGTGTCATGGTATCCTACATTTGCATGTACGGGACACCACGACAGGAATGCATATTGCGAACAACATGGCTGCTTTGGTGCACCAGTGTAGGGTGGAGGGTCGTACTGTTTTTGGGTGAACTTTTTACTGAACTGCTGTCCGGCTGGTCCGGCTGCGGAAAATCTACTCGTACGCACCACGACATGTAGTCTAGAGTGTCACCGTAGGATGAGGTGGGGAAGGGGGGACGCTTGACTCAATTCGATGCGTGAGGGTGCGGAGCTCGTGACGGACTTTGGTTGCCTCTACCCCACCATGTGGCAACGGTATCACTGCTGCAGAGAAGCAGGATCGGCTGCTGGACACGAAGAGCAAGCACCCCCTCACCCCCGCCCGCCCGCCCCGATATCACTGCTCAGCGGTGTGAGTACTGCCACGAGTATGCCACTATGGACAAAACTGTAAGGACCACTTTGTCTCCATATTAATATATTTATACGGTTCTTAAATTTACGTCTATAGTTCCTCTTTTTATGTGGACATGAGCCCGCATGCTCTGTGCGTTTGCGGACGGACGGTTGCAGACAGCGGACTGCCTGCAACACCAGGTGAAAGCAGAACGAGAAGGTTTGCAGCGTTCGATGCGGTTTGCCTACCGCCTTGCATCCTGTAGGTCGAGCTATGATACGACGCGTTACATTATACCACACGTACACACACGCGGGGCTGACAATTGTACGACGATGCACTTAGCGTGCAAGCCACGCCGAGAGCCTTACCTTCGCTTTCAGCCGCTTGAAGTCCGCTGTCGCCCCCGTCGATGATTTCTTTCGCAAAAAGTTCGACTTCGGCATGGCTTTCAGCTCCTCAACACCACGACAATACGTACCACGGATCCGAACACAGGGGCACAGGGGTTAGGAACTAGGAACACTTCCACGCTAGACATGCCCATCCAAGACTTGGAAACCCCGCACGGCCTCAGGAACGGTTGGGAAATAAAATTGGTTGAGCCAGCGCGCCCACACTCGACGCCCTGAAACAACCAGCAACGCCCGAGAGTGACGATTGCAAGGCCGTCACCATCGCCATGTCAACTGATCAATTCAACTTTGTGGGACTGACTCGTTCTCCGGTGAAACGGACACCCCAAACGGGATACTACGATGGAGAAGGGCATCGCACCAACACCAAGAGGGAACCGGTATCCGCTGCCACAACTGAGAGGATGTCCGTAGGGAGCATTAACTCCGCGGGCTCTACCGACCCACGCCGTCGTCGTACCCTCCACCCGGTGCCCGCCAATACACTCGAGGCCTCCCACACTCCGTCTTCCGTGGCCTTGCTGTTGTCGTCCATCTCCAGCAAGAGGGCTGCGTTATCCGCGCGGAGGTCGACCCTTCCTGTGCCGAGGACGCTGCAGCTGTCTCCCGCGGACTCTACGCGACCGGACCCCACGTCGACAAGCGAGAGGGGTGACTGCGCCAGCCGTTGCAGTGGCAGCAGCAGCAGCCAACATCACTTCCTGAGGGATGGTGATGGGCGCCACCACTCTCCACCCTCGTCTACTCGCACGCCTCTATTCCCGGAGACTACATCCCCTATATCTCCCTCTTCCCAACAGCAGCAGCTGCAACACCAGCATCAAGAGCAGCAGCACCGGCAGCAGCAGCAGCTGCACCAGCACCACCAGCGCCACGAGCCATGGTCTTCCAAGCTGTCTCACGACGAACCGCTGTCACAAACACGAACCCCAATCACAACCCCAGCAACATACGCGCCCAGCAACAGGTATACCGGGGGCTCCGCCACCGCCCAACACCACCAACCCCCAACCCCGGCGATGGTGACGGACCCATACCCTACCCCTTCGCGCGCTTCGCACGTCGAGAGGAGCTACGACGCCAACGACGACGGCGGCGGCCGGGAGTGGTCGTCGGATTGCTCCTTCACCGACGGTGCGGTTTTCTCCCCCGACCCGACCTCCCTCTCGGTAGAACCAGTACACCGCAGCGGAGGCGTTTCCGGCACCGGCGGCGGCAGCGGCGGCGGCAGTGGCAGTTGGCGCAGCAGTCGCAGAGGAGATAGGTCAGCGATGGTGTCCCCGATATCGAACATCTACAGCGCGTCGAAGATAGGGGGAAGCGCACTCCGCGGTATCGGAGAAGCGACACCTCGGTGCCCGGAAACGAGAGGAGCGTCGCCTTTCGAGGGGACGATGAACAGCTTCGGCGAGAGCAGCAGCACCTGCACCCCGGTGGGTGGATCAGGACCGGCTCTTCTCCGAGTTGGCGGTAATCGTAGCCCGGTGGTAGCCGAGAGCGTTGCTGCTAGCAGCAGCAGCGCCAGCCGGTACGCGGCCCGCGGAGGTGCAACGCCTGCGAGTGCGGCTGCTATTAATAGCAGCAGCAACGCTGGCCGGTACGCGGCCCGCGATCGTGCAACGCCCGGCGCGGTTGAGCGCGAGGAGGAGGAACTACCAGACGCTCCGGCGGCAGCAGCAACTTTGGCGGGGATGATGATGGGGAGGGGTGATGTTGCTGATAGCTTGTGCGGGACGGTTGACGAGGAACAAAGTTTTCTGGAGGGGGAAGGGGAGGAGGAGGAGGAGGAAGAGGAGGAGGAGGGTGGCTTCCTCGCTGAAGGATCTTCGGAAGGGTCGGCGGACGCCCAGGTAAGATTTGGGCGTGTGATCCGGATTGGCTTTACCTTTGAGAGCTTCACGAAGTTCAAACTCAAAATCCTTTTGGTATTCTGGGGTTTTCCAGGTATTCAGAAGACCACTCAATAATACCTCGTAGGCCCTACCTCGTACCTCGTACATAGTTCATTTTTAAGCCGTGTGTGTTCTTTGCATTAAATGATACTTCCACCCAACTACGTCCAGCACAACGAGTGCCCGTGCCGATGCTTCCTCCTAGAGAGACGATCTCGGTGGTCACAAACTACAAAACAAAGATGCGTTTCAAAACCAGCAAGGTGATTTGGCCATGCGATGCCGAACGCGATGACTAGGACGGAACTTAGACTATGCAAGCAAGAAATAAAAGAAGAAAACAGTATCATATACGAGTACCCATAGCCTACCCTGCCAGTATGTATAACCGGGGCTACGCCGCGGCGGGACTCCTTGTGTGCCCGTAATGGGGCGAGATATGTAATAGGTACGGCATAAAAAGCCGGGGTCGTGAAAGCGACAGTACTTCCAACTGGAGTGTACGCTCGCTCGTCTTAATAAAAGTAGCATGTGTCGTGCAGCAGCAGCTATTGTATTCGTATGGATGATCGCAGCAGTACACCCGGGTACTATAAAAAACACACGGACTTGATTATTCGAGTTACTGTGAGAACAACAACAACAACAACAACAACAACAACAACAACAACAACAACAACAACAACAATAACAACAACAACAACAACAACAACTCGTACGTACGTACGTACGTACGTACGTGCGGCATCAAGCAGCAGCAATAGAATTCGACGAAAATTGACGAGCATAAAAAGCTGGAAAATGGGATGCTGAACCCTGTGCGCAATAAGAATGAAATCAAGAACCGGGGGGGGAGAAATGTCCAGAAATTCGCTGAGGGCTAAATTTCTTGCGAGTTGAGCTGGAGAGTAAAAGTGATGAAAAAAAAAAAAAAAACTTACTAAAAACGGGCGATCGATGTAGTACGCAGCTTGCAAAGATGAGTACTGTATCGACCCTAATTTCGTCGAACTCACAGCTGACGTCGTTAGAATAATTTTATAAAAAAATAAAATAGCACAGAGCAGCATATAGCAGCCGCGGTATCTGCTACCAAGCAAGTATAAATATGTTACAGCAGCATACGGCCATCCGAGAACTATTAATACTACGAATGCATGATTTGTGCAGAAGCAACGGCAACAGCAGAGATACACACATCCTGCACACGTACACCCTTTTGAAAAACGCACTATTAATATATACTTCGAAGTACATATATATCGAAACCCCCCAAACGTTCGATCGACCCTGCCAACCCTCGACCGACTCGGCATCACCTCGGGCCGTGGCCCTCCCCGGTGCAGTCAATGCCGGCGGGTACAAGAGTGGAAAATAACAAGGTGTTTCACGGGTCCAGTTGGGTCAGGGTGACTCGACCCGACCGGCCCCGACCCGAGAGATTTGAATCCTCTTGACCCGACCCGACCCGACCCGTGAAAATTGAACACCTCTTGACCCGACCCCACTCGACCCGCAAGAAAACCTCCTGACCCGGCCGGCGGGTCAGGTCGTGACCCGTTGAAATCCCTAAATATACGAACCAAAGTATTAATATATCTTGGGAGTATTAACAGCGTCTCAAAACTCGGACAGGAGCTCAATTTCTATACCAGCGGTTTTCAAGCCTACGTGTATTATGCAGCATTACGTGTACACGTGTTTTAAATACCGTATGTTCCTCGTGCCTTTCTTGGCGTGCGAGTTGCGCGCGGTTTTTCGTCAGCTGATGTTGCTTTCATGTGCGCGACTGCTTGTAGAAAGTTCGCTGTTGAGATGTAATGTGATATACGTACCAGGTACGAGGTATTGCGTTGCGGCACCGATAGGGTAAGCACGATAACACGAACATACATATTATTCTAGCATTTGTATTCGAGTTTTAAGCCGAATTTGAGTTTGATGCTCGAATCGCTTTCCGCTTTGAGCATTTTGATGTCACTTTTAGCTTTGAACATGCCATACCTGGTATGTATATACGTTGGGTTTGGCTTAACTGGTATACCAAGTATTAGACTAGTTTATGTGTACCTGGTATAAGGGGGTGTTAAATGAAGGCGTACTGGTACTAGGGCACAGCCGTAGCATCAGCCTTCGGTGCATAAGTGCAGCCAGCTAGCTGAAGATGTTGCGGTATTTAACGTTTGCGCATTTATATATGTCAGCCCGAGGCTTGACAGAAACCAGGAATAGCGGCACACTCGAGAACTGACAACATTATTTAGGGTGTTGGGTATGAGAGGCACAGCCTGCGGCATGGCAGCGTCACGTTTCGTTCGGTGCAGCAGCTGTGCGTGCGTGTGCAAGCACTTCGGAAACAGGAGGCATCGATCGCGTCGCCTCTTTTCAGACACAGGAAGCGTTATCTCCATCTATTCTTTCACTGCTGCAAACATGATCATACTCTAATTTCAAGTTGTTTTTCCCCGAAACGCCTGTTGCCAGCGTAAATAAATTGAGCGTTGCTCGTGGTCTAAACCCATTTGTTGAAAATGTTGTTACGAGTACAGTATTGGTTCCTCCATAGTGCAGTTGAGTAGTGCTGGTTGCCCACTATGGTGCCTGTTAAAATGCTTGCCACACATGGGGAAAGCCAGTGGTGGTATATAGTATGCGGAGTAGTGCCGGTTGCCGCTATAGTGCCGATATTTCCCTCTATAGTGCACATACCGGCACTATAGAGGAACCACTACTGTATGGGAGTTTTGTTCACTCGGCCTTACCCACCGACCCGTCCACCCGACGCCAAGCACGTACAAACGTCTATGACGCCGAAATCAATGAAATCCTCAAACTAATACCGTTGTGGTTTTTAGGGCTAATTCAGCTGTACCTGCCAACCCGCCCCCCTCAATCCCAAACAGGTACATGCGAGATTTACGACTCCGAATGTCAATGAAACCCTTACGTTAATCACGACGACTAACCCGTAGCAATACCCACCGCCTCGTCCCCCACAAAAACAGGTAGATGCAAGGTCTACGGCGCCGAAATCTCCGCTGAAAACGTCGACGATGAACTCGAGCAGGTCGGCCATGACGCCGAGACGTCCGAGATCAGCGATGGCGCTGTTAGATATCAGTGCGGAAACCCCTCGGCGTATGATCAGGTAGATACCTGCGATGTCCCCTTGTAGCTGGTAGCGGCGAGCCGTGATGTCAGGGGGCATTCTCCGCGATGAGCTATGGCGTCAGGGGGCATCCTCTGCGATGTGATATTGCCTCACGGGTTTGCTACTGATATCCCTGCGCGGGTAGCGTCACGTTTTTTTTTGCAGTGCAAGAACGGCTCAATATATCATGTTTGGATTTTGTACGGCATGGTGTACTGTTGGTTTGCGTTTGCACCCTCACCGTTGTCTGATAATCGGTTCAGAAATCGGTCTGAGGGGTGTGTGTTATGTTGCGTGCTGTAAGGGTAAATCCCCTGGAATCATGGCCTTGCTCTCTGCTGTGTCCCTACCTACCCTCAGACCTTTGCATATTTCCCGCGCATTTACCTCTCTCGCTCTCCCTCTCACGAGCTGATTCTACACTTTCCTCCTGCCCCCATGTCCTTTTGCGTAGTTGTTCCGAGACGAATGCGAGTTGCTACTTTACACCAAGCCTGAAATATGGGGCCTCTTCCGAGATAGCTGAGCCCTGGGTGTAAGCCAAAGCCTCGTTTATACATTTTTTTGTGTGCGCCGCCGACCTACTACACTAGAGTAATCTATAATAGGAGGACTCTACATTCTCAACCAGCCCCGCACTAGTTAAGAATGCTCCCGCATATCCTGCTGCGCGAGCTCCTAGCAACAGCTGCACTGTCTTTCCGTAGTTTTAACTCTCCCTCTCGCCTACTTGTTCCCACACGTTCACATTTTTCCCTCCACGCGACTAGGGGAATTATCGGCGGGGCCAGTCTGGTCGGGATGGCCTGGAAGCAGCAGCGGCCGCAGCAAGAGCAGCGCTTCGTGCCGAAGGTGTCGAAAGTAACCGAAACCGAAATTGTAGAGGAAGACACGCCCCGGAGGTTTATCTTGGGGATGTTGGCCAGCAGCGAGAAAAAGGTGGCCAGTGAGAGGGATGGCTTGAACGGAGGCCGAATCTTCCCCCCGAGTGATGCCTTGGTTGGTGCTAGCGCGAGCTGCAGTTCGTCGTCGTCTGCTGCTGCTGCGGTGGCGGTGGCTGCAGCAGCCACCACAGCCGCGGCTTCTTCTCCTGTGGCTTCTTCGTCGCCTGCCGCTGCTGTTGCTGTGGCGGCGCTGCCGAGGGCGAGGGAGCGAAGCGGCCGTGCTGTCCAGGATGACGACACGGGCGTTAGTAATAACGGTGGCACGGCGGTGCAGAGGACAATCGCGGTGAGTGTTGGCTGGCTGTTTTCTTTTATCTTAATCTTGTTGGAAATTTGCAAATATCGACAAGCTTTTTATTCGCTCTTTCTGTACGTTGCTGCAGGATAATAGGGGTGAGTTTTGCGGCTGTATGCGAATATTGCGGGAAATAATCGATCACTTTTGTATGCGCTGTATGTTCTCGAGGTGGGGGTAAGTGGCGTCGAAACGCCCCGTGTAGTATAGGCGACCGCGCGCTGACGGCGACGTGTCATCTTCATCGACGAGGAAGGCTTAGGAAATTCCCGTATACAGTGGTGGGATGTTTGCGGGATACCATATTTTCAGCACTTTTCACGGTTCATAATCCGGCCCGCGGGTTGGGCCAGGAGGTTTGAAATAGCTCGCGGATTGAGTCGGGTCAGGTCAGAAGGAGGTGAAAAAGTTAACGCAGATTTCAACGAACGCATTATTTTGGATCAACGTGCTTTCCTAAAAGCGAGATTTTTTACTTTTCGTTTTGAATTGGTCTCGATCTGTTAAAGCACCATACGGAGGTTTGCCTGCAAAAAAGAAGCAAAAAAATTACGTACAGAGTGTTGGGTCAACAGCGTATTGGATTCTGCTTGCATTGTCAAACCATCCGAAACTAGCAAGGTTCGAGGAATGTGCACCCTTATTCTACGCTCTCGAGTACCGATCTGGATGGAAATATAGAAACCTTTTTGTGTGCTACAGTAGTATGAATGCTGAACGGATATTGCATTTCCATTCAGAGAGATAATATATACTTATATGTTAATTAGCCTTTCGTCCTTTTTGGAGGAGCGCAATCGATGACCTAATCGCGGAGTTGGTCTTGCACTAACCTCTCTGTTTCGTCCCACCCGGCGGTGCCTCGCCCGCACCGTTTACCAGATTCAGACAATGCCCCTGCACCAACTTTTTTTATTCACCCCGACCGGCTGCGTCTCGCACGTACCGTTTTTTTTTCCAGATTCTGACACTGGCTCTAACCGCTCGTTTCGCCGCTACCAATCGCTGTACACCTCGAATGTACGCCTTTCTAGATGCAGACAATAGCCCGAACCCCTCTTTCGCCCCAACCGGCTGCGCCTTGCGTGTAACGATTTTTCCAGATTCAGACAAGCACGGCCGCCGTTCCTGTGGACGTCGCTCCCAGCGCTGCTGCGTTGCCGCACAACGGAACGGTGGTAGATCACGGGAGCGCTTCTGGTGGTGGCAAAGGGAGGCGGATTATTAAGGCCGGGTTGGGCCTCTCCGCGGTTGTGGGGTTCTGCGTGATTGCCCTTGGGGTGTTCGTTTTGGCGTGTCTGGCTTTCTCTAAACCTGCGCTTACGGTGCCTATCTACTAGGGGACAGTGCCTATCTACTACTGTTGTTTGGGGATGGTGCCTGTCTACTCTTAATAGGGGACGGTGCCTATCTATACTATGGGCGAAAACGGGTGGGCTGATGTTGGGAGAAGGAGGCTGGCGGGCAGATGTGATGTTGATAATGATGATATCACATTTGCTCACATCCCTGATACCTGGCCTATGCTCACAAAAATGGCTAAAAAAAAAAACATCCCGTTACTAATGTGAGAGTAGATACCACCATAAAGATAAACACGAGGGGGTGGATTGGGTGGGAGATATGATACGCATTTTTTTTCCGCTGCCGGGCACATCTTTGAGTCCTGTGAGAGCAAGCTATCACCAGACAGACAAGGAGGGGAGGGCGTACTCATTTTTTGCTTGCCTTTGTCATTTGGCCATTGACCACGCGTTTATTTCAAGACCGAGCACCGAAAGATAAGGAGGTCAGGGTTGATGTGGAAGATGATACGGATGGACTTTTTCTCTGCTGGGCACATTTTGGTAGTGTCCTCTTAGAGTGATCTCCAGACCCAGATAAGGGCATGGCCTTAGTGCTAAGACAATGGACCCTCGCATCCCTAATATGTCGGGACGAAGCACGTCGGAGTTTTGCCAAACAGGCAGGCGTTTGCTTGCACCAAGCGTGAAGCGCCGTGAGGTGTTCGGCAAGGTCGCTTGGGAGGGAGATTATAGCGATGGCTTGTTCCTTCCTTGGCACGTTTTCGGTGGAGTCCTGTGAGAGCGACTGCCAGACAGACAAAGAGGGGTTTACTCATGATCGTCCATGGCCGTCGGTGCAAAACAATCGACCCTGGGCACCTGGGGGGGAGCGATTGGGATTGGGATCATTCGGGTTGGTTGTTTCCGCGCTGGGAACGTTTTGGTAGAGAGATTGGTGGAGATAATCGGGCGGTTTTCCCATGCCCACCGTTCTGTCCTCTTGAATCCATAATAGCGAGGTGGGTGTAGATGAAGCTCGTGCCGCAGAATTGCTTTCCGCCGCAGTTGGATGTGTGAACTGTGCAGTGGGATCGCTCGTGTTCCGGCAACGGCTCCGCCTGGCCTCGAGGCAGCGGTAGCGCGATGTCGGCATGATGTACGATTAGGATATGACAAGGTGTCGAGTTTGCGGTACTTCTTGTGGAACATGTCGTGTAGGTGTTGGGTAAAGGGCGCAGCGCGGCCGGGGTTAACTCGTTTAGAACTCCACCCTTTTTGGGGGGGGACAGTACTTGGAAAGATGTGTGGGGTCGTTTTTGGAGTGGTAACAGCGTTAGCCGTGTCGTGTTATGCGTGTCGTAAGAGGCAACGCATTGGGTGCGCGTTTTTCGGGGTCAGACTGTTTTGAATTTAGGATAAGATCATGTTTGCAGAAATGGAAGCTGTTTTTAGCGTTGGGTACCGCGAAAGTGCAGCCCAGGTCATCAGCAGTGGAAGGGTTAGAAAGGGCACAGGCTTGCCGCGGTTCTGGTAATAAGTTGACAATGAATGGTGAGGAGGTAATGGTAGCGTTTTCGCGGCGGCGTCCTTGGTTTCAGCAGATTTTTGGAAGGAAGCGCCCAGGCTGTAGATTTTTGACGCGGACAGCAGTTTCGGCGGCATGCGCGATGTCGGAGGTAGCTAATGATGTGATGTGCCATGTGTTGAATATATTTGGCTACCGTCAGCAATTTGGACGTGCGTGATATACGGTCAATGTATCGTAGCCTTCGCAAACTACTGGTGCGCTGTAGATGTGTGTCGTTATTCGTTTTTCGCCTTGAACGTGTTTTTGTGTTTTTTGCGGGATAGAAATGCTGCGACTAGGGGTGTGTGTGCCGGGTAGGGCTGTGGCTCGTCTCCTAGGTTAACGTCGCAATTTGCCTTGATGGGGTTTTGTTCGAAGGGCAGAAGAAACGAAAAAAATGATTAAAAACTTACGATAGCTGCATCGGTTACTGCTTCGTTGGGGCGTTGGTACATTTGTTTTCCGAACTTTAATGCGGGGCTTCGTAGGGCACGGGCAAAGCATGGTCACAAACGTGCTGCTACACAACAACATTGTTACTTGTACGAAGGCGCTTGATAAGGCCAAAAAAATAATTTCTTTGCTCGCTTTCTCGGAACCCCCAAAAGAATTCGAATTCTCAAGGCTGCGGTAGGGAGGATGTTACGACGGTTATGATATACCCCCTTTTGCACTACTGGGTCCGAGCTATCATATCATCCTCCCACGAGTGACTCTGTACATGACCGACAAATACACGTTAGGCGGTGTGTTTGGTGCGGCGTGTAGCTAACCATCCCATGGGGATTCATACCGCAAAACTAAAGCAGCACGAAAGCCTGTGCGGCCGCAAGGAGCCGGGGCTCGCTCGCGCGAGTGACCCCGAGCTACTGCAAAGAAGAAAAAAAAGGGGACCTACCTACCGTAGTTTTTTCTTTATGCCCCTCGGGGCTTGCAGAAGGCATGCCTCCGTCATTGTAGCGTCACATCCTTGAACATCGTTACCCCTCGGGGCTTGAAGAAGGCATGCCTCCGTCATTGTAGCGTCACATCCTTGAACATCGTTACCCCTCGGGGCTTGCAAAAGGCATGCCTCCGTAATTGTAGCGTCACATCCTTGAACATCGTTACCCCTCAGGGCTTGCAGAAGGCATGCCTCCGTCATTGTAGCGTCACATCCTTGAACATCGTTACCCCTCGGGGCTTGCAGAAGACATACCTCTGTAATTGTGGCGTCACGTCCTTGAACATCGTTTTAAGACGTGGCGTCCTAAAAAATATGGCCGAGACTCCCAACACCATAAATTACGTGACCAGTGAAGCCGGAACTTCCGTAAACGCTATCACGCCAAAAGCTTCGTGGATGCCGCTTCGTAAAGTTTGAAGACGCGTGGGAGCGCCTGAAGCTCGAAGACCCAGACGCCTCAACAGCTCGCCGGGTGCACACAGCGTCATGATGCAAAGCCAAGACGCTCAATGACGGCGAGTAACAGTATCTTGTATGCAGCGCAAAGTGCATTTTTGCGTGAAACTTTGAGATGCCCTCGATTCCTCCTCTCAAGACCCTGAAGCTTCACCACAAAAACCAGCAACCAGTTGCAATACTTCAGATCAAAATTGCCGATCGCACAACATGCCGGCTAAGGATGGAACATTCGTCACGGTGACGTCACACGCGAAAAACTTGCTTCATCTGTTGTTGCCGTATAATATTCGCAAAAAACTACATGTAGCTCACCCCACCCCCAAACGGTGAAAGGAATTCTCCAGTGGCTGCATTGGGGTTTCGGTGACCAGCAATAAGCATTTTCTTGTCTATTCGTCTGTCTGCCCCTTGGAAAGATGCCGGCCTCTTTTACTAAGAATCTTAGGACCTAAGCATTATTTTTCTTCACGATGATCGCGAAAGGTTAACAACACCGTACGACCAGGTAATACCGAAAACCAGCATCACCGGGGGAAATAGCAACAGCAACAATACATCTCACGCAGCCTTCAAAGCTGACGCGGAGTACCGACCACTGAGTTGGCCAAGCGAACAGCTGACGCTCTCTGTAACATGTTTGTAATAAAACATCACTGCGTCCCCCCCCCCACGATTGGCCGACAGCTATATCCTTTCGGCGCCTGCGCATACCTACACTCCTCGCTTACTATTAATAGCAACTGTATTGTCTATCCGAGATTCAGGAGGTTCAGTTCGTTGGTTGTGGGAAATGAAAAAAACGGACACCCAGAAGGCTGGAAAGGAGCCCATAATTATGTGGCGCCAGCCTTACTTAGAAGCTTGCTTCGCTCTCTACAAAAAACAATTCAATCAGCCACCCCCACGATTAGCCCACGCTTTAACACGACAACTGCATTCTTCGGGTGCCTGCGTACACCTGCACTCTTCACCGCCATCTCCATCACTCGCCCCCCCGTTAACCCGATGCCTGAAGTCAGTCCCAGCGGTCTGCCTGCTTCCCATCCCCTCCAGCCTTACCGCCCGCGCAACCCCTAGCTTCGGGCCTTCGATCGCCCCCCCCACAGGGTCGAACGCCTCATTATCACACAGGGGGAACGCGTAGGTTTCTTCGCAATAGCCCTTTCTGACGAGCCAGTCGCCCACTTTTCCAATTTCGGCGAGGCACTCTGAGGTGTACTCGGAGAAGGAGGACGGCGTGGAGGTAACTTGCCCTCGGAATGTGACGTCGCATGCTTTGCACATGCGGACCTGGTGGGGTTGTATCAGCAAGGAAGGGGGAAGCTGTCGGACAAGTGGACGCGCGGTATGTGTTGTCGGGGCTAGCGTCCGGAGACGAAAAATTGTCGTGTGTCGCGGTACATTTGTCATGGACGCGGCGCCTCCGAACTGGAGGGGATGTACATTATTGTTGTGGAATAAAAGCAACGTCATAGACGATGCCTTGATGCGTCATTAAACTTCTCAAGCAGATGTTGGCCGAGATCGCCGCCAGAAAAGTCAACTTTTTTTCCGGAAACTGGAACGTTCCAAACTAGAAATCCAATCAATCGTGCCCAAAGACGACCGTCCAGGCAATCTTTGGCTGGTATCTTCGGATATTTTTTTTTTTACCAAACATCGGCTTTCCATTTGCGCCGGTCTTATTGAGGGGGAAAACATCGAGATTGATGCGCCGAGATGCATACGCCGCAATCATTGTTCTCCGTCACCTTAATATTATTTTTAAGTCTGGTGTTGGCGTTAGTCTTTATACCCCACCTAAGTTTAACCAGAGCTATCTTGCATTTTAGTCTGGTGTTGGCGTTGGTATTATTTCATCTTCGTGTCCGGTCTGGTGTTGGCGTTGGCCTTCTCGCCCCCTTACGTTAATTTTGCTGGCTAATGTCTGGTGCTGGCGTTGGTGCTGTTCCCTCTCTTTTACCTTTATCTTGCCGCTTAGTCTGGTGTTGGCGTTGGTCTTTTCACCACCCAAACTTCTTCATGCTTTTTTAGTCTGGTGTTTGTTGGCTTATGCTTTATCAAAGTCTGATTGGTAAATGTTGTGTGGTCTGTGAAACAGCAACCCACCTTCGGAGGTGCAGCGGAACCCATGGTTCCCCGAACGGGTACACTAAGTACGGTGGGAAATTCCTAGTTTCTATGACTACGGTGATGACGTGACGAAGAGGGAACGCTCCTCAGTCGCACTTGATAAAATTTACACCTTTCTCTACACTATTCTCCCCGCCTGATGGCACTCCTGGCATCGAGACTACAGTCCCGTGAGCCAGCCAAACCCCTTGCGCCTGTTTCATCAATTAGTGTTGGCGTCGGTATTATTTTCATTTTGCTGACAGGTCTGGTGTTGCCGTTGGCATTTGTGCCTCCTACTTTTTTATCTTGCTGTCTAGTGTCTGGTGCTGGCGTTGATCTTACGCCCTCCTAGCTTGGTCTTGCTGTTTAGTCTGGCATTGGCGTTGGCATTACCGCCACTTACCTTTATCTTGCTGTTCAGTCTGGTGTTGGCGTTGGTCTTATTGCCTCCCAGGCCGGGCATTTCGTCTTCGCACACGCCCTCGACGGCCGCGTAGCAAAGGCCCTGCTGGTCTGTGTCCACTTGTATGACCGGGGATTGGCATTCGCACAGGTCGTGCGCATCGCCTTCCTCGAAAAGACGGCACCTGCCACAACGAGGCGTTATCGTGGGCCGTTAATTTTCATGGTAGCCCGCAAGATTAACTTGTACGGCAGGAATAAAGAAAATAAATACATCCGGATACCACCGTCTTGTTTTCCAACGCATAGCCGTGGCTGTATGACCGTAGACCCTCGCATCCCTACAAGCGCCGGGACGACGCACGTCGGGCTTTCACTGACCAGGCAGGCATTGCGTGCACTCAGACCCAGACAGCGGGGGGGGGGGGTGCATACTAAAACCAAGTAAAAATCAAACTTAATAATATGCCTGGTAGTGTATACGAAAAGCACATACGAAGAACTACAGGAACCCCAATGCATTATTAATGAAAATCGCTTGTTTTCCATTCTGATTTGGAAGGCGAGCGCGGAGTCAATTTCTCTTTTCGCCGTGCACGGCGGCGTGTCTTTTTAAATGTTGGCTGACCCCGAACTGACATGGTACGACACCTATCGATAACTTCTGTGGCATGAGGAGGATGCGCAAGTTTTGGGGCTGCCATATATATGCGCAAGCTTGTGGGCGTGCGCGTATCAAAAGAACCCGCTTCATAGAGTTCTCCAGACAAACGGCGAGTAATATTTTAGGCGGTGGCGACGGAAGGTCAAAGTGACAAAAACGTAGACACGCTACGTAGACGAGTAATCTACGACCGTCGCCGACGGCCGCGACATTAATTATGTATTCGACCACGGCTACGGTACGACAGTACCGTTTTCGACATGTAAATTCCGCAGCTTCGGGTCACTCGCGAGCGGCTACCTTGCTTGCGTGCAAAGACTGACGCTTTTTGCTACTTAAATATATTTGTTATTCCCCGGTGGACGGGGAACAACAAAGGTTAATATCACTACACGCCCGCTTGTTTTCGTACGTGTCGAGTGTCAATGTAACTCAATTGCCTTCGCAATCCAGCGCTAGCTGGCGCATCCATCCGGCCTCCGTGGCAACGGCAGCGCGAGCTATCCCTACCGACGGTCCACGTTACTACTGCAGCATCGCGAGCTGCCGTAGTGTACGGATGCGTGAGCATGCCGACCCGACTTTGCTCTTATCCTTGTCGCGATGTGCACCGCCACGGCATTATTTGTCACGGTAACGCACGTACTTTTTATGGAGAGAGGTACAGGATCGCTCGCACTACTAGTTGTCTGTACCCGGGCGGTGAAAAATGATCCCACACCCCATCCTACCGGTCATTATTCTAGGAGACCACCGACCCCTTCCCGCGGCAGCCATTTGCTCTCTAGAAACCCCAACCCTCCATTGTGACACCTCCCGGGCTCGCACTTGGCAGGTCCACCGATGGTTGTTGACGAGACACACGACAACCAACAACGAGCTATCGTTCAGCGCTGACCTGACTCTAGGCAGAGTGGAGTGAGTGGTCAGGGTGTACATCTAACAAAAAGCGCAGTTTTGGACCCATTTGCCACGACGGCTACGGTAGCGGGAGGTGCCCCCTTTTTCGGTGCAGGGTTTGAGCCACTTGCCCGAGTGACTCTGTACCTCAGTGAAAAAAAAATACTTTTTTTGTTACAGTAGGCGATTTGTTTTGGCGCGGCGGAACGAATAGCTAACCGTTCCATGGCGGTTTAATATAAACAAGCACACGCACACGCACACACAGCGCCAAAGATTTAACACCGCAAAAGGAACAGGGCGCTCACTCGCACCCGTGACTCCCAGCCACACCGCAGAAGAGTCTGCTATAGGATCATCAGGCCTCTACCACGGCCCTGCCTGTTAAGCCTGGATCTCGGACTTAACCCCAAGGGTTGCAATCCCTTTATTATTAACAGTCAGCGCTGACTGCTTGTAGCTCAGCGGCTATGGGCATCTCCAACAGAGTACCTCAGTCGCGTCATCAGAGCACACAGGTATTACATACTAACACCCGGAGGACTTTCGCCCTCCCGCCCGCCTCCCCCGACTGCCCATCCGCCCACTTATCACCCCCGGATAACCTAAATGTGTATATCCCGTTCTTTGGATGAATATATCGTAAGCACCTTCGTATGTGCAACCCCTCCAACACACAAGCCTCGCTTGGTGCAAGCTATGTCTGCCTGGTTGGTGAAACCCGACGTGCTCTGTCTCGGCATAGTAGGGATTCGAGGGTCTATGTTCATACAACTACGGCCATGCACAAACTGAGTACACCCCCCACATACAAGCCTCCTCCGACTAAACTCCCGTCGTAACGCTGAAGCTGAAATCGTCAGGTCCGAGATAGCATGTTTTCTGACTAATCTTGCTCCCTATGGAGCTTCTTAACCCCGTCAGAGCCCGATGACCCCTTCCTATATTAATTCTCAGTAACTTGTCCCATAACCGGGTTTCCAGTTGTAAAAGGCGTTAATCCAAAGTTATTGGAATCCCAAAATTGTGTGTATATTTCACGATGTCGTTCGTTAAGTGGCTTCAAGTAGCAGACCACGCAATTTTCTATTCCCCCTCCCCCCCCCTCAAAGTTGTTTTTCGTGGTGAAGACACGTGACTTCTGCGGTAGGGGTATACTGTAATACAATAAGATTAGGATCAAGGGGTTCCACACACGCCACGGACAAATTGAACAGCGTTCAATTCCGCGAGGCAAAAATCATAATCCCCTTTTTCCTATACGCACATGCCTTCAAAGGCATGTAAAACCCTTTTATATCCAGCCGTATCCCATGTGTTACGCCTTGCTAGGCTCCAAGGGGAATACCATAACATGCGGATATTAGTCCGTTTGACCACTTGCAAACGGTTAACCAATAGCTTACCCAAGCTAAGCCTTATAACACTTTACCCCCCCCTAAAACGACGGGATACCAGGCCGGCCGGATATTCGGGCGGACGTGTAAATATCCAAGCGGTTTCATTTCCTGGGGCTACCGGGGAGAGTATTTTCAAGTTCGACATGCCCATGGGAAAGTCTCAAAAAGTTTATTATTGTGGATGGTGGGATTCGAACCCATCACCCAAAAACCCATGGTCTGCCAACGACGCCGTTCGTTAAGGAATTAGTGGGGTATTAGTCCGTTTGACCACTTGCGAACGGCTAACCAATAGCTTACTCAAACTAAGCCTCACAACGCTGAAGAGCCCCACCCCGCCTTTCAGGAAACGATTAAGCCAACCACGGTCTAGAACACCTCTACCGTAGCACCGCGCCCCTGAAGTAAAATGCCTCGGCCGTGGGATTGTGAATATTTTTGTTCTCAAAGTCAGCCTTTGAGTCATCCAACAATATATATAGATGGGTGCAGCAGATTCTAAGAAGTTTATGAGCTCCTAACGCGGGGAGCTCAGTATCAACACCAACATCATCCATCATCACCCGAAGCAATGACTTCGAAGGCGTTCGTTCGCGCAAAACCCGACCACCATCTTTACAATAGTCTAAACACGAATTGTCATATTAACCGATAGTCCCGCACCTTGAGGAGCTTAACCATCCAGAAAAAAACTCTTGCCCCGAAAAGTGCAACTCCTATCGTGGGATGTGTGGGTGACTCCCGTGGGTACATTGAAAAGAGCTCCTTAAAAACACGAGCCCCAGAAAACGTGCTGCTGTACTGGTAGGTATCACCCCTGTGTGCCCGTAGCACTCGTCAACACGTACCTTCGTGTGTGCACTCCCCCTACCCAAGCCTCCTCCGATCGGACTCCATCCACAGTGACGCTGAAGCTGAAATCATCCGGTCCGAGATACCCTTCCTCCGGCACATACCACACCTTCGCCCGGCCCCCCGTGGAAGTATCCACCCGGTTTCTAGCCGCAACATCACCCAACACTCTTGTCGAGAGGCTGGGACCGACCCCGAACGTGTCCGGACAGGCACGAGCAGGGTCACCACGGTCACCACCACCGCTACCGCCATCGCCGTGGCAGGGACCCAAGAGTCGGCCGAAACCTGAAGCGGCGGTGATTTCATAGGCAGAAGTTTCGGCGACGCCAATGGTGGCGGTAGTGGTGGTGGTAACGTCATTTGTGGATGTCGATATTGATGATGATGCTGCTGCCGCTGCCGCTGCCGCCGCGGCTTCTGCTGCTGTGGAGGCGGTGAATAATCGGCCGTACTTGGGGAGCGTCTCGATGGTGATGAATGAATCCGTTGCAAAGCGGAATACGTTTCCAAAAAAGTCCGTTACCACTAGCTGTGTGAGAGGGGGGAGGGGGGGGAAGGGGAGGAGGGAGGGGCGGGGGGCCGGGGGGGGGGGAGGAGAGGAGGCGGGCGGGGAGGAGAGGAGGCGGGCGGGGAGGGGCGGAGGGAGGGGGCGGGAGGGAGGGGGGCGGCCGGGGGTGGGGGGGGCGGGGGGCGGGTGGAAGTGGAGTTTAGGGGTGGGAGGGGGGGCGGCGGGTAGGTTAAGGAGTGGTGCGCCAAGAGTAAGCGCGTAGTTTGCTTTGTTTTAATCTCGACGACGATGAACAAGTCTGACGCGAAGCGAAAAATGTTTCCGAAAAAGTCCGTTGCCGCTAGCTGTGTGATCGGGGGCGGGCGGGGGGGATGAGACGCGGATTGTGAGGGGGGGGGGGCGTGTAGGTGGTGGGCTAGCAGGCCGGAAACAAAGAGCAAAAGCATAAAATGCCGCTGGGATAAACATGCCTGTTGTCTCTACGTACCCTCAGATGGCTACACTCCACCACCTCGTGCACCTCTTACACTCAACAAGGTATACTCATTGTTGCTCGCCTTAGTCATTTGACCATATGTACATTGATCACTCATGCCTTTCGAGGCGGAGCACCGTTTCTACTGGCACTAAAGGCACCAACATTTGAGCGCTTGCTGGTTTTTTTCCATGTGGTACTACATAGCTACGGTTGGGGAGGGGGGGCGATAATATTGAGGAGTTGCGTGTCACGAGGTGTATATAGAGATGCCTGGTACGGAGTTAACGCCCATAGGTTGCTTCAGTGAGCCGGATATCAATTCAGCTCGCTGTAAGCTTGGCTCAATGCAGTCGAGATACGGATATGGCACTTACGTATATACTACAAGAAACCCAGTCCATTCGATGCACGAGATATCTCCAAATTAGCGGTTTCAGTTTGCGATTTCCAAACTCCGTTGGGCTGAAAAAATTGCGAAAATTATATATTGAAACCGACGATTTTCATATAACCCGATGCCAACCAACCCACAAAAATAATAGGTTAGAAAAAAAAAAGGGTATGGGAAAACCTATTTCTAACCTAACCTTTTGCTGATTTTGCATGGGTTGGATTTGGTCTTGGATAGTAACGCTCGACGGTTTCACTACTATTATTATATGTTTTCCGACCCTACTCTTACCCATGCAAATTAGTTACACCGCAAAACACCCTATTCTCAGAAGACAAAATACTTGCGACAATCCCGCCGACCGGAAACTTATGCAAGCACAAACCCAAGACCGTCCATGATACGGACGTTATCGACGAGCCATTCAGCTATTACTACATTGTCCATCCTCCCATCGCCCATCGGCGCTCCGTCTCAACGAGGGTGCGCGGTCAACGGTCAAATGACTAAGGCAAGCAACAACTGAGCACACACCCTCACACACCCCCACACACCACCACTCTCCGTCTCGAAAGGGATGCGTGGTCAATGGTCAAATGACTAAGACGAGCAACAAAACGAGTACCCCACCACCACCACCACCACCACCACCACCACCCATACAGGCGGCGGGGCCTGTTGGTCGACCATAGTACATAGTATAGCTCTATTTGCGGCGAAATATAATATGGTGCGTTCACCTCCCAACCAGAAACTCCGCCTTCGCCGTGCTCGTCGCGAACCGCCGCCCTGCCGATGCCAGTCGCGATCTCCTTTACCGTCGTGTCCCTGAGGCGTAAGATCCAACGCCCGCTTAACGCCGTATTCATGAAAGCCGCCGTTAAGCTTTCTTCAGCTTGGATCGGGTCCCATTCCTCGCGAGGGGGAACTGGGTTCGACCTCATTGACCTGCAGTCGCCCCGGGGAATGAATTGCAAATACTGATGAACGAATGCTGCAGGTTCAACAGAAAAACAGTTCTATCGTCCCCCCCCCCCCCCCTCCCTCCACAACGAACAGTAGTAACTAATGTCTTGAATTAATTACTCTTATTTGAAGGAAAATATTGTTAGAGTTTGGGAACCGAACCAAGAATAGTCTGCCTTTTGTTGCGAGAGAGAACTACAGAAGCGTTGTGTGATTCATTTTTTGCGGTTGAAGAATGGATACGATTGAGGTCCTGAAACATTGTATACACCAAGACAGGTAGCACCGGCAATGAATTATCTAGCAGTACAATATATATATGGTGGAATTTATCTATATATCCTCACCACGACTTGCGTATAACCCTTCCCACTACCAAGGAGCTGTACCCACTATTATACCATATTATTCCAAGATGTATGTGAAAAAATTATCGCGAGCAATCCGAAGGTAAATTCTCAGTTTTATGTTTACGATGCATCGATGGCTGATGATGTTAAACGTTTTGCACCATACATCTGGTATCGGTTTCTATGTACCCCGAGTGATACGTGCCTACAGGCAGGGCAAGGCACTTTCGTACACTCACTTGGATAGGGGTAAGAACGATAGTTCGTACGCCTGCAGCTCGCTGATCGACAAGTACCCCGCCCCCTCGAGCTGGACGCGAATGACGCGGCCTGCGACGCCACCCGCGATGGGGATGTTCACCTCAGGCGCGTTGTCGGGCACATAGACGGAGTAGCTCGCGTTACCCCTCGCCTGTTCGAGCGACTCTAACCTGTGTGGTTTAATTGGCACCGCGTGAGGAATAAAAGTTGGTTTTTCAATCACAGCATTCGTGATTGTTGTAAGGAAGGACGATTGGCATTAAAATGACATAGTTCATTACGATTGCGAGGAAGGGCACGTAGGCGGAGTAGCCCGCGTTAGCCTTAGCCTGTTCGGGCGACTCCAACCTCTGTTGTTGAGGCGGCGCCGTGAGAAGGGATGGTTGGTCTTAAAATGGACAGTATGTATTTTTTTATGTCGTGGGCAAGGATGATTGGTCTTAAAGGATAACATTTATTATTATTGTGAGGACGGACGATTGGTCTTTAAAACATTATATTCAATATAATTGTGAAAAAGCATGACCGGTCTTGAAATGATAGGAACGAAGTGTTTGCGAAAAAAAAAACATCGGAAAATTTCTTCTTCACGAATCTTCCCGGAGGTAGGATTTGCGGATTCTATCGAAAACAAACGGTAAAGCAAGTGGTTATATCGAAGGTAGCACTTTACCTAGAGTTTACATTCTTATGATTGTTATTTTTGCCTTCACATAACGCACAGCTTGAGCTCCAACGCCGACCCGCTCATGTTTTAGAAAAACAACAAAACTACGAAAGGGACACAAAACAAACAAAAAAAAACGCGTGGAGTTTGACTCTTTTTTCCGTACCTACTTCCGGCTTAGCATCATACTTCCTATAAATACATTGACTTACATAATAGTTTTGGTGCATTATCGCGAGACGTGACGGCTTAAACCCGTTGTGAGCACGACTTGAACTCGTTGTGAGCGCCGAAAACAAATTGACGATGGCTTCTTCTGAGGCAAGGCATCATCACATGCCGTACCCAAAATTTCAACCCTCACAAATTGTTTTTTTTAGTTGCATAATCTGGGTTCCCAGAGGGGCTAACAATAGATGCAACTGCACTTTCCCTTCAGCGGCCTCCGTAGAGTTGAAGACCATGACCCAACTTGGCCCATGCACGGCGTTGATTGTGTGGCTGACCCCGTCGACGTAGATCCTGCACGGTGCGAGGCATTGTAGCGCAAGGAAGGGGTGGGTGGTGGGGTGATATGCAAGGAAAGGGGATGATGGAGCACGTCGTACGATACATTACTTTAAAACACCCCCGGTACACCGTTTTCTGGCTAAACCCCGTTATTTTTTACTGTTCTTTGTCCTCCGATAATGTGCATCATGATGTATGTCATGAGCTTCGAATGTCGAGCACTCAAAAAGTAAGATAAAAGCACGGGAAACCCACACACCGCGTTCTCTCTCCCAACTTTCGCCGCCCGAAATCAAGGAGTCTACGATGCATTGCAACGCAAGGGGCGCGCTCGCGGGCGGGTGGGTGGATGGGTGGGTGGGTGGTACGTAAGGGAAATCATGGAAGCATATCGCGTAAATTTCGCTTTGACACTGTAGCGTTTAAATGTCGTGTACGGGGGCCGGAGATAGCTAGCCCCTGTCAGAACTGCACCCCCATGTTTTTTTGGGCATAAACTATCTTGAAATTTAGGTAGGAGGACTGTTTGCAGCTTTCTATAGATAATAGGGCTGACCGCACGCATGGCTGCTTGGAATTTGTGTCGCGTACGGCAGAGGTAGCACTTTGTAGCTAAAAGCATCTTCTGAACGACGGGGCTCCTTGATCTATTGATAATGTCGTATTTCGTTTTGCAATATAATGTTTGTGTACATATATATATATATATATATGTATATGTATATGTGTATTTGTGTACCTAGCCCACGGGTTTTGCTCATCGAGTTGTGCTGTTAAAATTTGCTCGCCCAAAAGTAGCTTTGTTTTTTGGCCCTAGAAGGCGTCAAAATAGAGCCCCTCCTCAATAGGTTAGGAGCCTCAGAAACACACAAAAAACAAGAAGTGCGCCCCTCTACCGCACGCGAGGAACGTTTGACCGAAACAAGCCCTACGTCCAAACGACACGCCGTGCAACGAGGCGACAGCATACCTGGAGTCTGTCGGCGGAGGGGGGGGGGTAGGGGGGGACAGAGGGCGTTCTCATTTGTTGCTTTTCTTATTAGTAGTTTGGCCACTGTGGACCACGCACCCCTTTGGAGGCGGAGCATCGTTCCTGCTCCTGAGAGAGACAACCTCCAACGTCTGGGTGCTCACTGCCCTTGTTCATTATCGGGTATAACAGAAAAAAAAAAAACATGCTTATCTTGTCTCCTTCCCATCTGTGGCCACCATCTATCTCCTGAGAGAGCGCGATCATTGTTTTTTTACTCTGATCCGCTATATGTCACGGGAGAGACTATCCACCGTCCCCTCGGTGCCCGAACTAAAATCACTCTCCACTCACGCCGCCTATAGCTAAAAACGAACGCATTGCGGCCTGAACTCAACGTGAATCTCGACGCACTCTAAGGTGGGCGTGCGCCTAAGAATTATTGGGCTCCACGCTTAATCGGGGGGCTTTACCGCTCACCCCAAACCGGACTTGAAAAACTTTTGCAAGCCTAAACCCGTTGAATCATCGCCCGGTCAACTAAATACAGTGAAACATTTATATACATAAGTCCTCCTTTATCTCACCCTCCAGCAGAAGTGCCGTCCTGGATCGTGGCGAACGTGAAACTGTTTCCGTAGCTGGTGAGGCCTTCGTCAGAACCAAGCTCCAATTGAGGCACGTCTCCCGCGGGCGACACGAAGGTTACGGTCCAGGTGCGCTGGTACAGCTCGGCCGAAGAGGAGGGGCTCGATCGAGTCACCTGTACGCGCGCAGCAGAAAGGGGGCAGAGGTCGTGCGTACCGTAGGCTTCCTTTTTTTCGTTGCTTTCACCTTGGTTTTCTTTCTCTTTTTGGGGGGTGTTTTATGAGTGGCCAATGGTGAAGCTCATGCTGTGCATTGTCGAATGGAAAACATGTATTAGTAGTAAAGGTTCGGGTATCTACGTGGTAGACGACGGGATGGCCTAACCTGTCCTCCCAGTTAATGAGTTTCCCGGGCGGGTCACAGAAAATACTAAATACATGGAAAGTTGAAACAGGTACACGACGCAGCGTTTTCAAACATTTTTTAGTAGATCTAAACATAGTAGTAGACCCGACTGCATCGTTTTCAGGCCGATCGTGCAGTCACCGTGAGACGCCGTTGTGGCAGTCAGTTTGAATACCGACGTGTTGACCTTATAGAGAGGCAATATGGGCATATGGCCTACCCATGTGTGAAAGTTCGTCCGACATCCGCTCTGCAGAGGGAGTGTACATGCGGGCCGTACCTCAACCGATGTAATGCTGGAGAGCTCCTCCAGTTTCGACTCCAACGACTCTCCTCGCCCCGTACCTGTGCCATTCCCGTTCTCGTCCCCTAGCGCCCCGACCGCATTATAATATATATCGCCTATACATGTGCAGGTCATCGGAAATAAAGTGGGGCACAAAATTTGCACGTTTGGCAGGGGGAAGCTAAATATGTACCTCGTCGGACGTTTTCACTCAGAGGCGAGGCAAGGCAAGGGAGAGGCGATTTGTGAGCGTTGGAGGGTGAGGAGACCAACATTCACAGTCGAACCCCAGAAGAAACAACACGCGTGCTACGATAGAGGTGCAGCACTTTTTGTTTAATACTACCTCTCACTTTAGGATGTTAAGATATGTCGTTCTTAACCCGAAGACTGATTTTTGGAGGAAAATGAAAGCTGCTTTATCGCGGATGAAAAAAATCTCACGGCCAAGGTACACAACGAGAACCAGGCAAACATTAAGGGGGCGTATTCTCCGAAGATTTTGGGATAAGGAGCCCCGTCATGCAGAAACCATTTCACACGAAAAGTACTACCTCTGTCGTAGCACGTGTCCCTTTTGAGGCCAACCCAACCCTTACTCAAACCAACCCCAACCAAATCTAACCCAACCCAATCCGACCCAACCATAACTCAACTCAACCCCTACCCAACCCCAACCCCAACCCAACCCCAACCCAACCCCAACCCACCTCAACACACCAGTGTTAATAGTTCTTGAGTTGAGGAGCGTCATCGCCCAAAAAATATTCTAGCCAAAAACGTACTGCCCCCTCGACTTAGCGCAGCTGCGCTTTTCGACAAGACATTTGGTGCTTCTCGGCGATTCCCCTCGTTGCAGACGTGTAACGACTAGCCCACCTGTGGAGCCGATGTTCCCCCGAGAGTCCGTGAAATTGAGCGTGAACGTCCCTCCTAGCACGCTCTTGCTCCTGACGGTGACCGTCTGGATCTCGCTTTTCACGATTTCTTCCTCTTGTCCGAACAACCTTACGTACCCCAAGTTGTAAGAGCTTGCGAGCGCTACCTAAAACATGCGGAGAGAGGGACGCGCATTACTTGAAATTTTTCATGGCACGTCGCGTCAAAATGATGTGTGTTGTTTTGTAAACAAGGAGGTAGATTGGATCACCGCCACAGTGTGAGGACGAACATGCGCCTGCCGTTTCCCAGAGGGAGCCCAGCGTTCAGGCCATTTTAATTCGAACACCGCATCCCATGTCTAAGTCTGTGAAACCTCCGAGATTGTGTGTTAGAGATACCCATCGGAACCAAAGGTATATCGGGTAAAGCCGACCGCGTGGAAAGCCCGGCCCGCCGGGCAAGAAGCCCTCTCTTAGTGGGAAATACTCGGGCTGCAAAACTTCCCAACCATGGGTCTTTTTCGAGCGACATCATGGTGGTTGATCCGTCGCTGCCTAGGTGGTGGAAGCCCGACGTACTCATCCCAGCATTGTAGGGGTGCAAGGGTCTATGGTCTAAGGACTACGACCATGCATGACAACGAGTACACCCTAACCTTTCTCGCCCCAAACGACCACACTGCCCCCCCCCACCCCCCCACCCCCCATTCTTCTCACCTGCCACCATGGATCATTTTCTAGAGTGGTCATGGTGGTTGATCCGTCGGAGAAGAAGCGGCTAGGTTTTCCGTCCACCGCCGCCCCCGACACGCCTCCAAACATAGTAGAACTTTGTCTCGATACTGCTTGCTCGTGCTTAGCCTGCGCCGCATTCGTCGGAGTTTGGGATTCCCGGTTGTTCGATTCGTCGAACGGTTTTTGAGTTCAGCGACAAGAGCCCACATTCTTGCGTCACGCGTGCGGGAGTTGTCTACCAACGAATCACTGCAAAAAACAGAAAATATGGTAAAAACTTTTGACGATGAGGCCGCACATGTTCGGCATGAGTACATGTGGTACAATTATCGTCCCCACCGAGAAGAAATCGGGGATGACCATCAACCGGTTCACGGTAAACCTGTGAAAAACAAAAAAATAATCGACGTTCGTTGGAAAACAGCTCACCAGATAGTTGGCTGTCCATAAAAAAATCGAAGGCTTCGTATTTATTTTTCAGAAACTTTTTTTTTTTACATTGGTCGTCATCCTGACTTGTCGTTTAAGACGCATGCTACGGAATAGGTTGCTCCAATTTGTTTTCCCATCATCCCACGCTACTAAGGGTGCAGCGGATTCTAAGAAGTTTCTGAGCTCTCCCATCATGAGGAGCTCTCCCAATATCTCACCACCCGAAAGCATGGCTCTCTCGAAGACGTTCGTTCGCGCAAACCCGCGACCAAGATTTCTTCTGTGCGCGCTGGTCCCCAAAAACAGGAGATAACGCGAAGAAAAAATAACCCTAACCAATTGTCGTACACCTGAGAAGCTCAACTGTTAGGAGGGAAACAAGAAAAAAAAGGTTTGGCCCAAAAAATGCAACCCCTCGTACCGTGGTATGATTCTGACCTTGAGAAAGAAAAAAAACGAAACTCCAAACCCGGTGAACAATCAAAACGGTCTTCGCATGTACAGTAGTAACGAATGATAGCGTGTTTGCGAAGTGCCAAGTTTGTTTTGGTTGGGCAGGAGTTGGGTAGGAAAACGTATGCTAATAGTGTTGAAACCGTCGGGCGACACAACTGCCAACGACAAACCCAGCCCCACGAAAAGTGTATCAACGTCTTTTTTTTCTACCCCATGGGTCAACGTTTTTTTTTTCCTACCATGGTGCCATGCTATTTTTTATTTTCTAACCTGTTTCTTTTTCGTGTATTTGTTGGCGTTGAGTTATTCACACGACGTTCGTTGTTTTCAATCCTATTATTTTGTGTTTTCAAACCCAACAGGAACTTGAAAATCGCAAAATACCCTGATGTTTTTGAAAAACACACAGCGGGTACTCCACCGGTATTGGCTAGCTCCGGAGCCGAAGAGCCCTGTAAGCCAGGAACAATTTGACTAAAAAACAAAATGTAATCTTCGATCGCTGATATGTGTAGCGAAAAAACACAAAAACGTCGTCGTCTTCGTGGTTCACTGCGGAAGGGAAGAGGGGCGTCTGGACACACGCTGCAGCAGACGTGCGCACCATTTGTTTTTTTGAGGCTCCTGACCTATTGAGTATCTCTACCATACGCCTTCCAAGGCAAACAGTTATTGTGGATAAACCGAAAACGCAACCCGATGAACCAAGACCCGTGGCCTACCGCAGGCACACAAAACCCAGAATCCTTTTTTGCGAAAACAATAATGACTTTTTCCGACAAATATCGGGTTATGGAATGGAGACCTCCCCCCCGTCATTTCAGAAAAATGTTGTTTTGGCCGCACAAAAGGTGTACCCTCTACCCTAGCACGCGTCTCTGAACACCGCGGTTAGTCTTACCACGTTCTCGCCAACCACGTCGGCAAAGGCGTAGTCGTAGCCTATCCCTCGGTGTCGGTACGCCGGCCGCGAGGGTGCTCCCGTCGATGCAGCTGTTGTTATCGTCAATCATCATCAGAAGTAGCGAGGGGTCGCCAAAAAGGGGCGGCGGGGGGGAACCGGGCGGTACTCACGTCATGCGTTGCCGGAGTTTCAAAATGACCGCAGACCCTCGCACGCCTACAACGCCGGGATGGAGCACGCCGGATTTTCACCGACCAGGCACGCATCGCGTGCACCAAGCGCGAAGCGCTGTGAGGTGTTTGTTCGGTGACTCGCACGAGGGCTGAGCTACGTCCTACCAAGAACCACTTGCGAGGCGGACTTCCGCACCTTGTGCGTACTTTCTTGGATATGGGAGGAGGAAGGGGGCGGGGGCGGAGTGTGTAGTCCCCCGGGAATCCACACAGAGCTGTCCTCATCAGAGGATTACAAATGAACCGCGACTCGCTGCGATTATACGACTGACAATGGGGGGATGGGTCACGACTTTCACGAGCGCGTGAAACATTCCAGGATTGAAAACTTCTCCAGCAAACCCACACCAAGATAACCGTCACCAATCGATCAACCACCAACAGCAAAAAACACTGTTGGAAATCGCCCCAGAGTGTCAAAGCGAGTTTCCACCGCTGAGCCATCCCACGTTATCGTAAGGGTGAAATAGAAAACTCCCGAGCTCCGAACATGAATGAGGAGCTCATCAATATATCTCACCCCCCAAAAATGCCTTCGAAGGCGTTCGTTCACACAACCCGACCAAGCATCTATGCCTTAGCCCTGAAAAAGAGTATGCTCGCGAAATTACTTGACTACTGGACTAACCGGTAATTCCTCGCTTGAGGAGCTCAATTGGCAAGAGGGTATACTTTTTTTTGGCGCAAAAAGTTCAACTCCTACCGTGTTTTGCACGCGCAAACGCACAAGCTATAATATCCAATCCCGTTTTTCTTAATAAAAAGCTGAGTTTAAAGGACGTTCGAAGCTCGCAACATACCGGGGTTTGGCCCAAAGCCTTGCATGTAGCGGCGGTCCTCCGAGACGCCGAACTGCACTCCTGCAGGCCGCTTTCTCGTCGTGGTCGATGCAGACAAGTTGCAAGAGTGCTGCTGATGTATCAAGGTGATGTCGAGGTCCGAGGCGTCGGCGTGATACAGTCCTCGAACAATCACCTCGGTCTTGGTGACGAGGTCTAGCAGGGACCCTGGATCACGATTTTTAAGAAAGAGAGAGCGTCATCTCAGCCAAGATAAGTGAAGCTGGGGCGAAGGATAAGTTGCAGTCAACCGGGTCTTCTTGACGAGAATCGCAGAAATGGCATTTAGCCCAACTGCAGGGCAACTTTCAGACAAGGGGGCATCGCAGAAGCGATAGTGAGCCCTCCAATATGGGTGCAAGTATAACAACCGTTTGTATTTTCATATTAACATCAAAACGGTCCTTATATTTACGTCCATATCGGTATGGGAACGAACATAAATGTAAGGGCCGTTTCGTCTTCATGCTAATGCATTTTACATTTAAGCCCAGCGTGGTATAGTGGCTGGGGATCAAAATTCAGCCCCGTCCAGCCTCCCCTTTCTACGAAAAGCACCTTTCTACATAGAACCACAAAACATAACTATTACTACTCGTTCTACTGTAAATAATTATCAATTATTTTATTTGTCCAATACTACTTAAACGTACCCCCTTCGGACGCCGGTAGGTTGATCAGCGCGTCAGTCGTGGGGTTCGTCGAAGAACGCTTGATGGTAGCATTCTCGTACAGTTCCAAGGAGTCTGAGCCGGCATGTTTGAAGTGTCTTGCTTCGTCCCCGTCCCGAACGACGTACACGAACGATAGCGAACGATCCTCGTCCGCAAAACTGTTTTTTTGTTTGTATATTTTCATCCGTTTGGAGCGAGAGAGGAGAGGTGGCAAAAAGAACGGCGGGACGGATGTTAACCCCTTTGAGGCTTGCAGAGCGAAAAATTGACGATTGCGACATCGGCCACTGCTGGTCGGGGGACGAAAAAATCGGTGTCCGGCCTGAAACAAGGCAAAGACTCCTACGGGAACGGGCGCAGCATGACCCCCAATTCGTACCACTGATGCGCGCTCACGCTATACTGGTACAGAGACGCTTGAAAATATCGCAATCATCGTTTTGTTTGGTCGCTATACTATAATGAAGATATAGTCAAGCCCCAAAAGGGTTTTAACACTATTTAGGGCTGCACTCATGGGTTTTTGGGGAAAATGCACTTGGAATTAGTGTGGGATGCTTTTTGCAGCATTGAAAATATTCACACCTCTGACAGATGACGGTTTGGATAATGTCGATCGTCTGCGAAAATCGTCTATTACGCAGGACGATAGTAAATAGGACCAAATATTGTTAGTAAAAATAGATGAATATATAGTTTTTTGTGTCCACCGTAGGTCCTATTTACTAGGGTCCCCAGTAATAGATAATCTACAGTAGATCCTGCATCTGCCGTGACAAGATGCTGTGCCGGCAGGATCTGCATATTACGAGTATACAGATCCAACCCTTGAAGCGTTTATGGTATTGTTGCAAGTCGTTCGGCCCCCACCGGGTAATACACGCTGAGACCATACAGATCTTTCCCTGAGAGATGTAGGTCATCGAAAATGGGGACCGGTGATCTCTCCGACACGTGCAAGGGTTACACACAGAAAAAGCGATTGATGGTAACGTCGTCGTCAAGTTCTAAGGGGACCCCGAGCCATCATGTTTGACGTGTCTTGAGATTCGTGCAACGATAGCATCGGCTTCGTTCTTTCGCTGAAACGTTTCATTTGTGAAAGACGGGGGCTCCTTAACAAGAAAATCGTCGGAGTTCCATTCATTCCCTTGTTCGGGATTTTTTTCATGTTTTGTTGATTGCTTCGGCCATGGGATTGGGGTTATTTTTCGTCGGGGAATTATTTAAATTTTTATCCAAATCAGTTTTTGGTCGACGTATAGAGCTCTTCTTGAAGTGAGGAGGAGTTTCAGAGAAAAAGGTTCACCTCTACTGTAGCATGCGTATTAAGTTGTCACTGTCCCGCACGACATTTTGGGTTGCAGTCGTTCTACGGTAGCCCCTCCAACATTTCTTTAACGAAATCGCCGGTTTTGAAACCAGGGCTCCCGGCCGTATCTCCTGAAAACCGGTGCCCCTTGCCCTCCCGACGTCATCGTTCGATCTTCTTTTGCCAACAAGAAAATATGTGATGATTTTACTTTTCATCGCATCCTTCCTCGCGTCGAGCAGCCATGATGATGAAACGTTCGTTGAAGAAAATCGCTGGATTTAGGGGGGGCTATCGTACAACCAGTCGTCGGTGGTATAAGGCGCAGCCCATGCAAGGTGACGCGGACGTTGATCAGAAATATATGATAACCTAGAGTTCGGCCAGTTCGACTCTGGCGCGTGCTTGAAGTGTCTTATGTCGTCACTGTCCCGCAACGGTGTACACGAACGATAACGACCCATTCTTATATGAAAAACTGTTTTGGTTTTCTTTGGTCGAGGTGGTGCATGGGTGTGGTATGAGGCGGTTCCGACGGATATTGAACAAAAAAAATTAGCAACCAGAATCCATCCGCTGGGATAGAATTACTGCGTAAGACGGGACGAAAGCTGTTCGGAGAAACTGTCAACCAGATTCCATCGGTTGGGGTGGTAGAGAGTTGGGACGGATGTTTAAACAAAGGATCAAACATATTTCAGTTACTCTGACCGATCCTCGTCGGCACCGCTGTTTCGGTTTGGTTTTTCGTTGGCTAAGGGGGGGGTGGTATAAGGCGGGACGGATTTTACCCCATTTGGAGCTGAACTCGTGGTTTTGAAGTACTTGGGGTTAGTGAGGGACGAGCTTTGCAGTATTTCAACGTTCACATGTCGGACAGATAATCGATCCCACTTGATGACCCAAATCTTTCAGGGAAGATCTGTATGGTCGAGATCATGTTACTGGGTGAGAGCCGTGCGATCTGCGATCTGCATTATCTAACAACTGTTTCCGGGGTTGGATCTGTTCTCCACATATATTCAGATCTTGCACAACATCTCATAACGGCAGGTAGATGATGTACATGATGTACATGATCTACATGACCTATGTGATCTATGTGAGATATAGATCATTATCTGTCCGAGGTTCCTCAAGCAAAGCTTTGGTGTTCATCCTCCTACCGTTGCCTGCGCCGCGTCCGTTACGGTTGTCGTACCTCGTAACACTGGCTTACCTGCCCGAATCGAAGGATTCGTCGTAGTACGCGTAGGACGCCGGAGAAGTGTCGTTAGCGGAGTCCAAAACGAAGGAGAGGCGGGGAGTGCCGCTGACGTTAACCGGTTTGTTGTAAATAACCTTTTTTTCGAGTAAACCGACAGAAAAATGTGACCAACAGAGCGAGAGAGGGCGGGTGTCTGGTTAGATAGACGAGCTGGACGCCTCGTTGGTAGGTGTGACCACTCCCAGTAGCCCTCACCCCAGCAAGGCAGTGGTGTGCCAGAGCAATATGACCGCCTTGTAGAGGGAACCCGCCATAATCATTCCAGGTTAGGAGTGGAAAACTCCAGTCGTGCCAAGCGATTTTGACCGCCTTATATGGAGATAACGCCTTATATGGGGATACCGCCTTATTGGGGGACCCCTTACTGTGTGATTAAGACGATACAGAACAAGCCTTACACATTGATGAATGAGGATGGGGTTGCGGTCAGGGTTAGCTATTTTTCGTGGCGTATACAAATGACGCTTAGCCATAGTATCGAACAGCAGTAGATGGGATGAGCAAAAGCAATACCTGGTAGAACTAAGAATAAAAATGGTACCAGGGTATCGAATAAGAGACCTTAATTAATGATAGGCTCGACATGACCATACCATACCTGAAGGTCGACTGTCTGCCCCATGGTGTACACGCCCTCCCTCAGGGACAGCACCGCGATCACGTAAGGCGCAGTAGTGTCGATGACGATATCGTTGTTGATCATCAAGCTGCCGTCCTCGCCAGATATTGGCAACATTGTGTCCGCTACCTGTTATACGTTCGCACGCGGAAAAGCGCTCAAGACCCGATCGGGTGTTTCGACAGCCACTTTCATAGAAGGGCTTTGCTGTATTTCCGCGCACCGAAGCATTGGTCCTAGTCCCGATCAGATGTTTGGGGGGACTTCTTTCATAGAAGTGCCCGTCCAGATGGTTCGGGGGTTTTATAGAAGCGCCTGGGATTATTTGTACGCCGAAGCATTAAATCCCCATCAGATGTTTTTGGGAGTTTATAGAAGCGCCTGTTATTTTTCGCACGCCGAAGCATTGAGTCACGATCAGATGTTTTGGAAGACTCTTTTGCAGAAGCGCCTGTTATGTGTTCGAACGCCGAGGCATTAAGACCCGATCAGTCTTGTGTGTTTGGGAGCCTTTTGTATAAAAGCGTTTGCTGCATATTCGCAAACCAAATCGTTAGTCTAAGTATTGATCAGCTGTTTTGCGGACCTCTTTTTATAGAAGTGTTTGCAATGTATTCGCACACCGAACCATTGGCCTAGGTCCCGATCGGATGTTTTGCGAGCCTTCTTTTACCGAAGCTCCTGTTATACATTCGCACGCCGAAACACTAAGTCGCGATCGTATGTAGTGAGATTCTCTTTCATAGAAGCGTCTGATATTTTTCGAACGCGGAAGCAATAAATCCCGGTCACTCAAAGCCTCTTGCATCGAAGCGCCTGTCATATATCCACGCGCCGAAATACGTTGACTTCCTTGTCAGGTGTTTTGGGAGCAGCCCGCGACCTGTTCTATCCAGGGTTTTTCACCGGTCGGGTCCCGGAGGATTTTATAATATCACAGATCGGGTTGGGTCCGACGTTAACAGCTTAAAACTATCGTCGGTCGGTTCAATCCGAGCGGAACCGAACCGAACCGAACCGAACCGAACCAAACCGAACCGAACCGAACCGAACCGAACCGAAGCGAACCGAACCGAACCGAACCGAACCGAACCGAACCGAACCGAACCGAACCGAACAGAACCGAACAGAACCGAACCGAACCGAACCGAACCGAACCGAACCGAACCGAACCGAACCGAACCGAACCGAACCGAACCGAACCGAACCGAACCGAACCGAACCGAACCGAACCGAACCGAACCGAACCGAACCGAGCCGAGCCGAACCGAGCCGAGCCGAGTTGAGCCGAGCCGAGCCGAGTTGAGCCGAGCCGAGCCGAGCCGAGCCGAGCCGAGCCGAGCCGAGCCGAGCCGAGCCGAGCCGAGCCGAGCCGAGCCGAGCCGAGCCGAGCCGAGCCGAGCCGAGCCGAGCCGAGCCAAGCCGAGCCGAGCCAAGCCGAACCAAGCCGAACCGAACGGAATCGAACGGAACGGAACGGAACGGAACGGAACGGAACGGAACCGAACCGAACCGAACCGAACCGAACCGAACCGAACCGAACCGAACCGAACCGAACCGAACCGAACCGAACCGAACCGAACCGAATCGAACCGAACCGAACCGAACCGAACCGAACCGAACCGAACCGAGCCGAACCGAACCGAACCGAACCGAACCGAACCGAACCGAACCGAACCGAACCGAACCGAACCGAACCGAACCGAACCGAACCGAACCGAACCGAACCGAACCGAACCGAACCGAACCGAACCGAACCGAACCGAACCGAACCACCCCATGACAAACGACCCGACTTGTGAAGAGCTCTGGATATATCGATGCTCAGGAACAGACGTTTTTGGAGCGAACTGGCAGCATTTCCTGAGTGGGATACCTCGCGGAACGTATGCCATCAAAAAGCAACCAACCGAGCGTGTGGTGCCGACGCTAGCCGTGTAGTGATAAGATCGAGATGGAGAAATTGGTCCCGTGCCTCTCGTGGGTTGTACCAGCTGAAAAGCCACACCGCGTTTAACGCCGTCTGAGCTGCAAAAATAGTATCCCACACCAATCGAGGGCACCTTACACACTTCGGATGAAGACCCCCTGCCGCGTGTGAGACGAATATCTCTGGCCTCAACCCTATCCCTAGCCCTAACCCTAACCCTAACCTAACCCAACCCAACCAATCTTTCAGGGCTAGCCTTCTTGGTCTCGTACAAAGTGTTCTCGTCAGCACCAACCATACACAGTATTGTCGAAGAAACGGACACATTAGGTCTACTGCAGACATTTCTAAGCCGATGCGCCCCAAAAACGCGAGCGTGCAGTATGAAGAGAAGGACGCGTGCTACGATGGAGGTAATAGCATATTTTAGGTTGAAACATTTTCTGCAGGATGGGGGGGGGGGGAGGCTCCTTAAAAACCAAAAGTCGTCGGGAGTATCATTCTTGTTTTTGCAATATATATATATATGTCGTGGACCAAAGGCCACGCGTGGTTGCACTTTCAGCTTTTGCTCAAAACTAGTATTTTGCCTCAGGAGGTAGACAGCTCCCTCCTCTACCGGTCAGGAGCCTCAGGGAAAAAAAAAAGTCGGTGCCCGTCTACCGTCGGCATAGGTGAAGCGAATTGTTTCGGGGCTCCTGACCTTGAGGAGGAGGTCAATACCTCACCCGAAAACATTATCTTCAAGGCGTCCGTTCGCGCAATCCGACTGATGCTTCTGTGCGCTATTACTAGTATCAACAGTAGTCCTTGCAAAGCAAACATGTCACGGCAAGAATATCAGACCAACCGGGAGCTCCTAGTTGGAGTTGTGGCGGTGTTGGCGTGAGCGCGGCGGCTGTTATTATGCCGGCCATTTTGTTGACCGGGACGACAACAAAACGCATAGAAGACAAAGCCTCCGACTGATTCTACGATACGCCCCCCCAAAACCAGCGTTTTTTTTTAACGAACGTTTCACGGCTGCTCAACACGAGGAAGGACTCCAGTAACAAAACGTTTCCATGCATTTCCTTGTTCTGCAAAGGGCAATCGAAACGATGACGTCGGGGTGTCAATGGACGCCGTGTTTCAGGGGATACGGCCGGATGCTGGTTTCAAAACCGGCGGAAGCTGGTTTCAAAACCGGCGATTTTGTCAAAGAAAAGTTGGGGGAGCTACCGTAGAACGACCCCTCCACACAACCATTGCGTTCACACTCCTCACGCGAGCTCAACCGGCCAAGAAAAAAAAAAAACACGGCAACCCCTACCGTGGAACAACTCAAAGAAAAGAAGGATAGAAAATCTGTTCCTTCGGCTAACCTGGGTGGGTGCGTCGGAGTCGCGAAGAACGGTGCCCACCAGGCCACCACCTTCGCCGGCTTCCCCCCGTTCGTACGTCCCAAGGTCTACCGATTCATCCCCTCCGGCGACGGTGTAAAGAAAAGTGATGGAGTTGCTGCCGTTGCCGGAGTGGTAGAGCGCCATGCCCGAGGACTGACCGTCATCGCCGGTATCGAGCAGAAGGACTGCACCGGGCAGAACCACTACGGGAAAGTTGAAGGTGACTGTGACGTCGATTTCCTCGCCCGAGCCATATTCCTCTGGGGGAACAAAGGTATGTCGACAGGCGGGGCGCGGGGGGGGGGGGTACGCATTTCATGCATAGTCGTAGTCTTGAGATTATTGACCCGCGCATTCCTACAATGCCGGGAAAGGAACACATCGGTTGACACTGCCCAGGTAAACATCCGCGTGCACCAAGCGCGAAGCGCCGTGAGGTGTTTGGCGAGTCGCAAGAAGGGTGAGCTGCATCCTAAAGGGGGGGTATTCCTAATGTCGTGCATGGCCGTAGGCCTTTGGACCATAGCCAGTCCCTGACATCTTTACAGCGCCAGGGCGGACGGACCACATCGGGTTTTCACCTACCTGGCAGGGATGGGGGGTGAGAATGGGACACTCTGCAAATTTTTTTCGACGGGTGTTGGAAACCGCCAAGATGCTGTTCGTAGGCTTCGCCGAAAGCGTGCGTGCGCTCTGTACGGTAGGTAAGACAGCTAGAAGAAGAATAGCCGCATTAGGTTGTTCTCAGAGATTGGGATGCGTCCCCATTACAATTCCTGAACTTGTGAAACCATCTTATCAAACTTTGTAACGGATCGGTTCCCCATGGTTCTTGAACACTCGACATGGCACCCTCCCTTCTTCGCCCCCTCCCTCCTTCCCTTCTTCCGTCCCTCTCTACCCGCGTGGTTTTACGGCGAACGGTGGAAACCGCAAACAAAAAATAACACTTTGTATCACATGTATCAGGGAGGCTGTCACGCGCATCGGGTTTGACATAGACTTCTCTCTGTACGCACAAAGAGCCGTGATGCCGTCGGGGTTGCATATTTGAGCCCAAGCGTTTCTCATTGCCGACGCGTGATATGATAGAGGCAATACGTTTTGGCTGAAAAAACGGTTTCTGAAGGTATTCCGTGTCCTGCCGATGACGCCAACTGTGAAGGCATCCCGTGGAGACGCAGGGTGTTGGTGCTTTTGTGTAGGTCGCCTACCCCCCATGGCTCATTGCATCTCAGGTATTTCTCCATTTTTTTGTTGTTCAGTTGCTCAAAACATCACACAAGACCAGATGCCGTACGCTATGGAATCACACACACGAACTGATCGGGGATGCGATGCTTTCACCATGAAAGCATCGGCTATATCTGAAAGCCATCTTAAGAGAGCCATGACACACTATTACGTGACACATCGTGTCACGTCTTGTCTACATGATAGCCAAAACGTCTACGGAGAGCACTGCATGACATTAACCCAAAAAACGTCGGAACTTCAATGATCTAAAAACAAAAACAAAAACACGGGATTGTTCATTGGATATCCTAGCGTTTTTTTCTTGTTTTTCCCTCAGTTTTCGGGAGAAGTATACTATTAACAGTATAATAGTATGGAAGCTCCTCAATAGGTTACGAGCCTCGGAAAAAAAAAAGTTGGTGCACCTCTGCCATAGCAATGCGCCGTTCACAGTACTTTCATTAGATGAATTAATCGTCGAATCATATCACTATTACTCTCCAGCTCAACTCGTACGAGGTTTTGTATTTACCCTTAGCAACCTTCTGGACAAGCTGTGGCCACAGGGGTCTTCCCTTGTCTCCCACGGGTAATTTTATCAAATTCGTTTAAGGACGTCAGCTGTGAGTCCGACGAATTTAGGGTCGATACTCATCTTCGCAAGCTGTGTTGTTGTAATTGTACGTGCCTTCATTTTTTTTTGTCGCGCATAGGGACCATTCAACATTCCAATTTTTTAGTCCGCTTTTTACGCTCGTCGATTGAAATAGAACTTTTCAACCTCTATCACGGCCCCAAGTTTTTTTTTGGTGATAAGTTTGAATGTTTTTTTTTCTCAGAGGTCATCAAGCGAGGAGTCTGAGAAAAATAAGAATATCCCCGCTACCATAGCATTCGTCATGACATGGCACCCTTTCGCACGAAGGGTGTACGTATGTCCTCACCGTTTCTTTTGCTGGACTCAACGTTGAGCACGTAGGGAGGGACAGTGTCCACTTCTAGATCGTTGTTTTGCGCCAGCCACCCCTTCCCACTTCCGCCAGTATCCTCTAGGAGAACCATAGGTGTCCTCGCACCGACCAGGGTCTGATCACAGCCACACGTGCAGAATGCAGTGTATGCAATTCGAACGGTAGGGTTAAAATATATCGTGGAAGGGTTAACACGAAGCACAGGGTTGAAAAATAGATAGGAGGATGTAAGGGGGTGAAACATTTAATTAAAAAAAGAAAAAATCGTTTAATTAATAGTAGACGATACAGAAACAAAATTGCGCAGTGGTCTCGTGGGGATGAAAATACTACCAGGCAACACATTAACTAGCGTGTATTACGACTGCTACGATGGAGGTAATGAAGGTGTACCAATTTTTTGGCAAACGCATTTTCTGAACGACGAGACCCCCCCTTATTCCAAAATCGCCGGAATCTGACATTTCTTGTTTTGCAGACTGATTTGTTTTGTTTGTACCTGGGCTGGTCACGGGTTTGTTGATTTCGGATCGCACTTTCAGTTTCCTCGAATCAATCAGCTTGAAAAATTGAACAATTGAAAAGCTCCTCATGCGAGGAGCTCCAGGAAAATAAAATAAAAAACGGTGCACCTTTAAAACGTAGAGTGTGTCTTATATAATACTATGCTACTATTGATATTTACATGCTACCATTGCCATATAGTACGATACATTGCTACTCTAAAAATTTAATTTCCACGTTCGAGGGAGACAGAACTATCAGGTGGGAAAGATCGATGCTGAGGCGGGGGTACAGTAGGTACCGGAAGGGGTTTAGATTTTCGTGTACAGCAGCACTGTATAGGGCCCCCCCCCGCAGCAAGGCGGTGGTGTGCAAAGAGCAATGTGACCGCCTTATAGGGGGAACCGGCCTTATTTTCATCCCGGGTTATGAGTGCAATTCAATCGCCCAGTCGCGCCCAAGCGATTCTGACCGCCTTGTATCGGGTTACCGCCTTATCTAGGGATACCGTCTTGTTGGGGGACCCCCTGCCGTACATATATATTTTTGTTTTTTTTCTTGTGGGTTTCCCTTTTTTTTTCTTTTCAGGGCTTTTCACGAGCCAGAACACTTGTCGCGGGTCGGATCGGAATCAGGGTAACTTCACCCCGACCGTTGAGATGTGACAACCTCCTGACCCGACGGGATCCGGCCCCTACGATTTCCGACACCCCCTGACCCAACCCGGCTCGACCCGCGAGGTTTTGAAAACCTCCTAATACGATCCGTGGGCCGGGTCATAACCGGTGAATAGTCCCTTTTTTTTCTGTTTCTTTTCTTTGGTGTAATACTTGTGAGTAATCGACGGTGAAGCTGCATGCTGCATATCTATCGTCTGTTTCGACGACGGAAAACAATGAACCGGTGAAGCTGCATGCTGCATATCTATCGTCTGTTTCGACGACGGAAAACAATGAACCGGTGAAGCTGCATGCTGCATATCTATCGTCTGTTTCGACGACGGAAAAAAATGAACCGGTGAAGCTACATACATGCTGCATATCTATCGTCTGTTTCGACGACGGAAAACAATGAACCGGTGAAGCTACATACATGCTGCATATCTATCGTCTGTTTCGACGACGGAAAACAATGAACCGGTGAAGCTACATACATGCTGCATATCTATCGTCTGTTTCGACGACGGAAAACAATGAATGTGTTAGAATTAGTACGCATTATTAACTAAATTTGAGGGCGTTGTATCGTCATCGCCAGATAAGATGCCAAAAAATGTCAATAGTAACTAGAATTAACACTCGTAGGTCCCACCTTGATGCTGGCGCCCTCCGGAACGACGAGCGCGTTCTGGCCGCTTGTGTCGAGATCTCCGGATTTCTCTCCCTCAGAAACCGTGTAGAGAAACGAAAGGACACCGTCGCTTTCCCCCCCATACGCGTACACGGCTGTGGCATTGGGCCCCGCGTTCAGGTCCAAAAATGGCGTTCCTTCGACCTCCTGTAGGGAACCATAGAAAAACAACAGAACGCGCATGCCAGGCAATCAGCTAGTAGGCCGCAACGATACATGCATCCCTCGGAGCTAGTATGCCGTCAATCATCCGTCAACAACGCACACAACTTGACGAACCGTAGTTACAACTAGCCTGCTGCGCGAGGTCCTACAGCAGCGGAAGCTTTTTTGCTATCATCTTGTTTTTGTTTGGTGGGAAGATAAAAAAATAGTAGTAGACTGCTTGCTTTGCCGTGTTGCGCAGCTCAGCGCTGCAATTGATGCTGCTGTCGCCGTGCGATGGAACGACAGCCAGCCTTGTTGACTTTGCCTGGTGCATGTTTTTACTCTATGATCCCAAGCGTTTATTCACTCCCCCGGACTTCTACCTATAACATTGTCAGCTGTGCAAATATGTTGTTGACTGAATAATGAACAGCCTTGAGCAATGAAATCGCTTGGGCTGGTCGGTGTTCCCTACCCGGTTACTTGTGCGGTGGGTAAGTATTTTTTCTCAAGTTTTCAATAACTTTTTCGGTCATACCTGACACACGAGGCTCATAGGGAACGCCTGTGCTCCCCTTTTCGATTGCGACACCCCCAGGGACCTCGAACCAAACCAACCACGTCCGGAAGGGAAACCTTGCAAAACCTTATAGTTCGCGGATATAGCTACTTCTCCCTCACATACATGCGTGTGTCGTGTTCACGCCAAACCGTCATTTCTACCCAGCGACATCATCATCAATCACCTCGCCCAGTGTCCGTCCGGATTGTTTCGCTGTTGTTCTTACCGGTATTCTTTTTTTTTAAATCCATTTCGAACACGTCAGCTGTGAGCTCGATCGATTCAAGGGTCGATGGTCATGTTTGCAAAGCTGCGTGATACTCCGGTCGCGCGTTTTTTCCCTCGTTGAAAATGTTTTGTTAATCCCCCGGAGTTTTACTGGAATTTTGTCAAGAGCGATTTCGGTCCATCATCACTCCGCGCACTGACGCCACGCGCCACATTACTCGTATGGAGCGAGGCACCGACTGTTTAGCCTTGTCCGACAAAACGTGCCGCGGCGTGAGCTTCAAAATAGACCAATCCTGAGAACGTTCCCGTCTTACAGTAAGAGGCGTGCTACGGCAGGGGTAGCACTTGTGGGAAACATTACGTTCTGATTGACGGGGGGGCTCCTTTCCTCAACCCCAACATTCGTCGGAAGGCCCTTCTGGTTTTGAAAAACGCTTTTTTTTGTTACGCCTAGGCTGTAAGGGTTTTGGTCATCGGTTGCGCTCTTCAGTTCACTCAAAAATTAAGTTTTTGCCTCAGAAACAAATAGGGCTCCTCGATAGGTTAGATGCCTATCGAGAAAAAAATGGTGCACGCCTCTGCCGCAGAGCGATACAACATTGTTATGTGGTCACAGACCTCTGTGAGGCAGATGTGAAACTTAACGAACTCCACTCCATTCTTACGGTATTAAAAAAAGTCAAATACGTGGTACTTGGTTGGTTGTTTATTTCGTTCCTTCGCATCCCTTACACCGATATGTAACAGGCGTATAGGCCTGGTGGGACACCACGATAGTAACGCTTTTCGACCTCGAACTGGTTGGTAGGTCTACCATTCCGACGGGTGTTAGCTAGCAACGATGCACCTCCTCTCACCACAAGGGTGGACATGTACACCTCGATGTACACATCTTCACCGACGCCGTATACCCCATCCGGTTTACTGGAGTTCACCTGTTGTTGCGTAGCAGAAACACGACAGAAGTTATGTTTGGGTGCTGCAAGCGGCCAGCGGAGGGCACCAAAGCAGTACGAGGGTGATCCTTGTTTGTTTTGACATTTCAATATATACTCATGTGCTGCCTCTATACTGCTGTAATCTTGGAGCAAAACGCTGGGGACGGAAAAAGGTCGTCCCCGGGGTGGGAGAAAAGCCTGATGGCTGTACAAAACAAGAAAAACGATCCCACTTGCACCGTCGGCTCCCGTGCAGCAGCTAGAGAGAGTAGGAAGCGGTCAGGGAAAACAGAGCCTACTCAACAACCATGGCCATCGCAGCTATCGATGCGACCCTACCTCGACGAGGGGCACCTTTGGGATGCATCAGGCAGAGGATAAACCACCCGTTGACCTTCCAAGACATCGCGTGCCCATCTCGGCCTGGTCGATCGATCATTGATGAGAGGTATAGAGATCCTCAATCGAGCCGCCTCAGCGAAAGCGAAAGTGCTATTTAACCCCACCATAGCACGCGGTTCGATGCCCACACAGCGGGGGACTCCCAACAAAAGTGCTGGCGTGTGCCGGCCAAGCACCGGAGCCATTCGGGGCACCGACACTATTGGAAATAGGGCTACATACATAATTCGAATCGTCCCCTTCGGTATGTAGTTGGCTTGTAACCCCGGGGGTGTCACAAGTAGAAAAGGGGCGGGGGGGGGGGGGGGGGGACTGAAAATCAACAGAAAAAAATAGCAAACCAGACAAGTAACCCGGCAAGTGAGATCGATCAGCACAGACAAGTTTATAGCTTGGTTTAAAGAAAAAAGCTATACTAACAGTCGTCCAAGCAATTTCACAGGCACTATTGAGAGCACAGCGGCATCATTGAACCGGTACTAATCGGAACCTCCCCTGCTGTACCCGAGACGAAGACTTACGCACATTTACGACGTGGGCGGCCGTCGAGTCCACGACCACTTCATTCGACCAACCCAGGCTTCCCGCGGCTCCCTTCGCGGGTAGCGTGAGATCCGCCAAGGTAGTGGGATTCGTGCTGGCCCGAAGAATATCTCCATCTACAGCAGATAAGGCCGTAGAAGATGTGTAGTCCAACCTGCTGGATCCGTCACCGTCCTCGATCTAAAGTTGTGCGACAGCCATTTTTTGCGGCAGAATATTTGCGCGAAGAGGGTGGGCTTAGAAGGGCGGATATGTAGGCATTAATAGTCCAACGTTTCGAACGACTAGAGCATCAATCAAGTTTTTTTTTTAGGCGGCTTTATCGACTCCCAGCGGAGAACCGTCGTGCCAGGTGGACGTTGATGTGAACCAACACAAACCTAAACGATATAGATGTATCATATATCGTCTCTCCGATACAACCAGTTAATTAGTTACCCCCGCCTTAGTGGTACATTTTGAAGCATAGTATATTCTCCTCGAACCCCGAAAACAGTCAATTCATTAATTATGGTACACACCTCTCCGGATGTGACATGGAGAGGTTTGGTACATGATATAGTAGCGATAAGATGATCGCTATCCTAGGAGAGAAATGGTGGCCGCGGACGGCCACCAAAAGAGGAAGGACAGAAGAGAAGCATTTTTTTTCACTGTTACATATTGAGCGCCGAAATATTGGAGGTGCCTCTACTAAGAGCAGGAACGATGCTCCTCCCCCTCGAAAGGGATGCGTGGTCCATGGTCAACATGGCTTAGGCAAGCAGCACGTGAATACGCCCCCCCCCCCCTCCCCCCCGCCATATCTTCTCTCTCTCGAACATAGAAAATTAATGAATGTCTTGAATTAGTATGAGATACAGTAGCGGTCCCCGAATAAGGCGGTATCCCCATATAAGGCGGTATCCCGAGTTAAAGGCTGTCTGAGTAAGGCGGTATCCCGATTTAAAGCGGTATCTTTATATAGGGCGGCATCCCGATATAAGGCGGTCAAAATTGCTTGGCGCGACTGGGGACTTGCACTCATAAACCTGGAACGAACGAGGCGGCTTCTTCCGAAATCAGGCAAGTCATAATGGTCTAGCACGCACACCACCACATTACCGGGGGCCCCCTGCTGTAGTTAAAAGAAAATCACCGCCCCTCCAAGCAGAAACGTTGTTACCGAAAGGCTTTTACCCCTATCGTGGTGTCTCCCTCGGGTGCAGCAAATTCTGAGAATTTTTCTGAGCTCCTAACACGAGGAGCTCAACATTCAACATCACCCGAAACATGAACTCCGAAAAGACATTTTTTCGTTTGCGAGCGCAACCCGACCTATGTTGCCACGCGCTATACCTGGTATAAAATAGTCCTAAAACAAATATGCTCGTAAGATTATTGTACTAACCGATTGTTGTTCCACACTTTGAGGAGCTTAACCGGCCAAACAAACACGTTTCGCCCAAAACTGCAACCCCTGGCTGTAATTAATTTTCACCCCATCCACCCCCCCTCCCCCGCCCCCCCTCTCTATGTACCGGAAAACCGGAAAACAACTGAGTTAAATCGACGCACGACGCGTATGAAAATACGTGGAAGTGTGGTGAGCTAAAGCTTTATTTTTCCCCATCCGCCGGAGGATAAAAATAAATAAATAAATAAATAAAAATTATTTACTATAGTTATACAAGCTTTCCCTTCGCGATGCATGTGTTTGGCTTTTTGGAAATCCCGGGTGTGTCGCAAGTTGAAAAAGGGGGGGGGGGGGGGGGGGCGGGGGGGGGGGGGGGGCGCTCGAAAACTTTTTGTCAAGTTTTTTTGTTTGTTGCCACCGCGTGAGCAGCCCGTCAGGTGACACCGACCAGCCCAAACAAGATTTCATAGCCAGTAGTCTACAAGGTTCCCCTTCATGATATAGTTGGCTTGAAATCCCGAGCGGTGTCGCAAGCCGAAAAGAGGGGGGAAGGCTTCTGAAAAACTACAAGAAAAAAGCGCCGCGCAGCAAAGTAATTCGGCAAGCAGCACGGACCAGCCCAGACGAGTCTTTGAACGTACTCGGTAGGAGATATAGACTACCCCCCGGGGGGTTAGCCTATTGAGCAGGTCCGTGTGGTTACTCACGTGTATTGGTTGCATAAAGAAAGAAGAAAGGTATATGTATTCAGTTCACGCGCCCCGAGATGAATACTGACCAAATGGATGCACCACTTATTATCTGGTCTCTTCATCGTCTCAATATACGAAACGCCTTGCTAATCATTATAAAACGTCCCAATCACCTGGTCACTCTGGCATTTGCCTGCCTTCCACGGTAAAACCGCAACAATTGGCCTCCCCTCCCCCATATACTTCCGTCTCGAAAAGGATGAGTGGTCAATGGTCAAATGACTAAGGCAAGCAACAAATGAGTACACCTGCCCCCCCCCGCCCCTCCCATGTAAATAGGTCTCCTTCCGAATTTCTGCTACAGTCTTCCCAAGGTTTTAAGGCGGTCGACTGCGACGGCGGTGTTGCTTTTTAAGCCAGCTGGAGGCATGGTGCACAAGCTGCTGCTATTATAGGGACGTCGCTGTCCGCTTTCGGAAACTTTTGGCCCGGTCACGCTGCTTGCTTTATTGACAAGAGCTAGTCGTTTCGTGTATAGCTGTTTCCGTAAGAACACATCTGCCGCCCTCCGCCTGTCAACGATAACAACACGGAAACCTCCCAGAACGAACTAATCCCCCCCCCCCCCCCTCTCCCAAGAGCACTCCAGACAAATATGATCGCCCCCTCCAAAAAAGCATCTCAGGAAAACCAACGCACCCCTCCCCCCGTAAAATTATCCCGGACCAAATTCACTCCCCCCAGCCCCCCCGGTTGCTCCGTCTGGAAAGGGATGCGTGGTCAATGTCGATGGTCAAACGACTAAGGCAAGCAACAAATAAGTACGCCCCCACCCCCCCCAGCCCCCCCGGATGATGCATGCACAATGCCTGCCTGGTCGGTTAAAACCCTTCGTGTTCCGTCTCGACATTGTAGGGGTGCGAAGGTCAATGATCTTAATTAAGACCCCGGCTCTGCATGAAAATGAGTACCCCCGGCCCCCGCCCGTGCGGTGATTTTTCACTTGCCTCGTACTCGAAAACGAGCTCGGACGTCCCGTTTCCTCGCACATACGTCGCGTTCTTGTCGCCATTTTCCCCGCTCAAGTCAAGAACCAGCACCGGCAACCCTTCACACTCTGCCGGCATACCGCTGCCGCTACCACCACTAGTGCTGCTGCTGCTGCCGCCGCCGCCGCCGCCGCTGCTGCTGCTGATGCTGCTGTTTGTGCAACTTATCGGGTACCCGCCATTCGCGACAACAACCTCTGCGCTGAATTGGACGACAACGCCGATTGTCGCACCGGCGGTGTAGGTGCCGTTAGGCTGAGCGCTCGCGATGCTTGTGACGACGGGAGCAGTTGTGTCGATTGCGATGGTACGGTCGTAGCTAAGGCTTTCTGGTTCTCCGGCCACCGGTAGCGTGACGTTGATGGGCGATGTCGGATACCTGTGTTCGTGTTCCGGACAGAATGAAAATACAGGGAGGGGCATCAATATATTGCTGTTGTTGTTGTTGTTGTTGTTGTTGTTGTTGTTGTTGTTGTTGTTGTTGGTGTTGGTGTTGGTGTTGGTGTTGTTATTGTTGTCGTTGGTGTTGGTGTTGGTGTCGGTGTTGGTGTTGGTGTTAGTGTTGTTATAAATCTAAATAAAACCAATGTGCCCTGAGCCCTCCTCAGCTTTTCTTAGGCGTACTTTTGTGCTTTTGCCCTGCTACCTTTCGGTAAGGACTACCCCTCGGTCCGAAACTCCCTCATCGTAGTCCCCGACCCCGACTGTGTCGGGGGCGGCCTCGGGCGTGCTTGCGCCGTGCCCCCGCTATCGGCTGGCCTGGTGTGTGTGTTCTACTAAATCATTTCATATATGTCAGCTGTGAGTTCGACAAGCTAAGTGGTCAATACTGAGATCGAACAGTTGAGTGGTCGAGATTCAACGGTGAGAGTTGCGTGATTCATGGCAGTCTCGTGGCCAAAAGATTTTCGGTTGACGGTCTAGCTTTGGCCCGTCAAACCTGTCTATCGATATAATACCCGCAGTTTTAGTGCTGGGAGGTCATAAACAGACGTCCGTCAAGGCGCAAGATTGCCGTCAGTCAACATCTATGCTCGCACGTGACGATAAAAATATTCCGTTGTCGATGCCAGGGCCCGGGAAGGAGGCCACCGCCTCCCTCCGCGGCTTTTGACAGCTCATGGCGGCAAGAATGTGGGAAAATATGGGCCGGGGCGGCCGGCCTCGTGCCCCGCCGTCTTGTGGGTGCGCCGAGGGGTGTTGGGTGTTACAGATAAACCAGTGCGTCTAACGAGCGATTCGGGGCACCCGAAAAATGATACCATGGCCTAGAGGTTTAGACTAAGCTATGAACTCGTTTGGGCTGGTCGGTGTTGTACTTGCCGGGGTACTTGCGCATTTTGATTGTTCACGCCGTATTCAAGAGTTTTTTCGCCCCGGGGATTTCAAGCCAAGCCCGCATCCCATTTCGCCCCGGGGATTTCAAGCAAAAAACACATCCCGAAGGGAGTAATAATAAGATGATCGGCCGAAATCGCCTTTGACAAAGTACAGGGGATTCATATATCTTCAAAGAGTATAAAAACGTGCAATCGGAGTATCACACACTTGCAAAGATGACTGTTGATCCTTAGGTTGATCGAACTCTCACAGGTGACGTATTGAAAACGTATTTGTAAAAAATAGAGTAAAACACCAACGGCATCCCAATGATACTATTTAGTCCTCGGTTAAGCAGCCACATCAAAAACGTTTTACGTTTTTTTTTGGCCCAAAAAAAAAAGGTGCCATCCTTGTTTGTAAATAAGCACGCGCCGTGCGTGAACCCTTGCCGAGCGATTTTTTTTTTCTGTTTTTTTTTTCTTTCTCGGGATCAAGTGCTCCCACACCTATCGTGTGATTGATTGAAAGCGAACCCGTGAAAAACTCTCACGCAGTAGAGGTTTACCACTTGTTACTCGAGAAAATGGTTGAGATACACTGCTGCTTGCGAGGCGAAGGAGGTTGTCCCTACATTGATAGACTGGGTTTGACTAGGTTAGGATGGGGTTCAGGGTAGGGGTTGGGGTTAGGATGAGGGCTAGGGCTAGGGTTAGATATAAGGGGCCGGTCGCCCCGGTGGCGTATCAGGTTATCCTCGAGCCTGGTGTAGGTCAGTTTTGTGAGTTCGAGCCCCGCCGAGTGCATACTCGTATGAATTCGTTGGGACTTTTTCTTGTGCACAAATTGACTTGCGGAAAGCGCGAGAGCATGAGTTAGCGACACTCGATGAAAAATCGACGAGCAGTGGGATCGATGAACCCTATGCGCAATAAAAATTGAAGGCAAGAATCGAGGGGGAGAAGGGACGACACCTGTGACCACGGCTTGTCCAGAAGCTGGAAATTAAAAAGTGTGAGAAAAAAAGAAAAAAAAGAAAAAAACGATATTAAAAAAAAGGTGTGCTAACTATTTTCTCGAACAAGTGGTAGTCCACCCTCCTTCTCACGTGGCATTGAGTCGAACCGTTCCGTTGAGGGCAAACGCTGAAGTAACTTCAAGCGCCTCGGTCTCGTGCCCGTCTTGAACGGTGTACGTGAACACCAGAGCGTTGGCAGCAGAGTCTTGTCCGGACAACTCCACCTCATAGCCTGCACAGGAAAACGTTGTCCGCAAAACATACAAACACCGGCAGTTCAAGACCTTTAGTTGACTTCAACCGTCCGAGGGAGATGATAACGACTATAAACCAATGAATCGATTGTATGTTTTGGTAGAAAAACACCATACATGCATCTCTACCCAAACACGTGTCCGATTAATAGAAAAGGCTGTTCTCGCCCCCCCCAGCAGTTCTCGACCCCAGCAGTATGGGAAAAAAGCGGTCGGGCCACCTGTTACACTAAAAAACAGCGTAATAAATAAAGGGAAGGCTCGTATTTCTTGCTACTATAAAAGAAGCCCGGAAGCTGGTATACTGCAGTTAGCGAAAAACGCACCCTCTCCCAAAAGAAGAAATCCAGCTCGGGTCAGCATTTCAGGTTTCTTATTTAGTGACCTGTGCTACTGTAATGCTTACCGCCGGCCTGTGTGTTGACCGATAGAAAGGCAGTGCTAGATTCCAGTATTACAAGAAAGCGGAATCCGACGTATATGTCGATCCGTTCTCCCGCTCCGTACGTGCCTTCGGGCATCGTCGTCCACACCTGTCTCGTGGCGAGGAGGTCGCGGCAGACGCCGAAAGGTAGGCCGGCGATCGAGTCGCAAACGACGAAAAAAAAGGTGTGCGAAGAAACATGCGAACAACGTGAAACGCGCGAGGCTCTGCACACATCATTTGGTCCTTGCAAGAAAAGCCTCGAAACAAGACAAAACAAGAAAAAAGTTAAGAACATGCTGCACACATTGTCGGATGGGAAAACTAGCAAAATAATAGAGTGTAAAGAGCACGTATTGAGAAGGAGGGAGCAAAGGACAACATTTGGAGCGCCGCAGATAAATCTTAAGCAGGGAGTAGGCATGACAGGGAGTTGGACTTTGTGAATACTGAGTAGGTTTTCTTCAGTTTCCGCGGCTTTCTTCTTTCGGGAATGTTATGAATGATCAGCGTTCAAGCTCAAGCTACCAATTTTCGATGGTAACCACAATAATAATAACAACATCAACATAAACAACAATAACAACAACAACAACAACAACAACAACAACAACAACAACAACAACAACAACAACAACAACAACAACAACAATAACAACAACATCAACAACAATAATAATAGTCGACCAAGCCAAAATTGGCGCGACTGAAGCAAGCCGTGCATCATGAAATCAGCGTTTGGTGCGCTCCCTCACTCGTTACACAAGCAAAGCTTCGTTAGTGATAGCTACATCCTTCTTCCATCCTAGCGACCCTTCCGCTCCCCGTACTGGTAACCTACGAAGGTGTACCGGCTATGGCGTATCCCCACCAAACACCTTCAAGGACAGAGCAAGCCATACCTCAAGAATACACGGAGAAACGGAAGCAGGTTGCACAATGAGGTAGGAAGTAAAAGCGAATTCAGAAAACAAGCGTTTGGAATGATTTTGCTCACTCGTTCCACAAGCAAAACTTCGTCGCTGATGACTATATTCTTGTTCCACCCTAGCGACCCTTCCTCCCCCGGCGAGGGCAAGCTCCGAAGGTATACGGGCTCTAACGAATCCTTGGCAATGATAGAGCCGAAGGGCGCGCTGAGAGCTTGGGCTGCCGGGGCCGAATAGTCTAGGTGGTCCGTCGTATCGCCGGCCCCGACCGTGTAGGTAAACAGTAGCTCGGACGTTCCGTTTCCTGATGTGTAGTTGGCTTCACTGGTGGTGGTGATTGTGGTGGTGGTGTTGCCGTCCCATGTCGTGTCACTTGAGGCATCCGAGTTGTTGTTGCTGTTGGTGATTGTGGTGGTGTTGTAGCCGCCGCCGGCGGCGTTGAGGGACAGGGACGGTACTCCGTACATGACGTACACCTAATGCACGTTGGTTCGACAAGTTTTTCAGGCGCCAGCAGGGAAACAAACGTCTTGCTATCGGGATATTCCACTTGCGACGTTTTGGAAAGAGCTACAAAAAACGAAAACGAACATTTGATAGAACTACTGAAGCGTGAATTATCCCAGGAAGGTATTCATAGTGTTGCTTCGGGGCAAAACCATTTAACTCTTTCCCTCATTCCCGGGAGACGATACGTACGCAAACCCCTAATAGCTATGGTACCCAGCCGTCGAGGATCAGATACGGCACTCACTCCGACCCAATCAAAGTTGGCATCTCGGTAAACACCCTAGCAGGTACTCACCTCGACAGAAAACGAAACCACGATGGGAATGACGCTGCCTTCCGGGTAGGTGCCGTTGGAGATGTAGCTGCTCACCCCCACCGCCCAAATCTTGTCCGTTTGCACCGCCACTTGGTTGCCCATCGCGACGATGCTAAACTTCCCTAGGACCGTGAGGGGATCGCCCGGTGGCGACAGCGTCAGGTCGGCATCCTGGCAGTACCGCCAAAAAAATTAAAAAAAAGAAGAAGAAGAAAAAAAAGGTTGGACGGACATGCTAGAATGTTTACGTTAGCATCAAATCAAAAACAGTACCAGGTATCTCTTCGTTTTTTTTTGCTCGTGTGTTTTTTGTTGTTGTTGTTGTTGTTTTTTTACGGGGCCCCTAAGGAACGTATCTAAGGAACGTATCTAAGGAACGTATCTACAAAAAAAATAAGAGCGGACCCTTTTTCTCGAAGATTAGAAAGGCGCAAAAAAATCTGGATGGGCAGAACGTTATCTATTGTGTACCAACACCGATCTGGGCGGTATCGTGTCACGATAGACGCATTTTACGGCAGGGACACACCACTTTTTTTTTCCGAGACTGATCACCTGAGGAGTTCCGCACCTCTCCCAAAGCCTGACTTTGGGGGACGGGGGGGGGAGGGGGGAGGGGGTAAAAGCGTACCCGATGGGCAATCTCATGGCCTAGGTATTACGACTAACATTGTTGGGAAAAAAAAACGAAATTCCGACGACTTCGGGTGAAGGAGCCCAATCATTCAGGCACCGTTTCAGCTCGAAAGTGCCACCCTCTATCTATCGTAGCACGCGTCGATTTCGTACTCCTAATCCATGGTGGGCTTTTCACATCAGGCTGCACTTTCGGGTTGCTCAAAAACTAAGTGCTTTTGCCTCAGAAGGGTATAATATACAACTTCTCAATAGGTTACGAGCCTCGGAAAAAAAAAAAAGCCTGTGCAACTCCACTGCCGTACGTAGCTTGTTGTGTCCAAACATTGTGCTGGTGGATCATTCCCCAAGATCGAAAGGCGCAACAACGTTGTGGTTTTTTTTCCTGGCAGTTGAAAAAAATGTGGATGGGAGCAGAACGTTTTGTGTTTTGCACCCACACGAACACGGGAGGTACAGCGATACAAGGTAGAAGCTTAAAAGTATTTTGTTATTATTTTAGTCAATATTTTGCGGGGATGCACCCATTTTCTTTTTCCCGTTATTCTCGATGAGTCTTCCTGTTCGAGGAGGCTGTATACTGGTAGTGGGGGTGGGTTGCACTCATTCCATGCATGGCATACACGTAGTCGTATGGCCATAGACCCTCGCATCTCTACAATGCCAGAACGGAGCACGTCGGGGTTTTCATCGACAAGGCAGACATTGCATTGCACTAAGCGCGAAGCGCCGTGAGGTGTTCAGCGAGTCGCATGAAAGGGGTGAGCTGCATCCTACCAGAAACTCCTTTTGAGGCGGACTGACTTTCGCACCTTGTGCGTACTTGCTTGCATGTGGATGACGGCTTCGAATTCATTAATTGTTTCCTGGTGCAGCCACTTTTATAATGACCGCAACGGGTATAGTATGTAACTGCCTCGCCTGTGTGGGGTTGGTAGATGCCCGTTTGATGGACGCACCACTTCTCTCCATGGCCTGTTGCCAGGTTTGGAATAAAAGCAACGCTCCTGATGACTCGTAGTCGAGTAGCTCGGTGTAGTCACCGTATTTGACCTGGAACATACGTCGATCAGACGCAGTATGACCGCATGCATGGACAGGCGAGCGATGTAAGGGGGCACGTTGAGTGAAAATTGGTGAGATACTTGCATCAAATTAGGTATGCGTGATATCAATCAAAACAGATACCCTGGAAATGGAGCGGAAGGTAACGCTGCTGGTGACTCGTACTCGAGTAGCTCGGTGTAATCGCCGCACTCCACCTGAAACATGCATGCAACTACCAACGCAATAAATATTGTGGTTCTCGGATCAGCTTATTGCCCTGATTGATGCCTGTCCCGCGGTCACGAGAAGCGGCTAAAAAAACAAGACGCAACCAACCGCGTGTCCGGACAGGCAATTGTGCAAATGGGATAACATATCGTCTGCTTCGACATCGAACAAGTAATGAACGCCTTGTTTTGTTTATTTATTCTAACTATTTTTATGTTCGCGCTCTTCTTCCTCTTTACCCCTCCGTAGACGCAACTCAGGTTCAGGGTCACTAAGAAGGCTCTTCTCCCCCCTCCCCACCGCGGTACGTTCCTTCATTTTCATCGCGAGAAGATCTCATCCCTTTCTTCCTTCGCCGACTCGCATCGAAAACGCGACTAGTATACATTAATTAAGCTTGGGGCATTGTAGACTAAGCCACTAAATCGTTTGGACTGGTCGGTGTTACTTGTGCGGTGGTTGACTGTTTTTCTTTTAGTTTTCACAGTACAAGAGTTTTGTCCCTTGTTTCACCTTACGACACCCCCCGCGATTTCAAGCCAACCGCATCCCGAAAGGAACCTCGTACATTTCCAACGCCCTAAATATATAGCGGTGAAGCAGTGATTTAAAAAAAACTATATCATGCTACTTCAAGACATCGTTTAATTCCCACCATGTAGGAGAAACGATAAATTGGGGCACGTAGAGTGACAAAAAAGGTTACCGGTACTCTTTGTCAAGAAAGTGAATCCGGAGTTGAAAGCAGGTGGGCTTGAAAACATCTGTCCCGTTTTTCGCTCCTGTAGTACTCTTTGCGCGTACTTTTTACCACGCTCGATGTGACCGGGTCTTTACCGCAAATGATTCAAGACACATGCTACCGCTGTACACCATACAGATCGTTCCTGAAAGATCCAGATCGTCAAGTGGGCCCCCCTTCGCTGCAGCGTCGCCTGCAGGACGAAAAAAAAAACATGGTACCAAGAAAAAAAAAAAAAAAACGCAACGCAACGCAACGCAACGCAACGCAACGCAACGCAACGCAACGCAACGCAACGCAACGCAACGCAACGCACCGTGTAGGAGAAATGGAACTTGTCCGTACCATTCCCCCCATAGTACAGCGCCCGGGCGCTACGGTCCGACCTGCCGAGGCTCAGGCCGATCGATGGCGTGCCCCTATCCTCCCCCACCACTACCACCGGCTGCGAAAAGCTACAGGCGAGGGTGATCTCGTCGTCCATACCTGCGAAGGAATACCCCGAGGGGACGCAGAGTGTGTAGTGTCCTTATAATGTTATTGGTACATAGTTCAATACGTTTTTTTTTTTACCGTTCGATAATGTGCACGCTATGTAATAGGGTCATTCCTAACCAACACAAGAAAAAAAAAAAAAAAGTCGGGAATCGTGACGAAGTAAAAAACGTGGCATGTTTCGCGGATCATCATGACAGCTTTTGTCACAGGAATCCTGATGTCAAAGATGATTTCTTGATAGTTTCCATAAAAGTGGTAGATGTTGGGATTCCTGACATAAAAACGTGTGCGTGTGTGTGTTCTTTTTTTTAAACATGACATTTCCGAAATTCAAAATGTCAGGAAATCGTGTTTTTATTTTGTAAGGAATCGTGATTTTGGCGTTCGTTAACGCCCCTCAGTGTCAACACTCAAAAATGTTACGAAATAACCGAAATCCAGACACATTCAATATAATTCGTTCATCTCCAGGCAGCAGCTCACAAGGTGAAACGCAAGACAGAAGGGGTACCAATCGCAGTGCCGTAAGACGGGATGCTCCAAGGTCCGTGAGAGCATCACTTCGTATTGGCCTTGTTCGTATCGCACTGTAGTAACATTGGGCAGTATGGACCCACAGCAGGGACCGACGACTGCTATATGCAGGGGTTGCCCCTGGCTCTGCACCGGTCACACACACGAGGGTTGCTTGGAAGATGTACCTCTTGTATTGAGTGCTTGCTGTCCACCCAATGCCTTCTGACCGAAGGGAACGGAACCGTTCGTTCAGGCAGGCGATAACGCCTGCCAGGTAGAAAGGGGACAACTGCTATAAATCATAACACCGAAACGGGGGAGAGGGGATACGACAACATCACTTCATGACATGAATGCCTTCTGACCGAAGGGAACGGAACCGTTCGTTCAGGCAGGCGATAACGCATGTCAGGTAAAAAGGGGACAACTGCTATAAATCATAACGTCGAAACGGGGGAGAGGGGATACCACAACATCCTTCCATGACATACCGTAAACACCGTCTCCACTGGTGACCTCCACGGAGCGGACGTAGGGAGCCTCGGTGTCAAGAGTGATGTTCTTGTCGTAGGAGATGCTTCCGATTTCCCCCGGGACCGCCGAGAAGAGGCGAGCGTCCACTGTTGGTCTATCCGAAGCAGCTTTTATCTGTTTGATTGAGTTTTTTTTTCGAAGCGATGCAGGCGGTGAGGAGCGGGGACAGGGTTTCGTTTTGAGGCATGTTAGATATATATATTACAAAAAATGAAAATACACTCCAGCTAGCTGTGAGATCGAAGATTTCGTCGAAACTCATCTTTGCAAGCTGTGTGTGATACTCCGATCGCGCGCATTACGAGTTGTGTGTCCTCATTAAGGATATAGGTCGGCGACTCCCCTTACAACTACAGTGCAGCTATCAGGGTCAACAGGATGATTTTAGTCAGTCTGTGCGCGGAAAGTATAAAACCCGTTTCTGAGGGGGACAAAATCTGACAGCTGTGAAGGGAAATGTATCCTTTTATCAAGTGAATCTTGTAAGTCGAATAACCGGTGAGGGGGGTGGGGCGGAGTTTTGAAGGACGTGGGGGCCTGGTTTTGATCAAAAGCGAGCGGGTTTGGAGGGGAGGGGGGGGGGGGAAAGGGGGCAATTTGTGCATGTAAGCTATAAATCCTTTCGAGGGGATAAATCTGACGGTTTTGGCACCAGTTTATTATTTGGGGGGGGGGGGGGGGTTGAGGCGGGGGAGGGGGGGGGGGGGGGGGGGCAGCTCAATATGTGCCTGGAAACTATGCATTATTTTGAGGGGATAAATGTGACGGTTTTGGAAATAATGCATCAGTTTATCATGTATATCCTGGGGTAATTCGTACAATCAGTGAGTAAAGAGAGGGTGGAGTGTTCGAGGGGGTGGGGTTGGGATGCGTTGGGGGGAAGGTGGGGGGTGGGGGCGGGGGGGGGGCGGGGGGGGGGGGGGGAGAATTGAAAGCTACGTCATGGATGGTCAGAAAGATAATGACGTGATATCAACTGCGTATAGGTGTTTATTACTCAGGCCGATTTTGATTGTGAGTGGGGCGTTTGGACAAACTAGGCGGAAGGGGGGGGGGATCGGGGGACGGGGGGGCGGGGGGGGAGGGTTGGGTTTTTTTAAGAACAAGAGGGGTCAGGGGAGGGGGAGGGGAGGGGGGGGGGGGGGGGGCGGGGGGCGGGACATTTCAATATGTGCGCGGAAACTATAAATCCTCAAAGGGGACAAACCTGACGATTGAAGCAATAAGACATCCCTTTATATCATCTGGCTTGTAATGTTTACTATTCTAGAAGGTTTGATGTTAGATGCAGCATGCAACCCAGTGTTTAAGTGTAGTAAATAACTATATATTAGATGTACAATATAGCGACTGCAGCTTTCAAAGATGAGTATCGACCCTTGAATTGATCGAACTCACAGCCGACGTATTTGAAACTTTTTTGTAAAAAATATAGCGACTAAGCTGTAACAGTCAGTGCTGACTGTTAACTCAGAGGTGTAGGTTCCTCTAACCACCTTAAAAAGCACAAATCTGATGAGGATTTACAAACGTCAGACAGATCATCGACCCCCACTTGCTGACCTAGATCGGTCGGGAAGACCTGTATGAGCTAGCTCATGTTACCGGGTGGGAGCCGTACGATCTGCATGATCTAGCGTATGCTTCCTGGGTTGGATTTGTACTCCACATGCACAAGATCTTGCACAACGTCTCATAGTGACAGCTGTATGATCTATTGTAGATGATTTAGATCGTGATCTGTACGAGATGTGGATATATTCCAGGGATTTTGACGGGTCGGGTTATTTCTCGAGGGTCGGGTTGGGCCAGGGAAAATGGGCCCGATCCATAAGATTTGAATATCTCCTGACCCGATCCGACTCGACCCGCGAGATTACCACGGGTCGGGTTATGACCCGTGAACAGTACTGATATACCAGGTGTATTTTTTAGGTTTCGTATCGCTGAAGCGATCTCCACGACGACTTTAGACATCTGCATGAAAATCGCGAAGACGCCAAAATAGAGCGTGCCGCATACTGTATCGGCCAATAGTTTAGTAATTCGCAATCAGATTTTGGCTGTTGTTTCACTCGATGTCATGCGGTCCTCACGTCAACGTTTCATAGAAACGTACGACGGCGTGGTGTAGGTAGCGTCATACAAGAGCAGCACGCCACAGTATACAAAAACAAAAATGGCAGCAAATACATTTTGGCCATCGCATTTTGCACAAAACGTAAGATTTACTTCTTGTGCTGAGACTATTAGCGTTCATAGTGTAATACACACCCTTGCCTGGCGTAGAGATTTAATCCGGCCCAAAAATAAAGCGTTCTTAACCCTTATAGCAGTGCACCCGTGCTTACAGAAAACAGATAAACCACAGCAGTAGAACTATTCTCTAGGTCTATCAAATCTGCAGCGGGCAGTGCCGAGCCGTCCGCTCGTGTACCTCTGTTAACCTTGCACAGGCAGCTATGCACGGGAAGCTAGACGCCCGCGAGAAGAGGGACCCCACCTCTCCTCCTTGCTTCTGGCCATAATGGGCTACGTACGTCCGCAGAGCCATGTTACCTCTGGCTAATTATGTCGTATGTTAATAAAACAGATCTCTCGTTATTATTGTGCTTGCCATCCGACAATGGGCAGCATGAGCTTGAACGTTGATCACTCATGACATTCCCAGAAGAATATAACCACGGAAACAAGAGGAAACCCATGCACAAAGTCCAACTCCCTCTTATGCCTACTTCCCGCCTAAGCTATATGTCTACAGCACTCAATTCGTTGCCCCTGCTCCCTTCTTCTCAATACGTGCTCTCAGTTGTTCTGCGAACTCAAGATATATTTTTCTTTTCGAACCCTTTTACAAGTGCACACGCGTTGTTTAGGGACAGTACAATTCCACAGGTCGGACAGATCACCGATCCCCTCTTGATGATTTATATATTTCAGGGAAGACCTGTATGGTCTAGCTCATGTTAGCAGTACGATCTGCATGATCTACGAGCAAATGTTTCCACGGTTTGATATGTAGCCTCTAATATAGATATTCTGCACAACATTCCATAACGGCAGATAGATACAGGATCTACTCTGTAGATGATCTAGATCATGATCTGCCCGAGGTGTGAACTACTTAGACTAACCGTAACCCTCACCCCACGTTAGTGGGGGATGATGTTTTTCGGAGTAATATTCTCGGGTTTGCCAGTTGCAAAACACACACCAAAGAAACAGAAAAATGGAAACCACTACGTACCACCACAACATATCCGTACGACAAACAAAGCAACAGAAGTAGTATAGGTTTCCTCGTAAAGCATGCAAAAAAAAACGACCAAAGAAAGCTGACCGAAACCTAAAGGGCCGTTTTGTTTGGGGGGTCAGGTTCTGGTCGTTTTAGTCAGCATTGTAGGCTATTGTTGCTGCCTGTGGAAACCCTCTAGTATCAATATAAGGGTTTAGCACTGTGCTCACCTCTGCAGCGGCTGGTCTGACTAGTGCCGTGGAAAACTTCTGACGTCTTGTGGTTCGCGTATCGAGGATATCGAAAGTGTCGGTATAGTCGCCCTCAACCACGGTGTACCTAAATGTCAGGACATCGGTAAGGTTTCCGCCGGCATAGCTCGCCTTGTGGAGGGAAAATGGCATCGTTTTTTTTGTACAGCAGGACGATGAAACGCGGTAGGTGGGGCAGTAAGTCAGTAAGGGGAATTATAGGGCTAGCTAGAGCACACGATAAATCATTAGCCCAGTCAGCAAACCAGTGGAGGGGATGGGACTGAGCTGATACTAGATAGCCCATTTGATGAATTACTAGTAAGTAGTGAACACAAGAGCTTGTTGTACTTGTACTGCGATAGATTGTGTTCTTACACATGCCGCCTGTTTTTGGCATCGGCTGCACGTGTTTACTCCTGTACAGAGCCTGCCTCATAGCGATTGGGTTTAACCTCGCTTTACTTTCTATCTTATAGGCAAGCCGTAGTCACAGATGTCGTCGCTTCTCTTCCCCCCGATACACACCTTCAGTTCTTTCGTGCAGAGGGCTCAGTATTCTCGCTGCTCGTCGATATTAATCGATATTGGTGTATCACGTGCTATCAGCCATCGCCGCCGTACGATGTTCGCGTGAGTGTCAGTGTTGCCATTCCCTGGAAAGCCTACTGTTCTGGCATCCCCTCTCCCCCGTTGCTGCGTTGCGATTTATAGCAAAAGTTCCCCTTTTGCCTGGCAGACGTTATCACCTACCTGAGCGAACGGCTCCGCCCCCCCCGGAAGGCATCCTGCGAACAGTAATCTACCAATCAATACAAGAGATGCAGATGCAACATCCGAGTAACCATCGTGCGAGTGACCAGTACAAAGCCAGAGGGCGTGCACCCCGGCGCAGCAGCAGCCGGTCCCTAGGCCCATACTGCCCAATCCTACAACACTACCCTCACCTCACCACCCTCCTCGCCGCCAACTTCCACCAGCAAGTACGGCAAGGAGATCGAATCTTTCACGAAGACCCGCGTGGTAAACATCACCTCCACATCAATAACCTCGCCTACCCCATACGTCCCCTCGGGAGTGCCAGAAGCCGACACCGACACAATGGTCGGCGTGATATCCCCCGCGATTCGGATCGATGACCGCGCCCCGAGGGTATCTAGGGACCAAACCGGGGGCAGGGTTGGGTCCGCGTCGATGGCGCTGTCGTACTTTGAGCGCACGGCTGCGTCTGTTGCCTCGGTGGTCGTTGGCAGGTATAGGGCGTTTGTGCCGTCGTAGTCCAGGTGGATTGTGTGATCTCCTACCTTTTTTTTGTCGTGCGCGGGCAGAGGGGGGGGGGTGGGGTGTTGGGGGGGTGTTGGGGATATACGGGGGGGGGGGGGGTGTACTCGTTTCGTGCGTAGCCGAAGTCGTGTTACCATAGACACTCCCGTCCCTACAAGACCAGAAAGGAGCACGTCGGGTTTTCGTCAGCCAGGCAGATATTGCGTGCACCAAGGGCGAAGTGCTGCGAGGTGTTCGGCGAGTCGCATGAAGGGGGAGCTGCATCCTACTATTTGAATCACTTGTGAGGCGGGCTTCCACACCTTGTGCGTACTTTCTTGCATATCGGATGAAGGCTTGGACTTGAGTTATCTGTTTTCTGGTGTGGCCACTTCCAGAGACAGCAATGGGGATACGATGTAACTGCCTTGTGGGCGCCTTGCCATATGCACACCACGTGACATCACCCCCCTTGCGCGGAGTTAACGTCTCCACTCCGCACACAATGACCTAACTCCAGCACCATCTCGGCTACCGCCAAACCATAAAAACGAGAAGATGAAAAAAAGACGGTGCCCTGGTGGTCTACCTCCCGCAGTAAGAGCCATGTTTTACAACGTCGGTGCCAACCGACGCCAGCTCCAGCAGCGCAGCAACAACAGCAGCAGCCGGGGGGCGTACTCAGTTCGTGCATGGCCGTAGTCGTATGATCATAGACCCTCGCATGCCTAGTATGCCGGGACGAAGCACGTCGGGTTTTCACCAACCAGGCAGACGTCGCTTGCACTAAGGGCGAAGCGTTGTGAGATGTTCGGCGAGTTGCATGAAGGGTGAACTACATCCTTCCAAGAACCGCTCGTAAGACGGACTTCGGCACCTTGTGCCTACTTTCTTGCTTATAGATGACAGCGTCAATGAGTTACTTTGATTTTTGGTGTGGCCACTCCAGAGATAGCAATGAGTAATACTATGTAACTGCCTCGTGGGTGACTTACCATATTCACACTACGCGATGCGATCATTCCCCTTGTGCGGAGTTAGGGTTCTCCACCCCGCACAATATGATATAACTCGATAACCATCATGGCGACCGTCAGACAAAAAAAAAACGGTATCCTGGTTGTAAAAAAAACGGTACCCTAGTTGTCTAGCTCACGCAATGATTGGCATGTTTTACAGCGTCGTTGCCGACCAACGCCAACCCCAATGTACAGATAATGGTTTACAGCGTCGGTGCCAACCGAAGCTATCTATTACATGTATATTTTACCGGGGGAGGGGTGCGTGGGGAGGGGGGGGGTGTACTCAGTTAGTGCATGGCCGCAGTCGTATGATCATAAACCGGGGGGCGGGGAGGGATATTTGGAAGGGGGGGAGGGATTGTGGAAGGGGGGGAGGAGGGGCTCGTTGTCATGCATGGCCGTAGTCTTCAGCACCCTAGACAGGGGGGGGGTACTCGTTATCATGCATGGCGGCAGTCTTTTAGACCACGTATTCCCTTATCTCTACAAAGCCGGGACGGAGCACATCGGGATTTTTTTTGCTGACAGTGCAGGGGGTGTACTCATTCCATGCATAACCGCAATCGTATGACCATTCGTAGAATGACAAAGTTTTCATGATATAAATAGAAAGAAGTATACTGGCGTCGTCGGCGGGTAGAAGTCGTTCGTGCCGTCGTAGTCAAGATGGGTCGTCGTGCGGTCTCTCACTTTTTTGTCGTGCGGAGGGGAGGGAGGAGGGGTGTGCGGGGGTCGAGGGCAAGACAAGAAGTTTGACGATATATACCCTTTCGGTTTTCTTTTTCTTTTCTAGGATATTATCAGTTAGTGATCGACGCTGATGCTTACGCTGCACATTCTCGGGTGGCGAAAATTATAGCAGTAGGTAAAGCTTAAGCGGGACGTGGGCATATGAGGGAGTTAGATATTTTGTGCGTATATTTCCCTTTGTTTTCCGTGGTTTTCTTCTTTCGGAAATGTTATGAGTGAATCACGTCGAATCTCATCATGCCGCCCGCGCATTTTTTCTTATTCTTTCTAGGATATTATCAGTGAGTAACCGACGCTGATGCTTACGCTGCACATTCTCGGGTGGCAAAAATATATATCAGTAGGTAAAGCTTAAGCGGGAAGTGGGCATATAAGGGAGTTAGACATTTTGTGCGTATGTTTCCTTTTGTTTTCCGTGGTTTTCTTCTTTCGGAAATGTTATGAGTGAATCACGTCGAAGCTCATCATGCCGCCCGCGCATTGTCGGATGGCGAGCACAACAATAATAACCACAGCAACATTAATTGATACAATGGTATTCTTCAAATACTAACAAAAAAAAGCCAAACCCATGTCTGTGTAGGGGTACCGATCGTAGGTATTGATAGTAGCGTGGAGGTGTAATCGTTAGTTGTAGCGCCCACCTTCGAGGCAGACGACAGGACGTCGTGAATAAAACTCACGTGCATGGCGCTCTCGCTTTCAATCCCTCGAGCATGTTCTTCAAAAGCCGAGACAACGAGATGCGTGGACTGTTATTTACGAGGGACCACAGCAACCAGGACCCTACGATGGATGCAAAACCCTGTTTATTCCCCATTTTTCTCTCTTGACAACGTTTCGTTCCGATTGCGGCGTTTCCCCGCAATACATTTTTTTTTTCCCTCTTTTGGTCACCAACCACCACCGACAATTTCTCATGTCAACAAGCACGATTACTGCTGCGATGAATACCATCTATTGACACGTTTTTGTCCTTTCCGGCTCAACCCGTAAGAGGTTTTACCCCCTCGGTGACCTTCTGGACAAGCCGTGGTGTTTCAGGTGCCTTACCCCTCTCCCACCCCCGGTACGTGCCTTCATTGCTATCGCGCTTATACAGGGGTTCTCGCATTCCCACTGTTTTACCGGCTTTTTATTGCTCGTCTGTCTTCATCGAACTTACCAACTCGAGCTCTCCCGCTTTCCGCTCCGTCAATTTTTACGCAAGAAATAAAAGGTGCCCCTGAACGAGTAGAACATTGCACTCGGGGAGAATTGAACCCACGGAATATATTTCATCGGGCACGAGGCTCACCTCCTACACCACCGGAGACGCCGGAGACAATGTAGCTTGCTTGTTTCGAGTTAAAAAGCATAATCAAAATTCATACAAAACTACTTCGAGACGCGCTCGTTAATTCCACGTTCATCATTCGGGGCGCTCGTGTTTTTGATATCACCGTGCACTAAGTGTATTTGTACCTGTACGATGTACTCGAAAACCAATGTGGACGTCTCCGATCCGCTGGAGTAAACAGCTCGGCTGTTGTAGTTCGGAGCGTCGCCAACGCGCAGCGTCAGCAGAGGAGTCCCGAAGACCACGACGTCGTTATTGTACACCACCTTCACTTTGCCCGAGGGGTTGTGTAACGTTAAACGACGAAGGGGAGGAGCAAAAAAGGGGCGGGGGAGAGGGCGGGTGCGGGCGAGGGGGGCGGGGGCGTACTCATTTGTTGCTTGCCTTGGTTATTTGACCATTGACCACGCATCCCTTTCGAGACGGAGCACCATTCCTACTCCTAATAGAGACACCTCCAACATTTGGGCGCTCATTACGCTTCTTCAATATATTGCATAGAAAACTGTTTGCTTATCCTATCCCCGTCCTGCTCCGCGGTCTGCGGCCACCATCTATCTCCTCGGATAGCGATCGTTTTCTCGCTACTCTCTAGTCTACCAAACTCTTCCACGTCACAAACCTCTAATTTCCTCATCTCCTCTAACGCATCCCATTCCTCCTCGTATATTTCACATTCTCCTACTATGCGAGTTATACTCTCTTGGGCGGGGGGGAGGGGGGGCTCATTTAATAAAGTCATTACAAATACGTCGGCTGTGAGTTTAGGGTCCACACTCATCTTTGCGAGTTGCGTGATACACCGGCCGCTCGTTTTTTTCCGGTGTAGTATCCTTTGAATGTGCGTGACTCCTACAAAAAAGTGTCTATAGTCTTGCTTGCCTTAGTCATCCGACCTGTGCCCACGCATACTTTTCGAGACGGAGCACCACTCCTACCCTTACTAGAGGCGCATCCATCCTGCATGTTGGACGGGGGGGGCGTGTATGAACAGCCCCGAACTTTCAATTAGCTCCGAAGCATCGCTGTACACCGGTGGTCTGTCTACGAACGAGTGGAAACTCGCGGCTCCGCACGGAAAATTGGGTCGAGACTGTGGACGCTCCGTGCATCCGAGTAGCAAAACAAAGTGCGTTGCCAAATACCAGGCAAAGCCAACCACAGAGGTTCGGTGTTGGCATGTACGTCCCTGGTACAATCAAATATCCTCTCAACCCCGCTGTATCGTCTCCCTCGAAGGTGGTATCTTATTAAGGATTTTTTATTCCCACACTCTAATATCACCCCGTCGAACACGGAAATGGATTAAGGTCATGAACAAAACACATCTCACCACCCCCCGCCCTTCCAAATGTCTGTCGTTCCCTTGAACATTTAAATGAAGAAATGTCTTGAATTATCAATAGTGAACCTATCAGCGTGGGTAGGTGCAAAATTCGATGCGAATCGACGAGGGAAGAAAAGGCTGAAGTCTTGTCGCGATAAAAATGAAGGCATGTATCGTAGGGGGAAGGGGGGAGGAAAGGGCCTGATTAGTGGCCCTGGATCTGAGTTACGTCTACTAATAGGGAAGGAAAAATAAATAAAAGCGTGAAGGTACTAGGTACTAGATGGAATCACCAAACAAAAGGTGAAAAAAAAGTGACCATTCACGAAGTTTCACCACCCTCTTATTTTACCCTGGTACCTTTCAGTCTTCTGCGGGAAGTTCAATCGGTACCCTTGAAGTGATCACTGCAAACTGCATAGATCGCCTCTCCCTTTGGATGTGAAATTGGCAAGTATCTTGAATTAATGCTAACTACAGTAGAGGTCCCGTATTAAGGCGGTATCCCTATATAAGGCGGTATCCCGATAAAAGGCGGTCGAAATCCCTTGGCGCGACAGGAGTTGCACTCGCAATCTGGCACGAATAAGGCGGGTTCCCCCTATAAGGCGGTCATGTTGCTCTTTGCACACCACCGCCTTACTGAAGGACCACTACTGTACTGTGTTGTCCCTTAAAAAAACAAAACGTACAAAAAACGTAATTTCGTCTCAAATCTGAAAGTCACCCCGACACTCTCGAAAGGGATGCATACGTGGTCAATGGTCAAACGACTAAGGCGAGCAACAAACGAGTACCCCCCCCTCGCGCGCCCCCCCCGCCCCCCCTCCAAGTACCACGCGTTGTTTTTTCTGACTGGCTGACTACATCATATATCACTTGAATGAAAACGATCTTCGCCGTCGTACCGTGCCTTACTTTTTCGTTGGAAGCTTCTTTTTTACCACCCCAACATCGTGCGTCGGCATGAGCGTCACATTGCCGACCATAAGGGTAGTCATCCCGCGCTAGGTAGGGGTGCAGAAGATTCTAAGAAGCTTCTGAGCTCCCTTAGCATGAGGAGCTCAACGCCAACATCCCCCGAAACACGCCCTCTAAGAACATTCGTTTGCGCAACCCCCGACCAACACTTCTATGCGCTCTATTAATAGTGGTGAAAACAACCATTGTGTACTCGTGAAAAAAAAAGTGTCACACTAATAGCCAATAGTTCCACGCCTGAGGAGCTCAACCGTTCAGACAAAGCTTTTATTTACCCCCCAAAAAAATTGCACACCCGACACGTTTTACGATAGAGGCAAGCAGCACTTTTTCGTCTGAAATGGTTTCTGAGTGACGGGGCGGGCTCTTCTTAACCCCTTTACAACTGGAAACCCGTTTTTGGGGACAAAAGTACTTGGATTTAGCATAGGGAGGGGTTCGGGGGCTCTAAAGGGGTTAACCCGAAAAATCATCGGAAAATAGGCCATTTCATTTCCGGGTGGTTCTTGTTGTCTCCCGAGGCCATGGGATTTTTTTTTTCATCCGCGATAAAGCAGGTTTTATGTTTCTCCAAAATCAGCTCTTGGGGTTAAGAAGGGCATGTTTTTAACCTCCTCCTAAAGTGAGGGGTAGTATTAAGGAAAAAAAGTGCTGCACCTCTGTCGTAGCACGCGTCACCCTTACCGAGGGATGCCTCACAAAAGCAGGTTCACGAGCAAGAAGAAGAAAACTGGCGGTTCACGCCCCCAGGTTCTCCGTAAAACGTCACTGCGAGAAGTTCATGTCGTCTCCCTCTCTACAACGAGAAAACAAGAAGTGTCTTTGAAGTATTAAATAGTACGGATTCAGATTCGATAAGATTTCAGCCCCCCCCCCTTAAATAAATACTGGTGTGTATGTATCGTCTCCCTCGAACATTGAAAATTTAATCATTGTCTTGGTTTTAGCACGCATCAATTAACTTTTCACCGCTAACACACCCGTATGCATACATTACCTGAATGAAAATGCTCTCGCCGGCGTAGTACACGTCATCCTCATTCAAGGCCTCCACGTACATCACAACGTTGGAGGTGTCCACCACAAGGGTTCCGCCCCCGCCCCCCGTCACCGACAGCGCAGTCCCAACCACAGGTAGCGTAACGTTAGCCACATCCCCAGATTCGTCCACGATGATGGTGGAATTAGCCAGGTTTAACGCGGTGGTGGACGTGTAGGATAAATCGGACGATACGTCTCCGGGCGAGACGGTGTAGGTGAAGGAGAAGGCGTCGGAGTAGTATCCGGCCAAGGGAGAGGTGATGGTGACGACGTCGACGGGTGAACCGGTGGCGAGGGATAGCGTTGGTTCTTCGCCGGTGAAGCGCACCTGTTGGGGGTGAGGGAGGTAGGCGTGGTCAGCAGTTTGTTTCAGGTGTTCGATATGGCATGGTGGTGGCGGCACACAAAAGAGTAGTCAAAGGTAGCGTTTTTACAAATGTTTTTACGCATGCTAATTCAGAGCGTTGGCTTAGTTCCACGTGCGAAGGAGACGATTTGATAGGGATCACAAGGTATGTATATTCGTGCCCTGGTCACCGTACGCCCTTCAATGTCGGTACGCGTTCAACTAGTTTCAGCGGCGGTCGGGTTACTCATGCTTCGGTCGCAATTGATGGCCGCCGCCAATGCTTCCCTCACGGGGGTTAGAGTTAGGGGGTGCTAACGCCTACCAGGTACAGGACAACTCCACCTTCTCGGGGAGTTTGGTCCTACCTGTCGAGTAAAATGTACCGTCACCACGGCCTCGTCACCGATCCCGAGGGTCCCCGCAGAGGGACTTCGTGTCACGTTGTGCGCAAAGGTTTCCTGCGATAGCGAGAGAGAAACATACATGCGCGTCCACAACCGGAAGGAAGAAACAACGTTGTAGCGAAGCAGCAACAGGAAAAAAAAAAGTTAGAGGTCTTGTCCAGATCTCCATTGTTTTTGGTTTCGCTTGGTTTTCCGTCTTCTTTCTCTGGAGATGTTTTTTTTTTTGCTATCGACGTTGAAGCTTGTGTTGCACAAAATTTCGGGTGGCGAAAACAGTAGTAAGAGCACTCCAGCGCATGGAGGAGCTGTGCAAAAAGCGGAGAACTCCAGCACCACCTGCATCACCGAAATGCCGCCTAAAAACTACGGCCTGCCTGGTATAAGCTTTCGGAGAAACGTCGCTTTTGGTTTGAATGCCATGCGTCCCAGAGGATTTGTTGAAGCCAACATTTGTCGCCAAAATCATCAACGTTGCCCTTGCTGAACCGCGACATTATTCTACAACCGCTATACCATTCAACTGCTGTGCATCACAAGCATATTTCGAACTCCGGCGAAGCAACGCACTTCATATCATCGATACCTGATACCGGTGCATAACTAACATTGCTACTACAGAAAAAATGTGTTTCCCTACTAATTCCAAGTAGTTTTTTTTCAGTTCTGAAGGGGCTATACAAGTAACGGGAAAACGTAGTAATCAGGACCAAAATATTTGGCAAGAAAAATGGTAATGTATAGAGTTTTGGGCGCATCGTAGGTCCTGTTTGCTATCGCTCCCGTAGTAGGTGCAGGACCGGCATCAATAGTACCGTGCCGCCCGTGGTTTCACACCTGATAAGCGGCGTCGATCACAATATCTGCGCGATAGCTCAGGCTGCCGGACCGGCATCAATAGTACCGTGCCGCCCGTGGTTTCACACCTGATAAGCGGCGTCGATCACAATATCTGCGTGATAGCTCAGGCTGCCGTTGTCACCCGGCGTCGGCAGGGTCACGTCGGCCGCCGCGACAGGGTTCGAGCTCATCCTTCGAATGCTTCCTGATAGCGAGCTCGATGACAGGTATCTGCGCCGGTCACACGTTTCCATCATTGCCGTCGGCGGCGAAGGCTGATCCTACGTTGGCCCCCCCGCAAAAACAGTGACATTCTTTAACGAACGTTCATGGCTGGTCGACACGAGGAAGGTTTCTGTTGAACAAAAAGTCTCCATATATTTTGCAAAGGACTATCGAAAAATGACGTCGGGGAGGCAAGGGACACCGTACTTCAGGAAGTACGGCCGGGAGCTGGTTTTAAAACGGCCATTTCGTTAAAGAAAAGTTGGGGGGGCTACCGTAGTAAGACTCCGAATTCGCTCCTTTCCTTTTGTGACGCAAATATTTTTGTGAAATATTGTTGTTGCTTTAGCATTGACTTGGTGTAGGGGTATATATACGAGCATCTACACCCTGCTACACGATACCAATTTTTTTTATCAGAAATCACCCTCAGGCTTGATTATCTACACGGTTCGGTTTTACAATAGTAAGATCTTTACTACTGCTGTCGTTGTGCCGTCCGGTGTATACCTATCTGCACGAGGTTGCTTGTGCGAGGGTGATCATTTAATGTATTTCTGTAGCCGACGGAGACGACGATACAACACATAATTACGAACTCTAACAGGCCACGAATATATTTTCCCGGAGGAATTACGAGTTTGATGCAAGAAGCAGTTGGTCATCTGGGGTCGCGATCCTACCTACCCCCCCCGTAAAATAATATGCTATTATACACGACGAACTCCCGCAACACTCACTCGGTAAAAATAATGCTGCTATTTAGGCGTAAGAAGAACGCCCCGTTATATTCGAAAATGCCACCAGAACAGAAACACTATACCGGGGCACAGATGCTCCGATTTGTGCGAAGTACAAAAAAGTACTTTCTGGTACGAGCGCGAAACCGGACCCCTTTCGCCCGCTACACGATCGACGAGGCACTCAGCGTACTCACGCGCAGTGACTGCAGATCACCTAAATACTAAACAGTGGGCCAAAAAAAATCCCTATCGTCTCCCTCAAACATCGAAAATAATTATTAATTCCCACTGCAGATAGGAGCAACGTCTATCATAGTTAAGCACGCTTGTTTTTTGTCATAACGTCACGGGGCGCTCTTGAATCGGGGCACCCACTGCGTAGCATTTTTTTCATCCAAACACATCTCTGGCTGACGGAACTCCTCTTCCGACGCTTTCGGGGGATTTTCACTTCTTGGTCCAGGTAGGGGTTTCCACTTCTTGGTTCAGGCCTTTCTGGCCGGGGTGGTTGAGCTCCCCCAAACCCACTGCGTAGCATTTTTTTCATCCAAACACATCTCTGGCTGACGGAACTCCTCTTCCGACGCTTTCGGGGGGTACTGGAGCCACCCTACGGTAGGGATTTTCACTTCTTGGTCCAGGTAGGGGTTTCCACTTCTTGGTCCAGGCCTTTCTGGCCGGGGTGGTTGAGCTCCTCAAGTGGGGAACTATCGGTTTCAGGACTAGCGCACAGAAACGTTGGTCAGGTCTCGCGAACGAATGCCTTCGAAGTAATGTTTTTCGGGTTGAGACATTGATTGATCTCCTCATGTTAGGAGCTCGTAAAATTCGCAGAAGTTTCCACCTCTGCTGCATCCCTACCTAGCGTGGGATGACTCGCTGGAGTACTATTAATAGTGGCAGTATAATACTGAAAACATCGAGCTCTATATGTGTGACCCGATATACTCCGGAGTATTTATTTTCTCTTTGTTTTTTTTTTGTTTCTTTCCTCCTTCTGTCTGGGGGGAGTTTTTCATGACGTGATCGATGGTGAAGAAGCTCATGCCGCATGCTATTGGATGGCAAAAAAAAAAACTAGGATAGTTCGCCCTCACCTGAGATCGGTCGATTCGTCGTCCGCGGCCACCACGTGCTTGAAAAACGCAGAACTATCGTTGTAGAAACTCGTGCTGCTGCCGTTACCAGACAACAACGAGGTATCATTGGCGCCCGACAACGAATCGGCGGCCGTGTACACCGCGGCCGCGGTCAGATAGGTGGTTGTCCTAGCCGTCGATGTCGATCCCACCACAACAGACAGGGTCGGTAGGTCGTCCGAGGTTCCCGTTTCTGCGGCGCCGCCGGCCGTAACCGGCAGGGAAAATTCCACGCGAATTTCCACTTCTTCGTTGTACCCGAACGGGCCTGGAAATTAAATAAAAGCATGCGCCGAAAGGGAGGGTTGCTCACCACTTTTTCGAAAAAATGGTGGGCATGGATAACCCTAACGCTAACGCTAACCCTAAGCCTAACCCTAACGCTAACCGGGAGGCAAAATTTTACGCGTTTTTTTCCACCTCGTCGTAGTTCCCAAGAGGCCCTGAGACGCACGCGCACGCATGGCAAAGAAGGAGGGTCGTCGTTTCTTGGCTTTGGTCTACCCCGTCTATTTCCTGTATGGCAGCCAAATAAACCAGTTACCAAATATTAGCCCTTTTTTTCTAGAACTGCAACAATGATCCCACCCTGACTCACTTCTCCCTCCGAAAAAGGTAGACTCAGTTCCCAAAGGGTTATTTCGTTTGGGTTATTATCATTGCTGTTTATCTTTTGAACTTCGACACTGTGCAGCAAGCACGAGCTTTCACCGTCGACCACACGCACAAACAGTCTCAGGAAATAAAGAACGAGAACACAACAGGAAAAGCAAAAAAAGAAAAGGAAAATCTGCTGGTGTTGGACGCATGATCTCGAACCCCCCCCCCCCCTTAATACCCCCCCCTTAACATTTACCGCTCCTCGTCACAACCTGTACGACAACCAAAGAACGCCGCGAGCAACCTTAACCCTTGTCAGAACAACAAAACACGGCTCCCCCCACTAATTCCAAGTAATTTCCCTCCCCCCCAAAAAAATTGGCCCCCGCTCTCAAAGCGCCATCATGAGCTAATTCTCATGACGCTGTGTACTACGATAGAGGTTCTCCCAAAAAGGCGGTATCCCCATATAAGGCGGTATCCCGATATAAGGCGGTCCAAGTCGCGTGGCGCGACTGGTGTTTTCAACTCATGACCTGGAATGAATACGGCGGGTTCCCTCTATAAGGAGGTCATATTGCCCTCGCACAACACCGCCTTACTGAGGGGGGCACCCCTACCGTACTGCGATGGGAGTTGCATGTCTTTGGCAGTCGTTTCCGGCGGGCGAGGCTCTCGTCAACCGAAGAATCGCCCGGTGCTGTTGTGCTTGCCCACCGATAACGATGCAACGCCCCCAAATTTAAATCTATTGATATTTAATTCAAGACGTTCATCTTAATTTCCGTCACTGAGGCAGATGACATAATAAGGAGTGGTACTCAGTTTGTGTATGGCCGTAGTCGTATGACCATAGAACCTCGCATCCCTACTATGCCGGGACGGAGCATGTCGGGTTTTCACCAACCAGGCAGACATTGCTTGCACCAAGCGCGAAGAGCCGTGAGGTGTTCGGCGAGTCGCATGAAGGGTGAACTGCATTCCTTCCAAGAACCGCTCGAAAGACGGACTTCGGCACCTTGTGCCTACTTTCTTGCTTATGGATGACAGCACCAATGAGTTATACTTTGTTTTCTGGTGTGGCCACTCCAGAGACAGCAATGGGTATTACTATGTAACTGCCTCGTGGGTGCCTTACCATATTCACACTGCGCGATGCGATCATTCCCCTTGTGCGGAGTGAGGGTGTTCCGGGGGGGGGGGGGGGGGGGGGCGTACTCATTTGTGACGCATGCTGCGACAGAGGCAGCAGTTTTCGTGCGAAATGGTTTCTGAATGACGGGTCTCCTTAACCAAAATCGTCGGAAAATACGCCCCCTTAGTTTTTGCCTGGTCCTCGTCGTGTACGTAGGCCATGGGATTTTTCATCCTGTCAGATGTTTTATTTTTTTCGAAGTCAGTGTTTGGCAGAGGTATTAAGCTCCCGAATTGAGGGGTAGTATTAAGAACAAAAAGTGGTGCACCTCTATTGTAGCACGCGTCTTGTTGCTTGCCTTAGTCATTTGACCGATGACCACGCATCCCTTTCGAGACGGAGTACCGTTCCTACTCCTACTCCTAATAGAGACACCTCCAACATTTGGGCGCTCATTACGCTTCTTCCATATATTGCATAGAAACTGTTTTCCCATCCTATCCCCGTCCTGTTTCGCCGCCTGCGGCCACCATCTATCTCCAAGGATAACGAACGTTTTCTCGCTACTCTCTAGTCTACCAAACTCTTCCGTGTCACATACGTCTAATTTTCTTATTTCCTCCTCTAACGCATCCCGTTCCTCGTTGTATATTTCACATTCTCCTACTGTGTGAGTCCTACTCTCTATTATTGTGCCACACGGGCACATATTTGTTGATTCTCCGGGGGGAGGGCGTAAAATTAATGAAAGCATATTATTTCAAGACGTTAATTACTTTTTGTGGTAGAGGGAGACGATAGAGCGAAGATGACGTTTCCGATACAAATCGAATATTCTTCCGTAAAGCGATAGTGTCTCTCCCATGACATCTCTGCTAAAGCATTTCCCAACTTTCACCCGCCCACATCTTTTTCATTTTTGCTACCACTCTGTCCGGGAATATGAGCAACCTTTGAACATTCTTATTGAAACGAATATCTTGGTAATGCTTACGTTGACGGGCAGATTAGTGTAATCTATCCTTGTAAGCATTTTCCCATCCCCAGGTCGTTGGCCGCAGTCCTCCGACTTCTTGCCGATTGCGTTCGAATACCATTATTTGTGTTAGTACTATGTTATTTGTTGTGTGCCTAGGCCGTGGGACTACTGCTGTGCATCGGGTCTAACTTTCCCTTTTTATCAAACTTATTTATTGAGCTCTGCGTGCATGATTCAACCTACGCCCAGCACAACGATTGTCCGTGCCGATGCCTTTCCCTCCTAGAGAGACGAGCTCTGTGGTCGCGAACTACAAGAGAGAGAGATACACCTTTTGCAAATACGGCAAGGTGATTTGGCCATGCAATGCCAACCGCAATGAAAACGAGGACAAGTGATATTCAAGCCCAGCACACCAGACTATGTAGAGCTCTGGTAGGGAATATTGTGTGCACCTGCTTCGGTAGTAAATGTCATTACCGGATGGGTGTGGGTGCTGCTAAAAGGGACACCTAGCAGATTTCCTACCCAATATAAGCCTTGTAACCTCCCCCCCTCCCCTGGACCCCCCCGAATATATATAATGGTTAGCTTCGGTTGGCACCGACGCCTCAAAACACTATATGTATAGTGGGGCTGGCGTTGGTTGGCAGCGACGCTGTAAAACATGCCAATCACTGCGTGAGCTAGACAGTCAGGGCACCGTTTTGTTTTCTTTTCTTTTTGGTGGTGACCATAGTGGTTATCGAGTTAGATCATATTGTGTGGGGTGGAGAACCCTGACTCCGCACAAGGGGAGTTATCGCATCGCGTGATGTGAATATGTTAAGGCACTCACGAGGCAGTTACAAAATTAATAGTGATACCCATTGCTGTCTCTGGAGCGGCCACACCAGAAGACAAAGTATAACTCATTGGCGCTGTCATCCATAAGCAAGAAAGTAGGCACAAGGTGCCGAAGTCCGTCTTTCGAGCGGTTCTTGGAAGGAATGCAGTTCACCACCCTTCACGCGACTCGCCGAACACCTCACGGCTCTTCGCGCTTGGTGCGAGCAATGTCTGCCTGGTTGGTGAAAACCCGACGTGCTCCGTCCCGGCACAGTAGGGATGCGAGAATCCATGGTCATACGACTACGGCAGTGCACAAACTGAGTACACCCCCCCCCCCCCCCCCCCCCCTTCCCCCGGAACGGCGCGATGGCGATCGGCCTGATATACAGGCGAACGTGTCAAATCCACGCGGTCTCAATTCCAAGGGACCCTTGAAGAGCATGTTTTTAGGTTATACCTGGTATACCTTAGCACGTTGCCGCTCAAAGTAATACTAGCAGGATGGCCAACGTCGGCATCACAATATTGCGCGACGAATCATCGCAGCGCCCGGCGCTATTACTATTGCGTATTTTCCAAGATCTTAACCCGCTCCCCCACACTAATTTCTAGCAAAGAGCCCCCAAAAACGCGGGCCCAGTTTTTGAAACCTAATGCGTTGGCTGTGCTTCGATATGATACGGCAATGACTATGGCTGATGATAGCAGGGGGTTGATTTCGAAATAACCCGGGTTGGGACGTATTTTCTGTTGCGATCTTGCAGCCGTACTGTAATTATATACTGCTCTACTTCCTTGATGTATACTTGGAATGCCCGAGTGGAGCGCTTTATTGATATGCACATGATGTATTCGACCATTCATTGGCTGGTAACCCCGCCACCTCAACACTGTCCTCACGACGGGTAAGCCCGTCGCGCTCCAAAGACCGATTCGAAGAATGTTGCTATCTCCCCTTCTCACCGTTGCCGTTCACCCCATAAACTCCGGTAACCACGGGTTGGGTCGTGTTTACGACGATAGCGCTCCCTCCCACCCGCAAAGGCTCGTTGGGAAGAGTTGTATTTCCGTCTGTCAGGCTGCTGGATTGGTGCCGCCTGATGTAGGACGACTCGTCAACCACGACGGAAGTGTCGTTGTCGATGTCCAACAAAAAGGCCATGTCCGAGCTCTCGACCTTGTAGAGTGCGGTGACGGGCCGTGTGAGGTGCATGTGTTGCACGCCGAGGAAGAGGTGACGATGCGGAAGGGGGGGAAATAGGGCTTGCTTGTTATTGCTATTTTGCTCGTACCATTATTTTATTATTTTGTAGGACGAATCGTCAACCACAACCGATACGTCGTTGCCGACGTCCAATAAAGAAGCCATGCCCGAGCTCTCGACCTTGTGGCGAGGGGGGGCCTGTAACGGGCGTGGGTGGTGCCCACATACATTATGTCGTAATTTTGCCCTTGTGTAGTAGTCTTCAATTTCTTTTTGTTTGTCATGTTTTTGCGATTCGCACTAACGCCGCACATTGTCGGCTGGCAAACACAATGCTAAATTCTTACTATGGCGAGTATACGCAGTACATATTGTACTTTTTACGAGGTATCGTGTGCGATGTTCGGCATATCGTGTCCCTCGAAGGTGGAAACTAACTGATGTCTCGATTTTGTATGGATTAATAAAAAAAAATGGCGTTGTATCGTATGCCATATCCCAGCTCTCGACTTTATAGGGTGGGATTTCAACGGACGTTTTGTTGGTGTATGTGTCATATGCCAAGGAAGCGGGGATGATGCAGCGGGGGCCAACGCGTTTGGGTCAACTTTGTTTCGGTCTTCGGCGGATTTGGTGAAAACAAAAGCTTAAGCTCACCACACTTCCACTTGTGTGTTGTGTGTCATATCGTCTCCTCCAAAGCTGGAAAGCAATTACGGTTTTTTGAATTAGTTAAGTACACTTCACCCCCGCCTCCCCATATATACCGGCTCCCTCTGCTATCAAAAAAACACAATGTTGCTTCCCTCGAATGTGGACATTTATCAACGTATTCGTTTCCACACTACTGCTTACATATACAATATCAGGCTTCCGTTTGGATATATTTTATTATGCCTGGTACAGATGTTATTGTTTGTATCCAACAGAAATGCGTCCTTACGAGAAGGTTAGCTCGTCCGTCTCCTTGGAGGTTAGAGATTAATTATTGTCTTTGACTTAGTATGTATAAATTACGTTATGGGTGTTGTATCGGATTTTGCCTAGGGTGCCGATACGACGCTGCCGTCGCAACGGCAGCGCAATCTGCCTCGACCTCCGGCTGCCGTGGCCGATTACGCTGGAGCACTGCACTCTATTATACCAAGGAGGAGAAGGCAAGGTGGCACTCTACTCTTCCTGAGTGCAACCAAATATCACGGGCTTTACAGAGCCGACGGTACACCGAACCTCCCTCCGCGAAAAAAGATAAAAGTCCTACAGTATACCAGGCGGGTTCCGAAACCAAAAATATTAATAAATACTTGTATTAATATACGTTAGGGAGTAAAAAACATTGCTTGGCCTCCACATCCGAGGGAGATGATACACGGAAAACCGCTCAGTGTCATGTGAAAAAGTAACACGCGTCTGCGGGAACGCAACACGCATCTGTGTCGAGCACAATTGGAGCCGGTTTGGCATTCGTCTAACCCAGCCTGGGTCCAGTATTTCAGTTTCTTATTAAAAACGTACTGCACGCACCCTGCCCCAAACTCGAAACGCAGCGTGTGTCATTTTTGATGTGTCTTACTATTGAACGTCTTGTACTGTCGGCAGAAATAATCGTTCAGAGTCATTTCAAAAAGATGAAGAGAAAGAGTTCAATATAACGATTATTTCTCGAATGTGCAAAACGAACAACACGCACCAGGTAGAGAAAGAGTGCAGAACTCCCTCTTCTCTCAAACAAGGAACCCAGCATGGGTCATTTATTTATGATTCTTGTTTGATGTCCTGTGTACTGTAGCAAAAACGCCTACCTGGTACCAGCTAAGATGAGAGGGTACTTGCTACAAACCATAACCTCGCAACTGGGGAGCGGGAATACCACAACAGTCCATACGAAGTTGTCGGGAAAGGAACAACATTTACCTGGTAGAGAAAGAGCAACGTGTCGAGCACAACTCGAGCCGGTTTGGCGTTCGCCGGCACGAAAGGTTCGCACCCTTCGTAGTAGTTCCACGGCACTTCCAGGGCGGACGGATAGCGATCGTACGCAGCATCGCCGTCTGAGAACGTTATCTGCGAGGCAAGAAAGAATTAGGGTTTAAGAGTAGAAGGCAGGGTACAACGTGTTACGAGAAGGAAGGGTGCGAGGGCGGCAGGAGGAATAGTGTAACGCGTTTTTTTGCTTTTTGTGGTCTGGACTTTCGGTTCTGTCATCCTATTTCTTTTTGTTCATTGCTAGCGCGGCATGTATGTCGGCTGCTTGGACAGAAGGAATAATGAATGCTTTGGATTAGTATGGCTTCATTAAATTTTGGGCGTTGTGTCGTATGGTTTGGAATGCTTTGATGGGGGGGCGGGTAGTTTATTGTCTGCTTCGAGGACGGAAAATAATTAACGTCTTAGATTAGTACGAATATATTAAATGTGGGGAGTTGTACCGTAGGGTTTTGTGAATGTGTCACATTGTCGGATGGCAAATAAAGCGGTCATATATATAATAGTAGGAATCATAATAACAACGACAACGACAACAACACCACCACCACCACCGACAAACAACAACAACAACAACAACACCGCCACCACCACCGACAAACAACGACAACAACGACAACAACAACAACGACAACAACAACAACGACAACGACAACAACAACAACAACAACATCAACAACAACAACAACACCGTCAGCTGCGGTAGGGGGCCAAACCTCACCTCAAAGTTATACCCGCCTCCCGAGGCAGAAACGGTGATATTAGCAATCCCGCCCCCGGAAAATGCTTTTAGCTCGCCCAACGCCGACGATGCGTCCTCACGGGAGTTAAACCTTCAGCAACGGCGAAAATTGAATGGAAACATCGGTTGCCGGGCGTCAAATGAGCGGGGTAAGCAGCGCCGACCACAGCCAAGTTCAAGCCAAGTGGGAAACCAAAAAAACTGGAGTCAACAAAGAGTACTAGATGCACGTGGCGCAGCGATTTTTCTTGAGGCAGTAAGTGCCCTTCTCTCACACCCCGTCCCAAATTGAGGAAACACTTAGACTGACACGAGGTGACCATTGCGCGATTTTTTTTTCTTCATAATTGGACTTGTTTTAGGGCATAAACGTGGCATAATTGTGTTTCTTCATGAGGCTATGGTGGGGAGCATGGCGCAAAACAGGTGGGAAAAATGTTGCGCTGGCGCACGTTTTCGTCGTAAATCCCGTTTTTTCCACCACGTGCCAAAGGCATGGTGCGATTTGCCCCACCACGATTTTCCTGTGCCGAACACATTTTTTCCGCAGGCGATAACAAAAAAAACAGTCCGCTTTGCCGCAGGTGAGAATGAATCTCGGCCTACTGCGCCGCAGGCGAAAACAAAATTGGGCGTGTCTTTCGCCGCAGGCGCAGTTTTATTTTAGGCTTTTTGTTTTTGTTTTTCTCTTTTGCATATAGTATTTTACTCCCTTTTACCATTCGATTGAAAATGTTGCTGTTTTCCTCTGCCTGAGGACGAAGCAGGCCTCAAACAGCTCAAAACGGGAGAGGAAATTCCCAGCGACTGTAGGAACTAGTGCAAAACGTGAGCAATCGCCTTGCAGCACGGCGAGGCCCGAGTGCTTGATCAGAGTTCATTCGCGAACTGAAATTGGATAATGAAGCTGCTCGTCTTCTATAACAATGCTTTAGTGGCAACGGGAACCTGTTAAACAGGCACACCACGCCGGAAAAACTGTGGCCCCTATGCAAGCACCTCGCAACATGTCTGATGCTTGATGATCGCCTGTTTGTCTTCCTTTCTTTGCGAAATGCATAACATTCTAAAGCACCAGGCACCACGTTTACAAGATCATAAAACGAGCGGGTTAGACGCACATTTTGAGTATACTGGCGTATGGGGTTCAGCTTTCCCAATTTTCAGCTTTTTTGCGCTCGTCGACTTTTCATCGAACTTTGCTATTATAACTCGCAAGCTCTAGCGCTTTCCGCTCGGCAATTTTTACGCAAGAAAAAGTCCCTACGAGCACGAGGACGCACTCTGTGAGACTTGAACCCACGGCCTTGATGTTACTACACACGAGATACACCTACTACTCCATCGGGGATGCCGAAATGCACCATTTAGTCTCCTCCTCGTGTATCCCGTAGACCTTGCCACTTACACACGACTCTATCGGTCGCGTACACTGTGCACGAGACGAAGATAACTAGACCTAAATATTGGTTGATTGGGTTGGGGGCAGGGTTAGGATCAGGGGTACAGCACGCGACAGCACTTTAGAATTTGGCAGTCAAGCAATGTCAGGCTCGAGTTTTGAACGAAAATAAGAGCATGGCCTCTTTTTTACCAAAAATAAAGAAGGACACACCCTGCCTTACGTAATAATTCCAGCCTGGCCCGAAATAAGATATTCTTAAACTGGTGTTGCATACTGTGGTTACGTTCGCGTCGTAGGCAGGGTTCCCCAACCATTGTGTCGAGTGAAGGATAACAAGCTCTACTACGGCACATTTGAGGTAAAAATGCCCACTCACCCAATGCACTCTGTAGTCTCCTCCTCGTATTTCAGTCGAAAAGACCCAGCCGTGACTTGAGCAACACCAAAGGCGAAGTCGGCGTCATCGTCACCCGCGACAGAGATAACCTAGCGTAGTGAAGTAGCCGGTTTCAGGAGCGCCCAAAACAAGAAAAAACGGGCTTAAGAGCAGTCCCAGTCGGATTCTCACGCCTTGTGATTCCTATATCTAAAACCTACATGATGCCGAATCGGAGATAAGACCGGAACGGCGATAAGAGCGGCACATCTGCCCTGTTCCGAGGGGCCCTTAACGCCTTTACAACTGGAAACCCGATTTGGGGGGACAATATTACTTGGATTTAGTATGGCGAGGGGCTTAGGGGCTCTGAAGGGGTTAGATCGGGTACCCCACTGTAACGAAGTTGTCGCAGTTCGTAAGGGGTAACGTAAGGGGTAAGAGGATACAACCGAGTGGGGGGTCAAAGATGGTAAGGGAAGGTAGAATCCCGACGGTGTCAGGTAGGCATGACAGGGCTGTTTTTTGGACGCATGCTACGAGAGAGGTGAGCCGTAATCGTCTTTTTTTTTCCTGGGGCACCTAAACCACTTAAGGAGCTCTTTTGGGAAAAAAACAGCAAGTGCTATATACCCGATGAATAATCCCATGGCCTCCAAGTATCCAACGAAAATGATCGCACAGCAAAAAAGAACGAAATTCCGACGGCTTTGGTTCAGGGAGCCCCCCCGTCACGCTGAAACCGTTTCAGCCGGAAAAGGGCTACTTCTATCGTAGCACGCGCTTGTGAATTAGCTCGTCTTCACGACCCGTTTTTTGTGGTTTACCACACTCACTTGCGCTCTCCAACGACGACTCGTCCCCTGTAATCTCAACACAACCGAGTGGTGTCAAAACGTCAACATAAAAATATAATAATACCGCACAGCTTTTTCGGCTTCCTGGTGCACAACCTCTTCTGTTTGTTTTGTCGTCTACTATTATTGATGCTGCGCGTGATATATCTGATGTATGTAACTAACCTCGCGCTGCTTTGTTTGATGGTTGTATTCGTTGCTGCGTAAGGCATCTCTATCGTTCCATTGGATACCCGTGTGCTCCGTTAATAAACACTACGACACTACCACTGACTACATTCAATCAGGTCCCCCCCTGTTCTCAAAAACACTACGAAGGAGGATCTACTGCACCACATTGAGCAATATACAGTAGACCGATGCGCTCCGGTATTCCGATATGCTCTACTCATCGCACAGCCCGTCCTATTATGCCCGGACCCGGGGAGGTAATATTGAGTTGCGTTCAGATGGTGTTGGATTCCTTTAATATGCCTTAGGCACAGTGTTGGTTTGCGTGCGCTCTTGGAGGCATGTCGGTATTCTCTCCGAGTAATAGTTGAGCTATACGCACCTCCTCGTGTGTAGCATCTATTGCGAATACATTCGTCTTTTCGCGGCTGCGACACGAATGCTGTTAAGATTCAGTGGAGTGTTGTGTTTCTTGGCGCTTTGTCTTCAAGTTCGTTTCGCGGCGGTTATCAACCGCGTCGGAAGGAGCTGCCGTCTTGAAATAAAAAAACATGTTGTTTCTTACACATGTGGTCCTATCGGTCACTGTCGCTACTATTGCCGTCGAACTACCGTTTTCATGCGAAACGTTGTACTACCGGTGAACTATCGTCCTAATGCAATACGTTGCTATTTTCCGTGTGGTCCTATCGGTCACCCTCGCGCTGATTCAAGGTCATTTCTTTGCGGTTATCAGCCACCACAGCTATTGCCGGTGAACTACCACCTCAATGCAAAAAGTTGGTACTTTCCTTGTGGTCCTATCGGCCACTATCGCCTTGTCAAGCTCTTGGTTTCGCTTCATTGAGCCGGTGGCGCCAGCCGCAGAACCTTGTATATATACGAATTAACCAGGCTTCAACCATCTATGAAAGGAGCAAAGCGCAAATCAGAAACAACTCGCATATGCAAGCAACATGTTCACTGCAAACCTGCCGTCGTCCTCCCAAGCTGAATACCGCCTTCCCTCCAGAGTTAAGGGGTATCGCGGGCGTCCCGAGAACGTCCATGGCATGCGTGTACACCACATTTAACGCTATCTCTTCGCCCTCTCCGTACACGCTATCCTCCTTCGAGGTGAAGACGGAAATCACCTGCGGAACAAATACTACTATTTTTGTGTCATTCTACGCAGCCTTGATATTTCAATCCAGTCGTGACGCGCGGACACGAGGGATCATATACCACTGTGGACTGAGATATAAGGACCGTTTGGAATTAAATTCAGTATTGAAACGGTCCTTCTTTTTTCATATTTTCGTCCACTTTGGTATGTTCGTGTTTTCCACGCTCGATGTACTGGTATGATATTATAATCATTTTCGATTGTTGAAACACAAGAGCCGGCTTCTCGCTTGGTTGCTGACCGGCTACGATTTCCTGCTATTGCTCCGTTTGCCCAGCGTACTTGGCACTGTCCCCTGTACACCGACGAGGGATTAGCTATCTGCGCGAGCCCCCAAGCAGCGATGATAGATACCAAGCGTTGTGGACTCCTACCAGAGCATGGAAAAACAACTCCAATTTTGTTCATGCCAAACACACGGCAGATTACGCCGCTCTCGGGTCCCGAAGCGGCATAATTCTTATATTTTCGCTTGTTGCCGCCGTCACTTACCTGCGGCACGGACGTGTCGATTACGATCGCGCCTCCATCCGTGGAGTAATTGTCAGACCTGCACAAACACAAATCCGCGAACAACAAACAAAATCTTCGTGCGTAACTCGGGGGGACAGTGTTATAAGGCTTAGTTTGGGTAAGCTATTGGTTAACCTTTTGCATGTGGTCAAACGAACTAATACCCTACTGATTCCTTAACAAATGGCGTCGTCGACAGACCAAGTTTTTTTTGGTGGGTTCAAATTCCATCATCCACAATAATATACTTTTTCAGACTTTCCCCATGTCGAACTTGAAAAATACTCTCCCCGGTATCCCCAGGAAATGAAACCGCTTGGATATTGACAGGTCCGCCCGTATATCCGGCCGACCTGTTATCCCGCCGTTTCAGGGGGGAGGAGTGTTATAAGGCTGCGTTTGGGTAAGCTATTGGTTATCCTTTTGCAAGTGGTCAAATGGACTAATACCCCACTAACACCTTAACAGCGGGTATTGTCGTTGTCAGACCTGCACAAACACACACAATCCGCGCAAAATAAACACAACCCGTAGCGAGAAAAGAAACGAGAACCTCAGGATGTTTTTAATTATCCGTTTTGGGACTGCACCTATGGCTTTTTTGGGGGGGGAAAACTATTAATACTTGGAATTAGTGTGAAATATTTGCTCGTTTTTAAATGGGTAAAGGTTCTTCCCAAACAGGATCGCACGGGGGAAGCACTCAAGTTATTTACAGGAGAAAATACGTGCGAGACTCCTGAAGGTCGTACTCAAAACAGAATCGAAGGCGGGCGCCATTGCAAAGCTTTTGGACAATCGATCGCAAAGAAACTCGAGGGGTGGCGGCTGAGTGTATTGGACGACACAACGGAAACACAGCATGGGATCGTGCTACGGTAGGGGCATCAATTTTTGGTCGAGATGTTTCACACATCGGACAGATGATCTATATGATCTATCCCCGTTTGATGATCTAAATATTTCTGGGGAGATCTGTGTGGTCTAGCTCATGTTACCAGGTGCGGGAGTCGTAGGATCGGCATGATCTCGCAAGTGTTTCTGGGGTTGGATCTGTACTAGATCCTGCGCAACATCTCAGCGCCGCAGGTACAGGGTCTGCTGCAGATGATCTATTAACATATGATCTATATGATGTGTGATCCAGATGGCCTAGATCATGATATGTCGGAGGTGCAAAAGCTTTGTAACCGACGGACTACCCAATGTCGTTGGATCATCGTTTCGTGTTCAACAATACATCATTCGTTCGATACCTAAGCCATGGCCTTGTCCATCGAGATATACCTTTTTTCAGCTTTTCTCAAAAGTTTTTGTTTTTTTGGGCGATATTATTTAGAGCTCCTTGCCAAGTGCGGAGCTTCAGAAAACATAGGTCCGCCCTTACCATAGCACGCCTAGGAACGTCAGGTGCTCCTGTTGCCGCAGCACGCTTCACAACAGATACACGGGCAACGCGTGCTACAAAATAGAGGTAGCACTTTTTGGCTGCAACGTTTTCTGAATGACAGGCGATCCTTAGCCCCAAAAATCGTGAGAATTTCATTTCGATTTTGCACAATGTTTTGTTGTGTGTCTAGGACATGGGATTGTTGTTCTTCGGGTAGCACATTAACTTTTCTCCCCAAGTCAGTTGTTGGTAGCACACGTAACTTTTCTGCCAAATCAGTTGTTGATAGCACATATAACTTTTCTCCCAAAATCAGCTGTTGGTAGCAGATTATCTTTTCTCCCAAATCAATTGTTGGCAGCACATACATGTAACTTTTCACCAAAAATCAGTTGTTGGTAGCACATTAACTTTTCTCTCAAATCAGCTGTTGGTAGCACATTAACTTTTCTCCCAAATCAGGTTGAGAGCCTTGGAAGGCAAAAGAGGTCCTTAAGAGGCTAGGAGCCTCAAAACACACCAATGGTGCACCTCCACCGTAGAATGCATCTGGCATGGATTATTACCTGGAAGGGAGACGAAGTACAGCGTCGACAGAAGCCTGAAAGCCGGCGCTGCGCACGAAACCACCGTTCCTCGTGAAAGCGGTTCGCGAGTACGGACCTAAGGAAGCGGCTGAGTCGCCCTCCTACTCTCGCAGATTCCATTCCCCAACAAACACCCCAGGTCGAGGGTAGACCGGCGGTTTTTGAAACGGGCAGGAACAACGGGGGACACAAAAACGAAAAAAAACGAAAGTCGATCGTGATATCTCCCTGAATGGAAAACACAGTTAGGCAGATCTATCTCCACCCGCATTAAGTGATTAAATGGCAATGTAGCGCGGACTTTTTGCACGAGGAATATCGTACAGTGGGGTACCCGATTTAGGAGCGTCGAACACAAGAAAAAACGGACTTAAGAGCGGTGGAAAAAAATCGGCTTGTCACGCCTTGTGACGCCTGTACTATATGGAGTACCATAGTAAATAGAACCCTCGTTACCCACAACCCCTATATATTACAATTTTCTTGATAACCATCTTTGGTCCTAGTTACTACCAGGTATGTTACTATGTGATAAAACCTCTTTGATACTCAATCTGATATAAGCGGCACGGGGATAAGCGCGGTAATACTGTCCTGTTCCGAGAGGCTCTTAAAGCGGGTATCCCGCTGTATTAGAAACAAATTACAACAAATATATATATATATATATTTAACTTTGCGATCTTACCTGGACAGTGGATCGAAAAGTGAGCACGGATGTTCCGTTTCCCGTGTAAAACGTGGCGGGGCTATCGGCCGTCCCGGTTTCCAAAAGCAGAAGAGGAGATCCGCCATCATCCACGATAACGTTACCGTAGAAAGCGACCTTCAGGGATTCAAACACACACAAGGTGCGCCGAACGCGTTCAGAGCGATTTTCTTTAGAGACCAAGACTACGACTTGCGCCAACCTGCGCCGGGTTGCGCAGGATTGTTGCTTGGGCTTCGTAGTGCTGCATTGGTGGTTCCCTTAGGACCACGCGGCCTATCAATTTACCTTAGACGAAGAGGACAGAGTATTCAGCGGGATCCAATTTGCCACGGAATCCATTCGCACACGGACCGTATCATTATATCGCGGGCATGAGTTGCATCGCATTATCATTGACTGCCCAATTGCCCCCGGTGGGAAAGCCATCCAGCCGACGCTGTACCCGGGGACAAACACAATAACCCCTCGAAACACAATGTAAACCCCAAACCTCGGTAGACCAATATCAAACCACCGGATACCGTTCTTCCAACATCCAACCACCGGATACCAATCTTCCATATTGCACCTGGAAATATATCCTCTGCCCCGCGCCATACTCTCCCGCAAAAGCGGTAGCAGTCACATTTTCCACCTTTGGGGCATCCGAACAATCCACCACTACCGCCGACCCATCGTCCCCACGCAGCGAAAAATCCGAGTATAGCCCCGACGTTTCAACGATCGCTGGATCGTCATGGTCATCGCCATCATCATCACCACTGCCACCGCTGAGAATTGTCAGGTTCGCTGCTTGGGAGGGAAAAGTCGACGCTCGCTGGATGGTTGAGCCGTTAAGCACGAGGGCATCCGAACCGGCTATTTCGACGGCGTTGGAAGTGTCACCGGCCTGTTGGATCCCCCCCGCGTGCGGTGGGAAGAAAATGTTACAAAAACGTACGTTGGCGAGGTTTGTTGCTAACGTAGCTGGGTAGAAAATGTTACAAAAACGTACGTTGACGAGGTTTGTTACTAAGGTAGCTGGGTTGGGTTGGGTTGGGTTGGGTTGACGACAGTTACAAAATATCTACCAGCACGAGTTCCTGCAGTAGCGAGAGCACGTAAACAAACTTCGTCCGCAATAATTAACGGGAGGCTTGCCAAAAGGACGCACACACACTGCACGCACGCAAGCAAGCTTCAGGCACACGCGCCGCTGTTTTCGGCAAACCCAACCCACCTGGAGCACGTATAGAAAGGACAGTCTTTCTGTATCTGGAACTTCAAAGTCCGATGACGCTAGGGGCGGGTCAAAGTTCACATGGCAGCCCTGACAGCAGCGAGAGGGGGTGGAGGGATCATGCGTCGACGGGGGTAATGCAAAGCTGGGGGTGTGATTTGGCGATTCTGGTGTGTCACGTCATGACTTCCGTGTCCAAGGACAAAACCTGTCTAATAATCATTACGCAGGATCAGGCGTATGCGACATGCTCTGATACAAAACTAATACCAGGTATATATAAATACCGCTCTGGACGGATATATAAATACCGCTCTGGACGGAAATGCAAGCACTGTTTCTTATTCAATATTAATACTCCAACGATACCTATATTTCCATCCAGAGCGGGGGGCTACAGCTTGAGAGAAAGCACTAATTCGAACTACGCGAACTGATGCAAAACTCGCGTCACAGGACGTACCTCGGTTATGTTTTCGGCTGGGAACGTCAGAGGCCCAGGACTCCCCGCTCGGAACACGACACTGAACCGGAACCCGTTGCCCCGCACCTCGCGCGAAACCTTCTCCACGCCGATGAGGGTGATCTTTTTGATGTCGTAAAGGTGGCGAGGGGGAAAGCACGGCAGCCGAAAAAGAGCTTATGCAACCGCGTGGACACAGCGGGAAAAACACGTTAAAAAAAATCGATGATTGACACCTGCTACGGTAGAGGTGCGCCCATTTTGTTTCTGAGGCTTCTAACCTATTGAGGTTCTCTATATTGCCTTATATTGCCTTATATTGCCTTATACCCTTCTAAGGAAAAAAAACTGATTCTTGAGAAAACTTAAAGTGCAATCCGATGAGCAAACCCATGGCCTATGTATAAACGTAACAATATTGCATGATAAGCATGAAACTTGAACGATTTTTGGGTCAAGGAGCCCAATCGTTCGGAAGATGTATTTACCCCCAAAAAGCGCTAACCTTGTTGCAGCACGCATCGATTACCGCATCGGCCACACCACGCAAGCAGTTCAGGCTGCTGGGACGGGGTGTGCGTGTTACGGCGGTGTTTTCTAGTACGGTGGGTCTGCGGGATGTCCGAAGTGCGATTGAAGGAGACGAACGACGAGCGTGCAGCGCGCGCCGATACCTGTGTTGCTGCTCGTTTTTTCCAGACTTTTCGACAAGATCGCACTTACTTCTCGTTTTTTTGGTCGATGATAATGGTCCCCATGGTAGTGGAGTTAAAGGAACGGAGGAGGCAGCTGCATCAACCCTGTCTGTGTCTACTCTCTCCTGCACGGTTCTCCCCGTCATTTTGGTTTTTTAGTCGACGAAGTATAGTTTGTAGAGTGGGGGTGAAATAGCCAATTATTTCATACTGCATTAATTTAAAAAAACACTGTTTAGGTCGTTATGTTCCCCCTTCGATGGGAGACGGTACGATATCAGCAGGGTGAACTTTAATTAGTTGATACTATTTCAATAAGCTAATTAATTTCAATGTTCGAGGGAGAGGACATGACGGACAGAACCTGACGTATTCGAACCACATAGATAGCTTTGGCGACACGATCGAGTCAGTCGACAATCCCACCTCCTTTATCAATAAGTCAACGGGACGATCAACCTTTGTTAGAGTTAGGTACTCCGTGGTTTATTGTGTCGATGACCATACACGACCAAACCCAGCAACCCTTGCAACACCAACGGCCGCGGGAGAGTTGCGTATGCATACAACACGTATGCTTTACCTCTTCGAGTTCTTCGAGTCGAGCCTTAACGCTGTAGCCACCCGCGGCTGACTCGGCAGAGTTAACATCCATGCACCCCGACACGACCCCTCCATAGCTCAACCGAAAATGGCCCCGTGTAATAGGTCTTGAGAGAGCCAACCCAGGACAAAAACCACGGCGAGAAAAGCAGGCGTATGGGATGAGGGGAGAAAACCATGCGAGGCAAACGAAGCTCGTTAATCGTCTCCATAATAATATGGGGATTAGATCTATCCGATGAGTGGAAGATCAAGGTAGCCGTACCTCGTTAGCTGATCCGTGTGGGAACACACACGTGGCATCCTCTACCAGGCTAGCCTATTGAGCACTCCTCGTTGTTCCTGTCGTAACGTTACATCGTCGCTTTAATTAATACCATTATCTTTGCCCTCCGACAATATATCGTAGACGCCGTTCCGATATACATCGATATCCTTTCCTGTAGCCTGTAGCATCTCTTTTATGACCCTCCGCTAACCATGTATCAATTTCCCCTCCAACAAGTTTTGATTAATAGCTAAAATATATCCTAATCCTCATCAACGTTCCATCCCCAGAAATTTTCCACAGTTGTCCAGCTTCTTCCTCCCTTCACCTAGCGACCTGGTGGCCCCTCAGGGCTTTAATTTGTATGTAAGCTGGGGCCTATCTGGTGCAATCAGCCAGAGATTCTCACCCAAGGGTTATAACCACGCATTTCTTTGCCGCTAATCAACGCGGTCCTTCGCACGAGTGTTAGTCGCGTAGAGATGAAGAAAAGCAGCTCTATTCCAAGCCCAGGACACGAGGTCGCACTTAGGCCAGGAGGGGATAATATAGTTCCACTTTCCCCCTGTTTTTTCATCTGAGATACGCTTCCCAAGCCATGCCAGTGCGCCCCCATACCAAGGGGGTAATATAACCCCACTTTCCCCCTGTTTTTCCATCTAAGATACGCCTCCCAAGCCATGTGAGTGCATCCCCACACCCGTGAGGGTCTCTCTATCGTGCCGATATGTGCCATCCAACAATACCGGCACCATGCCGGACACCAGCACTATTCGATATAGTGCTGATGCCGATGCTATTAATAGTATAGTGGAATCCAGTCGTGCCAAGCGATTTTACCGGCACTATACTGGAAATAGGCATTTTTCAACCGGCACTATAGGGGGGGGGGGGGGGGGGCACTGCAACCCGTGCTGGAATAATTGTCGGCCTCTCAAGGCAATACCATAACATTCTTCCCTCGGAAACACTCGTTGAAACTCACCTTGAAGCGCCCACGCCGACGTCCACAAACTGGGTGAGACCCGGGATGTGTTCGGCATATCGTATCCCCTGGTCCGTATCATTGACGGCGGTGGAGGTAAGACTGGTGGTAACGTTGCTTGTTGTCGAATCAACCCTCAAAAGCAAGGTCGGCGTTCCGTAAGTAGTGTTGACGGTGATCGGGTCGGTGAAGTGGAGCACAACCTGGCAAAAAAGAATGTGTACAGACATCGATACGAGAGCGCTCGCTAGGCTTCGTGCATAGGTTTAGGTTTCCCTTCCTGGTTATGGGAGTCAGAGTGAGTGATCAACACTTAGTCTCATGCCGCACATTGTACCAAAGCGACAGTGTTATAGTACGATATACAGTATTGCACTCTTAGTTTCACTCCCGGGTATAGGCCACTTGCGAGAGCGGCTGTGCACCTCGCCAAAGACATACTAATCAAGCAGTTTGTTGGCGCAGCGCGACAGATAATTCCGTGGAATATCGCGAAAAAATTGCAAGTCTCAAAAGCTTAAATTTCGTGAAGACATAAGAGTGTCCTACACGTGATCCCCCTACCGAAACCGAGATAGTGGTCGAGCTAGGTCTTATTGTGCGCAGTGGAGAACCTTAACTCCGCGAAAGGGGGATGATATCACGTGGTATGCATAAGGAAAGGCACCCACGAGGCAGTTACATAGTGTGCCCGTTGCTGTCCCTGCAGAAAAAAAATACATGCAATAATAATGAACTCACGGCTGACGTCCTTGAAAATATATCTATATAAAAGTTAATTCATTCCAAGCTGTCGTTCGATATGCAAGAAAGTACGCACACGGTGCGGAAGTCCGCCTCAAAAGTGGTTTTCAGTAGGCAGCAGCTCACCCTTCATACGACTCACCGAACACCTCCCGGCGCTTCGCGCTTGGTGTACGCAACGTCTGCGTGGTCGGTGAAAACCCGACGTGCTCCGTCCCGGCGTTGTACGGATGCGAGGGTCTATGGTCTTAAGACTACGGCTATGCATAACATGGGTACACCCCCTCTGCCCCCCTTGCGTAAACCTGATCATTGCGGGATAGCAAACACACAATAGTAATTGAGCACAATAAGCAACCCCATATGATACGCACCTCAACCGCCCCTTCTTCGACGAAAACGGACACATCCCTGTTGACCAGCACACCCGAATCTTCACAATCTCCATCCTCATCGTCGTCCTCATCATCGTCCTCATCGGACAGACACTGAAACCACTCGCAGTCTCCATCATCATCGTAGTCATCTACACTGACGACCCCAAGCACCCCCACTCCAACTTTCGGGGCGTGAAAATCCACCACAAACCTCCGCGCTCCGTCGAAAGGGGGATCATCCTCCTCAACCGTAACGTTCAGAAACGCATTCGCAGAAGAAAGTGCGCTTGCTACGACATCCGCGGTCAAGCTGGTTTCGTTGGCCGGTATGCACGAGGTGATAATGTTGCCGATGCCGCCGTAGCTGAGGCGGAAGCCCCCGGTAGTTATTGTGGAGGAGCTGTAGACGTCGACCGTTTGCGTGCGGCCGGCGACACCGCGAGGTGACCCGTCCGCAGCTGTGGTTGATACGCGTTCGACTGATGGGGGTGTCGTCTGCAGGTTTTGTGTGTGCGGTATTAGAGAGGACGAAGAAAAACGGTTGGGTTAAGATTGTCTTTGCACAGCGGGCGCGTCGTCTGTATAACCTGTTTTTACGTTTTTTTAGAGGAAAAAATAAGAAGGTTCGAGTTAAGGTTGTCTTTACACGACCGTGACACGCGCTCGACGTACGGGGGGGGAGGGCTCGTCGGTCAGTTTTTTCATGATTAATAGAGGACAAAAAAAAAAGCAGTGTGGCTTAAGGCTATCTTTTATACGACTAGAGACGACGAAAAAAACGTTTTGGTTAGGTTACTATTATACGACCAGGGTAACTACCACAGAACGTTGGGGCATGTCATATCAAGAAGATAAAACACGTTTAGACAAGACTATCGTTTTCGAACAATGCAGCTAGAACGGCGGAATGTGCCATATCAAGATACCCAAGATGGCGGGTTCGTTGGACGTTTACGACAGTCTTCTTGGTTTTCTTCTTCTGGGAATCTTCATGAGTGGTCGACGTTCAAGGCCGTGTCGCATATTGTCAGATGGCAAACATCATCGCAACAATAACAACAAAAACACAAATAACAACCGTATCTTGGATCACAGCCGCCTCGTACCTGCATGAGGCCTCGCCCCGCACGTCAAGCGTGCGACACCCAAAAAATGAAAAACACAATACACATGGGTAAAGGCTTAGCTTCTACTCGTACCGTATAGTCGCGCGATCGCTACGAATCGAAGACGCTTCATGACGCGCGATACGATATGGGCAGCACTTCTTGGCCAACAAAGTTCTGACACACACGGGGTTTCTCACCCTAAAATCTACCCAACATAATCGGAATCGAATTGTTGTTTTCGGCAATATTATATACGCCTATATAGGCCATGGATGGGATAGTTCATCGGACAACGCGTTCATTAAAAAAAAAAAAAAAACAGCTTTTTTGGGTCAAGCATATAGAGCTCCTCAGGTTACGAGCCTAAGAGGATGTAGATGTGTTACCGTTACCGCGGTATATGCGTCTTACGCCGGAACGGCGCACACCCCACGCAACCTTGCACAATCGCCTACTATTAAAACATTGCGTGCTACAACAGAGGTGGCATTTTCTGGCAAAAAAAAACTATTGACTATTTCCTGTACGCGTATGACGGGGCTCCTTAACCTATTAAAGAACATCGTCGGAATGCCATTCTGGTTATTTTTTAACGTAAATATGTCGTTTAATACACCTAGGCCATGAAGGAGTCTGTTCATCGGGTTGCACTTTCAGTTTTACCCTAAAACTAGTTTTTTCCTCAGAAGGCAAAAGAGCTCCTCAATAGGTTAAGAGCCTCGGAAGGCAAAAAGCTCCTCAATAGGTTAGGAGCCTCGAAAGGCAAAAGAGCTCCTCAATAGGTTAAGAGCCTCGGAAGGCAAAGAGCTCCTCAATAGGTTAGGAGCCTCGGACGGCAAAGCAGCTCCTCGATAGGTTAGCAGCCTCGGAAGGCAAAACAGCTCCTCAATAGGCTAGGAGCCTCAAAACACACACATGGTGCACCGTTACCGTAGCATCCGTCATTCTGGTCTAAAAAACATCAGCACCCACACCTCGATTTCAATGTTGCCGCTGATTCCCAGCGATCCAGGCTGCCCATTTACGGGCAGAATGAGAGAGGCATTTTGCGATGGGTTCGTAGACGAGCGCAGGATGGCGGACGAATGGTATGCTGCACCATCGCTCTTGTTGTTCGGCGACATTTCGAGCGCGAAAGGTGACGTGTAGTCCAAGTCCGCGGTCGAGTCTCCTGGAGGAGTGCGGCCGGCAGGTTTGTCGTTCCGCAACGAGCAAGTATTAATGTCCGTAAGGTTGCTGTGGTTTCATAGGGGGTTGGACACTGATATTGCGGCGAGTATAACTTGTTGCCGGTGCATCCATCCGCCTATGAAACTAGGGGATACATCCAGGGTATCCCCTGACGACGACAGGTCGCAAGGCTTTTCGGCGTGTTCGGCATTCATAGTGCCATGTTGAGTGGGAGTTGGGATTTCTTTAACCATATTCATCGTCCAAAGCGAGATGCGAGCAGCTGTCAAGGAGTCCACAAGGCCCACAGACATCCCGATGACTTAAATATAGCTCCATTTAGATATTATTTTCGTCGATATCGTCGTCGTCATCGTCGTTGTTTTTCGCCGTCGTCGTCGTCGTGGTCGTGGTCGTCGTCGTCGTCGTCGTCGTCGTGGTTGTTGTTATTATTTGTATTATTTGCTTCGACATCGATCACGCACAAGCTTCCCCATAAATAAACCGAGGGACTGTATATTGTTATTAATAGCGGTCTGATCCTGTGACCGCTTCGCGGGATACTTATCGGAAAATATCGAATGGGGAGGCAATAGCACTCTTTATCTCTCCGAAAAAGAACTGTTAGCGAATACTAGGTACGCAGCAAAATTACACTAAACGTGACTTCAATATATAACGCTCTTCCCCGTAAGTCGCTCATTCTTTTTCCTCACTTTGCTCTCCCCGTTCGGCAAAAAAATATTGCTAACCTTCGCGTATAAAGTAGACGAAGAGGAGAGTATCGTTGGAGCCGTCACTCATGGAATCGAACACTGCGTAGCTGTCGGCATCGCCAAGATCCAGCCACAGCACAGGTGCTCCAATAACGGTAACCGGTGCGGTGTACTTGAGAAGAATGGTCACCTCTTGGCCCGGCCCATACCGCCCGTCCGCCAGAGACGATGTTAACTGGGAGACCAGCGGCGGCCTGGAGCGGAATGAGTTGAGGTATTTTGAGGGTAGTAGTCCGTTTGACTACTGGATCACGTTTAGCTGATTTTCTGCCTTGGAACAATATGTTTGTTGGGACATCGGAAAGCGACGAGGCGGCTTTAGCTTGGGGACTAGGGATGATCTTGGGAGACAAAATGGTCGTTGGAATGTTGGGAGATGAGAACGACGTTAGTTGAGCGACCATCGGTTACCTGGGAAGGGTTGGTTGTTTGATATGTCGAAAGCGACGAAACCGCGTTAGTTGGGAGACCATCGGTGTACGTGTTCACGATATTGTAGCTGAAGGGAGGTAGAGTCAGTGCATAGATTCTCCTGTTTTATGGGTTCTCCTTGGTTTCTTCCACTTTCTGGGGATGTTAAAGAGTGATCGACGTTGAAGCTTATGCTGCACAGTGTCGGATGTCGAACATAATAAATCCAACAACAACAACAACAACAACAACAACAACAGAGTAGCGACCAAGGCTCACTCAGTATCGATGATGATGTTTGCTTGATCTCCCCAGTTTCCTTTCACCCCCGCCTTGGGTAGAGTGACCACAGCACGCGATCCGACATTTTCATCAAAAATGCTGCCGTTGACGTACAACGAGATGGCGACCGTAGCCGTAACATCTCTGGCGACAACCGCGACGTCAAGGTCCGATGAAGACTCGCCTTCCCCAACCGTGTACAAGAACTCGAGAGTCGACGTGCCGTTACCCTTGGTGTAAAACGCGGTGCCGCCGCTGTTTAGGAGGATGGACGGCGTGCTGCCAAAGAGCGAAGTTCTTGGTAGTGAGGAGAAAGGGATAGGTTGAGGGTTAGGATTATGGCTGGAGACACGGGTACAGTTGGTGCTATGGCAGGCGCAATACTGTGGATGATATGCTGTGAGCAAAGTTCTTGGTGGCGAGGAGAGAGGAAAAGAACGAAGGACCATTTGTGACATGTTGTAGGCGAAGTTATAAAGAGGAAAACGAACGTGGGTGACATGCGGTGGGGGGGCGTTTTTTCAAGTTTCAATGCAACCCCAAGAAAACAGCTTCATAGAAATGAAGCAACCGTTCCTGAAAAAAAACAGGTTTCTGCTCCGCCGCTGAATCTCTTCATGTCTTTAAGTATGACCTCCACAGAAACGCACCCCAATCCCCACGGGAAAGACTGTATCACCTGTTCACCCCGACTGCCGAAGAAAATGTCACCAGCAGTAGAATTTCCTCTCCAACACCGTAAGCACCATCCGCCAGCGTACTGTTGACAGCGATTACCCTTGCGACAGTAGTGTCCACTGCCAAGGAGGTCAGGTTGCTGAGGCTCCCTAGGCTTCCCGGCTCCGGCAAAGTCAAGTCTGCGTCTGTCGTTGGCGAGGTGGAAGTGCGCCGGAGGTATCCAAAGTTTCCCGCATATCTCACGTCCAGTGCCTTTCCAAGTTTCCAAATAAAACGGACAGGGGCACGAGTATTTGTCCATGAATTAGTACTATGGTGTGCTTGCCATCCGACAATGTACAGCGTTAGTGGCTGTCGCGAAACGTGAAGGGAGGTTGCTCAAGCTTCCTATCTATGCTGCCCGGCTCCGCCAGTGTTGAATCTGCGTCGTCCGTTGTCGGCGAGGTTGAACTACGCCGGAGGTATCCGAAAGCTTCCAGCATGTCTCACGTGCAGTGCCTTTCCAGGTTTGGGTTTCCCAAAGGACATGGAAACGAGTACCAGCATTCGTTCTCGTAAATTGGAACGAACTATGCACTGCATCACGTTGTTGGAAAGCAAACAAAAACATGTGTATATATATGTTAAGAATACCTCATGCCCACGCTGCACAATGTCGGACGGTAATGCCTGGTACATACAACTCCGAGTAGTTTATCTCCCAAAACAGTTGCATGCAGGTTCCCAAAAAGGAGTAAACGCACAGGAGAACATCTTGGTAATGCCGGGATGGAGCAAGGGGGGTCATTCCTAACGATTCTAGTTTCAGCGACTCGGAGCCAGTCGCCGGACGGGCCTCCATTTTCTTGCGACACTCTACTGCTGTAAGTTTTCACGGTTAGCATGGGCATGGGATTGCTTGGAGTCCTGTGCCAAAAGAATGTTCCGGAGTAAAATACTTCGATCGATCGTGTTGAGTGGACTCGCTTCGGCATTTTTGCGCCGCCCCTCGCTGCCATCGTGCGTTTAACTCTGCGAACGACGCATGACATGGTAGCGGTGCGCCTCATGTTTCTCTCATATTCTGTCTCACTACCGTGGATAATTTGACGTATGGATTGGAGTGGATGAGGCCTCCTGCGCCGACGGGGGAGGTCTCATCTGGCACATCCCCCGCGCGCTGTACTAACGTATCGCATACTCTGCGCGGCGGTAGTACCTGTAAATGATCTGGGCATACAAGTGTATACTAATACTAATACTGCTGCCGGGTGGGTGGGATAGTTTTAAGAAATCTTGTGACCAACCCTACGAACAATATTTCGAGATCGAAAAGAAGAGATGACCTCTCTGTGATTCAAATTCCGATTTCGATATAATCGACGCTTCCATCGTTTGTGCCAAATCTGAGTCCATCGACGGGATCGCCATTTTACTGTTACATAATTTGATTCACTACGGTGGATACTTTAATACAAGTGTTGGAATGGATGAAACCTCCTTCGCCGGCCTTTGGTCCTGCCCATACTTCGCTGCGCCTTTCGGATTGTATTAGTAGTTGACCACTCAGGCGCAGAGTTGTTTCAGCTCTCTCCGGGTGTGACATTGACTGCCGCCATTTGTGCCGCAAGTTCCTCGGTTCCGGCAGCACCTGCCACCTCGCCTGGCAAGCGCGCAGCGCCGCCCTAAGCCCCCCACCGCGGATGCCCCATGTAGGAGGGCACAGTGCTCCGACTCAAGGAGGATGCTACGAAACCGAAGGGGGTCTAGGGTGTACTAGGCCATAAGACGCTGTACTTCCAGAACGCGATATGCCTGAGAGGGAGTACCTGCCCGGACTGTGATTGACTGTTTTAGAGGCCTCCAACACTTCGGGCCATGGCTCCACGCCCAGTCGAGGAGGCACCTTCGTATTGCCACCCAGCCGAGCAAGCACACGACCTGGTGCCTTGAGCCGACCGAACAGATGCTGCCCCGTCTCGAAGAAGACGCGCGTAAGGTCCAGTACCGCACCGGCTCCCAGGGACCTCTGAGTAAAGCAGCGCAGATCCTCAAGACGGGTGGCGAAGTCGGCAAACGTAGTCGACGCCCGATTGGGTTTCGGACTTGGCAGGCTCGCGGGCGACACCGGGGCCGGGGCCGACGCGACTGCGGGAGTCGTGTCTGTGGGAGGGACTGGTGCCGACCCGGTACTTCTCGGCGTACGCTCAACAATTTCGCGACCAACCCATAAAGCTCACGAGGTTTTCGGGAGCGAAAAGAAGAAGCGACTTCTCCGCGATACGAAAATCCGAAAGACATCTCAATACAATGGAGGGTTCCTTTATTTTTTGCCAAGCCTGAACTCGTCAATGAGGTCGCAATTTTAGTTACCGTAGGCTCCTCATCCAAGGGGCTCTATACCCAGACCCAGGACCAGAGTTTGAGAACCAAATGAAAGCGCAACCCGACGAGAAATGCCATGGCCTAGGTAACCAACGAATCATGTTGTAACACAAACACGGGATTTCAACGACGTTGGGAAGTGTCGGCGTTCCCAATGGCCTACTAGTAGTGGGTTAACCTTGTGACTACTCAGAAGGTCGACTTTTTCGTAGATTCGAGTCCCCCCGAGTGCATACTCGTGTATTACTCTTAGGGACTTTTATTGTGCGAAAAATGATCCGCGCAAAGCGCGAGAGCATCAGCCAGCAAATTTTGATCAAAATTGGGGAGCGTTGGGAATGCTGAACCATGTGCGCGATCAAAATATCAAAATGAAGGCACGTACCGAGGGGAGGGGGAAGGGGGGGGGACGACGACACCTGTGACCGCGGTTTGGTCCAGAGAAGTTAGAACTAAAAACGAGTAGAAGAAAAAACAAGTCCTCAGTTGAAGAGACCCGTCGTTCAGGAAACAAGTGAGCAACAAGTGCTACCGCTATCGTACCTAGAGCCGACCAATCAAAAGCGAGTATATACACACCGACAGTTCCCCATGCGCTGGCGCATCCCAAGCGTGGAGAGCTTCAGTGCCATCCCCCTCTTGAACGGTGTACACGAAGGTGATGGCGGTAGTTCCGGATCCAAAAGCGTAGTCGGCAAAGTTGCCTGTGTTCATCCTGGAATTTCAATCAGTTCGACGCGGGCGACCCGTGGTGGAAAGAACAGAGCGTGCTCATTTCATGTGTAATCGTGGTCTTAAAACTACATACAGAGTCACTGGTGAGGTGCAGAGTCACTGGCGCGAGTGTTGAAAGGCCGGTGGTGAAATTGACCCCCCCCTCCCCCACATTAGCCTTGGCCGATTCTGACAGACTGACAGGATTCAAAACAAAAAGCCACTGGTTCCGGCGGTACGGGGGGGGGGAGGGAGGGGGGTAACTTAGTTCGTGCATGGCGGTAGTCGTATGACCATAGACCCTCGCATCCCTACTATGCCGGGGCGGAGCATGTCGGGTTTTTGCCGTCTCGTGTGTCATGTACCTTTCACCATTTTATTTGCGCCTGTACAAGGTTTCTACGCCGACGCGCAACGCTTGAGTTAATGCGATTCCAGGACCATCGGACAATGGAAGGACTGGTCGAAGCGAATGCCTTGTTTCGGTCATGATACTAACCGTCACGCTGATAAAGAAAAAAAACACTGCTTCAGAAGCAACCGAAACCCCGCACGCGGACACTAGTACCTATTCGTATTATCGGTGAAAAAAACAACATGACCAAACACCCTGTGTTTGATTGCCCGAGGCCTGCCTTTCGACCGGCCGATTGCCATTGGATTACCGACCACGAAACACGCGGCGGAGCCGTGGGACCGCCCATGCCGACCTCGACCCCCAAAGTGTCGGGGTTAGGGTTAGGGATAGGGTAAGGGTTAGGGTTGAGGTCGGATTGGGTCTTGCCGAAGTGCAAAATAGAAACTGACGAAGAAGGTGTGCAGTCATGTTGTTTTTCACACCGGTAATGCAAACGGGGGTTGCCATGCACGCGATGACGAACCTGTTCCATAAAAGAAAAACTCGTACAAGCTGTTTGAATCCCGTCACGGCACCGCTTTTCACACGGCGTAGGTTTGTCTGATTCGGTGGGAACCAAGGACCCCGCCCTCTTTGCCTCGCGGAGCCCGCTCGTTCACCGCGCTTGGCAGCCGCAAAGGCTCGCAACTCTCGTTTCTCGACCTTATGCTAGCGTTCGAATATCACTATTTTAGCGGGAAAACGGTGGTATTACACGTGAAATCGATCGAACGGCTCGTTCGACACTCGTCTCTGCAACGCCCACCCCTCGACGCACCCACAATGGCGGGGCACGAGACCGGCCGCCCCAGCCCATACTTTCCCACACTCTTGCCGCCATGAGGTTTCAAAAGCCGCGGAGGGAGGCGGCGACCTCTCCCAAAGCTACGGTAGGAGGGTTATTATTATTATTATTATTATTTTTTTTTTTTTTCAAGTTTTTTTTTTGCGGTGGCTCGGGATCACTCGCACGAGTGATCCCCCGTGTTCCTTTCGCGCTGTTTTTGTTGAAAAAAAAATCGACACGAATCCTTAAAGGGGTGATTAGCTAGGTTGCGCCCAAGCTAACCACCTAACGTGTTCTTGGTCAGTGAGGTACAGAGTCCCTCGTGCGACTGGCTCAGACCAGGTAATGAAAAGCGGGGGGTATCCTATATCGTACCCTTGCTCGCCACGCGATAAGAGAGCCAACCAGGGCGGTGAGATCGAACGTGTATTTTTTTTAACCGTCACAAGTGTGGGTTGAAGGCCCTCTTGACCCTTGACGTATATAGCTGTCAAGGTTCCCTCGACACTAAAAAACTAAGATACCGATGAAGGGGTTTTGACGGGCCAAGGCTAGACCATCAACCAAGCTTTTTGGCCACTGTAAACAGGCCCTCACAGGAAGGATGTTGATATATATATGTAATAAAGTTTGCTAAAAAAGGCACGTGTGTTGATTGCCATCACTATTGATGCTGTCATCATGTTGATTGTTTTCGACGTGAAAATAGAGACTTGGCCAGGCGGTCAGTACACTGGTTCGATCAGCAAGATTTTTTCTTGAGATTAGACAACCGTCACCAGCATATAATGCACTGTGCATCAGCATACTGGGCGCGACTATCTTGCATACAGGGAGTTTAGGCTTGTGGGCAAGTAGTGTAATATTTTCGGGATTTTTTTCCGGGATTTCTTGCCGAGCTCAGCGAGCAGGACCGCGAGCCGTCCCAGATGGCCGCGCGTGACACGTGCGGGGGCACCGCCGCGCGCGCGTGGCCGTCTGAGGAATAGCCAAAACAGAAACTGAACCCTAAAGGGAATTAAAACACCACCATTCATCATGGAGAAAGAACCTCGTTCATATGCCAACCCAATACTGTACAGATTGAAGTTATAGCCGGGGCGTATCGCGGAGTTAGGACCCGATTTCTACATATATATATATTTATGTATTAATCAAATACGTCAGCCGTGAGTTCGATCACATTAAGGACCGATACTCAGCTTTGCAAGCCGCGTGATACTCCGGTCTATATTATATGTGGATAAACGGCTAACCCGGCCACGAAAACAAGGGCAAGCTTGGGACTCAAGGACTCGACCCGACAGCAGGCTACCCAATAAAAATGTTGATAATATATAGATGGCATAGATACATACGCATGGTGGTGTAGATTGTAAGCCACTGCCCTGGGTGGGCGTTTGGACCGGGCTACGATGCTACTATTAGGCCAGTTTTACAACAGCAACAAAAACAAAAACGACGAGGTATACGAGATAAAACGTAGCTATTTTTGTCTTGAAAACTAGCGTTTATTTTTTAACTTGACGTTACAGCACGCTGCGCTGTGGAATTAGAACACTAAAAGTAGTATATTATAAAAAATGAAAATATACTCCAGCTGTGAGATCGAAGATTTTGTCGAAACTCATCTTTGCAGGCTGTGTGTGATACTCCGATGGCGCGTATTACGGGTTGGTTGTGTGTCTCCATTAAGGATGTAGGTCGGCGACGACTCCCCTTGCAACTACAGCGTAGCTATCATATATATTAGTCTAATTCGAAGTATGTGTTTTATAAATTTATTTGTAAGGACGTCAGCTGTGAGTTCGACCGATTTGGGGTCGATACTCATCTTTGCAAGCTACGTTGTTGGTACTTGTAATACACTATGTGGGTGAGTTTCTCACTTAATAGGAGGTACTTGTAATATACTACGGTCGTATGTGAGTGAGTTTTTTCACTTAATTGGAGGGGTCCTATTATTATTTTTTGAAAAATTTTGTACATGCAGTATTTAACACCTGGTATATTTTGTTTTTCATATCATATATGTGTAAAAATGGTCCATCCGCTAGGCTTTGCGTTAGGGTGGATAAGGCCTTGGACTGGTACCCCGTCGTAAGCCCCTGTGGCCCAATGGATAAGGCGTCGCCCTCCTAAGGCGAAGATTGCGGGTTCGAATCCCGCCAGGGGTTGACTGCTTATACCGTCAACCTCTGAAAGGCAATTTTTTTATAATTATATACCTTATTATAGGTCTCGGTTAGATGGAAAGTATCTTCTTCGGGCTCAATTTTGGTTTCTATGTACTCTTCTCAGTGATTAATGTGTTTTATTATTTATTGGTATTGGTTAGCTACGTTTAACGCGATTTTTAAGTTTCTCCGTTATAGTTTGCCCGTACAATAATATGGTTTTCGATGCCTATACAGAGGGAGAGGATATATACAGCGCCCCAAATTGAATCAATTCATACACTGGTACTGGTTCGAGAGATCCATTATTTTCCGTAGCAGACATGTATACAGCACAACAGGCTGTCATTACGGTGATAGACAAATATATTTACTATTATTGTGTAAGTGTAATAATGGTCTGCGAACAGGTTGTGACCTTTACAATGCCTTTGAGCTATGTATGTACGAGTTTGTTTGATTGACTCGGGTTGAAAATGCCCGTGTATCATAAGACTAAGACACATGCTACTAATAGCACGATAGGAGTAACACCTCTTTTTTTTGTAAGGGTCCTGCTGTAACATTTCGCCGACGCTTTAACTCGTATATAGTTTGGGATCAATGAGGCCTCTCTGCTGCGGCATGAGATCACACTCATATTTGTCACCCCTTTGTCCTTCTCTCAGGGCGCAGCTTACTTGTCTCTTGTTAGCATACTTCCTTTGATTTCTTGTCGTCCTTATGATACCCAAACTTCTATAGTACCTTGACACCTAGTAGATTCGGCTTCGATAGTCCCGTGCACACGCTGTATACAAGCATGCAAACTTTGCGGACAGCTGCAGACCGTCCGCCTCTATGAACGCCGTTCGGCGAGAACGCCTCACCCCCGCCACGGCGGCGGAGCCTGTTAACTCTATGTGACTTGTGTGTGCGACGGTTGCGGACTGTCACCCCACGTACTCCGTAAAAATGCCCATGGCCATACGGTCCATCTTATGGCTCACCGCCCCTCCCAACCGGGAGAGCGCACGGTGTACCGCTTCATGTCCTCCGTGGCCGCCGCCCGCAAGTGGATATGGAGGTTGGTGGTCATCTGCGCCGGCGTTAACGCCACATATATCATATTCCCGCCTTCTATAACACCTCCTTTCTAAAAAAGGTTCCCCACGTAAGGAGCTCTGAACCTCATCCAAAGCCCAACTTTTGATAAATATCGTCAGCTTAACCCGTAAGGAGCTCTGAACCTCATCCAAAACCCAACTTTTGATAAATATTGTGAGCTTAACCCGATGAACCATTCCATAGCCCAGCAGGTATACAACGAATAATATTTAGCCAAAAGAGCAAGAATTAGTGAAATTTCCGACGATTTGGGGTCAAGGAGATCTGTCGTTCAGAATTTTGTCCATAGCCCGAAAGCGCAACCTCTATCATCGTAGCACCCAAACTACTTAGAAATAGTGTAGGATATTTTTTTTTGGCGGTAGTCAAGGTTAACGGGGTTGCAGTCAGTGTCCGGGGGACCTAAAACATGCCCGAACATTGCCCTGAAGCTACGCGTTTTAGCTCGACAAAAAGGTGTGTTGACCTTGGCCCGTCGGCTTTTAGTCAAAGTGCTTGAAACGTATGTTGTGACCCTAACTCCAACCGCCTGGGATTTTTTTTCGGAATGAACACATTATTTGAGGTACACATAACTGTGGACTATTTAAACCATCCTATGAAAGCTGGGGCAAGTCGCAGGCACTCTGTCCCCGATCGAGCTGCGCAGGCCTTTTTGTTGCTAGCTCCTCAGAGTGGTTTTCAACGGCGGGCAGATTTGAAGCGGTTAAAAGCTGCGAGCATTGCATGCCTAAATTGTTGAATAATTTTGGTGCGGGGAAATTGCTGTTGTAATATTTCGTCGACGATTTAACTCGTATATAGTTTGGGACCAATGAGGCCTCTCTGCTGCGATCAGCCGGAGACTCTCACCCAGCGCTACCACCCCCACGTTGATTCGATGGTAATCAACGCGGAACCTCGTCACAGAGAGTAGTTGCTCCGGTGAGATAAATACCACAAAATAAAACTGATGCCGTTGTCGGCGTATCTCGCGCACAATGTTAGGCGGGCGGAATGGTCTGTTTTCTCGAACCGCTCCCTACCCTCTCTAGCTGCTTTTTCTGTACAGCTATCAGGCTTTCTTCCCACCCCGGGGACGGACTTCTTCCATCCCCGGGATTTTACTCCAAGAGTACTTGTATAATACAAGAGGCAACTCGACCAAAGGTAGGTGTGTGGTCAATATTCAGTTTCCGGTCGAAACGGAGACAGACGGTTTTCTCGTTAACTCCCGAGAATTACATCTACGACGGGCCGACCAGAGCCGAAGCTGCCACAAGCTATTGCCAGATTTAAAATATATATATATATATATGTATATTGCGAGGAACCAAATTCAATGAAAATAGAGTAACGGAGAAATCGTTAAAGTGGTTTGGTCGCCACGAAGCACTGATTGGCCACTAAAAAAAACACGAGGAAACTACCAGGGTATGTGTAGGTCCTCTTTCTCTCTGGGCACGCACGTAGCCATAGCCCTCAACGAGAATACCGTTCTATTTATCGGGACAGATGCATGCCCAACAAGCCTTAAAGTACAGAAGGCAGTTCGACGGTATAGGTTTCCTTTTCGTGCGGGATTCCCTTGGTTCTATTCTCCTGTGTGGAAAAGTTAATAAGTGATCATCGACGTCGAACCCCACGCTACACATTGTCGAATGGCAAAATAAAAAATGCGTACCTCAATCGAGGCGCTTTCGTGACGTTCGCCAGCGCCTCAACGGGCTCCGTAAACCACACCGTCACGTCAATTTCGTCACCCGCACCGAACGGACCGCTTTCGGACGGCTTGGTCGTGGTGATGTTCGTCACGAGTGGAGTTTCCGTCGACACCACGATGTCACGGTTCGCGCCTAGTGAGCAGCCCTTGAATGTTACACACGCGTCGGGCTCGGGGAGGCTCACGTTTGCGGCCGTAGCTCCCTGCACATCGTGTTGTAGGGAACAAGCACAATAAATAAACTTCGTGGGGTACACACATTTACGGCTGAGCAGATTCATACATACATCACGACCGAACAAAAACATAAACTGACGAAATATTATGGGATGTGACGTTTACGAGCAAACGAATGCCTTCGCACGACGACGGGCTGCGGTCTCCTGTATTTGCTTTGTAGAACAAAAGAAATAAGCGCGAAAGGTCGTGGGATGCACATTTTTTGGGCGAAAAATATGCATGCGAAGAAACAGAAACGAACTCTCATATGGACGCACATTTATGAGCGAACAGATGCTTGCACGCGACGACGGGCCACTTAATGCTACACACGTGCCGGGCTCGGGGACGCTCGCGTTTGCGGCCGTAGCTCCCTATATATCGTGGTGTAGCAACCAAAACAAATATAGAAAAGCGAAATGTCGTGGGGTGTACATATACCGGTCGCCCCGGTGGCGTATCAGGTTATCCTCGAGCCTGGTATAGGTCAGTTTCGTGAGTTCGAATCCCCAAGAGCGCATACTCGTATAAATTCTTGGGGACTTTTTCTTGCGCACAAATTGACTTGCGGAAAGCGCGAGAGCGTGAGTTAGCAACACTCGATGAAAAATCGACGAGCAGTGGGATTGTTGAACCCTATGCGCAATAAAAATTGGAGTCAAGAACCGGGGGGGAGAAGGGGCGACACCTGTGACCACGGCTTGTCCAGAAGCTGGAAAGTAGACGTGTGTGAAAATAAATGAATAAATAGAGGCAAAAAGTCACGTGCACACAACGAGGACCCGACCCTTGGCCGTGCAGCCGACGCAAAGCACCCGAAGAAAATACGAGGTCGACCATTTTCGTCGTTACTTGTCAAACCTAAAATAGAATTGTGCAATAGAATTGTGCAATGGAAAGGCCACAACAGACAAAAAAGGTGTGCATGGAGTTCTGCTTTGCGGTTATATAGCGGTGTTGTTGTGGCCGAGTGGCCTTGCTAGAAACCAGTCCTCTGTGGAAAAAATCAGTAAAATCTACGTTACAACACCCAACAGTTACTTTGAGGGCGACGATATAGGTACCAAGTGATCTATTTTATCGTTAGTACACCTGGTTGGCATCCATCGGTCACACACACGCCCAAAGTCCAACAGACCTGATCCGCGAATCGTCGAACGAAGCCATCTGTCTTGAACGAGTCCTCGTCCCAGTACTCGAGATTGGTGGTGCGATCTCCCGGCCGAACCGTGTACAGGAATATGAAATGTGCGGTTCCATTGCCGGAGTCATACATCGCCGGCTGATACCCTGAGCTGGACACGTTTACGGCGGGGGACCTACAACCGGCGCGATGAGAAATTAAATATATCAAAAGTGGCGCCAAGACAGGTCCATCGAAGAGGGAGCGAACGGCTATGGTTAGCGTGGGGGTTAGGGTTAGGAATAGGGCTAGTGTAACAGGGTTAGCATGAGGGTAAGGTGAAAGGAGAAAGGGTAAATCCCACGTTTACGACATGGGATCTGCAACCCGCGCGGCGGCCAAGAAACGAAAGTAGCGCCGGGACAGACGGATTGCACAGTCCCACGAAAGCTACAGTGACATAGCATTAATACGCCCATTTTCGCTATCGAATGGCCCTGGTTCTTGCTTAAACCCGGAACTAACATGGGCGTTTTGTTGGCGCGGCGTGACACACAAATTATACGAGTAGAGCGGCGGTGTATATCGCCAAAACGGAAAATACAACGAAGTCTTGAAGATTGCAAATGCAGGGGGCAACCACTGGTGAGAGCCAAACGAAAAACAAAGTGACCCCCCACCGTACGTAGCCTTGGCCCAAAGGGGGTAAAGGTGTAATGGGTATGGGTGAAGAAGCGCCCTCTCGGGGACGCAGGGATTTTTGACGGCACCTCCTTGATGTGACCACACAAGGGCACGTGCTAACACACGATAATACTGGCGGCACTTTTTGGTCAATTTACTTCCGACCGACCCGGCCAGGCACCTCAGTTGAGGACGTACCCAATGTCACTGTTTTTTGTTTTAATCATTCGTTGGACATCTGTTGTGATATTATTATACCATATCGTATGATATTATGATATTACAATATACCTGGTATGGTGTATGACATTTTGATGTATTGTGTTATGATACATGATAGTGGTATACGGTGCTGATATATGGCGTATGGTATACGGTACTATGATACCTGATATATGGTACCTGTATATATGATGTTGTGGTAGGCCATGTGATGGCCCATCGCGTTGCACGTTCGTATTCTGTGACAGTCGGTTTTTGGCGCCAGTACGGACTTACTCAAGCGAGGAGCGTTATAAAAATTGCATGCAAACTTATTGCGGCACGCGTCCAACCCACGCATGAGGGTCGTGCGAAGGAGAAGGAGTACCGCACGAAGCGCAGCATCGGTAACGCCAGTTTGGTTTGGACGACGGCGAACGACGGAAAGATGCATGATAGCACAACGTAACCACGTCACACCAGCAGCATCTGCTTGCATGTTATACGAAGGGGTAGACTTGTGAAAAGAAAAGTATTCAGAAGAAATCTAGCGGGCTAAATCTGGAGGATTGATTCGAGGCGTAAACCCTCGATAAGCCATCATACACGGGGCTCCTTTTCCCGGCAACATATGTACCTTTCGCATGCGTCAAGCGTGTTTCCCGAAAGCCCATACTTACGAACAGCACGCCACCGCATGCATACGAAAGAAACATCCTAGACAAACTAAAACACGAAAAAGAAGCTTCCGGTCCCACGCGAAGCAGAAAACGCAACAACCTTGCAATTCTAGGCGGGAAAAACGCTGCTCACCCCTCCAAGACGTCGCCGCCGCCATATGCCTCGGAAATTTCGATTTCGTTCCCCGTGACGTTAACAAGAGTAACCTCTGTGCTCCCAACCGAAATGGTATCGCCAATATCATCCGCCGACAGCTCATGCCCCTCCTTAGAATGACGCGACACAATCATACACGAGTGTCAGTAAAGCGAGCAAGGTGGCAGACGAATCTTGTAGACTACAGTATGACATTGGCACCATCAATATATGGTTCCGACCAAAATGGTATCGCCAATACCGCCCGCGGTTAACTCACGCCCACGTCGTCCCTCTCGAGATGGCGTAACACAAACACACACGGAGACAACGCCGGGCAGCGAAGAGAGGGAATCGCAGGGCAAAATCCGTAAACATGTCATATTGGGCAACATCAGTGTGTTGCTTCCATGTTCGGCATCGGCCGAGATTTCCGGATTCAATTAATTTCCCTCCATGGATGATACAATAGGAATAAATATACATGGAGACAGCGCTGGGCAGCACCAGCGAGACAAACAAAAAAGGCGAAATTTGTAGACACTCCAAATTTGGCAATGTCAAACGCATGCTGCCGCGTTTCGCATCGGCCAAGATCTCTGAATGAAACGACTGTTAACCGTCCAAGGTCGATAGTCTACACAAACGCACATGGAGGCAACGGCGGTGGGCTAAAAACAACGAGGTAATAAGTGAAAGGCGAAAATCGCTTCCGTGTCTGGCACTCGGCCAATATTTCCGAATCAGACTCTTGTTAACCGTACGAGATCGATAGTCCACACGAAAATCGTGGAGATGCAATGAGCGAGGGGAATGGGCACAGGAGCTCTCCTGTCGCGAGTCATCCATCCCTCGGTTGGTGTTTGCCCATTTTGGGTTTGAACGTTTTTCGTTACCTCTTACACGTTGTGCTCCTCAAGTGTGGTGGAACTGTCTTATTATATATAGTATGAAAACGTTTCGAAGTTTTTTCGTCCTGGGACTATTGTAGAGCACGAAGACATTGGTCGGGTTTCGCGAACGAATGTCTTCGGAAGTCAGGTTTCGGGTGAGATATTGAACTCCTCCTCACGCCAGGAGCTCAGAAAAAGCTTAGAATCTGCTGCACCCCCCTACCTAGCGTGGGATGACTCCACGGTCCATGTATCAGGCGATAGTTTTCGTCCTGTGCAGACACATGCTGCGGCAAAGGTACTTGTACACCGTTTTGTTTTTTCCGTTCTGAGGCTCCTAACCTTTTCGGTAGATCTATAACGCCTCGCCTGAAACACCATTTTGAGTAAAACTGAAGGTGGAAGCCGATGACGAAACCCACGGCCTAGGTGTAAAAAGATACATTAATCGTATTGCAAAAACATAAACGTTTTCCTGACGATGTTTTGGGTTCAGGAGCCCCCCGTCATTCAGCAAAAAAAAACTCAGCCAAAGAATGTTATCACACCTCTATCACACCTGGGCCATGAGATTCTTCCTCAGGTTAGCCGTACTACTTTTTTCTTCGAACTCATGTTGTGGGTGGGGTGGACAGCTTCGCAACAAAAGAGGCTCAGAAAAATAGGCTCAACTCCACCCTTCCATGGGTTCTCCCTTTTCATAACCTTAATATCGTTTTTCCTACCATCCTTGTAGTGGCCGTGGTCGCGACGCGTGTTTCAAGGCCAACGACAGACCGCCCCCGCGCCGAGAGTGACCTCATGGTCAGAAGGCTGGGGAATACTCCCCCCCCGCGTTGTAACACAACCCAACCCCAACGTAAGGAGTTGCTGCAGTGGATCCACGCAACCCAATCCAACTCGACACCACCACCCAACCCAGCCCAACCCAACCCAATCCAACCGAACCGAACCGAACCCAACCCAACCCAACCCAACCCAACCTAACCCAACCCAACCCAACCCAACCCAACCCAACCCAACCCAACCCAACCCAACCCAACCCAACCCAACCCAACCCAACCCAACCCAACCCAACCCAACCCAACCCAACCCAACCCAACCAACCCAACCCAACCCAACCCAACCAACCCAACCCAACCCAACCCAACCCAACCCAACCCAACCCAACCCAACCCAACCCAACCCAACCCAACCCAACCCAACCCAACCCAACCCAACCCAACCCAACCCAACCCAACCCAACCCAACCCAACCCAACCCAACCCAACCCAACCCAACCCAACCCAACCCAACTCAACCCAACCAAACCCAACCCAACCTAACCCAACCTAACCCAACCCAACCCAACCCAACCCAACCCAACCCAACCAAACCCAACCAAACCCAACCCAACCCAACGCAACCCAACCCAACCCAACCCAACCCATCCCAACCCAACCCAACCCAACCCAACCCAACCCAACCCAACCCAACCCAACCCAACCCAACCCAACCCAACCCAACCCAACCCAACCCAACCCAACCCAACCCAACCCAACCCAACCCAACCCAACCCATGTGATGGTTGCTCTGGCACGTACAGGACACCTACTGCCCAAAAAATCAATAAAAACCGAGGCTTAGATTGACAGGAGAATAAGAAATTCAGGAGCCGTACCACTAAAATTAGTGTAGAACGCACCCTTTTACAAATAAGAAGGCCAGCCAGAGCCAGCATTCCTGTTAGTCTTTATACTGAATTTTAGTGTGGAACGCCCCCCTTTCTAAAATAAGACATCGAACCTGAGTCGGTGTTCCTGTTTCTTATTACTGTAGGTATAATATCGTGTACGTAAGTACTCTATGACTATTTACTACAGAATTATAAGAAATTCGGGAGCCTTTATACTGAGTTTAGTGTAGAATGCACTCATTCGCAAATAAGAAATCCGGCCTGAGCCAGCACTTCCTGATTAGTATTATTAATAGGTGTCCTGCGTTGCTGTTCAAACAAGAAATCCAACGTGAGTCAGCGTTCCTGTTTCTTATTTAGGGTGTCCTGTTCTGGTATGGAAATGCGTCCAAGATGTTATTCTAAACTCAGTTTAGAACGCGTCCTTTCCCGAACAAGAAACCCTTTCAGAGCCAGAGCATTCCTGTTTCTAATTGGGTGCTCTGCACTAAAAATGCCAGCATGGACCCTAGCAGCATCGTGAATGGCAGCACATGTACTAAAAGCAGTAGAAAGACAGCACCACGCCTGAACAGCTGAAAAAACCCGCACCCGCACCGACCGTATTATGAACGGACAGTTACGTCGACAGCAGTGCAGTGTGCCGCCCTATCGCTGCTGTGCTCACACAGGGAAGGAGTATTAGCACTGCGTTCCAAGATAAAGGGCAACCCCTACGCTGACAGCGCGACAGAAAAAGCCAGCATGGAAATTCAGCGTTCACTAAATTCAAGTTCAGCGCTCACTAAATTCAAGTTATGTGGCACCGGAGGGCCAAGACGAAACATCTCTCGAATCGATCTTGCAAGGAGCACTCGCACAGCAGCGGAGGGTGTCAGAGTTGCAGTGCTGTAACTGTGGACGCTGGGACACTGAAGGGTCGAGCTGTGTGCTGAATGGGCGGAAGCGAAGTAGGCGGCTCGGCTGCTCTACAGTGATTTCTACAGCACAAAATCAGACGGTACATGGCATGTACTGACACCAAGCTCATGATGCTGTACTGTTAGTTGGTAGCTCTACGAACGTGATGGAGGTTGAAGCCACGCTACGCAGTGGATCGCGGTTAATCGCCAAATATCAGGGGTGGGGTCCGGGTTGCGTCAAATTGGCACATAGCTGTACTATTTTCAGCAGAAAGGGAACACAGTTTGTCCGACGCACAAGACAGATCGGCGCATGTGCTGAGACCGATATAGAATAATCAGCTGCTCGCGTGTACTGAAAAAAATCGCGAAGATAAAGACAGCCCAAACGCTCTGCGCGAGTCGCCGCCTGTTCTCCCGAGGGAGCATCAAAACGAGGGACCCCCAACACGAGCTCCTGGGCTGAGGTAAGGAGTGGGAAATGGACCTCCAGCACTCTCGACGCGACATCATACGTTATTGGGCCGGCACGCCGGACCAGCACCACCCAACCAACCGCCTCTACCGCCGAATGCAGATCGGGGTGGCACAGCGCGAGCTCTCCCGCAACAACGGGGAGCGTTTCCTAGCGTCGGGCTACCCTTGTGTTACCCGCGCCGATTGGCTCCGCCGCTACCACGACACGGTGCTTCCTAAGGGAGCCCAATTTTGATACAAGGGAAACGATGGGTTAAAATGGCCTGGAAAAATCAGCGCGAGCACAACCGAGGACAAGGTATACCTGGCCCACTTTCTCGACGACCCGGGGCCGATTGAACTTCCTCTGCCCCCGGCGCGCTACACGATTTCGACGGGACCCGTACGAGGCTCTTGGTGCCTGCAAGTTCACATCGCCAGCGCGTTTCCTCGGGGGATCCAACGAAAGGTAGATGGGCCTCGAGGCGCGACCGTGGCCGGTTGACTTTCAAGCCACCGCCGCTCCTCGATAGTTCTCCATTTTTTTTCTGGGTTATGGGGTTTGGAGTTTTTGCCTTTGAGTTGATCGCGGTGTTCCGAGCGTTTTTTTTACTGGGTGTGGGGCGGGTCTAACCATTTTTTCTTAGTCCTGCCGCCCCCCCGCCCCCCTGTGCCGGGTCAGGGTCCGGGTGATCACGCTGCTTTCTGAGGCGCAGGACTGCCGTTTTTCGTGTTTGTTCAATTTTCACCCTGCCGACGCCCTCCTCAGCCCAAAGCCGGGAGGCGACTAGGGTACCCTGCTCGCGCATAACGTGGTGCAGGGCTATATACGGGACTGTGTGTTATCTTTTATATTTTTTGTGTTGTATTTGTTCAACTTGTTTCGGCTAAACACCTCTCCCCCTACTACTCGCGGAGCTGTAGGTGGTGTCACGTTCCATTCCGGGCATTTGTCGCTTCCTCATCTAGCCCCCGCTATGCCAATGGTCCGCGGGAGGTTTGTGGCATGACTTCTCCCTTGTATTAATTCCTGTGTTCCCCTTCCTTTCGACAAAGGTTGGCCTTGCCATAGTGCCTACTCTGTGGTTTGTTTGCCGTAGAGCCTTGTCTGTTCCCCCCCCGCCACACCGGCGGTACGCGACAGGTTTCGATGGGTGGTTTGCTTTATTGTAGGGTCTGCGTTCCCTCTAACTGCTTTTCTTCGCATTTTCCTGGCTCCATAGCCAGGCAGTTAGAGGTGTGGGAGTGGGTTTTGAGGAGCCGCATCTTCGACTCATGGTCTAGTTCGTAGAACCGAAGTTTACCCGAATCTCCCATATTTCTGCATATGCGGCTCATCAGGGTGGGCTAATGTGAAGATATTATAATGAGATTGAGGGGCTGTTACAGGCACAGGCCACCCTTTGCAGGTTTCTCTACTCGGCAGGTTCCACGTTGATCACTCAATTGTACTTGAAATACCCGCAATTACCTGATTTGATAGGTAATTGGCCGTTTTGGTGTGATACGTTGGCGTTATCTATTCAGGGTAGTCAGGATATGAAACCGAGGCATGCGCCTCGCTTCTCAGTTGCCATCCTCGGTTTTGATGGAAATAAAAATAATGAAAGCTGCTTCTCTCCCGCCTTGAGCTACGAAAGCGAGAAACATCGAGGACATGCCCACCTGGTCGACCTGTAGGGATACTCTGTGTCTCACCCATATTAATAGCAACTTCACAAATGGCGTCGACGGCAGGATTCTGTGAAGTTGTGAGAGGTGAGGCACAGAGTATCCCTACAGGTCGACCAATTGGGCATGTCCACGGTGTTACTCAGTTTCATAGCTCAAAAAGGGAGAGAACCAGCTTTCATTAGTTCCACCAGAACCGAAGATGACAACTGAGAAACGAGGCGCATGCCTCGGCTTCATTTCCTGACTACCCCGAATAGATAACGCCAACCTATCATACGAAAACGGCCAATTACCTATCAAATCAGGTACTTGCAGGCCTTTTAAGGCCGTACTTTAACACTCCGCGCTGTTCAAAATACGGAATCCAGCCTTAACCAGCATTCCTGTATCTTATCTTGGGTGCCCTGCTCTTGCATGGATTTACCACCAAGCCGTTATGCTGAAGTTGGTGTAGAGCGCACCTTTCTCGAATGAGAAATCCAGCCTGAACCAGAGCATTCGTGTTTCTTATTGGGTGCCCTGTACTGTTCGAACAACAATCCAACCTGAGCAAGCACTCCTGTTTCTTCTTGGGTGCCCCGTTCTATTAACAGTATGGACTTTTCTCCACGCCGTTATACTGAAGTTAACGTTGACCGCACCCGTTCTCGAATAAGAAATCCAACCTGAGCCAGAGCACTCCTGTTTCTTATTGGGTGCCCTGCATTGTTGAAATAAAATTTTCAGCCTCAACCAGCATTCCTGTCTCTTATCTTGGGTGTCCCGCAATGATAAAGTAGTGGCCTCTCTATACGTAGCATCGGTATGTGCCAGCCGGAAATGCCGACTTTATAGAGGCAACCGTCACTTCTCCGCATAGTGCCACTACTGATTTTAGACGCACGATAGCGGAAAACCAGCACTAAGCAACCTCCGCCATAGAGGGACCACTGCTGTGTGGACATACCTCCAAGACAAGCCACGTGCTGTCGTCCACGGCGCCGTGCACCGTGCCGCGAACTCGCCACCCCACCCGTAGCCACAGCTCAGCCGATTCGCCAACGAGCAGCATTGGCGTCAGGTCGTCGTCCCACCACCTGGGCAAGTAAAAAAAGTTAGCATCTCACGTTTTAGCATGCCACGTTTTGGCATCCCACATTGTAGCCTTCCAACGAGTTGCGAGGAACGTCGTTTAACCCATTCAGGAAAATAGGGGGAAAACCAATGAACAGGAGGTCAGAATTACAGCATCGGCTACACGTAAGAAAGCAGTCGGACCCGCCAGGGGTAAGAGACGCGCCCTAACTGTGAGCTAAGAAACTGGACCACACGAGCGCAGCGTGGTGATTCTTGGATTGCAGCCCGCTTTTCCTGGTCCCCTTGATAGTACCGCACCCGGCCACGGCCACGAGAGGGGATCTAAACCTAGGCCCTCCTCATTCAGCGGTCTAGAGAGCTTTTGGTCGACAAACGCGGGCCGGCTGCTGCTGTTGAAGGACGAAAACTTGTCGCCACTCCCGCGAGTGGGTACCCTATGTCTTAGCCGTAGAAAAGCTTTGACCCCCTTCGGTGGATAGCGAAACGCCCCCCCGTCCATTTGTTTGTCGCTCTGCGACAAAGCAGAAATAATCAAGTCCGGTTTTTGGGTAGGGTGCAGAGCCATTCAGGCGCGTGGCCAAAACTCGGTAGAAAAAAGTGGAGGTACACCCGCTACCGCAGCCTTCGTCCCCGTCGAATTTTTGGTCGCTAAACGCGGGCCCCCCAGAAGGGCCAATGGTTTTTCCTCTGGGTGGAGAAACATCGACCGTTTTTTCTTTTGCCCTGACCACGCTTAATACATTTGCGCTGACTGTGTTCAATGTACCCTTTTTTTCCATGGCCGCGCCTCGTGCACGAGCGTGAAAGGTGTTGGACCCACCGAAGGGCTGCTGCTGTTGAAGGACGAAAAGTTGTCGCTGCTGCTGTAGTTCTCGATATCGCCTTCCTCCGAGCAATCTCGAAGTAAAATCAAATGTCTCGAATTATTATCGAGTCAATGCCTTAGGGCTCATTGTTTTCCATCACAACGTTTCCCCTGTCCCATCGCTCCGCTTTTCCGGGCTTTGCGCGGCCGGCGGATTAAGAATCAGGGCGATCAAGGCGTAACACTCGTGCCAGACCAAAGCTACGGCCGATGGGGAGCAGGGGGGGGGGGGGGGGTGTACTCATATCATGCATGGCCGCAGTCTTGAAACCATAGACCCTCGCATCCCTACAATGCCGAGACGGAGCACGTCGGGTTTTCACCGACCAGGTAGACATTGCTTCACGGGGTGGGCGGGACTCCCCCATTTCGTCGACATAGCAAAGGGTGGGCGAAAGGTAAGCGTTTCATTAGTACTTGTGGGAGAGTCCGTTACGACGCACAATCCGCAGAACGTCGCCGAAACTCCTTACGGGAGCTGTTTGGAAGCACGTTTTCGTAACGACCAAAAATATCGCCAAGCTCAAAATAACGTGGGCTAATCCGCACGTTTATGTGATATTTTGACGTTCCAAAAAAAATGGTGCTCAGAAGGCCGGTCTTTAGCCCGCTTTCTGCTATGTCGACGAAACGAGGGGGTCGAGCCCACCCGTGTGGTAGCATCCTAAACGCGTCCCCTCTTACGGCAGCCTTGTTTCCGTCCTACTCCTCCTTCCTACTTCCCACCCAAAGGTCGTATAATGACGTACACTACAAGGGCAAACCCAATAGTTTAGTTCAATTTAGTAACGTCCCCACCTCGGGACCCCTCCCCCTTTCGCCGTCTCACCCAAAGGTAACATTGATGTACACGTCTTGTCCTGCACCGTACTCGCCATCGGCAGTGCTAGAATCCACGTTGATCACGTTTGCCGTCGTTGCTCGGACGACGATGTCCTTCATAGGACGCGCAGCAGAGGGGGGAAATACGCGATACCGAGGAAGAAGCTAAGATGTGGTCCGAAGCGAATAGCCGGGGGGCGTCGCCTGTTGGGCCGAAAACATTTTTTTTCTTCAACACCACGGAGACGATGTGATTGCAAGTGGTATCCACCACGAAGAACGTGTCACACACACGTCGTGTAGTGCGTCGTGGGTATGCTGAGGAGGATACGTTATCTTCGTTACTAACACAGTCAGGTCTACTGGTACTATCATTGCCACCCGATAATTGTGCAAGCATGCTGAGCTTCAACCTCAATCACTCAGAGCAAAAAAACTCAGAAAGAACAAAACCTACTTGTTTTCGTTGTGAGCTCCGTCGGTATTCATTCGTCGTTCGTGTAAACACGTCTGATCCATCTTGTTTCCCCATATCACACGAATTCCAAGTGGTTTTATCCCAAAAAATGCGGGCTGCAATAGCAAACCCCTTACACCTTGCTTGTCAGGTATACTACTGAAAAATATATAGCACACTAATACCTAGTGGTTTGTCCTCAACAACGCGGGCTGCAATAGCAAACCCCCTAACCCTTACCAGGTGTACTGCTGTACACAGTACGTGACCGGGCCATGCAATGCCAACACTGCCAACCGCTCCTCTGTGATTTACCACCGCTCCTCAGCCTGTGATTTACCACCGCTCCTCAGCTTCTCGAACGCTCAACGTGCGGACGGTGTGTTTTACGCACGGTATTGAACCTGCTTCAGGGCCTTCCAGTACAAAGGCTTTATGAGACTCCCCCCCCTCCCCCCCCGCCAATATTTTTCGAGAAGACGCAGAGCCATGCCGTCGACGCAAAGGTCTTGATGAGACTGTTCCCCCCCTCCAACATTTTTGCGAGACATAAAACAAAACATATCCTCGATGCAAAAGTCCCGCAAACATATCGCGCTGTAATGCCGCGTGCACGAAATGATGATGTTTGTCGCCGCACCCCATTTTCCTGTTGTAATATTGCGACGAATACAGCTGATTCCGCAAGCAGTTTGGTGTCAATGAGGCCTCTCTGCTGCGACCAGCCACAGACTTTCACCCACGGTTACTGCACCCGCGTTGATTCTCTGGCAATCAACGCGGCACCTTGTCGCCGAGAGTAGGTGCCCCCGCAAGATAAGCACTAACGTAACCGATGTCGTTGTCGGCGATACACCCTGCCACCAACTATGGGCGGGCGGGACGGTCGCACCTCATTTTCCGACAGGCTCCCATCTCCCCCCGGCTTAGGCAGAACCGTCGATGCTTCTGTAGTGGCGTCTTCAGATTTTCGATACAGCGAACCTGACAAAAATCAAGCGGTGCGAGTGAGATCCAGAGGTTTACGGCACGCGTCAGCACTTCATAGTGAGGCATAGAGGTCCTCAAGCGAGAGTGAAAAAAAGGCGCACCTGCCCCTGCCGTAGCATGCCTCGAAGATCACTACCAGAAGAGGGCTGGGGCTATCCTTACGACAAGGTTCTTGTGCCGATGTCGCCGGACTTGCTTCCCGTCAAGTTTTTTAGTTGCCTCCGTTAAGACAGAGCCGATGCCGTCGCCGTCGTCGTCGTTTTTTTTTCCCGCTGTGTAAGAGTATTGGGCGGGGACACAGAGTGTCCCCTGCAGGTCTGCCAATTGAGCAGGTCCTCGGAGAGTACTCACTTTCTTAGCCTTCGCAGAGACGTAGCTTTAGCCGGTTCTACCAGAGCCCCGGATGGCTTCTGAGATCCGACGCACGTGCCTCCGATCTATTTCCTGGCTATCTCGAATATAAAACGCCAACCTTATTGTACGAAACCCATCCAAATAATCTCAATTCGGATAATTACAGGCCTTTCGAGGCCGTATCTTACCAGCTGCAAAACACTTTTCCGCATTAGCTTTTACCTCCGTTGAGACTGAGAGCCGAAGAAGACACATAGTCGAGGTCGGCTGTCGAATCTCCGTCTTGTACCACGTATTTGAACGTGACAGTGTTGTTGCTCGAAGACAACATGGCCACCTAAAGACGTTGAAAGCGAGCAAAAAAAGGAGCGCGTACTATAAAGTTTTCAGCTCTTGCGATACTTCGTGCAGCCACCGCAGCCAATCAGTGTCGACGCGTGCTTTCGGCAGGGATGCACACAAAAAGCATTCATGAGGCTCTTTTCATTTGGGGAGGTCTATTACGACGCGCGCCGAGATAGAGGTGACCCTTTTTTGGCAAACGAGTCGTTCTACGGCAATAGCCCCCCCCAACTTTTCTTCAACGAAATCGCCGGTTTCAAAACCAGCTCACGGTTCGTATGTATCTCCTGAAAATACGTTGCCCGTCGACACCCCGACGTCATCGATCGATAGGCCTTTGCACATACAAGAAAGTAGACTATATGGATAGTTTGTTTTCGATTGTTGTCCTTCCTTGTGTCGAGCAGCCATGAAACGTTTCGTAACAATGAAAATCGCTGGGGGTTTTTTGGGGGGGGCTATCGTAGAAATCAGTCAGACATGTTTTCTGAACGACGAGCCACCCCCTAATATGTTTTCTGAAGAAGGGTTATTCTTGTTTCCCAATTCGTTTTTGGTGTGTCTTAGGCAATGAATGGGTTTGTTAATCTCAAAAGGCATTTTTTTTCAGTTTATGCTCTACGAATACGTCTCGTTTTTTGGGGTGAGGCATGGTAGAGTAGTTCATCAAGCGAGGAGCCTTGCAGGGGTGAAAAAATGGCGCACCCCTCCACCGTAGCATGTGTCCCATCACCCGTCACAAACACGCCACATTCCCACATGAAACCTATTCACTCGGTCTTACCTCACCCAAAAAACCTGACCGAAAAGAAGAAACAAAAAGGAAAAAGCGCACCCCGGTTAACAAACTCATGGCCTACAGCCTACAGTACACGCGAAGTAGGTACAGTATAATGTACTGTAGTGAGATAGGGCAGTATGGGCTTACTGTAGGAACCCACCAGCGGGAGAAGAGGAGATACCACAACAAATACGAGAATTAAATAAGTCAAAGACAAAAGGTGCTTCAACGATGTTGGGTTCCGAGGCTGAAAAAAGTTCCCCCCCCCCCCCGTCAATCAGCAAAACAAATGGCCAAAGATTGTTGCTCCTGTCGCAGGAAAACGCCTGTGCTCGGGACACAGCAACAAGCAGCCCATAGAATACGGCGCGGTGTAAAAATACCGGCGAAGCGCAGGCTGGGAAGACATGGCGGGCGACCGTGGCGGGGGGGGGAGAGACGAGGTCTGATGTTTCGTTTTGTTTCCCTGCCTTCCAGAGAAAAGAGCGGAATCTTTGAGCTGAGAAAAGGGCGCGAAAGGAGCACAAGCCTTCTGGATCCCGAACAAAAAAAGAGCTACCGTACAAGACGCGAGAAAAAACACCACCTACTGGGATGAATTTCAGAAAACAATTTTATCCGAAACAAAGGGGAGAGCACACACACCGATAATGGTGGCTTTGCAAAAGAGCTCGCAGGAAATGTTTCCGATACAAATCTCACACGTTCCTTGGAGTTTTGCGTTCTCCCCGGGGTCGTCGAGAAAATCAGCTTTTAAAAATCGCCCCGAGGGGATACGTTATGTTGCTGAGTGTTATTACGCGTTATGTGGCCCCCGAATCTACGTTACGAACAAAGGAGGGGAGCTTGAGAAAAGCGTGCGAAGATAACCGATGAGACGTATACCTGGTATAGAACACGCACGATAACACACGTACCCCGAGATGAAATTAGCATGCCGATAAACCGTAACCCCGCCACTCAATTTTCTAGCTAACTGTAAAGCACAGCCAATTTCAGGAAGTAGAAGTTGGTGTGGCGGTGCAAAAACAAGCAGGTTTAGGGTTGGCAATACTTGTACGCTGTTCTTGGGCAAGAGGAGCCGAGCACCCGAAGCCCAGCCACCTCCACCACCACCAGCACCGCCTCCACCAAAAATACCAACACCACCAACACCACCACCACCTCCATCACCACCACCACACCAAATAGCGCCAATGTACATGTTAGTTATATAGCTCTATCCACTAAACCACTCAGTCACTGTGGCTGAGTGGGCTATGCAACTAAAAATATACGGTGATTACGTATCTCTATTATAGTTGCAGTCACCTCTTGGTTAAACACGCCTGTTTCCAGCTTGAGAGTAGGCTCGCCGGTGAGCACCACCTCCTGGCTGAAGATCACATCGATAAGGATAACTTCGCCGGTCCCATACGCCCGAGCATCGTTCGGCGATTCAACCTGTTTCATCAAATACACCAGCCAGCATTCGTTAATGCGAAGTAAATTAGCCACACGCCAGACCGATCATCGATCCCTACTTGATTACCTAGATTCTTAAGGGAAGATCTGCACGGGCTAGCTCATGTTGCCGGGTGGGAGCAGTACGATCTTCATGATGTCGCACATGTTTCCTTCGGTTGGATCTGTACTCAATAATGTACAGATCTTGCACAACATCTCAGAACGGCATATAGGATCTACTGTAGATGATCTATATGGTCTATACGATCTAGATCATGCATGATCTAGCACACGTTTCCTCGGTTGGATCTGTACTCTACAATACACAGATCTTGCACAACATCTCAGAACGGCATACAGGATCTACTGTAGATGATCTATATGATCTAGATGATCTAGATGGTGCATGATCTAGCACACGTTTCGTCGGTTGGGTCTGTACTCTACGACACACAGGTCCTGCACAACATCTCAGAACGGCATACAGGATCTACTATGTAGATGATCTATATGATCTAGATCATGATCTAGTTCATAATGACCTGTCCGAGGTGTGAAATAACGTCGAATAATATCAGAAAATAGATATCTCGGTGTCAGGTGTGTTCGATACGAAGACGCAAAAAGCTACGGCAGGAGTGCACATGGTTTTCCAGAGGCTTCTTGCATGAAGGGCTTCGTGGCTCTCCTATATATACCAGGTATACCCCAATCCCCCCAAATATATACATATATGTTTTCGATAAAAAAAATGCCACGGTCCGCCTTTTTTTATGAACAATGACGCGTGCTACGATAGAAGAGATTCACCACGTTTTTTTTTCTGGGGTTCTTCATTTCAGGAGCTTCAGACATGTCTCAACCCAAAAACTGATTTGAAGAAAAATTAAACTGCTAGATACCGGACGACAATTCCCATGGCCCCTCCTCTTAGGTGGACAACGAGAATAATGCCAAAAAAAAGAATGGACTGTTTCCGGCGATTTTGGGTTAACCCCTTTGCAACTGGAAACCCTTTTTGGGGACAAAATTACTTGGATCAAGTATAGGGAGGGGTTCGGGGGCTCTAAAGGGGTTAAGGAGCTCCGTCGCTCAGAAACCGTTTCAGACGAAAACTGCTATCTCTGCCGTGGCACGTGCCCAATCCCACGGCCCAAGCATAGATACAACCAACACTGCTGTAAAACGCCAATATAATTTCAGCGACATCACTATTTACGGAGGACGATAGTAGATAGGACCAAATATTGTGAGTAAAAATAGATTAATATATAGGTTTTTGTCTCCACCGTAGGTCCTGTTTACTAGGGTCCCCCGTAATATGAATACTTCTTGTTCGTAGGTTGAGGAGCCCCGTCAGTCAAAAGCCTCTTGGCCGAAAAGTGCTACTATTAATATTAATAGCTCCAAAGCAGATTTTGTTAGTTATTTATGAATGTCACTATTTTCCTATTAAGGGACATTTTGTCCAGTGGCGAGGGGAGGTCTCCGGAGATCAATGCTGGCGAGTATTGGTGCTACGAGCTCCAAAAACACCAGGTATATATTTAGTTGGTTGTGTGTCACTACGCAGCCAGGTGGTCTAGTGAATACCAGGTACCAGTAGTGCTATACAAGTAACATCAGTGCCCTCAGTTCGTAAGGGAGTGTGTTCAAGGTACTGCCCCAGCTGCTGCACCTCCCTGCGTGGAGGGCTCGTGGGAGACGGTTGTATTCGTCACTGCAAGAGCAAGCGTCTTTTCTCCCTGGTCTTTTTTTTTTGTCCTTCTCGTATCGCATTCGGCACGATTTCCCTCCCTATTGTACTGCGCGATTTGTGTTATACGAAAGAAAGTATGCTGCCCCTCTTATCTTTTTCTTGTCTTTCTTTTTTTATAAAAAGTGTGTCAAATACCTCAGTTGTGAGTTCGCCCACTTCAAGGGTCGATACTCATCTTTGCAAGCTGCGTGGTACTCCGGTCGCGCGTTTTTACAGACGTCTTTCTTTTTGAAGATATGCAGCTCCTCTAAATGTGGCCGGGGTGAACAGGATAGCTTTATAAACGGAGATTTCCGTCCATGTTCATTCTGCGCACTGACGAAAAGTAACCCGTATGGAGAGGGACAAAAGCTGAAACTAACATACCCATCTGGTATTTCGTCCCATGAATCTACTGCATCATGCAACCTGTATTAAGTGTAACAAGCTCTTATGCGATCGCAAAAACGGCACGATTTCACCGATTATATTAATTATTATACTTCCCAGCATCGCCAATTTCCGCAACCACACCGTGCCGAAAAATTGAGTGCCTTATCCAGCATCTCTGAGTAATCACAGTTATTTTACTTCTGACAATGTGCAGCATGATGTCATGAGTTTTAACGCCGATTGTTAAGGAATTAGTGGGGTAGTAGTCCGTTTGACCACTTGCAAAAGGTTAACCAATAGCTTACCCAAACTAAGCCTTATAACACTCTCCCCCCCTGAAACGGCGGGATAGCAGGTCGGCCGGATACACGGGCGAACCTGTCAATTATCCAAGCCGTTTCATTTCCTGGGGATACCAGGGAGAATATTTTTCAAGTTCGACATGGGGAAAATCTGAAAAGTTTATTATTGTGGATGGTGGGGATCGAACCCACGACCCCATAAACCCATGGTCTGTCGACGACGCCATTTGTTAAGGAATTAGTGGGTTATTAGTCCGTTTGACCACTTGCAAAAGGTTAACCAATAGCTTACCCAAACTAAGCCTTATAACACGATCACTCATAAACATTCCCAGGAAGCACGATAAGAAAATATTCGAGTGCTCTATCAATCGCTGAGTCATATACCATTACTTGCGCAATCCGACAATGTTGCACACCTCGGAAGGATCATGATCTAGATCATCTATCATCTAGATCATCTAGGTCATCTACATACAGCACACCCTGCATCTGCCGCTACGAGATAGTGTGAAGGATATGTAAATAGAGAACGCAGATCCAACCCCGGGAACGCCTGCTAGGTTATGCAGATCGTACGGCCCCCACGCCGGCAACACGAGGTAGACCATACAGCTAAGACCATACAGATCTTCCCTGAATGCTTGGAGATCCCCTCTTAAACCTTTAGATCAAGTGAGGATCGACTTTTTTCCGACGTGTGTAATGTTGTGACATGAGCTTCAAACACCGGTCATTATTCATGAAAAATATTCCCCGAACGAAGAACACCAGAAGAGAAAAAAAAGGAAACCTAAAAAAGCCTACCTACGCACGAAATATAATCGTTCGTTACCTGAACGACGACCGGTGGCGAGGTATCGATGATTAAATCTTTGTTGGCTCCAAGACTAGACCCCTTCCCCACCCGGTACACCGCCGCGTAGCCGAGGGGGGGTAGGTCGACGTTCGCCGCGACTCCGTTCTCGCCAGTGATTGTTGCGTTGTCGGGTAGCGCGAGGGATGACTCGTCGTAGTAATCAAGGTCGGCCGAAGAGTCGCCCTGCCCTCGAAAAAAAAAAAAAAACATCGATTACAAACAAGGAAAAGAGAGGAGGGGCGGCAGAGCATTCAATTGGTGTACGAAGGATCTCGAGCGAGCGATATCTACATTCAAGCTTATCGTTCGTTCATTATTTTTCACGCTCGAGGGAGATGAAGCAAATGTGTCGTAGAAGTGTAAGGGTGATATGCTTAATTAAATTAAAGATGTCGGATAGCAAAAAACGCTACGAATAATGTTGATTTTCAAACATATTACGTAACAGGATATTTAAGTGCTACAATCAAAGGAGACGCTAGAAATAACATATAGGTGGGGGGTATTGCAATTTTAAAACTACTGTAGTTCACACAATACCGTTTCGAGACATCCATTAATTCTGATGCTCGATGTATATGTGCATGATACGTATCTGAGTGCTTGAGTGCCTCCTTGTGTTGCATCGTGATATTCATAAGACTGTGTACCTGCTACATATTAGTGGGGGATTAGTCCGGTTGAACACTTGCAAAACGTTCACCAATCGTAGCTTACCCAAACTAAGCCTTATAACACTCTCCCTTCCTGAAACGGCTGGATACTAGGTCGGCCGGATGTAGGGGCGGACCTGCCAATATCCAAGCGGTTTCATCTCCTGGGTATACCGGGGAGAGAATTTTTCAAGTTCGACATGGGAAAAGTCTGAAAAAGTTTATTATTGGTGAATGTGGGATTTGAACCCACGACCCCAAAAACCCACGGTCTGTCGACGACGTTATTTGTTAAGGAATCAGTAGGGTATCAGTCCGTTTGACCACCTGCAAAATGTTAACCAATAGCTTACCCAAACTAAGCCTTAGAACATTTGTCAGGTAAAAAGTACGGGTAAAAGTATGTACTCAGTATGTGTTAAGGACTTAGTGGGGTATTAGTCCGTTTGACCACTTGCACAGGTTAACCAATAGCTTACCCAAACTAAGCCTTATAACACTCTCCCCCCCTGAAACGGCGGGATAGCAGGTCGGCCGGATATACGGGCGGACCTGTCAATATATCCAAGCCGTTTCATTTCCTGGGGATACCGGGGAGAGTATTTTTCAAGTTCGCCATGGGAAAACCTGAAAAAGTTTATTATGGTGGATGTGGGGATCGAACCCACGACCCAAAAACCCATGGTCTGTCGACGACGCCATTTGTTAAGGACTTAGTGGGGTATTAGTCCGTTTGACCACTTGCACAGGTTAACCAATAGCTTACCCAAACTAAGCCTTATAACATATGGGTGCTGATATTTTATGTTCTCATTTAAACCATGACACCCCTCCAAACAGCTGGTGGAATCTTCGACATCTTCAGGCCTCTGTGCCGATCTTGCACTATCTATGCCTCAATAACCCATTGTTAAGGTATTAGTGGGGTATTAATCCGTTTGACCACTTGCGAAAGGTTAACCAATAGCTTACCCAAACAAAAAACCCTTATAACACTCTCCCCCCCTGAAGCGGCGGGATACTAGGTCGGCCGGATGTAGGGGCGGACGTGTCAATATCCAAGCGGTTTCATCTCCTGGGGATACCGGGGACAGTACTTTTCAAGTTGCGACATGGGGAAAGTCTGAAAAAGTTTATTATTGGCGGATGTGGGGTCTGAACCCACGACCCCAAAAACCCTATGGTCTGTCGACGACGCCATTGGAATCAGTAGGGTATTAGTCCGTCTGGCCACCTGCAAAATGTTAACCAATAGCCTACCCAAACTAAGACTTATAACACCATCACAACTTCTTCTTTTGCTTCCTATCAGTATATTTATAAAAATAAAAATACACTCCAGCTGTGAGATCGAAGATTTCGTCGAAACTCATCTTTGCAAGCTGTGTGTGATACTCCAATCGCGGGTATTACTGGGTGTGTGTCCTCATTAAGGACATAGGTCGTTGACTCCCCATGGAACTACAGTGTAGCTTGTACAAGGTCAACACGGTGATGTTAACTAATCTGTGCGGGGAAACTATTCAGCTCGTTTTTGAGAAGGACATGATCTGATAGCTGTGGAAGGAAATGCATCTGTTTATCAAGCAATGCAAGTATATACTGTAAGTCGTATGACCGGTGAGGACAGGACGGAGTTTTGAAGGGCGTGGGGGCCGGGGGTGGGGGTGCGGGGGTTGAAAAGGAGGGGGGAGCGGGGGCAACTCAATCCATGCGCGTAAACTATAAAGCCCTTAAGGGGACAAATCTGACGCTTGTGGAAGGAATGCATCAGTTTATCATGTATATCCTGTAAGTCGTACAACCGGTGAGGGAGGGCGGAGTTTTCGAAGGGAGGGGGTGGGGGGGGAGGGTGAAAACGAAGGGGAGCGGGGGGCGGGGGGGGGGGGGGGGGGGGATTCCAACCGCTTTAGGTCGAAATGTTTGTGTGCGTTAAAGAGACCCGTGATGCCCACCTACATACTCCGAGAGGGTAAAAGGACGGTGTAGGACGCACTTTTCAAGTACAACTACGCATTATTTACGCGTATGTATGATGTCCAAGTTCTGAACTGTACTGCAGGGCCAACGATATTCGTTACCGTGCTGGTCCCTAGGTGTTAATATAGGTGTTCGTACTTGGGAGGGGGAGGGCGGGGGGTGAGATAGTTCATCAATTCTGACATACGAGGGAGACGATACCAAAGAGAGGTGTGCGGATAATTCAATCGGTGTGGGGTCTTGAGCCTGCGACGTCAGGGAATTCGAGGAATTGATTAGTTTTGAACATCCTGCGGAAGACGAAAAAAATAATTTACCGTATAGTGTAGTCTAGTCTAGTATAACTATCGATCGTGGGAACCATACCTCTTGAACAATGTACAGGAACGACAACGTGTCAGTCCCTGTGCCTCCCGTGTAGGTAGCATAGCGATCGGCAGGTTTATTCCCGACCGTTATCTCGACGGCAGGCCCAAGCTCGATTCCATTTAGGCCGTCATCTCCAACTATCGCTTTCCCGAAGTCGTCTCTGTAGTAGCCTCCAAAAGAGAGGTCCTGAGGGTTCGTGCAGACACCGACACAGACGAACGTCCCCCGAAAGCACGTTTACTGCTAAATTTCAGATCTGCAGCGTCTGAGTCGGTCAACTTAACATGGAAATTATTTTGAAGATTTGATGGACAAAGGCGTCCCCGACGTCGCCTATTGCTGCATTCCTGAAGTCGTCTCTGTTGTAGTAGCTCCCTCCCCAACAAATAGGAAGGAGATAAGATAAACATTTTTTGAATGTAATACGTGGAACAAACGTAGTGAACGCCCAAATGTTGGAGGTAATCATTATGTCTAGGAACGGTGCTCCGTCTCGAAAGGGATGCGTGGTCAATGGTCAAATGACTAAGGCAATCAACAAAACAACAAATGAGCACACTGCCCTCCAAAAAAATATTAAAAAAAAGGTCCTGTGGTTTTGTACAGCACCTATGCACAGGCGAGTGAACGTAAACATCCCTGTAAGCACGTAAATTTCAGAAGTACAGGGTTCAAGCCGGTCGACTTAATCTGTGCCGGGCTTCGCAGGACAAGTTTTCACACGTCCGACAGATCACCAAATCCCCACTTGATGATCTAGATATTTCAGGGAAGATCTGTATGGTCTAGCTCATGTTATCGGGTGGGAGCCGTGCGATCTGCATGATCTAACAAATGTTTCCAGGGTAGGATCTGTATTATCTGCTATACAAATCCCGCCTGCACAACATCTCGTAACGGCAGATACAAGTTATATACTGTAGATGATCTATATGGTCTATATGATCTACGTAATCTAAATCGTGAGCTGTCCGAGGTGAGCAAGTTTTGAACACAAATGGCACAACGATAACACCGTCGGCAACACGACCCGGCCATTTCTGCTGGGGCAGGCGATGTGCCCGAAGAAGTAAAGCGTAGGGAGACGCACGACACGGGAAAAAGCGTGGGTTTTGATTGTGCTGCTTTGCCGCACGCCTCTTCCTAGACGGTATGATACGACCACACTTCAAGTATTTTTCGGTAACTTATGTTATACCTGCATATCGATAGCATTAACATCGAAATCCTCTCGAAGATTCGATAGGCAAAGGTAAGTGCCTTCGTGACCCAGGACCTCATACTTCGCAGTAAGACCCTAGCTCAAGGCCACGGTCGGGGGGTTCCATTTAGGGCCTCTTGTTTTTTTTTAGCAACTCGGAGCCATTTGCGCGAGTGATAAAGTTTAAGGGAACGGATTCAAAACCCACCGCGACTTCAAGCGCAGGTAGATCAAGGTCCTGCCGACGACGCCATTGGTCAAGGTGTTAGAGAGTTTTAAAATATCCGTTTGGCTACTGACATAAAGGTTAATTAATTGCCTACCCATACTTAGCCTTTAACAGCAACTCCCCGAATTTGTACGGTTTTCGTATTTTGGTGGTTTTCGGTTTCGCAGTATGCGCCAAACTCTAAAGCTAACTTTGTTTGTTGAGCTGCGTCAACAAAAAACGCATTTACGTCCGTTTTTCGGCGAGGTACAGAGCCACCCGTACGGTACGTGTAGTGAATATGGAGGTATTGTGTCATACATACAACTATAATACTATGATATGTAATGCTAAAATACTATACCTGGCATATTGCTATTATTCGTATGTGCTCCGAGAAGAGCTGCGGACTACCAAGACTTCCTTTTCAGCAAAACAGTAGTCCATGACTCCTTCCTGCTCCAACATGGGGCCACGAGGGTGCTACCTGTGTGTACTTTTTCAACTTGCGACACCCCTGGAACTTCAAGTCGCCCACATCCTGAAGGGGAACCTTGTATCATGCTAGTATACGATTCGTTTACGAAGTAATACTATAATACTGTACATGCCGGTAACATCATAACGCCGTAGCCGTGGTCCTTGAAGAATGTCAGGATAGAGATATTATTAGCAATTTTTCGCAACTTATTTTCTGACTGGCGGGGCCTCAACACCAAATTGTCGGAATGCCATTCTTATTTCGATTTTTTTGTTTGTTTGTATGTAGTGCTATGGCATTGCCCTGGGAGCCTAACAAGGCGTACGACCTAGGATACGGAAACGATAAAAAGGGTTTCACATGCCTTTGAACGCATGTCCGTATAGGAAAAAGGGGATGGTGCATTTGCTCCTCGGATTGGCAACGCGTTGGGCGTCCAGTTCTATCCGTGGCCTGTGGGACTAACACAAGAGCTAAAACTAACACAAGTGAGTGACCAACGTGGAACCTGCCTATTTAGCAGTATTAATAGTAGAGAAACCTGCAAGAGGGTGGCCTGTGTCGTAAACAGCCCCTAGTCTTACAACACGTGGCGTCGACGGCAGGGCTCAACTAATACAAGTGAGTGACCAACGTGGAACCTGCCCAGCAGAGAGCCCTTCACGAAGATGGCCTGTGTCTGTAACAACCTCTAGTCTTACAAGAGTAGGCCATGGGTTTTGCCGATCGGGCTGCACTTACCGCATATGGAGCTCCTCAATAGGGTAAGAGCCTCGGAAGGCAAATAACTACTCAATAGGTTAGGAGCCTCGGAAAAAAAAAAGTTGGTGCACCTCTACCATAGCATTAGTAGCATGTGTCCCCTACACACCATGTATCCCCTACACACCGCGCGCGAGGTAGTGCACATGTCTTAGACCAAGGCCGCGATAGGAAGGGTACGATGCGCCCACTTTCCTTTCGAGCAAAGTAACAGAAAGAGCCAATGGTGGCGTACTTCGCGCAACAATACAGCGCACACGCTTAACAGGTTACACAACTCGAACAGATCATAATCTAGATCATATAGACCATCTATAGTATAATCCATATCTGCCGTTATGAAATGCTGGGCTGGATCTGAATATATAGAGTGCTGATCCAACGCTGGTAACATGTGCGAGGTCATGCAAAATGTACGGGTCAAACCGGCTAACATGAGCTAGATCACATAGATCTTCCCTGAGATATCTAGACCATCAAGTAGGAATCGGTGATTTGTCCGTCGTGTGAAAGCTTAGGACTTGCAGCAGCAACAGGGTAGCCATTGGCGCAAGTGGCCCTGAACCGCAAAAGAAAACGCCCCTAAACGAGCTCCCCTTAGCTTGGCGCTTGGTGCACGGAATTTCTGCCCGATCGGCGAGAAGCCGATGCGTCCCGTCCCGGCTTTGTCGGGATGCGAGGGTCTATTGAGTTTAAGACTACGGCCATGCATGATACGATCATCACACCCCCTTCACCCCCTCTCCCCCATCGTGACCTTGGAATCGTAAGGGTGCGAGGGTTTATGGTCTTACGGGCTGCGGTCGTGCATGGCAATGAGTACACCCCCCCTCCCTCCTGCCGTAGCCTTGTCATTTGCAGGGATGCGAGAGTCTATGGTCTAAAGACTACCGCCATGCATGGTGATGAGTACACCCCCCCCCCCCCGCCCCCCCGATCGTAGCCTTGGCATTGTAGGAATGCGAGGGTCTACGGCCACGCATGGCATGAATCCACTCCTCCTTGAAGTACCCTTGGGTTGTTCTACGGTAGCCCCGTCAACTTTTCTTCGGCAAAATCACCGGTTTCGAAACCAGCCCCCGGCCGTATGTTCGGAATTACGGTACCCCTTGCCACCTCGACGTCATCGTTCGATTGTCCTTTGCAAACAAGAAACTGTGTGTGAAGATATTATTTTCATACCATCCTTCCTCGTGTTGAGCAGCCACGAAACGTTAGTTGAAGAAAGTCGCTGGTTTTTTTTGGGGGGGGCTATCGTAGAATCAGTCCCTTGGTCTCTAGGATTAGATCATTGCATCACAACCACACACCTTTTCCGCTCTCTCCGGCTCTTCGTCCTCCTCGTTGAACCAGCCGTACCACAAGCGGGTGTCGCCCCCCCAACTCATGCCGGTGTAGCTGTTCACGGGCGAGTTGAGGTAGTCGAGCTCGAGCATCGGTAGGTCACCGTCGTCTCCCTGTGGCAGGCAAGAAAAACGTGCAGAAACTAAAAATATGGAGCGGAATCGGCGCGTTCTATAGCACTGGCAAACGGGACGAATGTGTGCGAGCGCGTTCGTTCTTCCCCATCTTCGTGATGTGTGTCACAGTGCAACAACTGCTGGAGCAGACCAAGGCTGTGGTAGGGGTGAAGGATCTGTAAAGGATCTGCAAATGATCTGCAAATGATCTGTAAGGATCTGTAAAGGATCTGTAAAGGATCTGTCAAGGATCTGTAAAGAATCTGCAAAGGATATCATGCATCCAAAGGCTGAGCACTTTATGGGCCTTGTGTTTCAGGGGCTCAAGGCCACTCGCACAAGTGGGTATTCGTCACTTTTTTTGTTTTGTCTTTAAGCGTTTTCATTTTCGTGGTGTGCACCCAGCCATGGAACAGCAGTGCTGTTTACGCTTCGCCAACAAAATATTTAGCAGTCCGGTTTTGGGTTACAGCAGTAGTGCGTATGGTCTCCCACCTCTAGCGAAACGATGTCGAAGGACACCGTGACGGTGGTGCCGTTGTCCGAGCATACACCCTTGTTGCTTGAAACCAGGGTTGACCCGAAGTCTCCGGCAGCCCACGTTTGGTACTCGACGGTCGTTCGCTCGACACCAGAAAAATCCTGCATGATCTGCTTCATCTCCTCCTTCTCGGACGGAAAGCAAAACGATTACCGGCAAGGTTAGCGTGTTGATCGTAAAAACAACAACAAAGAGTTGATTAAGAACACCGTAACGATCTCGGGCACGATTAGCTTTTGATCGTAAAATAAACACAGAATTGATTTAGAGCATCATCACAGCAGAAACGCTCGCGCATAGACTTTTTTCAAGGTGGGCTTTCGTCGTTTTATTTATGCCTTCTGGGAATGTTTATGAGTGATTGGTGTTGAAGCCCATGACATGCTGCACCTTGTCGGATGGCAAATATAATAATAGAAATTAATAAATTTACTAGTACATCAGAAGCGCAAAGGGGGGGTTACCTCAGGATTATTAAGCTTTGCTGTGAACGCGGCGATATTTGGGAGGACAAAGCATGCAGACTGCACCAAACTTATGTTCTGGAATAGAGGTGACGGCAACAAAACATAGTATACGCCATGCCCTTGCCTTCGTTGTGTCCGCGTTGATATTCGGCATGGTCTCTCCGTTGAAGCTGATTGCAAATTCTCCCCTCGTAGCTCTGACCACCGGAAAGCGTGCAAAAGTACGAGGAACAGAGCAATTTGGGGGAATGACCTCTGCATAAAGAACAAAAAAGTGAGCGAGTTCCGAGCCCCACGTACCTAGTATGGAACCACCCCTTCATGAACATGCTAGTCGTCTGCTCTCTGACCATGGTTCAGAGGGTTGCCCTCGTTTGCTCCTTGGAGATCGTGACCTGTTGCCGCGCCCTCGGCGCGTATCACGCCTCTAACAGCACCAAGGGGAGAACACACCTGGGGATTGCCGTCTCACAGGTCTAAGTGGCCTTAGCCCCTTTGGAACTGCGCCCACGTTTTCGGGGACAAAACCAGGTCATATTAGTGTTGGATACCAATCTCTGTCCTAACATTGCGTCGCACCTTAAAATCGTAGCTGGTACCTGGTGTATAGTTTGGGATCAATTAGGCCTCTCTGCTGCGACAGCAGTGCTACTGTTATTCATTCGTTAGCAATGCGACAATGTGCAGCACGAGTAGCAAACAATGGCGAAGAAGCAGGCCGCTGCTATCTTAGTTCATACCGGTATATAGCTTCTCACCCTGTTTTATAGCAAGTGTCCTGTACAGTAATGTGAAAACACCAGAGGCACCGATTGGATGTTTAGACAAATGCTGGAGGTTGATTCGTGTCGAACACCCAGCCGACGTTCGTCCGCGATACATTCATCAATGTCGCACCTGCAAACGAAGCTCTGAACCTCCGGTGTGCGGCAAGAATCCTCGTGGCACCCCGTCCTTAGCCTCAGCGTTGGTGACCCGTCCACTGTAACGGTGCTCGAGAATCTATACATAAAGGTGGCGTTTTTCAGTACGAACGATCCGGAAACATAAACCCGTACATAAGTGATTTGACTTTACGTCGGCGGCTGATGTCATGTTTTTTCAAAGTGAAGCCATGCCGGTAACGGGATATGCACAGTACAGGACACCAAATAAAAAAGTGGAATGGTGGCTCAGGCTGGATTTCTTGTTCAAGAAAGGGTGCGTTCCAGTATTATGGCTCCTGGACTGCTTACATTTTCTGTAAATATCAGCCTGGCTTTCATATCGTCTCCCTCAACCACGAAAAAGTTAAACCAGGTACTGTCTTGAAATAGTATGAATATCATCAATAATTAATTTGCACCACTCCCCTCTATATTATACTATCATATCCCTGTTTTACGAGCGGGTCCCAATTGACGTGGCAGCACCCCCCCGCTGCGAAAGGCACTATTTTTATGCGCGATGTTGAGCAAGGAGAGAGCCCTCCTTCGCTATATCAGCGAAGGATGTGAGAGTGCCAGAGAGCGCGCGGTGCGATCTCTGACATCGGCAAATCGGTCTCGTTATGAACCGAACTTGCCGGGGTGATTGCAATATCTTGGGATGGATTACACCGTCCGTTGGCCCTTCCTATCGTACATGAGACGATCATTCTGCGTATCTTTCCGAACAGCTGCCCTCCTAACTTGTGCAAAAGCTATTAAAAACTAATTACAACCAACCCCCTACACATTATATGGACACAGTCGGATGGCAAACACAGTAAGAATGTGCAATCAGAGGTGAATCGTTTTTGAGTCGCTATTTATTTATTGATATTGCCCTGTTTCTTACTCCGGAGTATTAGATATTCTGTACTGTACTGCTGTATCTGGTATGTGATACCTGTCTTGTCTTTTCTTGCTTTTCTTGTCTTTTCCTTCTCTTTGCTTGCCTTTTTCGTCTTGTTTCGTTTTTTCTTCTCTTTTCTTTCCTTTCCTTTATCTTCTTTTCTTTTCTTTGTTTCTATTTCTCCAATTGACTTATGCCTGTCGTGCGTGTGCGTAGTGATAGATACTACGTGTAATATATACGTGGTAGTCTTCCTTGGGTGGCAATCGGAATATTTGGTTTCTCCAGGCGTGAGTAGTGAGACGTATGCACCGGCCTGGACCTGGCACATCGTAGACTGACTCCCGATTTCACTTTTATATATTTCTGGTGGAGGCATGAATTGCGTCAACTGTGATATATGCGTGTACCACCTTGGGTTGTGTGTGTTTTTCCCTGGGGTATTCCTCAGCTCCAGAGTGACTGGAGCCTGTCCTGTGACCACGGACTTGATTATGCGAGTTAATGTGAGAACAACAACAACAACAACATGGAGGTGGTGCTTCGAAATATCAAATCTGAAACGGCTACGCCATATATACAGTCACTGTTGTTTTTGGTGTGTCTTCGTACACAGTAGTAGGTTTTTTCCTTTAATAATGGGCGAGGTGTGTTATATTTCACGTCGTGCGCTCCTGACCACCAGATATCTTCGAGGCGAATGTATGCTTCGTACGCACCCGCTTCACAAGGACGTATACTGTCCTCGCACGTCGTTCCTGCTAGATGTTACTTTCAGATGTGTTGGTATTACACCCACTATTGTCAAAAAAAAGTAAGCGACAGCTGCCGACGTACAGTTGTGTCTCCGTACACAGTAGTAGGTTTTCTCCTTACTGTCCTCGCACGTCGTTCCTGCTAGATGTTACTTTAAGATGTGTTGGTATTACACCCACTATTGTCAAAAAAAGTAAGCGACAGCTGCCGACGTACAGTCAACTATGTTACAAGAGCAAGGTCGTCTCTAGTCTCGAGGCTTGCTGTGGGTGGGTCGACGGTTTTGAGTTACAAATATCCATACAGTGGTAACACGGTAGAAGGGGAGGGGGGGGGGTACTCGTTTACTGCTCGCCTCAGTCATTTGGCAGTTGACCACGCATGCATCCGTTCCGAGGCGAAGCACCGTTACTACTCTTCGTAGAGGGAAGTAGTTTACTCGTGTGTTGCGTGCCTTAGGTCCGCAGTTGGGGATTGTTATTTTGTTGCCACCCGACAATGTGCGGCATGAGCTTCAACGTCCATCACTCCTACACAATACCTGTTACCACGATATATCTTACCAGGTAGTCTATCATTTTTGGAACTTTCTAGCACTGCAACACTATCGATGGCGAGGTATCACGCTGCTTGTAAACATGAGTATCAAGCCTAACTTTATCGAACTCACACCTGACGTGTTTAGAATTTGAAAAATAAACATTTTCAGCAAGCAGAAGAAAACTCTTGGGGAAGCCACCTTTGGACAAAAAAGGAAACCTGCTGTGCACGAACTCTACCTCCTCTCCACACCTAAATTCCGGCTTGCCAAGCATTATTATTAGTATTGATCTTGCCTTTCTTGACATCGCTTGTGATATCGCTTCCCACTCTGTTTTTCCCGTCAATCTCGGGGCGAAAATACCTCTATAGGCCACACTAATCCAAGCTCCATAACAACAACTAACTATTGCTATTATTTACGAGCGAATGCGAAATTCTAATTTTGACGGCGCCAAAAACTAGAGACCCCTTGTGAGATGGCTGAAGACTCGAAGCGTGAAGTCTGTAGCCTCCGCCGTCAAGGTTTTCAATTTGTTTCGCTATGGCGTTTTACCAAAACGAATTTCCTTTCGTGGCCCCGAGTTTTTGCTTGTCAAGCACCAGAGCACGTACAACACTGGCACCGGCTCAGGGCAGTGGACTGCCCAGGACAGCGGACGTCGCGGCCTGAGCGCGCAAACAATGCCTCGAATGAGCACCACCCGAGTTGCTTTCCTGGGCTCCCTGTTGGGTATTGCTGTGCTAGGTGGTGCCGAAGATGTCGACAAACCGACCTCTCCGTAGCCTCAATCCAAACGCGGCGTTGGGTTCACAGCAGCAGCACACACAACAGCCACAGCAGCAAAAGCCGTACGCGTTTGTACGCCTGATACGCCGCAGGCACCGGGGGACAAAGAACGAGAGCAGCAGCATCTTCGAAACGATGCCCGACGAGCGCTTATCTCCGTCGACGGAGGACCAGCGACGAGAGGTACGCCGCGCAGTGTGTTGTCAGAGTTTTGTCCCCGCAAGTGCACCGTATTTTAACCAACAAAATAACACAAACAAAAAAAAGGACCTGGAGCGAAACATGTTCACCGCCGATCGTGTTCCTCGCTCGTGTTCCTGGCTCTCCAGGGACGGCGACAATGAGCGCCGGGCGAATCAGCGACGGGCGGAAGGGGAAGCAGGAAGAGAGAGGAGGCGGATTGCTCGCGCCCAAACAGACGCCGCCGATGGTGGTGGTGGTGGTGGTGGTGGTAGCGGTGGCGGTGGCGGCGATGGCGGCGGTGGCGGCGGTGGTGGTAGTGCTGCTGCTGTTGTGTTGTGTTGGTCTAGGCTGTGCCGATTTGTTTACACCACGAACAGCACCTGAGCACACAGCAGGCTGCTGCCACACCCCGCAGGGTTGTCCACATGCAAGCAGACGCCGCTGATGGTGGTTGTGGCGGTGGCGGTGGTGGTGATGGTGCTGCTGTTGTTATGGGTTGGTTTGGGTTGTGCCAGGCTGTTTGCATTTCGAGATGGCTGAAATTTGAGTTTTATACCTGGTATAGATTTTCTGTGCGCCGGCCAGCCAACTAAAATCAGGATCGAATACTATACATGTTTTCAAATAACTGCGGATAAACAACCCATAAAACCACAGCGGCACGGCGGAATGACAACCAACCAGTGCCGGAGGAACCATCAGTTCATCATCGCAGACAGTGCAGCAGGGGTCATCAGCACAGCACCGGACAGCACAGAAGCAGGCAGCTAAGTGCAGTCTAGCTGCTGCCTGCTGCCACACCCCGCAGTATTACCCACGTAAGGCAAGCGTCATCGATGGTGGTGGCGGTAGTGCTGCTGATGTTGTGTTGTGTTGTGTTGTGTTGTGTTGTGTTGTGTTGTGTTGTGTTGTGTTGTGTTGTGTTGTGTTGTGTCGTGTTGTGTTGTGTTGTGTTGTGTTGTGTTGTGTTGTGTTGTGTCGTGTTGTGTCGTGTTGTGTCGTGTTGTGTCGTGTTGTGTCGTGTTGTGTCGTGCTGTGTTGTGCTGTGTTGGGCCAGTTGTTTCGTTGCGGTACCAGGGAAACACAGGAATGCCCCACTGAAAACAAACAACAGCAACAACGACAGCGACAACGACAGCGACAACGACAGCGACAACGACAGCGACAACACAAGGAAACCCAACAACAGCAGTATCAACAGCAACTAGCTACCGTCTATTCTACCAGCGCACATAAGTTGACGACAGGTACAAATACCCTGCTGCGTGGGTTCCTAGAGCCAACTATGCAGTATTCGTTTTAAAGCGGTATTATTGCAATCATCCAGTTGTAAATACCTTGGTATACAGCTTACTGGGAGTAAAACAGCAGTGGAGGCCCCGTTAAAGCGCCGGCAGAGTGTTGCCGGTGGCCCGCTAGTGTCTGCGAAATCACTCGGCGGCAGAGTGTTGCCGGTGGCCCGCTCGACGAAATCACTCGGTACAGATGGGAACAAATAACAGCAGTGGCAGTGTGCGGCGTAGTGCCGGTTGACACTATAGTGCCGGTGTTTCCCGCTGGTACATACCGGTACTATACAGGGGCCACTACAAGTACAGCTTTTGGAAATAATTATTAGTTGGGTCTGCCGTCCTGCTGACGACCCCATTCATAAAGGTACGATTACAGGGCATTAGTCCGTTTGACTACCGGTGAAAGGGTAACCGGTTACCTACCCAAACTAAGCCTTATAACATTCTTTCCCCCTGGACCAGCGGGATAGAAGATCGGCCGGATGTACGGGCGGACGGGCGGACGTGTCGATATCCACGCGGTTTCGTTTCCCGGGGATTCCCGGGAGAGTATTTTCAAGTTTCACATTGGGAAGTCGCAGAAGTTTATTATTGGTGGATGGTCAGATTCGTAGCCACGATCCAAAAACCATGTCTGTCGACGACGCCATTTATTACGAGAAGGCCTGATGTAGACGTAGGTAACTCTTTGCAGGTCTCTCTACTCAGCATGCTCCACGATTTTTCACTCACTTATGTCCTTAGAGAAGCTCTTTGTATTATTCCCACAGCCACGGGACGAACTGAATCGCTGTGCGCGATGCCAATTCGTGTTATCCCCTTTTTCCTATATGTACACGCCTTCGAAGGCATGTGGAACCTTTTTGATCCCATATCCATATCCTAGGTCCGACGCTTTTGTAGAATCTGAGGGCAAACTATCGTGTAGCACTTGCCTGATATCGATTGTAATCTCGCTTCCCACTCCGTAGCTCCCATCAATCTCGGATGAAGATACCGACACTACAGGAAGGGCCACAGATGCGTCGATTCCCAGCTCGCGAGCGGGTACCTGTAAGATGTTGTTGAGCTCAGTTTGTTGTTATTGTTTTAAGGCTTAGTTTGGGTAAGCTATTGGTTACCCTTTTGCAAGTGGTCAAACGGACTAATACCCCACTAATACCTCAACAAATGGCGTCGTCGACAGACCATGTTTATTTTTGGGTCGTGGGTTCAAATCCCACCATCCACCATAATAAACTTTTCAACTTTCCCCATGTCGCAACTTGAAAAGTACTGTCCCCGGTATCCCCAGGAAATGAAACGGCTTGGATACTGACAGGTCCGCCCGTATATCCGGCCGACCTGGTATCCCGCCGTTTCAGGGGGGGAGAATGTGAGGCTTAGTTTGGGTAATAATGGTGAACCTTTTGCAAGTGGTCAATCGGACTAATACCCCACTAAATGTTAATACCTTAACATTATTGTATTTGCCATCCGACAATGTGCAGTATGTACTTCAACGTCGATCACTCATACTCGTGAACACCCCCAAAGCGTAGAAGAAAGCTAAGGGATACCCATAAAAGGAAACCTTTGCACGAACTCTACCTATTAGTATACCAGCTGTTGATACCAGGTATGATAGTGCGGTACTCTGTAGGACGGCGTCGTGACAAGCAAATCTCACCGCACTAAACTGGGGGCCAGCACTAAAAGGGGTCGCATTAACGGGGGGGCACCACTAAACACGAATACATGGATCGCTCTTTTGGTTTAAGGTCGACAGGAACTGATAGGTTTTATACGCCCTCGCATCTCCTTTGAGCACCAACACCGATAAAACCCAAAGCCGAACACTCAAAGCATCCCCCCCCCCCGCTCTTGGGTACTGCTGTACCATATGGACGGAAATATAGGTACCGTTTGAGAGCTAATAAATACCACGCGTTCCTTACATTTACGTCCATAGTGGTACTGTCACAAGCGTTGCTCACATCGGACAGATCACGATCTAGACAATCAAGATCATGTATCTGTTGATGTGATATCTTGCTGTGCAGGAAGCATCTGCGTAGTAGTTCACATTCAATCCAGGATACATACGTGTGGTATCAGTAGACCACCAGCTAATTTCGATCCACGCCCGGCAAGATGCCTAGACTATAGGTCGTGCAGGTAGTATACATCAGTACAGGACACCACATAAGCAAAGTAGGGAAATGAGAAAGACAGGCTGATATTGACAGGAACATAATATATCGTCTATGTGAGTCGTTATAACGGAGTTAGTGCAGAACGCCCCCTTTCCCAAATAATATGAGACCCCGCCTGGGTCATTTATTCTGTTTCTTCTTACAGTAGGTGTCTCGTATAATGTAGGCCAGGGGCCTCCCTGCCCTGAAAAGAACATACTGTACCATGAACGGGAATCTGATGTATCCGATGTGAGTGAAACTGTGCTCACATCGATGGGAAGATTGACCTCGCACGCCCCAGGAATCTTGATGTCCGCGCCCAGCTCCAAGCCTACACCGTAGTTCAGGTGTCCAACCGCAGAATGGAACGCGCCGGGTCGAAGCTGCTGATGCCCATCACATTGTTCACTTGAGTCACTGCTGTCGCTTTGCCCAGCGACAAACAGAATCGTCCACGGGCCGCTATCACTTCTGCTGCTGCTGCTGCTGCTGCTGCTGCTTGCCCCTCCTGATCGAAACAGGCTGCTGCTCTCGGGTGACACATAGAGGATCCAACACGTCAAAAGAAGGATAAAAAACCTCCTCCAAAAAGATTTGTAGTCTATCCTATGTCGCATTCGGTGGCGGCAGCGAGGGTAGTCTGAGCTCTGCCGTAATGAGTGGTGGACACGGAGTCCCATCTAGCTGAAGGGGCATCGGCTATGGACGATCGCGCTCCTATCATGTGTACGCGCAAGGGCGTGTGGTTGGATATCCCAACGGGCGAGGGGCGATGGTGCAGCGGGGAATTGCATGTTATTGCGCGGGCAACACAGGGGGGGTCAGGGGTTGTTGCTTGCGTACGACAACAGCTTCGTGCAGCCACCCTTTTCATGCAGAACATGGGCTCTATAGTAAAGTGAATGCTCCTGCCTTCTCCCACCTGAACGGGTTCATGTTCGGCTTGCCCGCGCTGGAGATCAGCTGAGAAATACAGAGTCTGTAACCTGCTACAAGCCTGCTATTCGCGTTTGACATCTGCAAGCAACCACTTCTACAGATATGCGGCGGAACCTCCCTTGATTCTTGCTTCTCGATCGAGCGAAAGCAACGACCGAATGGACGTCCCTCCGCAGCCGACTTGCTGGGCAGGGCTGCAGGTAAAGCACCCACGATTCGCACATGTAGGCAGAAGTGAGTTTAACCCTTTTGGGACCCACTTATAGTGACAGGTGTAATCTTGTCGACCGAGAGCGTGGAACCGAGGCATAAGCCATCTGCTGCGTGTGTCCCACATCTCCATGATACTGGTAAAAAACGTTCCAGTGTGTCGCACACACCCCGTACTTCAGCAGCCCCCTCCTCCATGTGGCATGTGGCTGACGCTGTAGTCGTTGCTTTTGTTCGACAATGTTTCCCCGTGAAGGCCCACGTGGGTTGCTCTCCTTCCCGGTACAACATAACATAGTGCAGCAGGCCGTCGATACTTTTGGCAGAACGCACCAAAGAGCAACAACAAGCGTTGACATTCGCTTTCGTCTACTGTTCCACGCGACTTAGTAGGCTAATGGGGGAAGTTGTTGTTTCCCAGGTAAATTAGACTATACCAGTAAACATAAAAATACCAGGGCTTTTCACGGGTCATGACCCGACCCGCGGGTCGGGTCAAGGGGGTTTCAAAATCTCGCGGGTCGGGTCGGGTCGGGTCATTACGTTTTAAAATCTCACGGGTCGGGTCGGGTCGGGTCAAGAGGTTTTCAAAATCTCGCGGGTCGGGTCGGGTCGGGTCAAAAGGCTTCAAAATCTCGCGGGTCGGGTCGGGTCGGGTCAAGAGGTTTTCAAAATCTCGCGGGTCGGGTCGGGTCATGACCCGCGAGATACGGGTCACTTCGCGGGTCAAGCCATAATGACCCGTGAGTTGTTTTGGGCTGACCCGCGGGTCAAACCCGCGGATCTAGCCGGCGGATCCGCCTTTTTCAAACTTACAGCTGAGAGCCACGTTGATGCCGTGCAGGCGTCCCGCGGGTCAGGCCCGCGGGTCCGCCAATAAAATACAAACATTTTTTCGGCTTCCTGCCTCCCTCGTGCCGATGCTCCGATCATATGTCATCACAGCGTGCAGAACAATCACCAGGCAGTACCCCTCGCTACTCGTACCAAGGCATACGGCAGTGTGACGGGAATCCCGTTCCTACTGAAGCCGCAACAACAACAGCAGTAATATTACGGTCATACCAATACGAAATGTCACCAAACAAACGTAAAAAGGCAAGGAAGGACAGTCGTCGTCGAAGCAGCAGCAGCAGCACTGGCAGCAGCAAGCACCAGCAGCAGCAGACGCCGGATTCTCGCGGATCGCAGCCCCTGCTGACAGACCCACCGCCCCAGTTGTGGGCTTGCTGCCGGAGGCGGCTTAGCTAGGCTGCTTGCCGGGGCTGGAGATTGCACAGATAGAAGATAGATACAGCAGTAGTAGTAGTAGTAGTAGCTAGCTCGAGAATTATCATACCACCAGTACGAAATGTGACCAAACGTAAAAAAGCAAGAAGTCTTAAGAGCAGCCGTTGTCGAAGCAGCAGCAGCAGCAAGCAGCAGCAGCAGCAGCAGCAAGCAGCAGCAGCAGCACAGCAGCAGCAGCAGCACCCTGGCAGCAGCAAGCACCAGCAGCAGACAACGCATCCTCGCGGATCGCAGCCCCTGCTGGCAGGTCCACTGCCCCAATTGTGGGCTTGCTGCCGGAGGCGGCTCAGCTAGGCTGCTTGCCGGGGCCGGAGATTGCACTTGTAAACAAGTTTTATAACTAGCTCGCTCGTCGGGTCGCTCGTCGGGTCGACCTGGTGGTCTAACGGTACGGGCATGTCCATGCATGTGGGTTGCGGTTTCTTTCCTATTTCTCGCGCGCACACCACATGGCATAATCATCAGCTGCAAACAATGCGGGTAAAAAACGCAGAGAACACGACATACTGGGAAAAGTACGAGGGACCAAGGACCAACCAACCGACCGAGGTATACATGCTTTGACCCGTGACTTTTTGACCTTGACCCGTGAGAAATGTCACGGGTCAAGTTAACGTGACCCGCCAGACGACCCGAATCTCGCGGGTCACTCGGATTGTCGCGGGTCGGGTCGGGTCGGGTCACGACGATTTCAAAATCTCGCGGGTCGGATCGGGTCGGGTCAAGACGTCTCGAAAATCTCGCGGGTCGGGTCGGGTCGGGTCAAGACGTCTCGAAAATCTCGCGGGTCGGGTCGGGTCGGGTCAAGACGTCTCAAAAATCTCGCGGGTCGGGTCGGGTCAGCTGACCCGACCCGACCCGACCCGACCCGCGAGATTTGACCCGACCCGTGAAAAGCCCTGAAAAATACAATCCAGCTGTGAGATCGAAGATTTGTCGAAACTCATCTTTGCAAGCTGTGTGTGACACTCCGATCGCGCGTATTACGGGTTGTGTGTCCTCATTAAGGATATGGGTCGGCGACTCCCCTTGCAACTACAGTGTAGCTATCAGGGTCAACAGGATGATGTTAGTCAGTCTGTGCGCTTGTGCGCGGAAACTATAAAACCCGTTTTTGATGGGGACAAAATCTGGCAGTTGTGGAAGGAAATGCATCAGTTTATGAAATGTATCCTGTAAGTCGTATACCGGTAACCGGTGAGGGGAGGGCGGAGTTTTGAAGGGCGTGGGAGCATGGGTTTGAACAAGAGGGAGCGGGGGGGGGGGGGGGGGGGGGGGGGGGGGGGCGGGGGGGGCAGCTCAAACTGTGCGTGGAAACTATAGTCTAGACTAAATCCTTTAAGGGGATAAATCTGACGGTTTTGGAAGGAATGCACCAGTTTATCACGTATATCCTGTAAGTCGTACAACCAGTGAGGAGAGGGCGGAGTGTTCGAGGGGGGGGGGAGGGGGGGGGGGGGGGGTTAAACAGCTCTAGGTCGCATAGATGTAGGGGTTTGCCATACGCGTGGTGCTAGGTCTAGGTGATGGTGCGGGTGGTGGGGAAATAGGGGGCGTTGGGGGTGGGGGGCATGAATCGGAGCAGCGGCATGGGTGGCTCTAGAAAGATAATGAGGTGATTTCGATGTTAGGTGGGGCGTTTGAGCAAGAGGGAGCGGGGAAAGAAAAAAGTATATACTGTATATACGTGGCACTATCCACTACAGAGTAAGCCAGACCTACATAACCAACAGTAGTTGTACCACATACTAGGTGCAACCAACAACGCTGTACCTTGGTCCGCGTTGTGTCGCACCAAACGTAACAGGCGATGGGCACCTTGATGGGCACGATGTTCGGCTTCGTGTCTGCTGTTCTCTTCACCCCAAGCCGCAGGGAAGAAGGCACAGCAGGCGGGTTACCCGCTGCACCTGGCGTGGTGAGAAGCTTTGTATCCTGTGGCAGCGACACGAAAACTTCAGCCTTTTGCGGATTACAAGTCTGCGCAAACAGTACAGGACACCTGACAAGAACAGGGGTAATGAGAAGTCAGGCTCGGATTTGCAGGAATACAAGAACTTCGAGAACCGTCATACTGAAGTTTGTTCAGAACGCACCCCCTCCCAGCCTTCGTCGGCATTGGTGTTTCTTATTAGGTGTTTGCACGGTGTAAAACCGCACAGCAACACCTTGGTAACCTCTTACTCGTATAATAGTTGCCGGCCTCAAACAGCGGTATCACAGCGCCGCGACGTACTGACTGCTGTATCAGGGGAGGGGGGCAGCTAAACATGTGTGTGTGTGTCGTACCCAGCACGGTGTCATATCCGCATTTGCGTGCTATTCGCACCAACAGGGTGTGTGTAGGCTGTACAAGTGACGTGGAAATGATTTTGTGCACTCCCGGTCCAACCCACACCTTTGTGCTCCAAGCAGCCCGTTCTAAGCTTGCAATGCTTTTTCGACCAGTTCAGTCATGACGTGATGTAAAGCTCAAGTTCACGTTACGTTGACGGCAAATGTTCTGTTTTTTTGTAAACACTCGAAACCCCAAGTTTTTATTTCAGGTTATTTTTTATCTCACTTTTACGGTCCAGCTTCTGGATAAGCGTGGTCAGGTGTCGTCCCTTCTCCTCCCCGGTACGCACCTTCATCTTCATTTTTATCTCGTTTGTGTATTTCGACCTTGGGGCGTGGGCAGATTGTCGGGGCCTCGTTCGGCGTACTCGCGGCGCATTCGGCGGGTGAGGGCAGTCAGACTTTGCGGCAGGTTATTTATCTGCTCGTTATCAGCATGGGGGCGGCAACAGCGGCCACAGCATTAAGCTCCTGGCTAGCGGGCGATGCTTTGCAACAGGCGAGTTTGTGTGCTAGGGGCGAAAGCTAAGTTAAACATAATATAATCAGGGTTAGGGTTAGGGTTACGAAATCGCCTATGCTCAAGGTTGTGCCAGGTTGTTGTCACAGCAAGGTTTCATGCCTTGCTCAGATTAGTTAGTTATTTTTGGTGGGAGTGTACGTATTGCAAACCTCGGTGTGCCATGTCGAAAGAAACAGAGCAGCTCAAGGCATTGCACGAACTCGCCTGTTTCAAAACGTCACAAGAAAGAGATCGTTTAAAGGCGTTTCACGTTTGACACTGCATGATCGAATGTCCCTACTGCGTTTGCGGCGTTTGTACATCTGTCTCGGAGTTTGTGACCACAAAGGTTCTCTCTCTACGCGCATGAACCGTCACGGTCATTGGGTGTGCTGAGTGTCGATGGGGGGAAAGAGCAGTCCCCCTTAGTGACTAAGTTGGCCAGTGGATAGCACCATGCTAGTCATAACCAACATCATTTTTAGTCCGGGGTGCTTGGATCCACTTCTACTATGACAAACGCGTCGTTATTCCTTGCACACCGTTCGGCTGTCCAGGGTGGTACCGTTGGCATCATTGCCCTGGCGGCCGCGGCTTCGCTAGGCCCAGCGGCGGTGTTTACCGTGCACAACCACAACATGCTGCTCAGAAGAGCGGCCACCTTCAATCATCGCGGCGAACTCGATGATCCCGAGTTGAACCCCAAAGAGATTTGAGATTTGAAGTAGCAACCCCCAGTCTATACGTACATCAAGTGGAATGATGGTGTGTTAGCTGTGCATAACGTCATCATGCTCCTCAGAAGAGCGGGCACCTTCGACGATCGCGGTCACGTCTTGCCACCGCATGCGCACACCGACCTCAATTAACTCGGGGTAAAACCCGAAGAGATCTGAAGTGACAACCCTCAATTTCGGTACCTGGTACATAAGACGCATGCCACGGTGGGGGTGAGCATCATGTTGAACAATCGCATGACCTAGGTAGTTAAAGAATAATGGCGTGAAACCCAAATGCCATTGGAGCAATATCTGGTAGTTCCCCAGTTTGAGGAGCTGCGTCAACCAGAAAAAATGGCCAGAAGTGCTATCCCTTCATGAAACGGAACCGTGTTGATATTGCCGTCGTCGTCTGTCGGAGGTGCCGTGGTTGGATGTTAACAGTAGTTGGTCCTGTAATAGCGCCGGCTGAGTAGTACCGATCGCCTGCTAAAGCGTCTGTGAAATTTATTGGCACAGATGAGAACTTCCAGCAGTGGCAGTATGCGCAGTAGCGCCGGTTGCCGCTATGTATGGTACTGCCATTTCCGACTGGCACACACCGGCGCGATATCGGCACTACTACTGTACATGAAAAAAAAAAAAAAAAAAAAACGGAATGGTGTTGGTGTTGGTAGACGTCTGTCGGAGATGTCTTACTGGTTGTAGTTTGGCCTCGCGGACGCGCCATCGTTGACGTCGCGGCCCGGGTTTTCGGTGTGGGTCGGGGGGTTGGGTCGACACAAGGGGAAGCGCGTAGTCTCGTGGCAAGGGGTAGTTCGCTGGCATTATAAAATAGTGTTTTTGGCGCCTGCCCCTGGGTGGACGTGGTATGTTGGTCATCTCATCTTGTTTTCGGGTACCAGGACACCATCTAACGACGTGACCGTATTTTGTTCCTCGATGTACACTGGGAGGACGTAGGACGTGTCAAAGCATTGCGGATGCTTTCGCTTATCATCCGGTCGGCTTAGTCGCTACTGCCGCATGCCTCTCCCGGGTTTTGTTTTCGCTCATGGAACAGTTAGTTTGGGTGTAGCCCTCTAAAGGAACTCACACTTCGCCCATCGCCTGTAAGGACAATTCCGCAGGTGTTGTCAAGAGCTTTGGTGACTCTAGCGGCACGCTCAAGGGTCCGCCTTTTGCCTGCAAGCTGTGGTATTCGGGGACATCCGGGTTCCATCCCCGGGTGTCCTAGGTGGATGTGGATCAAGGCGGATATCACAAGACACTGCTGCTTGATGCTGTAGAATAGCCCACAGAAGTCGGGCTTCTGTCTCTTGACTTTTCTCGGATACCCCAACTACAATAATGTCTCCCGAGCGTGTCGCGTAAAATAAAGCTCGCTCCAGCGCAGACTATTACGAAAGCCTCCGAATAGGTAGCCCATTTTTGCTACAGACCCTCCGATGGGTCTTACAGCGGTAGTAGTGTGAGAGATGCTTTCCGTTTGGCCTTATAACGGTTGTAGGACGAGAGGTGCGTGTACCGATAACGGGCATGTGATGTGCAATCGTACTCAAGAGATGACATCAAGAGTAGGGACGAAGCCATCATGGCTGGCTAAACCAAAAAGGGACCGTGGACCTTGGTATTTTGAACTGCCAGGTATTTATTTAATTGTTTTGTACACAAGGGTGTTCCGGGGGACAAGTGTGTCCCAGGCTTATCCTCACAATTTGTTGTATGGTCGTTTGCCAACATCGTCCAATAATCAAGAAGAAGGCGCTGTTGTTCGTGTGAAACGAACGTGCAATGCTACCGGACACGGACGACGTTGGCGCTCTGCCATTCAGATTCCACACAACGTCGGCGAAATGTTTTATTCAGCTCTCGGTTAAGAAATAACAAAATGCACCAAATACTTCGGTCTACGTACTGGTGATGAAACAAAACACCCGCCTATCTACCGCTGGTTGTGACGACTCAACTATATGAACTCACAACCCTTGGCTTCGAGACAAAAAGTTGACGATGCTGGTTGCAAGTTTCAAAGCAGCTCAGGTCCGCAAAGAAGTTTTTCCCGCCATAACTATGCCGCAGAGTTCCAAAGTAAACGAAGACCGGTACCAGTAGTATGTGCTACTTACGTATGCACTTACGGGACAGTTCGCCCTCTACTCACCAAGCAATCAAGATAATAACACCGAGCACAGTTTAACAAAGTTTGGCCAGCGCGCAATATATCCATTTTCAGGCCTACTACTTCTTCTTGAACATGTTGCGGTCGCGAGCGCTTTGCTTGGCAGCCCTCGCGCCCGACAAGCTCCCGAGCTTGGCCTCGTCGTTCATCACGTCGCCCAAGCTCCCCTGCAAGAGGCTGATGCCCGCCGTAAGGACCACCCCCAGCGCAAGCGGCACCCACATCGGCGGCAGGTCGCTGCTCACAATTTCACCCACCTGAGTTATTCAGTCATGGCAAACGTTCCACGCGGCGTCGTGAAGGTCAGGTTTGAAACATTGCACACGTCGGACAGATCAGATCCCTCTTCAAATGCGTGCTATGATTGGGGTAATGACACTTTGTGGCCAAAATAAACCTTGTTGACGGGGGTCCTCAGTTGAGAAAAGTACCCCCAATCAATGGCAATGGCATCCCATTAGTTTGCTACCAGGTACAATACTACTCGTTCTCCGCCTAGGCCAAGTGATTTTTCATCGAGTTAAGCATACTTTTTTTCTCAGCCGTTTTCAGGATGAGGTAGGGAGCTCCTCAACTGATGACCCTCAGGAAAAAAGGTGCACCCCTAATGCAGCATGCGTCCACAGATCACACAGATCATTACCACGGATCTGCATAATTTGCACAAGTTTTTGCTGGGCGGGTCTATGATCTGATCGCTTTCGCAGTAGTGATCTACAGGGTGTGGTAATGTTGTCATGCGTGTGTGCGGGTGTGTGAGCACACTGTCTACTCTGATCTGGTACCATTTGTGTAATCTGCGTACGTTTCCAGGTGATGATCTGTACAGTGTGCATGATCTATACATATTCCTGACACACTCATTTTATAAATAATTTTCAACGACGTCAGCCGTGAGTTCGACGAATTTCACGTCAATTGTACGACATGCGTCAGGCAGCTTATGATGTGTCCGACGCATGAAACACTGCCGTCTCTGAAGGTCATTCACGAATAAGAAAAAAACACACTTCCGCTGTTAGATAGAGGACATCATCGTCGAATCTCATGTTTGCAAGCTGCATGCGATGCTTCGACCGTGCGTGCTGCGGGGTGTGCATGTCCTCTATAGGTCGGTGACTCCCCATTGTGCTATTAATAGTACCGGGGCCAACAGGACGGAATTCGAAGACGGTCAGCATACCATTTTTCTCACGGAAACTGCATAGTCTAACCCGCTCCGAAGGTGATACAATCTAATCCGTTCGCGCGTGACACGGGGTGTGTGTATAGGTCGACGATTCCCCTTTTAACCCGCTTTGAGAGGGATAGAGTCTAAAGCTGTAGAATCGCAAATAAATGAATGTACAAAATTGCAGCTGCTGCTCGGAGAAGGCTCCTCAGCTTTGCTTAGACGTAATTTTGAGCTTTCACCGTTCTAGCTTGTGATGAGGATCACCCCTCGGCCCGAAACTCCCTCATCTTGCTCCCCGACCCCGACTGCTGTGTCGGAGAAGGCCTCGGGCGTACTTGCACCGTGCCCGGGCTGCCGGCTGGCAGGGTGTGCTGTACTCGTTTTTTCGCAAATATTAAAAATACGTCAGCTGTAAGTGCAACCAGTTGAGTGATCGATACTGAGTTCCAGCAGTTGAGCGGTCTAGATACAACGTTGCAAGCTGCGTGATTCGAGAGTCTCCTGGGCAATACGCGCATACGAATACTCGCATACAGGGGAGAAGAGAAGAGAGATACAGGTATATATGGTTGGATTGCTCAAAATGGTGATACAGCAGCAGTACCTTCGAGGTAAGTGTGGTCTGGCGATTATTACTGCTGCTGCTGTTGTGGTAGTAGTCCTACTACCCGCCGGTACGCGTATGTGCCTGACATATGAAACGATTATCATGGATTTCTCGTCCTCCCGACCGTTCCTTTGCTTTTCTCTGCTAAATATATGTGAAAACTCCCTCAATAATCGCTCCACCTCATACTTGCAATTCTATGAACTGATTTAATACCACACCGTACCCCTTGGCAATAAGTTGTCGCTTCTACGGTCCCTCTCCGCTTCGTTTGCTACCTGTCTTACGGGCATGCGCGGAGCCGCAGGCGGGCGAGCCCGCCGCGACGAAGCCCCCATGCTCTGTATCTTGGTGACCTGCGCATGCCTGTATTACTAGTCTTGCGAGGAATATAAGCAACATATGCAAAACAGTACATACATCAGTGTGGCAACGCGGCAGCAGTTTTGGTGACCTGTAAGCACCGCGACAGCAGTGTCGTCGCTGAAATTTGAAAATATGGTTCCTGGTCGTTGGGCTAAATCTTTTTTATACTGTGGCCAAGATATTTGTTCAATGCTGTAGCGATGATCAGTGCCAGCACGTACGAGTTATACGAGCAATATTTGACAGAACGTTTTTTTCTGTGATCTACCTCTACTATGCTACAACGCAATGTTTTTTTTTTCACATTTATTTGTTTTGGAAAGCACCTCTCCAGCCAAATGCGACTTCGGTGACATGAATAAAAATTTCCACCACCCTGGAATACCTTCCCTGCTTATATAGTCTACAGGAGCACACGGCGAATCTTGCGCGATTTTATTAGCCTTTACCACCGCGACAGTGACCGTGAAAATCGCCTAAACTGGCTGTGCGACTGCTGGGAGCATACAAGGTAGCAACGTCGCAAACGATACTACGTGGCCGCGATGCACCCGATTTCTCCAATTCTAAGCAAGACAAAGGCAAAGCCAACTAATGTACAGATCAGCCTATATCATCATTTGATGGGGTTCCCAGGGGCGAGGTGTATAATTTGAAGGCTTCAGTGGGGAGCACGACGCCGGTGAAAGATTTAATTTTTCACCCCCCCCCCCCCGCCGTCTCGAAACGGATGCGTGGTCAATGGTCAAATTACTAAGGCAAGCACAAAACGAGTATGCCCCCCCCCCTCTCCCCCCCTCTCCCTCGCATATGATACCGCTAGGTCGAGTACAAAACAACTTCACCCTCGCATTCATGCCGTTAACGCCTTCACCACTGGAAACCCTTTTTGGGGTCAAAATTACTTGAAATTAGTATAGGGAGGGACTTTGGGGCTCTCAAGGGGTTAAGTTGGTTCATAAAAAAAAGCTTCGTACATACCAGCTGCGAAATACTGTTTTATACACATTCAGTGGGTACTCGTAGGGTGAATCTCTATCTCCCCCTCGGGTACTGACTGCTGCTGTTGTAGCTCTCAGTGCTAGCTCTCACTGCTTGCATACAAAGCTAACATCTACCACGTGACGTCCTCCCCGCGCGTAGTTCAGATGTTATCTCTGTTATACTATTTTTACCAGGAACATTTTAATCCCCCCATTCCCCCGACCCCGTGCATGCCCGCTGCTATTAGTAAACCTGTCAGTGCTTGCGGTATATAACCCTTGACCTCTACCACGCGCCCCTGTTTTCCTCTCGTAACCTGCTTGATGGGGGCATACTCGGGTATTATAAAAAACCGAAATACACTCGAGCTATGAGATCGAAGAGTTCGTCGAAACTTAAAAGTTTGTAAGCTGTGTGTGATACTCCGATCGCGCGTATTACAGAGTGTGTGTCCTCGGTATGTGAAAGTTTTCCAAGGATAGGATAACTCACATCACCATTTGGGTGATTATTTCCAGGGAACTGTCCCGGAGATGTTGCATGACATATTCAACGTGTATCTGCGTCGTTTCATCGGCATCGCTACCGTTTTTCGCTAACGGAAATACTTCTGCATCTATCTCAGTTAATGGAAGATGTTTGCGTCAGGAAGTCAACGAACATTTTGAAAAGAACCTTGGCATCTTAAAACTGCCGTTTTGCTGTTGGTGACTTCCGCTTATTTGTCGTTGCCTACGGGCCTTAGCTTCGGTTGCGGCCCTCCCGAGGCCGCCTGCGAAGCCCCGGTGTATCATGAGTATTGTCTTCGTACCTCAAGTGCCTTGCAGCTTGACATTATTTAAACAGGGATCGGTTTAGTATAAAAAATTAGAATACACACCAGCTGTGAGATTGAAGATTTCGTCGAAACTCATCTTTGCAAGCTGTGTGTGTTACAGCAGTACTCCGATCGCGCGTATTAGTGTGTGAGTCTCATTAAGGATATACGCCGGCGACTCCCCTTTGAACTAGCTTGTACCAGAGTCAACAGGGTGATGCTAATCAATCTGTGCACGGAAACTATGAAATCCGTTTTTGAGGGGGACAAAAATTGACGGCTGTGGAATGCATCAGTTTATCATTTAAATCCTGTAAGTCCCATAACCGGTGGGGGGAGGGCGGGTTTTTAAGGGGGCGGGGGGTTGGGGGGGGAGGTGCCCAACATTCTTAGGTCGCATACATGTATATGAGCTTACTGCACGCGTGATGCTAGGTCTAGGCGATGGTCGGGGTGGCGGGGAAGGAGGGGGTGGGAGGGAGGTTAAAGTGAACTTGAAGACCATATAAGTAAATTGGAGCTACTGCATGGATGGCTCGAAAGTTAAAGAGGTGATATCACTTGTCGGGTAGTGACTATTATGCTGGCGGGTTCTGATTTTAGGTGGGGCGGCAAGAGAGGGGGAGGGTGTGCGAGTTGGGGCGGGGGGGGCGTACTCATTTGTTGCTTGCCTTAGTCATTTGACCATTGACCACGCATCCCTTTCGACGGAGCATCGTTCCTATTCCTAATAGAGACACCTCCAACATTTGGGCGCTCATTACGCTTGTTCCATTTATTACATAGAAACTGCTGTTTGCTAATCCTATCCATAACTCTTCCATGCCACATACGTCTACTTTCCTCATCTCCTCTAATGCATCCCGTTCCTCCTGGTATATTTCACATTCTCATATGTGAGTCCTGCTCTCTATTGTTGTGCCATACGGGCACATATTGGTAGCCACGTCCCCCCCCTCCCGACTACTGGTATATATCTTTCTTCTTTCTGGTAGGTCCAGGGCCCCTACACGAAATCGCAGTTTCAGCTTTTTCGCGTGGTCCATTGGGTCGTGCAGATACGTTTTCATTCCAATAACTTTCCTCAGCCCCCCGTATATCTCTAAGTGCTTCTCCTCTTTCACCTTATTTCTTAGCGTGTGTGTGGGGCGTGATATTTTCGTAGGGCGGCGGGGGGGGGGGGGGGGTGGCAAGGGGGGGAGGGGGGGGCATACTCATTTGTTGCCTGCCTTAGTCATTTGACCATTGACGACGCATCCCTTTCGAGACGGAGCACCGTTCCTACTCCTAATAGAGACACCTCCAAAATTTGGGCGCTCATTACGCCTTTTCCATACACTACATAAAAATGTTTGCTTATCCTATCCCCGTCCTGTTTCGCCATCTGTGGACACCATCTATCTCCTAGGATAGCGATCGTTTTCTCGCTACTCTCAGGTTCATCAAACTCCTCTATGTCTCATTCGTCTGATTTCCTCATCTCCTCTAATTCATTCCAATCTTACTTGCATATTTCACATTTTGCTACTATGTGAGTCCTACTCTCTGTTGTTGTGCCACACGGGCACATATATGCATCCACGTCCTCCTCCTCCCGACTACTGGTATATCTCTTCTTCCTGGTAGGTCCAGGTCCCCTACACGAAATCACAGTTTCAGGTTTTTCGCGTAGTCCATTGGGCCGTGCAAATACGTTTTCATTCCAATATCTTCTCTTAACCCCTCGTACATCTCTACGTGTTTTATTCCTTAGCGCTAGTCTTTCCTTTTGTTCTATCCTTTTACTTCTGTTTTGTACCCGCCAAACTTCTCTATGGACAGTACCTCTTCTTGGTCTTCTCCTAAATCCTTTCAATTTTTTCTCGAGTACGTCATCCCATCTTATTCCAGCTTTTGTTACTTTCTCCCATACAGTCCTATCAGCCTTGGCTGGCAACCTCTTTTCTGGCATATTCTTTACTTTGTACTGCCATTTCCACTTCCTCACGTCCCTATTTGTTTCATGTGGGTACACTCCTATTAATAGTTCTCCCTAAATACTGTATTACTCGGCGTATTTGAGTATCCTAGTATATTTTTAGCTGCTATCATCTGCACAGTTTCCAGTTGTTTTACGAACTTCGCGTTCCCTTCCCATACTTCTCCTGCATACTCTTAACTTTGGTACAATCACATTAATCAGAATGCATCGTTTAATCCTACTGTAGTATCAAGATGCGAGTTTGTTAGGATCGCATCCACCTTGCCTACTTGTGCTTTACCCTTTCCTATTACTTTCGCTGTATGTGCATCCCAACAGCAGCAGTCCTTCGAGATCTCTACGCCAAGGCACGTATACTGGTCTACGATAGGTAAGTTATCTTCTCTCCACTTCCATTTGAAAATTACCGGGTTCACCTTATCTTCGTTACACACAACTACACTGCGCATTTTTTTACGTTCGCTGTCACTTTCTATTTTCTAGTGTACTCTAGTGCCTTCTCTATCTGTTCCTGTAGTCCTTCGGACGTTTCTGATATCCCCTCGAAATCATCCGCAAACATCAACCCCAATGGTGGGAGGGGGGGGGAGGGGTGTGCTCGGTTTGAGCATGGCCGTAGTCGCGTGACCACAGACCCTCGCATCCCTACTATGCCAGGACGGAGCACGTCGGGTTTCATCAACCAGGCAGACATTGCTTGCACCAAGCGCGAAGCGCCGTGAGGTGGGAGGGGGCGGGGAAATGCTGAATTCTTCTCACCATAAAAATGAACGCACGCACCGTAGTGGGGAGGGGGGAGGAGGGCCCGCTATGTGACCCCGGATCTGAGTTACTACTGGGAGGGAGGGCGAGAGTAGTGCGAGGATAATTCCGCGCACAGACTGACTAAAATCATCCTGTTGACCCTGATAGCTACACTGTAGTTGTAAGGGGAGTCGCCGACCTATATCCTTAATGAGGACACACAACTCGTAATGCGCGCGATCGGAGTATCACACACAGCTTGCAAAGATGAGTTTCGACGAAATCTTCGATCTCACAGCTGGAGTGTATTTTCATTTTTTATAATAAACGGGATGAAAAGAAAAAAAAAATGGCAGTCATTCGGCGTCCGTCAGGGCAGCAACAATTAAAGGACGTTGGAAAATTGCTGTCGGTCAAGGGGTGAAAGTGCTGTTTCCTGCCATTTTTTTATACATGAGCTCACATCGTCAGGGTCCATATACTCCGCAATCGATGCGCAGGGTCCCACGAGAGACATAGCCACCGCAAAGGTGGACCCAGCCAGCGCTCTCTCCAGGCCCCCTCGTCGCCGAGGCTGCCTTTCAGGAAGATCCCCCACAGCAAACTGCACCACACGGCAATACGCAATACGAGCAGCTCTGTCAAAAGGATGTCATCGCAGTTGGTGCTGCTACAGCTGTAGACTACCAGTAGAGCTGGGGCTCTCGACCGTACGGTTGCGGGCTACGTTAGAGCTACCACAGGCACCACCCGGTGTGATACAAAATTTAAGGAAACCCCCCCTGAGCAAACTGGGCACCGCATGGCAATACAGCAAGAGTGTTAGAGCGGCTTCAAAATATGAACACATCCATTAGGCAAAAAAAAGTAATCAGAGTCAGTATTCCTGTAGCTGTAGACTACCAGGTTCAACTGAATCTCCGAGCTTACGGTTACGAGCCAAGTACATACCGGTAAGAGCTATCACAGGTATCACCCGGTGTGATACTCGCAACGACAGGTACAACGTACCTGGTATTCTACAAGCAGTAGTAGCTCATATCTGGTACCATAACTCAAAAATCAAAGACAAATTCTACTCGTTTGTACGATACCGGTATCAATTACCACAAGTTGGGGGTTTGCGTGTCGTTCAACACCCAGGCATCTTGCTAACTACGGGCGCGAGCTTCAGCTTGTCGACCAGACGCCTACTGATGTCTGCAATCTGTGAGCTTGTTGCATCACGCCGGCACAACTCACATCATGATCACACGGCAAAAAGAATGCAACAACACAAAAACAGCATTTCAAAATTCACACCTTTGGTACAGCATGACATGTCGTGGTCCCTTTTTAGTGCGGTGCCTTTCCAAACGACAATATCCGCACTAAAGTGAAACCCCAAAATATCGCTGTGGATAGCGCGGTACTATAAAACTCTACATACGAGGTAATGACAAGAGATTCTAACCGCACTGAAGTAGGGCTCCGCACTAAATAGTACTGCATTAAACCGGGACGACGGCTGTATTGGTCATGTCATGCAGCCGATCCCTGTTGTGCGGCAAAAACAGTCCCAAGGATGTGTCGCCATACCTTCTCGAAACACAGCGTAACCCCGACACAGAAGCAGAGGGATTAACACAATAAACCTAGAAATCACGCCTGTAGCAATACCTTCGTCGCGGGGATGTCGGCGGGCGACGGGGCGGCTTGACGAACTTGGGTCATCCAAGCTCTCTGATGACGCGGCGCAACGTTATTACTCTGCCGCATGGCTGCATTTGGCGCTGTGAAAGCCAGCACCGACGGCCGCAACACAGATACAGCGAGCGTGAGGGCAACAACGTTGAACTTCATGACGGAGACTTTGCACTCTCACTCTGATGACGCAGATCGTGCGCCGTCGTGGACCCAGCAGCATAGACGCAGCAGGCGGAAGCTCCACTTGAAGGAAAGGAAGCCTAAAAACTCAGTCTTCTTTTTGGTCAAAACCACTAAAAAACGAATCGTGTCTCAGAAAACACACACAAGATATTAGGGAAAAAAAAAACATCGGAAAAAGTGTTGATATTTTCTTCTAAAATAACAAAAAACATCAAATTGTTTGGATATCGACTGAAATCGTCTCTTGAATGCGCAAGTCGCGTAGAAGTTATCGTACAGTTAACCAAAACGTGGCGTTTTTTGGGTGATTCAATGTCAACGTCATCAAAATTCAACCATAAACTCGACGATGGACAAAAAATTGAATTCCATCCTCTTCCCCCGGTCCTCACACTACCCCTACAAAAAGCTTTAGCCCCTGCGAGCGTATAGTAATCCCGAGAGCAGGCGCCATGTACTCGGTGAACAATGGAGCTAACCGCTCTCCCTCGAGAGTCAAGTGCGCGAAGACTTCGAACTTCGTGAAGCACCAGGACACGGTGAGCATGACCCCAAGCAAGCCAAGCAAGGCGAACACGGAGCAGCCGAGCGAACAGCAGCAGCAGCAGCAGCAGCAGAACGGGACTTCTGCTGTCAAGCACACTTTCGACAAGAAGGGGGACTGGAGCCTAATGACCGCTTCCAGGTACGACACACGCTCACGCCCTCTGCGAGATGTCTCGGCGTGGGTGACACGGTGACTCATTTCGGGGGGGCAGCGTTCGGTGTCGAAAATGTTGGAGTCTCCATTGTGATAGTTGATAGTCCTCGGTGGTACGATGGTCGGCGATGCCATGTCGAGCCAGACGATTGAAAACTCTTATGAATATACACGCGAGTACGTGGCGGGTCATCTCTAGGCGTACACACAGAACCTGGCGAGAGCATATCTTACCTGCTTGGTGGCTGACTGCAGATGATTCAGCGAGAGCCCCCACCACAACATATGATACTCCTTGGGTAGAGAGAGAGAGTGTAGCGCCCAGGGGCGGGCAGAGCATATCTTGGCCTATGGATTCGCTTGAGGCCGACATGTTTTTTATTTTTATACAATGGCACAACAAAGGAAGGCACTGGTATTATTTTCTTCGCTGTGAGGCTGGGAGCAAACAAAGAAATATAAGGTCCAACATCTCGGAAGCCTGGAGGTGTTCGTTGAACGTTGAACCGGAACATCCTGTGATCCATTTCGTCCTAGGGTCATCGCCGACACCAACCCACTTCCTCCACCCCCTCCCGACCACCAGCACCCCACATACGTGTCATCAGACATAACTCGATGGCATTTGAACACTCGAGGCTCAGTTTCACACCCTACCGTCACAACTTGTGTCGGAAGCAGATTTTTTTTTCGTTCTGATGCTGCCTGCTCTTGTATCTATCGGTCATCCATCTGTCTATATCTGCGGCTGTTGTGCAACAGCAGACTCCCAAGAAACAGCAGTACGACGTACACATATCACCGCCCGCCCTCGCCCCCCGTGCGCCCCCCCCCCCCCCCTCGACCAACGCTCGCGCTTTTGTATTAGTGTGTGTCGTTCCCGCTTCGTCCCCCCCGTAACGTAGCAGCGCCATGTACATATCTGTATCATTCCCCACCCTCGAGAATGCAATTTCGCTACGTTGGCCACGCCACCTCTCGCCGCGGTGCATCTTTAGGATTTCGATTGAGCCGACAGACATCTTGCCCGGCGAAAAAACGAAAAGATGGACTGTACGAGTTACACGCGCCTCCCGTCCCGCCCTCGGTCGTACACAGCAGCAGTGGCACTCGCTCGCGACCAACCCCGACTCAAGACGATGTTACGTAGCCACGTTATACTCAGATGTAGTTGTATGCTGCGCCCGATTGTTTTTCTTGCGGGAAATAAATCCCTGCAGCCTACTCGTACCAGGTACAAGTACAGGTACTTTTTTCATGAAGAATGTGCCCTTTGTCTAGCCCTTTTTGCCTTGCCAGGAGGTGCCTTTGGGGCCGAATATTTTTTTCGCAGCGGCGTTGTGGTACATCAACGCTCGCACGCCTACATACAAAAAGGTGGAATTCGTTTCCCCCCTTCCCCACCCGCCGGTGTTGCTGTATCCCCTTTGAGCGACGTGCAGCGTAGGTATACCAGGTACCAGGCATGCGTGATCAGCCACGCGCTGCTGGGTTGTATAATGGCCGCTACTGTGCTCGGTCCTTTTTTAATTGCCGGTGTACCATACCCGACCTCCCGTGCTGAGAACCCTCTTTGGTGATGTGTTGCGTCTCTTGGGGAAGAGGAATGCTTGGGTTCAGAGAGAACAGTTACTGGCAATTATTCCGCACTTGATGATTTGCTCCTGCTGCATCATGCATTGTGCATCGCCCATTCATCACCATAGCCCTTGAATGATGGGTGGCAAGAATGATGACCTCGTGATCTCCTCGGACCCCCCGCCCCCCCCCTCCCCCCCCGCCCCTCTTAGTACGATGCAGCTCACCCTTCGTGCGATTCGCCGAACATCTCACGGCGCTTCGCGCGTGGTGCAAGCAATAATGTATTTCGGACGGTGAAAAAATCGACGTGTTGCGTCTCGGCGTACCAGGTACCAGGTATGTATAGGGATGCAAGGGTCTATGCATGCTCAACACAAACCACGGCCACGCATGATAATGATTACCCTGCCCCCCCCCCCCCCCCCCCCCATCCTCCCGTCCGAACAATGCCTCCTTAACAAGGTGGCATGACTCAATGTACTACGAGGGGAGCTACTTCTGGCAACTATTCCACGACACACAGGTTTACACCAGGCGTGCAACTGCAATCTACTGCGGGTCCCCTGCCAGGCAAGCAAACCGTCATCCCTCATCAACAAACACTCTCAAACCGTTTCAATTCTCTTGAAAAAAATGAGTGAAAAATAATGTTGCCAAGCCCTGATTTCCATTGATTCGCGGAGTTTTTTTTCAAGTTTGTTTCCGGAGTACTTTTTTTCTGTGTTTTTTTTGCCAGAGCAAGATACCTTGTTGCATTTCGACTGGTGAGAGTGTGAGAGTGCTCTGGGATAGGTGTGCTTCGCACTTCGCTAAGTAAGTCGTCGTTGCACTTTAATCGATGCACTTGCGGGCGGTGGGGGTGGGGGTGGGCGTCTTTTGTATGAGAAAAACATACCGGTAAACTACTATTTATAACATATTCTCTTTTAGCATTATTTGCCGATGAAAAGTCAACTTAACTCTTTTCCCCAACTTCTAAAGTATCGTTGTCTAATGCCAAATGCATTGTCCCCTTATCGGGTGTGCACTGCTAACAAGATGTGTTTCCGCATCACCTGCATAGAACAGCACAACCAGATCTTGGTTTTGCTCGTTTAGATCCGCCCGTTTCCAGGAACATGAAAACGTGGGGCTTGGAGCTGAGTGTATTATCTTCGTCGTGTGTAGCAAGCTGCAGGATGAACACGCATGTCTGCGCGTCTGTCGTCTGACGGCGAAGAACGCTGACTTCGCCTGAAAGGTGGGCCCTGCACCACCCCGACCAAATCCAGCTTCGGCCGTAGCAAGTCCTAGGGTTGACCACAGGTAGCGAGCTCTTTTCTCGAATACCTGGTAGGTGGTAAGCTGCCCTTCCTCGTTTGTTGCTGCTCTTGATGGCCCGACGTTTGGTGTGTTATTAACACGAGAAAAGATAGGTCACTTATTAATAGTTGGCTTTTACCTCGCCTCCCAACAAACATGCTAATAATATACCATTATAGTACAATAGCGTTCAAGCCCAGCCAACTCACAGCCTTACCAGGTACATTATCGGGCACCTGTTCATACCTTTCGGCTTCTAAGGCCTCTATCATCACGGCTAATGATGCCTCCCTTTTTCCCGTTTGTTTGGTCATATTGTATCACAGGTGTTGCTCGGTGGAGGTTGGGTGTGGCACAGGAGACGTAATCTTGAGCCTAGCGCCCGACTTCAAGCAGAGCTTGGGCCTGGATATCAACGATGGCTTCCTGGCCTACGCCGCGTCGCAGACCCCTGAGAACCTCAAACACAAGGTTAGTTGCAAATAGGTCGGGAGACAACACCCGTTAGCACGCAGCAAATTTGCCTTGACTGGCGCCGCACTACTAGATTTTACTGTGAAACACTCAGCCGTACACCTTCACAGCGCGTGTTTCCCTTTCATTGACATGCCTCATGACATATTTTGGGTAGTGATGACGCAAACGGGCGATTATTCATGGTGGGTTGAGTATTTTTGTCGTGGGTGACTGGGCTGTGTGACAGGCAACATACAGCATTATGGGCCCCTCAACATGAAACACCTCGTATGTACGTCCTTGAAGCAAGGCTAAGGCTTCACACATTATTATAGTCTTATCGTGACACCAGCCCAACCCTTGGGCGTGGGCTATTTTTATACCAGTCTGGGCCCAAACATAATCCACGTTTACTTTGTATTTTAGTTAGGAAAAGTCGCTTATATTTAAAGCTAGACTGGTAATATTTAGAGTAGCGCTCTCCCCTCGCTGAGCACGATTTATTTCTCCGATTTACATTTTATTGTCCCTGACAATGTCAGCCTTTCGTTCCTGTTGGGTTGTTTCGTATGTTCGTGGGTCTATGTTGTATGTTGGCATGCGTATGAATGTGGACTCAGGCCTCCTGCCCCTCATCATACAAGTGTAGTGCGTCAAACGTGTACCACGGCGGTATTGTTCTGGTACTCGTACATGAAGACAACACACGTACGTGGCAGCGCATTCAGCCGGTGACCGCCGTACGCACTCGAACGGAAGCGTCGATTGATGTGAAGGGATCCTGTGTTATATATCTATGCGACGCCGTACCCCGAAAGGCTACCACTTTCCCCCTCTCGACGTCACCATAACACTGCTGTGGCTCGAAGTTTCGAGATATAGCACTCACCACGTGCCCCACCACCGAGACAATTTCGAACTTTGGAGATGTAGTGCAGAGTACCTGTACAGTCGAGGTCCCTCATTTGTGCGATATCATGCCCTGCGAATCTACGAAATACGCACTACGCAGTGGGACCTCGCACTATTTTGCGTACCCGTAATATCTGGTAATATGTATAAGGAGGTCGTGACATGCGGATCTCACCGCACTAAAAGGGGGCCCAGCACTAAATGTTTACGCGCTAACGCGGGACCACTGCAGCTGCTGTACTCGTTTTCCCTGCTCTGGTTGGCTTCACCACGAGAAGCGATCTTAGTTCCACGCGAATATTTCGAAGAGTACGAAGCTCGTTGATACTCGCTTCCCCTTGGTGAAATCACCACGAGACCGTTTTCTTCGACAACATGGTTGACGCAGACTGTCTTCGAGACGAAGGGAGTTTCACCGTGAATTATTTGTTGCATTTCATTGGGTTAGGGTTAGGGTTAGGGTTAGGGTTAGGGTATATATAATTTATAAGACTATGTCAACCATGTCGTCGAAAAAAAGGTAAGGTGTCTTCGTTTTTTTCCCCCCACCCCAACAATCGATGTCATCTCACGACACCAATTCGAAGGTTTGCTGACATCCACTTTTCATGTGTCCCCGTGTCACGTGCATGGCGAAGAGACCCTTTGTTTTCGCTTGATACAACGTACTCGCTTTTCTTCTCTTGACATGGCGGTTTCCCCTCCTCTTGCCCTCACCACGACATTTGGAAGTTGCGAGATGCGGTAGCGGTCCCCCAATAAGGCGGTCCGATAAGGCGGTATCCCCATATAAGGCGGTATCCCGATTACCGCCTTATAAGGTACCGCCTTCGATTACCGCCTTATAAAGCGGTAGAAATCGCCTGGTGCGACGGGGGAGTGTTCTTTCACTCATAACCTGGATGCGGCCATATTAAGGCGGTCATGGCGGTCATATTGCTCTTTGCGCACCACCGACTTCTACCGTATAATACACTAACTTTTCCCCTCTGGAACGAGCTTTCTGGATCTGTACCAACCACGTTTTTGGGGACTACTCGTACGTACTCACTCGTAATTCGTGTAGGTTAATTTTGGCGGTATTACGCGATGCACCCCTCTATTTAGTAGTTTTTGTCTCTTGTTTTTAATGTCACAGGACGAATTTCACCACCAATAAGCGAAAAAATATCCTCCTTTTAATCGAGCCCTGCCGTCGACGCATAGTTCACTACAGTAACTTTGGGGGTTAGTTTGATGTCGCCCGCACACTAAAACGCCATCACATCTTGGCGGTGGATAGGGCTATGCCTAAGCCGTGGTGGGGATACATGTGCTACAACAATGCCGACCTATATCCTTGTTGAGGACACACAACCCGTAGTACGCGCGATCGGAGTATCACACACAGCTTGCAAAGATGAGTTTCGACAAAATCTTCGATCTCACAGCTGGAGTGTATTTTCATTTTTTACAACATATAGTGACATATTGTGTTCGTGTGATGTTCTATGTGTAATGCGTGAACCAGGCAATAAAGTATTTACAAAAAAAAGGCCAAAAAGACAGACCGGGACCCCCCCCCTACTTTTGTCTTTCGTCGGAGTAACAGTGGGCTCCGAAACGGTACAAGAGTTAACATCACCCCGAGAAGACCATTTCGAATGTTCTAGATACCATACTCTCTTTTTTTTCTCTGTTGACGTCACCACGAGACCGTTTCGAACTTGCAAGAGGCGTTACGCCCGGCCCTTGCCGATGGGCCCTGGACCGGTTTGTTGGTCCGTCGAACTACCTCTGTGTTGTTGCACCGCTCTTTCTAGCAAGGGAGGAGAGGAGACGTTACGGTACTTGGTTGTGATAAATTTGTTGAACGAAATACCAGGTACGTGATGCAATGGGTACCCCGATTTAAGAGCGCTTCTAACGCGTGGTACGATACAGGTTTTTTCCGTATACTGTACCACTTTTTGGTGAAAACGTTTTGTGAATGACGGAGCTGCCGCAACCGAGATTAGATTTCGTCGAAACGGCGCTCTTGTTTTTTTGCTATTTTTCATTAAATGTAATGTTTTATGTGGAGGACAGGGTACGTATTGTCAAGGATGCGTATTTCCTCTCCTTGAAGTCAAAAAAATTCCGGGTAACAAGCGTTTCTCGGCTTTACCTAAAATGTTCCCCTTTTCCCTTTCATTCAAGGAATAAAAAGCGCCATTTGGGGGGGGATAAAAAAAAATATCCCCGCGTGTGACCCATGCACTACATTAAGCACGAGTATAATACTATTCGTCCAGGCCTCTAGGCAGTCATTTTCAGTCGTTTTCACTTCACACAGCAGTAATGGCAGGGCAGAATGCGAGTGCCTGAGTTATGCTTACCGATTTCAGTTGATCTTTCACTTGTTCATGCCGTCTTGGTTTCGTCCTGCAGCCATCCATAGGATACTGGAAACTCACCATCTGTATACTACTCTGTATAGATCCAAACCGGTCGCCCCGGTGGCGTATCAGGTTATCCTCGAGCCTGGTATAGGTCAGTTTCGTGAGTTCGAGCCCCGCCGAGTGCATACTCGTATAAATTCGTTGGGACTTTTTCTTTTGGACAAATTGACTTGCGGAAAGCGCGAGAGCGTGAGTTAGCAACATTCGATGAACAAGCGACGAGCAGTGGGATTGCTGAACCCTATGCGCGATAACAATTGAAGGCAAGAACCGGGGAGGAGAAGGGATGACACCTGTGACCACGGCTTGTCCAGAAGCTGGAAAGTGAAAGTGTGCAAAAAAAAAAAAAAAAAAAAAAAAAAAAAAATAGAGCTGATAGCTATCTCTGATGCACAAAATTAATGTACTCACTATGTTGTGAGGGAAATCAGCAGTACAAAGTACAAAGCAGGACGCGAGCAGCCACAGCAGTGTGCTGCTGTGTTAAGAGTGTAATGTGTAGCGATCGCGACCGTGTCCACGACTGACTGTAAACGTAAACATGTGGACGCGACGTCCCAGCTGCATCCGCGCCGAGTTCACCCGTTCAATTTGAATGTGATGCCTCGCAATTGTACGATTATTATTTAATTGTATCCCTTCCATGACTCCGCCCGCCGTACGGCGTCTGTGCATAGCGGGCTGCTGCTCTGCTGCACAGCCTTGCAGCATTAAAGAAAAAAATGGGGGCTTCCATTCTGTATAGAGGCGTTTTCAGCCCTACAATTATTCGTATTGTATACCTTTCATGACTCCGCCCGCCATAAGGCGCCAAGGGGGCTGCTGCTCTGTGCTGCGCAGCCTTGCCAGGTACCGCATTAAAACAAAAACGGGGGGGTTCCGGTCTATATGGAGACTTTTTTCGCCGCGGGACAGGGGACGTGAGGAATCTCCTCTGAAAAGTATTAATACCTCAAGCCCTATTAATTTCGGGTAATTTCCGCTACCGGGAAATACGCATCCTTGCGTATTATAGATACCGTCAATCTCCGATCGCAAATGCCAACCATGAAGACGCGTTAACAAACGCCCGGTCTATGAGACCTGCCATCAACAATAATGGCTCTTCATAGTGGTTGACGTTCGGCAATATCAAACCCGAACGCAACCAGGGTACCTTACCGCTTTTTCGAGAAAATGGTTGACATACAACTATATACCTAGACCTCGCCCCCTTCGGACGTCTCGCTCGGCATATCCTCCCCCCTCTCAGCCCTTCTCAGCACGTAATTGCCGAAAAGAAAATTAGTTGCTGGGAAAAAGAACCGTCCCGAAGTTCCTTGCCTTCCTTGCTTTCCCTAGTCTCATTCTTACTTACTTTTTAGCTCTCATTCTCTGATCTTTACTGCTTGCTCTCTGATATTTTTATTTTGCTTTTTCAGCAACTTCTTTTTTGTACTTTTATTTGAAGTTGGCCAATTGCTGGCTGTTGAGAGGGAATTGCCGTTGACGGCTGCAAACAATTTGAATTTGAAATTTGCCGGATCGGCAATAACAATTTGAAGTTGAAATTTGCGAAGCGGACCAAGGCTAGTGCGGGAGGAGGCTCCGCCAACAGTGGGGGTGGTGGAGGTTCAGGATCAGGCGTGTGGAAGCTGGTCGGGCAAGAACGGGACTCAGCTTCTTCTGGCAATCCTGATTGGCCGTGCCCGAGCAAGGGTTGTGACGGCTTCCTCATCGCACGAAATAATAGGAGAAACAGGAGTTCCCAGTACGCTGTCTGCGACACCTGCAGGAGTGACGAGCCTTCCACGTGCCAAGCTTTTCCTAACCTTAACAAGAAGCACTGGGGAAGCGGCGACAACCCTCGTGTGTGTGACTGGTGTGACGCGGACACCTGTGATTCACCTTCGATCGGCGTCCCTAACGAAGGAGCTGAGAGCTTGACGAAACGTGAGTTACATTTCTGTTGTTGTGCTGTGATTTCTTTTTCATGCGTACAAACACACTTTTGCATGTACGAGTATGATACGTGTACGGGGCAGTCCCGTCATCGCGGTGTACCAGTAAGCGGGAATTGTACAAGTACTCAGGTCTACGAGTAGACCTTTGCAGTGACGCTGTGTGATGCGATTTCTTTTTCATACGTACAGCCAAACACACTTACTTCATGTATGTACGACTACGAGTACGGGGCAGTCCCGTCATCGGGGTAAGCGGGGGTTGAACAAGTGGTTCATGCAGTGACGCTTTGTGCTGTGATATAAACACACGTTTTGGATGTACGACTACGACTACGTGGTATCTATACATGTAAGACGCAATGAAAACGGGCAAGTCTCATCACGGGGGTCAGCCAGGGTTGTAAAAATGGTCCATGTAGTAATAAATAACACAGCAGCATGATACCTCAGCACCAGTCGCAGTACACACTGGAGGTTGATATATAGCAGTAAACAGAAGCTGAAGTTAACCTGGGTGATGCTGGAGAGCAGTCCCGTGATTGGGGTTAGCGAGTTGTTCATGTAGTGACGCGGTGTACTACTACTGTTACTCATTTTTCATACAACCACATGAACTCTTTGTATTAACGAGTACAAGTAGGGTGCGCAACCTCTTCAGGAATCGCAGTACACGTCGGTCGTAATAGTGTTGATAGCAGCAGTAATAGAGTAGTACCGAACAATATATATAGCAGGTACTGTCTCTTACCCTTCGTTGTCGGTATTCCGCCGGTAGGCCTTATATAGCAGTATACCGGGGCTTACGCTTACCAGTTGCGACTGTGAATCCCGTTCGTTCCTGTCCCAGTGGTGGTTTCATAGGTGTTAGCAACGTTGTGGTACCAGGCAGGGCTTTGCCCATAAACGACCGCTTTCATTACAACAGCAGTGTTAAATTGTACGACTTCCTTTCCAACTTTGGAAATCGACGACAGCTACGTGGCCTTACTATTTTGAACATTCACTGAACGCAAGGTATTCCCATCCGTTGTTGTCGTTTGCAGAATCCCTGCGAAGCAGCCGCCGAGGGCCGCCAAGTCGGCGAGGACATAAACACGAAGTGCACCGGCGACATCAAGGTCGGTGACCTCCTGAAGAAGGCAGGCGACCACTTGCTCGATATACATCCCGCATTCCATTCCCACGGTGCCACGAGGGCGTTCGACATCGAGGTACGTTCCACTCTTATCTTGCGTCCTGTGTGTCACGAGTCGAGACATCCATGTCTCTTGCTCAAGACTAGGGGATGGCGTGCGGATATAGTCTATGAAGTGCGGCTCTTTTTCCAAGTACCAAGAGCAAGTACAACAATACCACAACAATTACTAACAGCGAAAGGAGCTCCAATAGCAGTACACACTGGAGGTTGATATATAGCAGTAAACAGAAGCTGAAGTTAACCTGGGTGATGCTGGAGAGCAGTCCCGTGATTGGGGTTAGCGAGTTGTTCATGTAGTGACGCGGTGTACTACTACTGTTACTCATTTTTCATACAACCACATGAACTCTTTGTATTAACGAGTACAAGTAGGGTGCGCAACCTCTTCAGGAATCGCAGTACACGTCGGTCGTAATAGTGTTGATAGCAGCAGTAATAGAGTAGTACCGAACAATATATACAGCAGGTACTGTCTCTTACCCTTCGTTGTCGGTATTCCGCCGGTAGGCCTTATATAGCAATATACCGGGGCTTACGCTTACCAGTTGCGACTGTGAATCCCGTTCGTTCCTGTCCCAGTGGTGGTTTCATAGGTGTTAGCAACGTTGTGGTACCAGGCAGGGCTTTGCCCATAAACGACCGCTTTCATTACAACAGCAGTGTTAAATTGTACGACTTCCTTTCCAACTTTGGAAATCGACGACAGCTACGTGGCCTTACTATTTTGAACATTCACTGAACGCAAGGTATTCCCATCCGTTGTTGTCGTTTGCAGAATCCCTGCGAAGCAGCCGCCGAGGGCCGCCAAGTCGGCGAGGACATAAACACGAAGTGCACCGGCGACATCAAGGTCGGTGACCTCCTGAAGAAGGCAGGCGACCACTTGCTCGATATACATCCCGCATTCCATTCCCACGGTGCCACGAGGGCGTTCGACATCGAGGTACGTTCTACTCTCATCTTGCGTCCTGTGTGTCACGAGTCGAGACATCCATGTCTCTTGCTCAAGACTAGGGGATGGCGTGCGGATATAGTCTATGAAGTGCGGCTCTTTTTCCAAGTACCAAGAGCAAGTACAACAATACCACAACAATTACTACAAGCGTAAGGAGCTCCAATAATTTGGATGGTTACGACGTCTGCTGGAGAGAAGTACGAATACTTTTTTACACATACTTATGTTATAAGGCTTAGTTTGGGTAAGCTATTGGTTAACCTGTGCAAGTGGTCAAACGGACTAAAAGTACCCCACTAATACCTTAACAAATGGCGTCGTCGACAGACCATGGGTTTTTGGGTCGTGGGTTCGATCCCCACATCCACCATAATAAACTTTTTCAGATTTTCCCATGGCGAACTTGAAAAATACTCTCCCCGGCTTACCCAGGAAATGAAACGGCTTGGATAAATGACAGGTCCGCCCGTATATACGGCCGACCTTCTATCCCGCCGTTTAAGGGGGGGAGAGTGTTATAAGGCTTAGTTTGGGTAAGCTATTGGTTAACCTGTGCAAGTGGTCAAACGGACTAATACCCCACTAATTCCTTGACACTTATCGACGTTCTCCCGCCCTGCTTCAACGTTTGTGGACAGATCCACAAGACCATCGACAAAAAACAAGAGTGCAAGGTGCTGGGTACCTCCGCTGAGGAGGAAGAGTCCAAGCAAGCCTGCATGCTCCTTCGGAAGCAATGTTGACAGCACGTTCTTTATAGAACGTTAAGTTGTGGTTTATTATACCAGCATCGTTTTTTGAGAACTATGCCTAAATGCGTGCTCTTCGTCTTTCAGGAATACAAATGTACTTCACATGTTTGCGGTGTGTGCGTTCAAGTTCCTGCTTCCAGCATGTTTTTTTTGGCACTGCGCTCCTTTACATCTTAAGTTGTAGTTTTCCTGTCTCTATCCTTGACAAGCGCGTGCCTGGTGTTTATGCACTGCGATAATTTATTGTTGATGATCGACTTAGAGAGAGAGCTATTGAAGTGTACAGGACCTACATAGGCGCTACCTGAGAGGTGGAAGGATATGCCAAGGAAGTCCTCCGACTTGCCCATCATGGATTGGGCGAATGGATGATAATAACAAACTCATAATCATAATCGTCTCTATCCTGTACCGTTGTACTATATATGGACCTCTTGGCATTTTCAAGTCGCCAGTTGCGCCATTTGTGCTTATTTTCCGCCTTTCTACTGAATGTCTATTCCTCCTTCCGCAAGCGTAGCGGGCGGCGCCCAGCCGCCCGCGAGCGAAGCCCTTGTACTCTTTAAAATGTATTTACCCAAACCCGATCCCTAACCCGATGAAACGCAACAAACCAATGTAGGGTGAAGCCCCCTTCGTCTCGTACACAGTGTGCGTCAACCATATTATCGAAAAGTGGTAAACTCTACTCTACTTGACATGGTTGACGCACACTGTGTACGAGACGAAGGGGGTTTCACCCTACACTGGTTGGTGCGTTTCATTGGGTCAGGGTAAGGGTATATTTGATGTAAAGACTACATCAACCATATTGTCGAAAAAGCGGTAAGGTACCCTCAGTAGAGCTTACCACTTTTTCGACAACAAGGTTGACGCACACTGTGTATGAGACGAAGGGAGGTTCACCCTACATTATTTGGTGCGTTTCATTGGGTTAGGGTTAGGGTTTGGGTATATGCAATGTAAAGACTATGTCAACCATGTTGTCGAAAAGTGAGCAGGTGAGGGGGCCTCAGAGGAGGGTACCTTACCGCTTTCTCGACAACATGGATGACATACCCTGTAAATGATATATACCCATTGCACTATTGCACTTTCAGCTTTAACAAAAGTGGTAAGCTCTACTCGATTCGAGTCCTGAATGTTGTTGGGACGCATGCTCTATACGGTGAAAGGTGCGCACCGTTGGGTTTCTGAGGGTGCCTTACCGCTTTTTCGACATCATGGTTGACATAGTCGTTAAATTGTGTGTGCCCAAACCCTAACCCTTACCCAATGAAACGCACCAACCAATGTAGGGTAAAACCCCATTCGTCTCGTACACAGTGTGCGTCAACCATATTCTCGAACAAGTGGTAAGGGTTTCACCGTACATTGGTTGGTTGCGTTTCATTAGGTTAGGGTTAGGGTTCAAACCCTAACCCTTACGCAATGAAACGCACCAACCAATGTAGGGTAAAACCCCATTCGTCTCGTACACAGTGTGCGTCAACCATATTCTCGAACAAGTGGTAAGGGTTTCACCGTACATTGGTTGGTTGCGTTTCATTAGGTTAGGGTTAGGGTTTGGGTATCAACCTTGTTGTCGAAAAAGCGGTAAGGTACCCTCTTCCGAGGCCCCCTCACCTGCTCATCTTAGGACAACATGGTTGACATACTCTTTTAAGTTATATATACCCTAACCCTAACCCAATGAAACGGAACAACTAATGGACGGTGAAACCGCCTTCGTCTCGTGCAGTGTGCGTCAACCATGTTGTCGAAAAAGTTGTAAGCTCTACTGCAGATGTAAACATTATTATATTGCTGAAAGTGCAGCCTGATGACCAAACCCATGAGCTCAAACCCATGTGGCTTTAAATGTAAATATGAAGGTCGCCTCCTCCGGTGATGTCGGTGATGTCGGTGATGTCGGCTTTGTCTTGGTCTTGGACGGGGTTGGCCGAGGCCGAGACTCGCTTGTTCTTTCGTGCATGTGGCATGGAGGTGCCTTCACAAACCTCTCACGCGTTAAGCGAGGGGCGATTTTTATGGAGTTGGATGAAGGAGCTTGGGTCGTTCTCGTGGAGGACCCTGGGCTCCCGGTTGCATTAAAGCGGTAAGGTACCCTCTTCGGCATGCGTTGATCAGTCCCGCCATACTAAAAGCCATATATGCCCGCTACAGCTTCGAGCAATGTGTACTTAGTTCGGAGCGCCTGGTCCGGCTTGACACGGGGTGCCCTTAATTCGGGGTGCTCTACTGCTGTATTCAACTTTCTCCTCCCACACGTATTTGTTGTTGACCCTTAACTCATGTAGCTCTGTAGTTTTACATTCGTTCTAAAAATTGGTGGGGATTGTCTTTTAACCCATTTCCAACTCCATAAAAATATAATAGTGTGCTAACTCCGAGTGTTTTGTCCCCACGTCGGGACTGCGGTGCCAAAAGGGTCTAGACGCGTGCTGCGGTAGAGGTGCCCATTTTTTTTTTCTAGCACTGCTCCTCATTTGAGGAGCTATGGGCCGCTCTTGAGCCAAAAACGCCGATTTTGAGAAGAAATAGAGTGCGATATGATGAGCAAAACCATGGCGTAGGTATACAAAAAGTCTTACTGCAAAACAAGAATGGCGTTATTTCCGAGAATTTTTGGGTTGAGGAGACCCGTCATTCACAAAAAAAAATAAAAAAATCTGCCTCCGTCGTAGGTAGTGGCACCCACGCATCGTAAATGCCGCGCGACCTCGATGTACCTGCAGTGGTCTTCTCTGCGATGCTGGGTGGATACGGATGGTGTTACGCATCAAGCACGTATCTCGGGGACAGGCTGGTTGGAATTTGTCTGGGAAACGTTGGGCGGTAGTCAAAGGGTAGGGTCAACCTAAACACCACAAAAATGTGTGGCTGCGTGCAAATTCGGGACGTCCTTGGCCTGTAACACGGAAAAACGCGTAGTGCGCCTGCATGCAACTGTATCACGGACAGCTTGCAAAGTTGGGTAGATATGGACCGATTGGAAGAAACTCACCGTTTCAAAAACTCTAAATTTCTTCTTCTACTTGAACACAACAAAAAAAAACACGCGTGTCTGCGTGCAAATGTCGACGCCGAGTACCTGACACCGAACCTCCTCACCCGCGTATTATGATCAGTGTTATGCTGAAAAAACTCTTCTGTCGGTTGACTCGTTCACGAACGGCAGCGCGACCGACCTTTGGACCTGCATTGTCGTACAGGTCCTGGACGACATACCATACCATATCACCAAATAAAGATTCGTCCAAGATAACGAAATCCCGACGTTTTTCATATATCTGCCCCAAGATACCGAAATTGAGAGTTTTTTTGCATATGTTGATACCCTCGTTTTTTTTTCATTACGTTGAAGTTATAACCCCTGTAGCAATGGGTAGGTTTGCTGGAAAGCCCTCGAAGAGAGCCCAAATGTTTTTCAAGAGACTTGCCGGTTTTGGAGCTCTCACGCGAGGAAAATTGACGCGAATGTAGGTAGGGTCGGGGAGATTTGAAAAGATAAAAAAACAAGATCAAGTTTCGTTTCTCCATAGCGTTTGGCCTAATGTTGCACAGACACCTGCTCTAGAAGATCTCCATGATGATCTGTCCGATGTGTGAAACTTGTCCGACGTTTTCAGGTGTCGTTCACGAAGGGGAGCGCGACCGACCTGATCGACATCGTCAAGTCCCACCCTGTTACCGAGCACTTCTCCGGGCCGACGGTGGTCACATGCGTCAACAACACGCTCGGAGTGTTCCCGGACGCGATTAAGCCCCGCACATACGCCCAGGTAAAGATGGAAACCACGCGAACGGCTTTTGTTTGGCGGTGCATGGGGAATCGTCATTCGCTTCTTCGTTGTTAGTAAAGAAACTCTACCGTTCGCCCCCAATCCAAGAAAAAATGAAGTTATCGAGAGAGCCTCGATCATTGCAACTGCAAGGCATGTGAATAGTATCTGCCATCATTGCTGTAGTATGGTCGCGAGGAAAAATGGTGGGGGCTTGTTGGCCTCAAATACCTGGCACTTGCAGCGTGCCGATGATGGGGGTGATTTTGGAGGTACCCCATTAGTATGTTTCTGTTAAATTTATGTCAAGTCTGTTGGTCACCTTGTGGAAAACTCGTTTGCAATCGATCACTTGTTTTCTTCGTTTGTAGGCGCATATTATAAAGTGGTTTCACGATCCACCGATCCTCGAAATGGGCCTCTGACACGGCATCAGCGTGACACGGCATCAGCGTGCATGACTTCTTGACGTAACCGTTGTCGCCCGAACATAAAAAGATGCCGCGCGAATCTGGCAGGAGTGCTCGTGTGCAGCAGCATCGCCCGTTTTTCGCTTCGCATGCGGCAGCGGTCATCACTTGAGCACCATTACCATCAGCTTGGCTCGCCCTGTGTGTGCAGGATGAGTACAACTATGCATGAAAAAACATGCAGGTTGTCGGTCTTAATGTCGAGGCTGGTATTTCGGCCGCTCGTTTTTTTTTGGGGGGGGGAACGCCACCTAAACACGCGGCTTAGGGTTAGGGTTAGATCTGAGGTCTTTTGTTGAGCTGGGCCGACCTTCAAGGTTGCATGTGACGACAAACGACCTGTACGACGGTTTTTGTGCGTGCCCGTCTTGCACATACACAGGGCGAGCCCATCGAGGTCCGCCCTATAACGAATTGGCGTTCGTTTTGAGCGTCATGGGTTTAATTTCTGCCCTCTCTCACGAGGGGAGAGGGAGAGAAAAGGTTCAGGTACTCGGTTGGTGCGTGTGGTTTCTCTGCTCTTTCACGAGAGGAGAGGGGAGGCAATACGAAGTACTTGGACGAGTCTGAGGCTCGTTTTTTATTGCGCAGTACGGCGTGACCTTTTTGTGAAGTGCACGGCCGTCCCCTGATCGGTTGATAGGTGCCATTGCGTACATGCTCACGGCTAAGGGCTGCCAGGGTTTTTGCCCATAGGCTCACGGCATAATTTTTCGCCCAAATCGTTTTTATTTTGCCCCAAGGAATATGAACTGAAAAAGTTGGCGGGAGAAAACGGCGTCGTCAGGACTAACTTTCTTGGGTTCGCTTTTGTTTGTGAAGTATGGCATGATTTTTTTGTGGAATGCGCCGCCGTCCCCAGGTCGGTTGATTGGTGCACATAACAGACCATAAAAAAAATTAACAATGCAGCTTCTCGCCCGAATTGTTTACATAAAGAATAGACTAAACATGCTAAATATCCCTGGTCCCTCTTGTTCAAACATGTTCAAACGCCCCACCTAAAATCAAAATCTGCCAGAGTTTTGTTTTCTTTTCTCACGCTTTTACTTCCCAGCTTCTGGACAAGCCGTGGTCACAGGTGCCATCCCTTCTCCTCCACATAGGGTTGAGCAATCCCACTGCTCGTCGATTTTTCATTGATTGTTGCTAACTCACGCTCTCGCGCTTTCCGCAAGTCAATTTGTCTACAAGAAAAAGTCCCAACGAATTTATACGAGTATGCACTCGGCGGGGCTCGAACTCACGAAACTGACCTATACCAGGCTCGAGGATAACCTGATGGGCCGCCGGGGCGACCGGTAATAAACACTACCAGGCAGCCGATATCATCTCATTGTCTCTCTAGCCATCCATGCCGTAGCTCCAATTCATTTGCCCCCCCCCACCGGCCCCCCCTCTCCCCCCCCCCCTCCCTTTCCTCCCCCCCCTCCCTCTTGTTCAATCGCCCCACCTGAAATCGAAATCTGCTAGAGTAATAAGCACTACCACGCAGTTGATATCACCTCGTTTTCTTTCTAGCCATCCATGCTGTAGCCCAAAGCACCCCCCCCCCCCCCCCTCAACGCTCCCTCCTTCCCCACTCCCCACCAGAGTAATAAACACTACCAGGCAACTGATATCACCTCATTATCTTTTTCTGGCCATCCATGCCGTAGCTCCGATTCATTTCCGCCCCCCCCCCCCCCCCCCCCCTTTTCTTTCCCCCGCTCCCTCTTGTTGAAATGCCCCACCTAAAAACGAAATTTGCCAGAGTAATAAACACTACCACGCAGTTGATATCACCTCGTCATCTTTCTAGCCATCCATGCTGTAGCTCCAATTCGTCCCCCCTCCCAAACGCCCCCTCCTTCCCCACCACCCGCACCATCGCCTAGACCTAGCACCACGCGTATAGCAAACCCCTACATCTATGCGACATAAAGCTGTTGGAAATCCCTTCCCCCCACCCCACCCCTTCGAACACTCCGCCTTCTCACTGGTTGTACTATTTACAGGATATACATGATAAATTAATGCATTCCTTCCACAACCATCAGACTTGTTCCCTCAACGGATTTATAGTTTCCACGCACAGATTGAGTTGCCCCGCCCGTTTCCCCCTCCCCCCCCCCCCCCCCCCCCCCCGCTCCCTCTTGTTCAAACCCAGGCCCCCACGCCCTCAAAAACTCCGCCCTTCCCTCACCGGTGATACGACTTACAGGATACACTTGATGAACTGATGCATTTCCTTCCACAGCTGTCAGATTTTGTCCCCCTCAAAAACGGGTTTTATGGTTTCCGCGCACAGACTGGCTTAACGTCACCCTGTTGACCCTGGTACAAGCTACACTGTAGTTCCAAGGGGAGTCGCTGACCTATATCCTCAATGAGGACACACACCCAGTAATACCCACGATTGGAGTATCACACACAGCTTGCAAAGATGAGTTTCGACAAATCTTCGATCTCACAGCTGGAGTGCATTTTTATTTTATAACATATACACGCCACCAAACTGTAAGGCTCTCGGATTTTCGCCGAAGCTCATATTTGCAAAGCTTTGCGTTTGTTACCGAATTGCGAACCACCAAACCACTGCTACCACCAAGATCTCACGAACGAACACATGACCCCCGGAAACTGCCTTCTTCCTAACTGTCTTCTTTCTCGCCAAGGCGAGCCACCTAATCGCTGTGATATCGCGCACAACGCAGCCGAAGTATCACGCAGCTTGCATAGCTGAGTATCGACCGCTCAAACCGTCGAACTCATATCTGACGTGCTATTTTTCAGGGTTACTTACGGTTGTCTGTTCGTGCACGGTGCGGTTTTTTCAAATCCAAAATCTTACGGTCCGGTTCGGTGCGGTTTTAAGACAGCGGCAATCTTATGGTGCGGTTCGGTGCGGTTCCCGGATATTGTAAATCCTACGGTGCGGTTTGGTGCTGTGAAATATCCTACGGTGCGGTTCGGTGTTTTCATGTATCCTACGGTGTGGTTCGGTGCGGTTTTCAGAAGTCAGGAATCCTACGGTGCGGTTCGGTGCGGTTTTCATCTACAGCAATTCTTACGGTGCGGTTCGGTGCTGTGGTAAATCCTACGGTGCGGTTCGGTGCGGTTCCCTGTTGAACGGTTTTTGCTACGGTGCGGGGCCAATCCCCGTAGGGAAAACCGTATTTTTTCATGGTGAAACGTATGAATAAGCCGTACGAACCTGCGGTTTCGTACGGTTCTCAAGCTTTTCTCGGTGCACTAACGAAACCGCTGTTTCTTTGCGGTGCACCCTATGAGTAAACCGTACAAACCGCGGTTCCGTACGGTTTCTGGCGCATTGTTTAACACAGGGTACCAGGTACGAGTACCAACGGCAGCCAAGCAACGGCGGCGGTGACAGAGTTCACCGCAGTGCCGTCGCAGCTATCCCACCACAGCAAGCAGCAGCACAGCTAGCGGCAGCAAGCGGCGGCATCCGCTTCAGCCACAAAAACAAAAGCAGCACCAGCACCAATTTCGGCAAAGCAACAGCTTCTGTTTTTGCTCTTTTCAATTTTGGCGCTAGCTTCGCGTTTCTGCTCGTCATGTGATGCTGCTGCTGCTGTGATGCTGTTGCTGCGCTCAGCGTACGTCGCCGCCGCGCAGGCGCTCTCCGCTCTGAGCACGCCCGGCGCCCGACACTTAGACCACGGCGGCTTCACACCGCGCTGCTGCTCCTGCTGCTGCTGTCACGGTGTGCTGGAATTGCAATGATACACGAGCTGTCCTGTTCTCACGGCCTATGATGATACCAGCATGCATAGCGCACGAGCGCGAGTACGGCGAGTAGCCAACGCATTCTCCACGGCACCAAGCGGACGAGAAAGCACCATCGTATCAGCAGCCCGCAGGCACACCCCAACACCGCTCAGCCGCGTCATACTCTAGCTACACCTCTCGACTAGCTCGAGTCCGTGCTCTCAGCGGTTGTTTCGTGCTGTGTCGATTCACGACTCACCGCACTGAGCAAGCAGCAGGTAGCTGGTGGTGCGTGCCTGGCAAGGAAGATGCTCCGTGATGAGTGATTGGAGCTGCGTCGGACGAGTAAATGCTCGGGGTGTATTGTAGGCAGCGTCATTCGTGCCAGATACGCATCTACGTATACATCTTGTGTAGTTCCTACGCGAAGTCAAGAGAGCAACAAACAGCAGTAAAACAAAAATAATACCAGGTATTAAATGCGCAATAAATATAAAAATGACCAACCCATGAGGAATCAGCTGATAAATTATACCTGGTACATAATAATATAATAATCGCTCCGAATATATAAATATAAAATGTACGAAGTATAAATGTAGATGTATAATTGTCGGGGGGGGGTTTCTTCGTGCACGTCTCTTCGTGCCCGCACCTTTGTGCGAAACGTCGGATGGGGTGGGCACAATTCGACCGTCGGGGTCATGTTGCCGGAGGTTTGGGCGCGATCCGTGCAGTGTGTCGCGCGTGGCAAGCCTTCAAACTTTTTTGGCCTTGGGCACATTGAGGCAAATCCCCGGGTTTCCGCAACATCCCCGGGGATTGGGTTTCTGCATTCCCTATCCCCGTGTACGCACGTAAGATTTGGATGCAGACCGCGTTTTTCTGCTCGTAGAGGACACACGTAGGCGCTTTTCCCTATTTTTGCACAGAGCGCCGCGCTTCGATCCTGCCGCCCAGCAGCAGTCCAGCCCCCGAGCAGCAGCAGCCTGCAACTCTCTGCGCGTGTGGCTGCTGTTGTAGTAGCTGGTTGCTGTGATCGGAGCCTGCGATGCTCTACCTGCCTATACGCCGCTACCTCTCGCTGCTGCTGCTGCTGCTGCTGCTACAGCTGCTCCTGTCAAGTGTCAAGTGACACGCCGTCGTAAAGTGTAAGGATCGCTTGAATATCATATTAGTACTCAAACAGCCCTTATATTTATATCCAGGTTGGTGTATTTCGTACATGATGTCGTACCATACCAAGAGAGCACGACGCTACAGCTCTGCCGCACTGCAGCAGCGGTAGGCAACACCATTTATGTAAGATCTCAGATGACACACAGCAGACAACATGCGGAGAGCACAACGCTGCAACCCTGCCGCACAGCAGCAGCGGTAGGCAACACCATTTATGTGCGCGTGACGTGTCCTCGCTATGCTGCGGCGAGTTGCTTGTGTCGGAGCCTGTCATTTGTCACCCCACCATACCACACGTTTCTGCTGTACATAGGAACCTTTAAAAATAGTACCAGGTAATAATTTAGATACCAGCCAACCTATCCTTAGACATTTACGTCCACAGAGGCAGTGTATTGACGAGCATTTTTTCTGTTTTTTTTGCGAAGATCGCAGATGACAAACAGCAGCAGACAACATGCGGAGAGCAAAACGCTACTACCGTGGTAGGACCATGTGCGTGTGCCGTATCCTCTCCTTACGGCGGCGAGTTGCTTTTGCCATAGCCTGTCACGTATTGTCCTCTTGCTCCCTCGTTCTCAATAGGTGCTATTTACGTAGTATTTAAGCAAGCCGGATCCCACGCCACACGTGCCCCTTCTCGCTTCCTGGCGGTCCCTAACCTGGAGGTCGAAGTGTGACGCTCGTCTCGAAATCATACATATTCATACGGTGTAAAAGTTTTGTGTGTTGTGTGTATTTTCTCAACAACAGATTGGTCGTGGGCACGTCTATCTCGAGTACCCAAAAAGCGCTAAAAGTACTGCTATTGAGTACACTCAAGAAGTACTGCGGGTAAAATGCAAATTTATTATTTATCCGGACAATTTTTTTTGTATGTACAAAACAACTGGTCATTGCGTCCGGTAGTGATAGTAATCATGTGTCCTTGCGCCACTCCCCTAGGCACTTCCCGGAGGGGCGGGGAACCTTGTATACTATATATTTCGAATACGAGTAATAAATATTCAAGTTCATATATTTATGTGTATCAATAATAATGTAATTATTAAAATACTCGTATGAAATACCATTAGATCAACCAAACTAGCGGGGACATTTTTGACTTTAGACACGAAACCGTGCCGAAAACGTCGTGAACCGTGCGAAACCGTGACCCTGTAGCACCGTTCCGCGGCCGATAGAACCGCGGGTTTTCTACGGTTTCAAGTTAACCGCACCGTTAAATACCCGGTCTAACGGTTGTTGGCTTGATGTACACGGTGCGGTGCGGTTTCGATGGCATTCCTACGGTGCGGTTTGGTGCGGATTTAAGTATTCGGGAATCTTACAGTGCGGTTCGGTGCGGTTTTCGGATATTGTATATCCTGCGGTGCGGTTTGGTGCTGTGATATACCCTACGTTGTGGTTCGGTGCGGCTTTGAAAATAGAAAATCCTACGGTGCGGTTCGGTGCGGTTTTCAAAATTCGTAAATGCTACGGTGCGGTTCGGTGTTTTCATGTATCATACGGTGCGGTTCGGTGCGGTTTTCAGAAATCAGGAATCCTACGCTGCGGTGCGGTTCGGTTTTGAAGAGGGCAAAAATCCTACGGTGCGGTTCGGTGCGGTTGGCAAAAATCCTACGGTGCGGTTCGGTGCGGTTAACCGCACCGAACCGATAGGACAAAACCGCAGCGTAAATAACATTGGTTATTTTAGAACTAACCATAAACTTGTTTGGGCTGGTTGGTGTTCACTTGCTTGGTTACTTGCTGCCCGATGGCTTCGTACAAGTACGTGGTACAAGGGAGGAACGACTGCTGTGTTTTCCCTTTTGAGCTTGCGACACCCCCGGTGTTTCCAGTAAACGACGATCGTGAAGGGAAACCTTGTACCTTTTCATTAATACGTGTTCACGGCGTAGTTTTTCGCCCGAATCCCTTTTTTGTCTTCCGCCGCGGTATATGTCAGAGGAAGGAGTTGTCTGGAGAGGACGGCATCATCAGGACACACCTGGCGTCTTTCTTTTTTTGCGCAGTACACGGTATGGCTTGCCGTGGAATGCACCGCCGTGCCCTGGTTGGTTAATTGATGCGCGATCACACGTTTTAGCTACAGATGCACAATAGGAGCATCTGTTCACTGCGTATTTCTTCGCCTGAATCCTTTTATTTTACAGTTGACTACATTTTTTTAAACAGCAACCCTAACCCAATGTAGCATTCAATGTTCGTACAATGCTTCTTTAGGCTCACGTCGTAAATTCTTCGCCCGATTTTTTTTTTCCTTTTCTCTGGCGCGGTGCAAAATTAGATGAAGGAGTTGGCTGGAGAGGACGGCATCATCATCGTCGGGTTCTGGAACGGGAACAAGTTCGGCGAGGCCCTGCAATACTTCTACAACAAGCACCCGGAGCTGTGCGGGTCGATGAAGGGGGCCGTAATCGACATTGAGGAGCGGCACCTCGACACGTCCGAGGGGTACCACACCCACTGGACTACCCCGGAAGAGGCCCACAAGGTGCGCAGCGTTCGCGTAGGACACTTTGACGCCCCCCCCCCAAAATGTATATGCACCCCTAGCGGTGTGTATAAGCCATGCACCCCTACATAATACAGTATACTGCTACTCTAGTATTATACCGATGTACCTGGTACCAGATCCCAACCCGACCAAAAGCCTAAGCCCTAGCCTAGCCACAATATCATAGGGAGTGGGATCAAGGTGTGTACATATAAATACAGCAGTACTTTGGGTAGGGGTGCATGTGTTATATACACCCCTAGCAGGGGTTTATCCCTACTAGGTATGTTGGTTGCTCGGGTCAAGGGTTAGGGCTAGGGTTTATGGATACACTTGAAGGTGCTATCTTAGGAATAAGTGGTATAGCTCAGCGGAGCTAAGCACTTGTTCGAGAAAATGCTTGAGGCACACTGCTGTGTACCGAGACGAAGAGGTTGAACCCTACAATGGTTGATTGCCGCTGATTGTGTTAGGGTTAGGGTCAGGGTAAGTACGCATTAATGGGTTTTCGACGAGACAATTCTAAAGGTGGTCTTTCCAAAGCACAGCATCCACAACGGTCGAAGCACAGCATCCACGACGGCCGCACTTCACAAGCCACAGCGTCCAAGCACGGGCCATATCTTAGCACTCGGGTTAGCTTCAGTGTTCGGGTTCGGGTTAGCGTTGCCCCCCCACCCTGCGAATTTTAGCCTATGGCACAGTTAGTGCATTCACCACTCGGAACCAAATAATTTTCCTGGAAACATGCTGATCTAAAATTGGTTGATACAACCTCATTAGGGTTAGGGTTTGATACATGACTCAAAAGAGTATGCCAACTATTTTCTCGAAGAAGTGGTGAGGTACCCTCGGTGACCTTATGGGTAGTAAAGCTACCCGCCTTTTCCTCCTTTCGTGGGTGGGGTGGGCCGTCCGACCGTAGAGTTGATGGCCTATCCTAACAAGTGAGGGTGATCGATGCCTTATCCAGCGAAAAGAGTTGTGTCCTGACAAAATGGATAAAGGGTCATATCTCAAGTACCGTTCGGTCGCAGACAAGCGAGAAGGGCGATCGATGTCTTACGGTAGTACTGCCCTACACGTTTTTCGAACAGAACACTTGTGATGTGAGTGCGACAGTTTTTTCGAAGTTGGAAAAATATTATAGCAAGCGCGAGGAGGGTGTTGTTCTAACAAGCGACCAAGAGCGATGTCCTAAATGATCGAAAGCGAGGAGATTGAGTGGCTACTAATAGCAAGCGAGAAGGGGGAGTGCCAAGATGTGACGGCGTTTTTTTCGCCGACAATCCGAAAATGACCCCCGTTTTTCTCTTAGTTTTGACCACTGTATGCGCCGACGGCTACGATAGAGGTGCAGCACTTTTTTTCCAATACTACCCCTCACTTTAAGGATGTAAGACATGTCCCTCTTGACCGAAAAACTGATTTGATCCCGGATGAAAAATAAACCTGCTTTATCGCGGATGAAAACTCCCATGGCCTAGGTACACAACGAGAAATCACGCCAAAAACTAAGGGGGCGCATTTTCCGACGATTTTGGGTCAAGGAGACCCGTCATTCAGAAAACGTTTCAGACGACAAATGCTGCCTCCATCGTATCATGCACATCTTGAAACGCATTGCTACGATAGAGGTGTACCTTTTTTTTGTTCTGAGGCTCCTAACCTATCGAGGAGCGCTGTACTATTATACTGTTAGTGCTATACCTCTCCCAAAAACTGTGTGGGGGGATATGAAAGTGCTGCTCGATGGAAGTATCCCATGGCCTAGGTATTCCACGAAAAACTCTTTGCCTGAACGAAATTCCGACGATTTGGGGTTGAGGAGCCCCGTCATCCTGAAATCTATCAACCCAAAGGCGCCACCTTGACCGCTTTACCGTAGCACGCGTCTTGTAATACGCGAGAATGGTGGTACAGTGATATGCTATTGATAAACAGCGAGGAGAGTGTTGTCCTGAAACACCACAGGGCGTTCGAAGATGAGTTTGGACGAAATCCTCCAATTTTTTTAATCCATGGGCGTCTCACAGCTGTACGAGTGAGTGGGTTTTTTGAGTTTTAATAGTTACAAGCCCGAAAAACGATGTCCTTCGTAGCGGGCAAGTCTCCATCCAGATGCGGAAAAATAAAAAGATGAAACTAATGGTTGAAACCGGCGACGACAAAGGTTGAATTCATACGGCGATGGTGATGGTTGAATCGCCGACCGCTTGGGTCATTGGATCGTACGGGCGTCTTTGCCCTTTGGACCTCTGTCAAATGCTCCCATTCCAATTCCAAGTAAGCTGTTCCAGAAAAGGAGTTACAGTTATTACACCCATCTTGCTACTACTACTACTACTACTACTACTGCTACTACTACTACGAATATTACAGTACTCCATATTAGGCGTGGTTGCAGTTCTCGGAGGGTAAAAACTAGAATACAACAAGGTGCCTTCATGCGTTTATGTGTATGCAGTAGGGGTCTCCCAGTAACGCGGTCTGAGCAAGGCGGTGTCTCTAAAAGGGAGTCAAAATCGTTTGCCGCGACCGGGGAATTGCACTCATACCCTGGCACTAATGAGGCGGCTTCCCTCAGTAAGGCGGTCGTATTCCTATGGCACCCCACCGCCTTGCCAGGGGACTCCTGCTGTGAAGTACGCCCTTTTTTTCGGTCTGCTGTTCTCTGGCGGCCGAGTTTTTTTTCTTTGCGCTTTCGGCTGCGGGGCAAGCCAGGGGTCCGTCTGTACATTGTGAGGCATGTCTGGATCCGGGCCAAGCTCCATTTCGCGTGCTCTGAGCATTCAAAGTCGCTGAGCTGGCTTTTTTAGTCTAGGGGTTGCGGTCCGCCTTGCTGAGCCAAGTAGGTGCAACCCACATTTTTTTGTTGTTTTTCAATAGTCCGTTCCGCTCTAACCCCACATTTTTTGTTATCTTGTCACTAGCCCGTTCCGCTCTCATTTTTTTATCCGCCCCGCTCTCCCGCCCCGTGTACAACATTAGTCCAATTGTGTGTACCCTCGCTTATGTCTGCCATGACGCAGCTAGACACAGCCAGCAGCAGCAACAGCAGCAGCGGCACAAGCAGCAGCAGCAGCCCATCTCTCGAACATCATATGTATTTGTTGCACCTAGCCCTCTGCTGCTGTGCTACTGCATCACACATGGCACTCCAGGCTCTGTGCATGTGGCAGGCACCGTACAGTACAACAGCAGCCGCGCTGTGAGCTCTCTCCTTTGTGACAGCCACAGGCGGTGCTTCAAGTGCATGTGCATGTGTGCGCTGCTGTAAGTACCAGGTACGTTTGAGTGGAATGTGTACTGTAATAAAATCACTATACAGCAGCAAGCAGCAGTACAACGGCAGCCGTGTTTCAAGCTCTAGCGTTTGTACCAGTAGTCACGGTGTATGTGTGTGCGGTTGGTGCACACAGGAAATCGAACTACAACATGAACACGTCCAATGCAACAATCGAACACACATCGTCGGACCTCATACCAGGTATACAAAACATACACAACACCAAAAGCAGAGCGCGTACTCATCATTGGCACTCCTGTGTTCACCCTTCTCGACTTTCGACGCCCATGGTGTATCAAGCCAGCCCCTTTCCGCAAGAGAACCTTGTATATCAGGTACCAGGTATTAAATACGATTGCGTGGTATTTGGTATTTACGATTTAGTTTCGTTGGAGACGAAAGCGACATCAAGGGAAACGCACGGTATTTGATATTAACAGTTTTTCATGGGGATGCATGATAGAACACGCGCGAACGATCTTCCGTAAAATTGTGGAACAGTATGTTAACCAGCTGGAATTAACAACCACATCGTAGGGCTAATTCACATTTCACAAACACCATATCATGAATAATTATAGATGTACCACGCAGCTTGCAAAGTTGAGTTTCAACCATTCAATCGGTGGTACTCACAGCTGACGATTTTCATTTTTTTTTTGTAAAATACTAACAGTTGAAAATACTTGCAGGGGAAAATGACATGGTACGCACCCCGTAAATACACCCTTTGGATGGGCGCTTCTTTTGTCCCCGGAACCGCCTCACCGGTCCAGCAGGCCGCCCCGTCCCTCAGTCTCAACCCGTGTACCGTACCGTGGTGACTGCATCCGTCCGCCGAAGGATTAAAAGTTTGCTCTCAGCGAGTGTCGACGACTCAGTCGGTCGAACTCACGGCTGACGTATTTGAAATAGTAAAACCAACATGTCTCAAATGCCGCGCGACGCCCCCAGGTCCTCGGAGAAAGCGGCTTCCACGTCCTGGACGTGACAGAGATAGGGGTCGGCGTCCTGTGCACATGCTCGGGAAGCAAGAACGTACCTCGCCCCGCCGGCACCACGACTTTCCTGCCACACCCCGCCGCCATCTCTTCGGACACCCTCACCGCCGAAGTCGAGGCGCAGAGCATGAACCACTACGGCGACAGGTTTGTTACGTAGACTTGGTACAAGTACCCCCTTTTTTTGTTCCTGCTGTATTTGTCCTTTTTCTCCAGGTCCTATTATATGATACATACTACCACAAGAAAATCGTGTTGACACTTTAATGCTAAGTGTTTTGTTCCGAAAAACATAGGTGCAGCTGTAACGGGGTTGGGTTATTCTCGCGGTAAATGTGTTTTGGGATTCGTCAGCAGTGATGTCCTTGTAACACGCACCATAGGCCCGCCCGGTCAGAGACCATGCGCAGTACGATAGCCCCGCCGCCATAGGAGACTTCGCGGGTGTTTTTTTTGGCAAACCCGCCCCCCACTCCCCGTATTATTGTTGGTCTCGGTTGGCACCGACGCCGTGAAACATTATATGTATATTGGGGTTGGCGTTGGTTGGCAAAGACGCTGTACAACATGCCAATGACTGCGTGTTATCAATACTTCGAAGTAGACAACCAGGATGCCGTTTTTTTTGTTTCTTGTTCTTTGGCGGTCACCATGATGGTTATCGATTGTCGAGTTAGATCATATTGTGCGGGGTGGAGAACCCTGACTCCGCACAAGGGGAATGATCGTGTCACGCAGTGTGAATATGGTAAGGCACCCACGAGGCAGTTACATAGTAATACCCATTGCTGTCTCTGGAGTGGCCACACGAGAAAACAAAGTAACTCATTGGCGCCGTCATCCATAAGCAAGAAAGGAGGCACAAGATGTTGAAGTCCGTCTTACTAGCAGTTCTTGGAAGCATGCAGTTCACCCTTCATGCGACTCGCCAAACACATCACGGCGCCTCGCGCTTGGTGCAAACAATGTCTGCCTGGTTGGTGAAAACCCGACGTGCTCCGTCCCGGCGTGGTAGGGATGCGAGGGTCTACACTCATACGACTACGGCCATGCACAAACTGAGTACACCCCCCCCCTCCCCCCCTCCTTGTCTATCAGGTGTAGGAACGTTGCTCCGTATTGAAAGGGATGCGTGGCCAGTGATCAAATGACTAATCCAAGGCAAAAACAAATTTTGTACACCCTCCCCCCCGTCACATGTGGGGTGACTCTAGTGTTCAGCTTCACGCAGTACTTTTACCGATTGCTTTGGGACGCTCCGAAGCCCCGAAAAGGGGTTAGGCGATTGGATGCCCCCCATTTCATGTGTCGACATGTGGAGGCGTGTTCCTCAACGACGCCCCCCCCCGGTGCTCCTTCCCGCGCCCCCTGCCCCACGCCCCCGCCCCGCCCCCGTGTGATGAAAAATAATATTGTTCAGCTTCACGCAGTACTTTTATCGAGCGCTGTGGGGCGGGCGCCACCAACACCTCGGCTTGTACGAGGACCCAGCCACCGTGGCACTTCCTGCACCGAAGAGGGTTATGCAGGTTAGCGTTTGCGTTGCGTTTATCGGTTGAATTGGTTGTTGGTGTGTGAAGGTGATTCATGGTGAGGATGTTTGGCTTTGAATTGTTTTAAAGCGGTTGTTGGTGTGTGAAGAAGAGGATGGTTTTTATTGTGGCATGCTTGACGTTGAATTGGCTGTTGTTGTTGTTGTTGGTGGTGGTGGTGGTGGTGGTGGTGGTGGTTTGTGAACAGTCGGGGCTGTTCGAGCAGGGGGTCTTGAATTCCTCTCTCAGGTTGCATGTAGAACGACAAAAAATATGTAATATCAATTCCAAGCAGTTCACACCTCTTACAGATGGCGATCTAAATCGTCTGCTACACTAATTCCGAGCAGTTTATTCCAAGCAGTTTGCACCTCGGACAGATGACGTTATCTTGATCATCTAGATGATCTATATACAATAGATCCTACCTGGTATATAGCTGCCGTTTTGAGATGTTGTGCAAGATCTGTGTATGTAGAGTGCAGATCCAACCCAGGAAACACGTGTTGAATCACGCAGATCGTACAATTCTCACCCGGCAACATGAGCTACACCACACAGATCTTCCTGAAATATCTAGATCATCAAGTGGGGATAGGTCATCTGTCCGACCTGTGAAGTAGTTTGTACCCAAGAACGTGAGTGCGCGGTTCTGAGGCGTTCACGCGTAAACCGCAGCCCGTCATGCACAACAGTGTTTGAGGCAGTGAAAATTAGCAATATACTTCGTAGGCGTTTTTTCCAATGTACGTACACGAGTAGCTCTTGCTTTTGATGTTTTCCACCTGGTCCCTACATGGCTATATGGCCCACTATCTGCAATCTGGTCGAGGGTGCCCGCTTTTTTGTTTTTGGTCGTTGTGTACCGCAATTTTTCGTTCGGGGCCCAAACAAGGGGGTGCATACTAGAGTCAAGCCAAACAAGAACGGGAACAATACTTGGGACGGAGTTTTGATTCGTGCAGAAATCACGGACGCTTAGTTTGTTTTTTTTCTTCCATCTTCGACCTTTTTAGGGGTGTGACTATCTGTTTATTTTTATTTTTCTGGTGTACCCCTGACCCGGTACCTGTTTTGTTTTTGCACGAGCAAAGCCAGTTGCTGTCGTGCATGGGTGCCCAAAATTAGAGGAGGGCCTTCATTGAGCTGCGTGAAGCCGGAAATCTCCGCAGTGCGACCGAAATGCTCGAGAAAACGTTTGTTTGTTTTTCTACGCTTTCCACCGGCGCAGCATTTTTTGGCATGCAGAAAGCGCCGAGGGTATGGATGCAACGCTCGACGTGAGTCGACGAGGGATGAAAATGCTGAAAGCTTCGCGAGATAGAAGTTAAGGCATGTACTGTAGTGGGGAGGGGGGAGGAGTGCCTGCTATGTGACCGCCAGTCTGAGAGGTGAAGAGGGAGGGAGATGGGGAGAAAATGCGAAGATGTTTGATGGGGGAAAAAAAAGGTACCAAGGAAGGTGGTCCATAGAAAGACATACAATACCAGTACTTTCTGGCCCATGTGATAGTGGTATTTTCTTTTTCGGCGTTATCCAGGAAAAGGAAACCTTTGTTTTCTGTCGCCAGCCGGCCTATACCTTTCCCTTGTTGTGTTTTTCGTCCCCCCGTCACTGGGCACACCCCCCGTCTCTAGTATACCTCCCCCCCTCTCCAAAGGAGCGCGTGGCCAATGACCCAATGGCTGAGGCAAGCAACCAATGAGTACCCCCCCGCTCCCCCCTCGTGGTCTCACATGCTGCGGCTATGCATGACAACGATTTCATACACCCGCCCTCCCCCCGCCCTCCCCCCGCCCTCATCCCCTTTTTTCCACCCCCTCCACCTCCTCCGAAGTCAACGACCCCCCCCCCCCCCCCCCCCCCCCTCCCTCCCCTCTCCCCCTTTCCCCCCCCCCCCCCGACCCACAGGCGTGCGAGGACAGCACAGTCGTACTCTTCTCTCTCGCAAGACCGACGATGGGCACAACCGCCGTCGAGCTCGGCTCCGGCTACGGCTCCGGCGCGCGTTACCTAGCCCTCAACTTCGGTGCCACCGTGGAGTGCATTGATCTCTCCCCCGAGGCTAACGACCTAAACCACCGCTTAACAGAGGAAGCCGGCCTTTCCAACCTTGTCAAGGTGGGGGCGCCCGCGACTTTCTTTGGCACCGGGCTCCCCGGAGCCTCGTACGGGTTCTGCTTTTCCCAGGACGCTTTCTGCCATGCAGGGAAGCAGACCCCGCGCGCGCTGGAGGAGGCGGTGAGGCTGCTGGTGCCGGGTGGGATTTTGGCATGCACGAACATTTTGCGCACGGAGGAGGTGTCGCCGGAGGATCTTGAAGAGGTGTTGGTGCGGTTGCAGCTTAACTATCTGGAGACGCTGGAGTCGTTTGTGGAGCACGCGCGCGCCGCTGGGCTGGAGCTGGTGGAGAGTCTGGATAAGACTACCTCGATGGCCAGGCATATCCAGACAGTCCTCGAGGTGAACAATTGTACAAAACTGTTCAAATACAGCGCTGTTCATGGGTCATGGCAGGTGTTGAAAATCTCGCGGATCAGGTCGGGTCGGGTCGGGTCGGGTCGGGTGGGTAGTTGTTTTTGAAATATCACGGGACGGATCGGATCGGGTCAAGAGGTTTTCGAACGTCATGGGTCGGGCTGGGTCACTCTGACCCGACCCGGCCCGCGAGAAGTGTCCCGAATCGCGAAAAGCCGGGAAAAATTGTACCTGGCACAAAAGTTCGACATTTCGTTTATGAGCAGAGGGAGAGGCGAGGTTAGGTTTTGGGTGAGAGATGTTGGTTCTGGTGTTCGGTCGGACGAGTGAGGCAGCAGCAGGTGTCTTTTGGAGGGCGGTTGGGTGCTGTGATAGCAGTATTTGCTGTGGAAACCGTGGCTTGAAAGCGGAGGCAAACGTTCTTGAAAGCCCTTGATTGGCGTAGGGTCCCGGTAATCTTTTGAGGGGGAGCACCTTTTTCTGTGTTTTTTTTTATATCGTGACCGTAAGATAAAACGAATGATAAAAAAGAAAGAAAGTGAGTAACACCTTCAGCTGTAATCACCGATTTTCTTGTTTTGTGTTGCACAGATACCCATTTTTGTTTTATTTATTAAGGTTTACGTATAAACAGATCATAATTAGCAAAAACGCGTCAGCTGTGAGATTGTTTTTTTGTTGTTTTATGTTGCTAGAACTTTGTCCTTTTCGTCGCCCGTTCTGCGGTCGCCCATTCGTTCAGTTTATTTAACGTTCCGCCTTTGCTGCATTGCGTGTCCTTCGTCCTCCTGCCAGGTGGCGGACTCTCGCAAGACAGACATGCTGAAGCACACCTCAGCCGAATACATGGAAGAGCTCTCCGAGGACCTGCTGAGGTGGTACGCCGCGTCCAACAGGGGTGTGCTTAGGTACGTCAGGTTGTGTTTCATATCGTGTCGGAAGTTCCGATATATCGGAGGTCGGATAGATATTTTGATGAAAAAAGTCATTATGGTATCCGATACTTGAGGTATCCGCTTCCATCAAGGGTATTATCTTTGCGCCATGTAGTGTTTCATATGGTATCGAAAGTTTCAATATATCGGATATCGGATTGTAAAAAGTACTCCGGATATCTGATACCAGGTATGTGACGGGGTACGCCGCGTCCGACAGAGGTGTGCTCAGGAACGTCAAGTAGTGTTGCATATTTTATCGGCAGTACCGATGCATCGCAAATCAAATGGATAATTTGATTGAAAAAAAAACGTTCTGGCATCCGATAAGTGAGGTCGTACGCCGCGTCCAACAAGGGTGTATTTTATAACTAATTTTCAAGGACGTCAGCCGTGAGTTTGACGAATTTCAGGTCAATACTCATCTTTGCAAGCTGCGTTGTTGGTACTCGTAATATACTATTATGAGTGAGTTTTTATTGGGAGGTGTCTTATTTTTTGTCCACTATAATGGTAAGTTATCGGTATGAAATACGTCAAGTATTGTTTCGTATCGGATCAGAAGTGCCGATATATCGGATATCAGATCGGGAATTGGACCGGGAAAAGAAAACGTCCCGATATCCGATATGTGAGGTGGTACGCCGCGTTCAAGAGGGGTGTGCATAGGTGCGCGTGAACACCGGCGAGTTTTCGCTTCTGTGCCTGTGAGCGTTTCGCTCAAACGCGATTTTTGTGACATTTTCTCTAACTCTTCGCGTGCGTGATGCGCTTGTGCTGTTGTTGCTTGCGTCTCTTTGTGAAGTTTTTGTGCTAAACATGTATTCGTGACATTTTCTCTAATTGCTCAGTTATTCGTCTGCGTGCTGCTCTTGTACAACTTTTGCTCCTGTCCTTTGCTGAGCGTTTTTGCGCGAAAGCTATGTTGTAACATTTTTAATCTAATTCTTGGCCTGTAGGCTGCGCTTGTTGATGCTCTTGCTTGCGTCCTTCGCCAGGGGTCTCTATGTACAACAGCTATCTGTGACATGATTTTGTATCCCTTCTACGTCTGCATGCTTACACGCTTGCGCCGCTGTTTCTTGTTCGCGCTGCAGTGGCGGACTCTTTGCAAAAGAAACCTTTTTCTCTCTTGTGACATGCTTTTTTATCCCTTCCACGTCTGCATGCTTACACGCTTGCGCCGCTGTTGCTTGTTGGCGCTGCAGTGGCGGACTAACTGCATAATAAAACGTTTTGTCTCATGGCTTTTTAGCTTATTATTCTCCTGCGTGTTGCCCCTTCTGCCGGTACTTGTTCGCGTCCGGGTGCCGCTCGTAACCGCAACCCAGGTGGGCCTTCTTCGTCTTCCGCAAGCGCACTCCTTGAGGCGGCGGACGCGCTCAACCCTAGGACTGCACCCTCGTTTTCGGAGACGAACGGCTTGAAATTCGCGTGGGATAATTTTTGGAGTTCTAAAAAGATTTTAACCGCGCTTTGAGAAGGTTATAAGGGCTATATACCGGGTGCGATTGTCCACCCGCAGTAACTGATTGGCCGGGTGAAGGCCCCCGGGGCGTTTAGCGCCTGCCCTGCACATGAATTGTGCCGCTCATTTTTTAAAGCCGGTAACGGGCAGGTTGCTCAACAGTTTTTGTATGTTTCGTTTTTTTTTCTTGTTTTTTTTTCTTCATTTTATGTGTTGAGTTTTTTTTGTATGGTAACAAAAGGCTAGAAATATTCGGCGCCTCCCCCTGTGTGTGAAGGGAAAGGGCTGTGGAAGGAAGTAATCATGGGAGAAGCAACTCGCGGGATGGGTTCAGTGAGGTATGGACTCTGGGGTACCCAGGTACCAAACCTGGTGAGGTTTGGTCATACCCGGGTACCATACCCGGGTACATTGAGTCATACCGGGTACCATACCCGGGTACAGTGAGTCATACCGGGTACCGTACCCAGGTACATTGAGTCATACCCGGGTAAATGCCCGGGTACGTTGAGTCACACCCGGGTATAGGTACAGTGAGCCCTACCCGGGTATACCCGCTACCCGGGTAAACCCGGGTAAGGTACATGCAGAGAAATTACCCCACAATCCCGGGTACATTTGGGTAATACCCGGGTACGGATTTATTGAGTCATACGCGGGTATGGGTACTTTGAGTCATACCCGGGTACATTTGAGTCATGCCCAAGTAGATACTCCGCTACATGCACAGGAAATTCCCTACTAAACGTAACCCTTGCAAGGGTTTGTATTTCGTGTCGGTTATATAACGTCGCGCGGTTCCTGTACGAGCGAAGACGAGAGTCGCTCGTTGCCGTGATGAGTTGTGCGGTTTTGAGAATCCTCGCCGGATTTCGGGAGAGCTGTGTCGATACGAGAGAGGTTTATTTGTTTTTGGGCGGGTTTTCCGCCGTGAAGACAGTTGTATGTTGGGCAAAACGCTTTCACACCCCCTCGGGGAGGGGTGATGGGCAGTGTTTTTACCCCCCGGGGTGGTTGGCGGGGGAGTGTTGGGCAACGCTTTTGTCCCCGGGGATAGGGGGCGGCCGGGGCGAAGCAGGGGGGTGGAGGGAAAAATGAGGGTATTAACCGGGTGACGAAAGGAGCGCCGCTAACTGTAGCGGCAGGTGTCGCGTTAAAGACTTGACTGCCCGTCACGATGTGGGTTGGTGTGCCAGCTTTGCGGGAATAATAGCTATGTTTGTGCGGTTTTTAAAACTATATCGCCACGGGAAGAGTCATGTGGTGGTGGCGATCGGACAGATTAGTTTATTGGAAGCTAGGCGGTGGGTGTGAAACGAAGTCCTGTGGTAGGGAGGCGTGTTAAAAATGAAGCTGTCAGTGGGCATGATGGGTGTGAATGTCGGCAGGGGGGGGGGTGTTAGGGATGTGGCACAGGGGGGTGGGGTGGCACGCGGTCAGTTCTTCAAGTTGACAGACGTGCGCTAAGACAAGCTCCTCGGGAGTCAGCAGGCCGGTGGAGGCCTGAAATATCTCACATGTTCAAGGGTGTGCATATTAGGGTATGGTTATACTCTGGGATACCTCGGTATCAAACCTGGTGCGGTATGATCATGCTCGAGTAGATACCCGGGTACCTCATACTCGGGTAAATACCCGGGTACCTTCGTATACTCTATAGGTATCTGGGTATCGAACCTGGTTGATATGATCATGCTCGGGTAGACATACGTGTATACCCGGGTACATTGCTACAGTAGTATACTCTTGTACCTCGAGAGTATACCCGGGTACCTCGAGAGTATATTGTACCCTACTCAGGGCACCCTTGCACTTTTTGTAGATTTGGTTTGACGACGTAGAGCGGTCGATGTATTCCCTTGCTGTTTGGATACGATGATAAATGGCTAGCGTACAGTAGTTGGTGGTGTGGTAGATAAAAAAATGGAAGTGTCGGTACGGAGCACTTGTGTTTATTGCGCAGGAGTGGATCGCATGGCCCTCATGCACGACTTGGCATCGCGTGTACACGGTGGGTACCAGTATCACATGCGATATAACACACCACCTGGGACATTTTTTCTGGAATGGTTTTCTCCAAAGCAGTGGGGACACACCCAACGAAAAAAATAATGGCCTTGGAAATACCTTGTCGAGAGCTTTTCCATTGTCGCGTTGCTCGGTGTTTGCGCTGTCGCTGTTGTCGATAAAAATTCGCTTCGAGAATCGTCCGAGGGGTGTGTGGTCTTGCGTGGATACACGGTAGGTAAAGGAGGTAGGTTTTCGCGGCGGGCCCCGGGCCGACCGGCGGAAGGAGGAGAGTTCTCTGTATGGTTTTGGTGAATGTAAAAGATTAAGGAAGGAGCTCTGGTGTGGTAAATTATAAAACATCTGCTTGATGAGGGGGCGTTGTCAACCGTCTTCTCTATGCGCGCGAAAAAAGAAAGCTCGAATTGACGGGCGGACCCCCCTTTTTTCTCTCTAGTTTAGAGGTCTTAGCGTTCGTGGTGTGGTGGTTACAACCCCCCGCCCGCCCGCCCGCCCGCCCCCCCCGCCCCCCCCTCCCCCTCCTGTTTTTTCCGGGAATTTTCAGTGTGTTGCTGATGGTTCAGTGCAGGAGTTCGATGAGTTTCTCGGTGTTTTCGGAATGCAGCCGATGAGTTTCTCAGCGTTTTCGGAATGCAGCTATGAGTTTCTCAGGCAGCTGTCGGGCCGTATCTGCCTTGTCTGTCGAACAGGCTCTAGCAAGTACTTGCTTGTCACCAGGTACTTTTTTTGTCCCGCGGTACTTGCTTGCCCCGCGGTACTTGCTTGCCCCGCGGTACTTGCTTGCCCCGCGGTATTTTCGTGTTCGGTGGTTTTTCGGGAGCTTGTTTGTGGTGGAGTAATTGGCAACACAAGTAGTTTAATTCGTGTTTCGTTTTTTTGATGGCAGGAAAACAGAGGATAGACGTAGGACGCCGCTTTACGTTGGCGTTGCCTTTTTTTCGTGAGTCGCTGCGCTTCACACGATTTGGGGGAGTCGATCGAAGCTACTCCGGGATTTCTTTGGTACAGCTGAGGAATAAGGGGCCGTTATTTATTTATTTTTGGCGCTACTGAATTCCTTGGGAAACGCAAAGGATTTCCTGCTTCATGGTTTTTGGCGCTACCAAATTTCGTTGGGAATCCCTAACAAGGGAAAAAGCGCCGTGATTTTTGGCGCTGCCGAATTTTCCTTTAGGAAACCCAAGGAACAACGCGCCTTTACTGTTGACGCTTCCAAATTCCTTCAGGAAATGCAAAAGGATTTAATGCGCCATTGTTTTTGGCGTCAAATGTTTTCTTTAGTAACCTGAAAGGAAAAATGCCCCGTTATTTTTGGCAGGATGTGCTTTCGTTGACGCTCGTCATAAGTGGAGATTTGGGGATTCGGGATCACGATGCGTGACGTTCAAGAGTTGGCCGTTCTTGTGCAGATGGTGCGCGGACGGATCATTTTTGTTTTTTTTTGTCTTAGCGTGGTAGCGGTCATACCTCGAGTATACCGTATACGACCAGCGTATAGCCCCCCCTCTTCGGGACGAATTTTGAAGCTGATTTCTCTCTCCAAAACGAGGGGGCGCAAACATCGGTTTTCGGAGTTACTCGTTTTGAGTTTTCCGTAGGCGCGTCGCTTGGCGTTTTCTCTTTACCGATAGTTGAAGAAAACGCCTTTGAAATTCGTTCGAGAGCGTGTGTTGTACACTGTCATTATACGGCAGTGCGGCCAGTAGGGTTTCCTAGCGTACCTTCTGAGGCGTGGGAAATGGGGCCGGACGGGGATGGCGGGCAAAGAAAGCATGCCCATCTGTGCATGTATGTTCTCTTGGCTTTTTATTGTTTTTCGTCATTTTGCTATTTTTGTCTGCATGAACCCGTTGTTCTGTTACGCCTCTCCTTTTAACTCCTAGTTATGTAGGGCATCATCCACCTCTTTAGGCTGTTGCCGTAATTTACTAGAAATATACGACTAAAAATATTTTCAACTATTTTTTTTTCTCATGCGTTTTTTTTTTGTCTATCGGTGTGCCGAGAATGCATGGCGAGATGCCTCTCGGGCTTGTTTTTGTTGCCGGTCTGACCATTTACGTGCGTCCCCGTGTGGCACACTTGTATAGTGGCCCCCTCTATCATGCTGTAGCGTTATGTGCCAGCTTGAAATACCGGCATTATAGAAGCAACCGGCACTACTCCGCATACTGCCACTACACTGTTCCTATCTGTGCGAAGCCATTTCACAGGCGCTATAATAGCGGGCAATCGGCACTACTCAACCAGCACTACATAGGGAGACCCATACTAATATTGTATTATACCAGTGCATGTTCGGGAGTCCCAGAAGCGCGTTGGTTCGCGCAGGAACTTGAACATGAGTACCGTCCGACAGAGCAAACAGGGCAATGGGATATACTTGAGGATGCATGCTCTTGCGAGGTGGCCTGGTGGTTTTCACTACGTTTATTCACCACTTGTTTTGGCGGTATAAGACTTTTGTGTCTCTCTTCGTATCGCCCCTCCCCGCACTAGTTTCTATGTAATATATTGAAGAATCGTCATGAGCGCCCAAATTTTGGAGGTGTCTCTATTAGGAGTAGGAACGGTGCTCCGTCTCGAAAGGGATGCGTGGTCAACGATCAAATGACTAAGGCAAGCAACAAACGAGTACCCCCCCGCCCCCAATACCAATTACCATCTTACCATTGCCATTACCATCACCATTGCCATTGCCATTACCATCACCATTGCCATTGCCATTACCATTACCATTGCCATTGCCATTGCCATTACCATTACCATTACCATTGCCATTGCCATTACCATTACCATGACCATTGCCATTACCATTACCACTACCATTGCCATTACCATTGCCATTGCCATTACCATTACCATTACCACTGTCATTACCATCACAATCACCATTGCCATTACCATTACCACTGCCATTGCCATTACCATTACCATTGCCATTGCCATTGCCATTGTCATTACCATTACCATTGCCATTGCCATTACCATTACCATTATCATTACCATTACCATTACCATGACCATTACCATTACCATTACCATTGCCATTGCCATTGCCATTACCATTACCATTGCCATTACCATTACCACTGCCATTGCCATTACCACTACCATTGCCATTGCCGTTGCCATTGCCATTGCCATTACCATTACCATTGCCATTGCCATTACCATTACCATTACCATTACCATTACTATTACCATTACCATTGCCGTTACCATTACCATTACCATTGCCATTGCCATTGCCATTACCATTACCATTACCATGACCATTACCATGACCATTACCAATACCATTACCATTACCATTACCATTACCATGACCATTGCCATTACAATTACCATTGCCGTTGCCATTGCCATTACCATTACCATTACCATTACCATCACCGTTACCAATACCATTACCATTACCATTACCATTACCGTTACCACCACTGCTGTCAAAGGTTATAGTCCCTTTAAACCCGGCCCGCGTCGTTTGGGTGACACATGCTACTAATAGTACAACTAACAGTGCTGCTAATAGTACTACTAATAGTACTACTAATGGTACCACTAATAGTGTTGCTAATAGTACTAAGAGTGTAGTAGTATTAGCAATAGTACTACTAATAGTACCACGAGTAGTACTACTATTAATAATAGTACTACTAATAGTATTAATAGTGTACTACTAATAATAATAGTACTAGTAATAGTACCAATAGCGTACTACTAGTACGGTAGAGGTGCAACACCAAGTTTTTTCTGAGGCTCCTGTCTTAACCCACACTGTACTTTCTTAACGTCTTTACAACTGGAAACCCTTTTTTTTATATATTTACTTGAAGTTGGTACAGGAGGGCTTTGGGGCTCTAAAGGGGTTAAAGGGGGACACATTTACTTGAAGCTAGTACATGGGAGGGATTTTGGGGCTCTGAAGGGGTTAATGGGGAACAAATTTAGTTGAAGTTAGTATAGGAGGGATTTTGGGGCTCTAAAGGGGTTAATGTAAGATTATAGGTGGGGACACAGAGCGCCCCCTGCAGGTCTGCCAAATGAGCAGGTCCTCGGAGTGTACTCACTTTCTTTTCCTTCGTAGAGACGTTGCTTTATTCTTTATTCCATTCCACCAGAGCCCCGGATGGCTTCTGGGATCGGAGGCACGTGCCTCCGATCTATTTCCTAACTTCCCCGAATATAAACACCAACCTTATCATACGAAACCCATCAAAATGATCTTAAATTCGGATAATTACAGGCTTCTCGAGGCCGTATCTTAACACTAGCCCACCCTGATGAGTCGCATATATATGCAGAAATATGGGAGATTCGGGGAAACTCCGGTTCTACGAACTAGACCATGAGTCGAAGATGCGGCTGCTCAAAACCCACTCCCACACCTCTAACCGTCTGGCTATGGAGCCAGAAACACGCGAAGAAAAGCAGTTGAAAGAAACGCAGACCCTACAACAAGGCAAAAGTCACCCGTCAAAAACCTGCCGCGTGCCGCCGGTGTGGCGGGGGGGGGCAGAAAAGGCTCTAGTACCTGCCGCATGCCACCGGTGTGGCGGGGGGGGCAGGAAAGGCTCTACGGCAAACCAACCACAGAAAAGGTACTATGGCGAGGCGAGCCCTCGTCTAGATGGAGGGGAACACAGGCGCTAACACAAGGGACAACTCATGCGAAAAACCTCCCGCGGGCCATCGGCAAGGCGGGGGGTTAGACGAGGAAAAGACAAATACCCGGGATGGAAGGTGGCAACATCCACAGCCCCGCTAGGGGGGAAAGGGTTTAGACGAAAAAACAAAGTAGAACAAATACAACACACAAAAGATGAAATATGACAAACAGACCCGCACATAGCCCTGTACCACGTTACGCGCGAACAGGGTACCCTGGTCGCCCCCCGGCTCTGGGCTGAGGAGGGCGTTGGCAGGGCGAAATTGAACAATGACGAAAAAGCGACAGCCCTGCGCCTCAGATAGCGGGGTTTTAATCAAATTCGGATAATTACAGGCCTTTCGAGGCCGTATCTTGACATTAACCCACACTATACATTCTTTAAGAGCCCTCAAATCCCTCCCTATAGTAACTTCAAGTAAATTTGTAAAAAAAAGGGTTTCCAGTTGTAAAGGCGTTAACCCACACAACTGATTTTGATATTCTGATGGCAATAAAAGTAAATGCGATGAGCAATAGTACCATATTTTTCGTTGTTGTTATGGTTGTCCTTGTTGCTATTAATAAATATACAGACGAGCGATGATGTGTCACCAATCTAACACTTTTGGTCATGCATGACAAGTATTATACTTCAATGTCGTCATGTTATATTAGGTTTTGACCCATGAAAGCTATTACTGAAAACGGACCATCGGTGTATATTACACACAGCTTGTACAGATCCAAACCAGCTGGTGAAGACGATTGTCGACCCTAAATTTGGCGAACTCACAGCTGACGTTATCATGTATGTATATATATTATCATCATGGCCTAGGAATCAAAACCAAAAAATGCGAACGAAAAAAATGAAATTCCGGCGATATCGGGTCAAGGAGTGTCCCGAAATTCAGAAAGAACAAAAAAATGCCAAAAAGTGCAATTGCTAGCCTCTACCAGGTGTTAAATTAAAGGTGGGGGACACAGAGTGCCCCCTGCAGGTCTGCCAATTGAGCAGGTCCTCGGAGAGTACTCACTTTCGTTCCTTCGTAGAGATATAGCTTTATTCGTTTCCACCAGAGCCCGGGATAGCTTCTGAGATCGGAGGCGCGTGCCTCCGATCTAATTCCTAACTTCCCCGAATATAAACCGCCAACCGTATCATACGAAATCCATCCAAATGATCTCAAATTCGGATGCCTACAGGCCTTTCGAGGCCGTATCTTAACACAGGTATCTTGTTACTGTAGTAGTCAGGCGTCGGGGGGCACTCCATTTAGAATTCTACCGTATACCAGGTATATGTTTTAAACCCGCCCGCGTTTTTTTGCGCTATAGAGCCCCTTTTGGAACCCCACCACGACCCTTCTAAGGGGCATAAACTAATTGTACATTGTCTTGGGTGGGACCATTTTTTGCAGTGGCAACTTAAGCAGGGGAGCAGGCGCCCGGGAGTTCCGGGGTTTTGGTTCGTAACAAAAAGGTATCATACCGTACACGTTCTTACCGTAATAAGGTACAAGGTACAACCTTCTCAGGCTTTTCACGGGTCACGACCCGACAGCGCCGGTCACCGGGTCTGGTAACGAGGTTTTCAAAACCTCGCGGATCGAGCCGGGTGAACCGCCCTGACCCGACACGACCCGCGATAAGTGGCCCGAACCGTGAAGAGCGCCACATGTTTCTACCATAACAGGGTAGAACACATTTTGGCCGTGAATGAGCGGCGATCACATCCATGGCGACCGACTGCATGTTGTACTGCACTGTGTGCAGAGCTCTAAAAAATGGCGAAATAAAATTGCTTTTATGCAGCAGAGAAAGCGAGTGATGCAAGACGTGGATGGCGTATTTCGATAACAACGCAATCGGCGTGTGGTATCGTGCTTACCGCATGTACTACGCCGAAGAAGCCTTGGCCGTCTACGTAAAACCCTCTCTTTCTTATGCCTGCTACTAAATATCTAGAGTAGTGTATAAACACACCATACTTTCGTGATACCACGAGAGAGACAGCTCTTCTGATAGGCGCTATACTCGGTAAAGCGTCCCGGTTTTTAAGGGGGGGGGGGGGGTGAAGCATCCCAGGGTAAGGTCTGAAAAATTAGTACCAGTTTGTTTGATAGTTCTCTATGTCATGTGATCATGCCCCAATTTCGGACAACAAAACTCACGGGTAGTGTTCGGGTTTCAACGCGTTGTACCTGCTCCCTAGGGATATTCTCAAGAAGAACGCAAGAAAGCGGGGATGGTCCAAAAATATCCCCTCCCTCTGAAGCTGCCCCGATCGTCCTAAAAGTGTCAGGGTAGTAGGGTGATTCTGGAGTGGGGATCAAGAAACTACTGTCGCTGTCGCTATTTTTTCCGAGCTCGTCCATGCTACCGAGCTACATACAGCTACTACAACAGGCCGATACGCCAAAACCGGGGATGTCCGTTGAAAACCCCCTCGCCCCTCAGAGTGCCAATAACGTACCGTGAAAGGACGGCATTTTCTGGGGTGGGTAACTTTGGGGTGGGGATCACAAATCTAACATTTGAATGTCTAAATTCGGCATTCCCATTGAGAAACGGCTGTGTGTGCGAAAATAGCCTTTTTTTCACAATTTTTCCAGCTCTTCTTCTTCCCAGCGCAATTTTTGACTGAGCAACATTCTGAGTGGCTCTACCCCCCCCCCCCATAAATCGGCCAAGCGGAGTCGATTGCCGAGTTGGGCAGGAGAAAAAAAAAACTTCGGGAATGCGGCAAACAAAAAAAAAGCGAGTTCATTCATCCGAACCCTTTTTGTTCTTTCTTGCCGATTTTTTTAGACGATGGTTTTGGGGTTTCCCAAGAGAAGAACAAAAAAAACGGTTCTTGATTTTTAGTTTTTTTCAGGTGGGGGGGAGGGGCCGGGGATGCTTTATTTACCACGGATGGCGCCTTTAGCGGCAACCCCACATGCACGGACGGGGTCAATGTAGACACAGAACACAACATACATGGGAGTCGTCGTCGAGGTTTGACGCTTCTTTTACTGCTTGTTGCTTTGTTAGTTATATACTATATATAGATAATATACGCGTTCCAAGGAAGGGCCCCAGTCAGTGATGGAAAAAAGGGGCCGGGTGGGAAAAGCAAAACACGGGTGGGTGGGAAAAGCAAAACACAAAATTTACGACGTTTGTTTGTTGTTGACGACCACGAAGAAGGTGCGCAGGTCAAGTCAGTGCTGTTGTTGCAGGTGTACCCATGCACACGTGTGCGTGTGTGTTCTTCACAATACGTCGGTGTCTTTCTACCCATCGATATCCTTTACATCCGGTACCCGCGCCGATTCTCCATCCTAGAAAGATACAAGCTCTGTGGCTACAGACTGCGAGCCACCGATCAATATAGATAATATATAAACGTACGTGGCGAATGTACCGCAAGAAGATGTGGCCATGCCATGCCAAAACGTATCGGATACCCAAAGCCGAACCTACGCACATGCTAGCAAACCAGGCAATTGCAGGAGAGGAAGGGAATGGAAAAAAGATCCCCCCTGTGCGCCCACCTCAAACAATGCAGAGGGAGAGGCCTAGTGCTTTCTTTCGCGGATCACGCGGTGGGATTCTTCGATCTCGGCATGATGTGGCTAGTGGCCAGCCGCCCAGGAACGAAAGGACGTGTCTTGGGTTTTCTTTTATGTTTTCTTTGGGTTCGGACAGGCAGACAGGTTTTTAGGCATTCTTTTTACCGCCTCTTGTCCACCACCAAAAGTAAATACGATCCGTACTTCACACCATCAATGAGTCGTGTGGTCCGCCGTTCGGAAAATTCTCGCTCGAGGAGAAAGCGGCTCACGGCAAAGCTGGGCAGCCAGCCGTGTTTCAGGCTGTTTCGTTCTTTGGAATTTTCCAGGAATGTTTTGCTCCCCTCTTACCGTTTGTCAGAACCGCGAATCAATCGTGGTCCGTAGTTGTTCAGAGTCAATCAATCGTGGTCCACAGTTTGTTGCGATATTTCTCGCTCAATGAGAAAATGGCGCAGCCAGCCGCAGGCCAGCCAGCCGCGCGCCCGGCCGGTTTGGCCTTTGATATTTTCCTGGAAGGTTTTACTCCCTTACCGGTATTATGAGTCGTAGTTTGGGTATTACTGTAAGCTAATGATTAACCTTTTGCAAGTGGTCAAAACGGACTAAAACCCTCTGATCCCTTAATATGGCGTCGTCGGCAGGTAACACCCTTCTGCGAATACTCCGCACCAAATATCATTATTGGCTAAAAGGGCCATCTCGTTTACTCGCTCACTCACGCAGGTCACTCGTGATCCGCCATGAATGAATGTCGAATCCTCGTATTAAGTTCGGAAGGTCATCTTGCTCCGTCTATTACATATGCGAATGCGGCACCAGCGGCGCAGACAGCCGCGTTTCTGGGACCGTTTGGGCCTGTGGAATTTTCCGCCAAGCTTCCTTTATGCCGCGAGAAGAGGGAAAATTGTTGTCCACAGTTGTGAATCAATCGTGGTCCGTCCGCAGTAGTTTAGCATGGAAATTTGTTGTGAAAAAAGCGGCGCATCCGGCAGCCTTCCGCGTTTTTTTTTTTCTGGCCCCCCGGTATGGTTCGTTTCGTCTTCGGGTTGGAGGTACAGGGTATTATAGGTGTGCCGTATTATTACTAAATAATTCATTTTGTCTTTCGAAAATGTGCAGTTCGGCATAGTAAGATAATAAGGGGTTGGGTTGGATCTACGCTCCGCCTGTATAATGCCTTCATCCCACGACGGTGATGATGATGGGTAGTGGATGCACTGTTTTTGGGCCAAACGTTCCTGGCCGGTTGAGCTCCTCAAAAAAATAAAAATGTCGAACTATTGGTTAGTAAGACTTAGTATCATATCTTTACGAGGGCATTGAACTTTCGTTTGTTTCGGTACTATACATACATCGCGCACAAAAATCTTGGTCGGGTTGCGCGGAGGAAAGTATGTGTCTTCGACGTCATGTTTTTTGGGTGAGATATTGAGCTCCTCGATGACATGATAGGAGCTCAGAATCTTCTGCTGCACACCTAGCGAGGGATGACTCCCTACTACTGCTGCTACTGCTGCTACTGCTACTACTACTGCTGCTACTACTACTACTACTACTACTACTACTACTACTACTACTACTACTACTACTACTACTACTACTACTACTGTATACTACTACTACTACTACTACTACTACTACTACTACTACTACTACTGCTGCTGCTACTACTACTACTACAACTGCTACTACTACTACTACTACTGCTACCACTACTACTGCTGCTGCTGCTACTACTACTACCATTACTACTACTACTACTACTACTACTACTACTACTACTACTACTACTACTACTACTACTACTACTACTGCTACTGCTACTGCTACTGCTACTGCTACTGCTACTACTGCTACTGCTACTGCTACTGCTACTGCTACTACTACTACTACTGCTACTACTACTACAACTACTACTACTACTGCTGCTACTACTACTACTGCTACTAGTACAAACAAGAGACACGCGTGCGGCGATAGAGGTACGTAGCAGTTTTCGTCTGAACGAAATGATTTCTGAACGACGCGGCTCCTTAACCTCAAAAATCGTCGGAAGTTGGTCATTTTTTTTGCAAGACTGTCGATGTATACCTAGGCCATGGGATTTTTTATTCGGTCAGCAGTTTTGTTTTTCTCCAAATCAGTTTTTGGTAGAGGTTTTAAGCTTCCGAATCGAGGAAACCTGAAAAAAAAAGTGGTGCACCTCTATCGTAGCACGCGTCAACAACAGTAGTAGTAGTAGTAGTAGTAGTAGTTAGTAGTAGTAGTAGTAGTAGTAGTAGTAGCAGCAGTAACTGTAGCAGCAGTAGCAGTTGTAGTAGTAGTAGTAGCAGCAGCAGCAGTAGTAGTAGTAGTAGTAGTAGTAGTAGTAGTAGTAGTAGTAGTAGTAGTAGTAGTAGTAGTAGTAGTAATAGTAGTAGTAGTAGTAGTAGTAGTAGTAGTAGTAGTGGTAGGAAGTGCAATACTTTGTTATAGCGAACAGTGCCCGACCCGCGAACGATCCGTCCGAACTTACTACATACAACACCTACTACCTGTTGAAACTACCACCCACCACTACTACCGCCAAGCCAACCGTATAACACCCGAACAAAAGATAACATGTTCCGGTTGTTGCCCCTCCGGCGAATTTCCAAGCCGATTATTGATGTTTGTTGTTGTCGACAACCAACCGTATCGATCGGGGGAAGCGCAAACAAACGCGGAGCGATGTGTCGTGTATATACATAAGGATGGAAATATCTCGACGGCGGGATCGTTCCAACGCCACCGTTTATTTCGTTGTGTTCGCCCGCCTTGTTATTTTGGAAAAACCTACTAGAGAAACAAAATCATGGCACGGGGTAGGGTGTGTTATCTTGCGCGTTACATGGTGTTGTGGCGATGGTTTACTTCGTATTATACAGTCTTATCAAGAAGCCTGGAAAACGAACGTACGTGCCGAATGAGCGCCAGAAACATCAAGCGCGGCTGGTTGCGCCGCTTTTTCGCATCGAGCGAGCAATTTCCGAACCGCGGACACGCGATTCAGAGGTTCCTGGACCAATAATAATAATAGTAATAGGGAGTATAAAAATCCCGGAACTTTCCACCACAGGCAGGCCCAACTGCGGCGCGACCGCGGCCGTGCGCCGCATGGAACAAGAAATTTCCGAACTGAGGACCCCCCGATTTAGAACTATCTACGGACCATGAATTGCCTTTTTGCCACTTGTAATTACGGTGGGATCGAAAGTCCCGGAAATTTCCGTCCGACCTCACATAATAAATGTCTGGTACTGAGTACATACTGCGATATCAAGGCAAGCAAGGAGTTGGAGCTCTGTCGGTTTCTTTTCTTTTACTTACTTGTGGTGGTTGTCTCATGAGTACAACAGTAGTAGCACACCTACTACTACTCATTTTTCTTTCAGTTAGTGCTCGGAAGAGTCTGTGTGATAACCCAGATAGATGCGAATGGACACAAGTACGTAAAAGGCCCTGCATCGCCCAACTCCCTGAGGTCCATCAACTCTAGGAACGTCAGTTGTGAACGTTGCTACACTTTCTTTGCTTGGTAAGATAGATCTCCTGGAGGACCAAAAACATGCATGCACGTACGTACGCGTGCAAGGGGGCTCAATGCGCAACTGCTGCAACCGCTGCTTGCGAGTATAGAAAAGTTTAACGGTTCAGTAGACTAGTCGGGGGGGCGTATAGTTACTACTTGGTATTAATTAGTAGTGGCTCTTACGGTACGTACATCGCGATCGTACTTCTTAGCGTGAAGAAAAAAACACTAAAATCTCGCGGACGGACGGACGCCGTACGACCCATGCCTCTCTGACGACAGCAGCAGCAGCAGCAAGCAGCGAGTAAGAGAAACCTTATGAAGTGGAAGTGTATGTATGTGTGTACCAGTGTACACACGTATTTATGCGTTCCTTGCTTTTACCCTCGAGCTCAACTCGCGGGGGTTGTGACAGTCAACGGCTTCCTGGACAAGCAACAGAGAGAGGATCCGAACCCCACGTCCCCAACGGCGCTTTGCGCTTGTGATGCAAGCAACATTATGTCTGCTTGTGATCAGTGAAAATCCAACGTGCTCCATTCCGGCATTGCAGGATTGCGAGGATTTACATGCATACATACATGATCCTTTGGACTGCAGCCATACATGAAACGACCAATACCCCCCCCCCCCGCCGTAAACAAACAAACGTAGTGCCCTGAAGCGTGGGAGGTGTCTCGATTATTGTTTTAGGAGTAGGAACGGTGCCCCGGTCTGGAAAGAAGCGATGTGTGGTCAATGAAGAGGGTGCGTTACCACTTACTATGAAGAGGTGTACGACTAACTGGTATGCAGTGGTAAGGTCTACTAATATCTCTTGTTGCGGTACTGGTATCGACACACACGCTTCTCTTACATCGCGAGTTCGTTCGTTCGCAAACAAACGCGGCTCACACAACGACAAGATATCGTAGCAGAGATCGAGCGCTCGGCATGTCGCCCAAAAAGAGGGAGAAAGAATAATGAAATCCACCGCACGAGTGTTCTTTGCACCAGCGCACTATCCGAGGAAGGCACACGGGCAGTGATAGCGATTGATACGCTTCTGCGAGAGGAACCTCACGGCGTGACACCACCACCACCACCATGTACTCGCAGCTCGCAGGCAGCACGTACGTACGTAGGAGTATTCACGAGAGACACTTCGAAACGACCAGCCAGCGCCTATCATCTGGGCTTAAATATAAGATCCGTCTTCAATTTTACATGAATGATTAAACGGTCCTTATAGTTTGATACAAAACTGTATCTACTAAATCTACGTAGATACGCGGCGTGTTCATGAAAATAAATCTCCGCTTTGTTTTGGGTTCCTTTTAGGTTCTCATGTTCTACGAGATAATTCTCAATTTCAAGAAATCGGCCGATGTTGCGAGTTCTTTTCTCCGCGAAAGCCCGCGCCGATTTCCCGAGGAAATTCCAGACCATAAAATTTCCCGCCCTGTTGAATATTGTGATTGACAGAAGCCCACCCACACCCCCACGCACCCACAGCTCACAACCCACGCAACCGCCACCACACAGCAGTCCTACCTCCTCCTCCCTTCTCCAAAGCTCAACTTAATCATGGCTGGCAGAGCGGCACCCGTTGAGCCCCCTTTCCCGTGGAGGAGCGACATGCTCGCGGGCAAGAAGGCCATTGTCACAGGCGGCTCCGCAGGCATCGGTGCTGCTATCACCGAATCCTTGGTAAGTGTTTTGTGACTAGGCTGATGTACGACGTTAGTTTCTATGGGATGGCATGGGCGGATTGCTTGCTTGCGGTCGGTGACTGTGACTTGTGCCTACTCACGCTGGCGCCGGATGCTTGGTGGGCTGGAGGTACCCCCTTGCCTTCATCGGCCGCTGTTCCGTGTGTTTTTCATGTCGTTTTTTGTGTTTCGTTTTTGCCAGAGATATCGTTTTCCGAACAGCAGCCGCAAGCAAATAAGGTTGGCTGCTCGTAACATAGCTAGGCTCCAGATCCCCTTTTGACTCCCTGTGCTTGCTTTTCTCGCGAAGCAAAGCAAAGCAAGCGCGAAAACCGACATCATCTCCTCCTCCTCCGCTCTCGTCCTTCCCCCAGCTCCGAGCGGGATGCGGTGTGGTGGTCCTAGCGAGGAGCCGCGCGAAATTCGACAAGCTCCTTCCTATCCTCGTGGAGAAGAAGCTCCCTACCGACGACCTGCACTTCATCTCCATCGACCTCTCGAGCACCGATGACATCCGGCGGGCTGCCAAGGATGCAAACGAGTGGGCCGGTGGCTGCGCTGACATCCTGGTCAACAACGGTGAGTGCACAGCCCACAGCACTAGCCCCACTCTTGTCTCTGTGTTCTATGCAGCAGTACGCCATTCGCGTTTGCAGTGCTTGTACTCCATTCGCGTTTGCACGCTTGTCTGCTTGTGTTTTTTTATTGGAGGCGAAAATGATGAAATATGGATTTTTTATTTTCTCCGCTGTTGATTGTTGCCTTTCGGATCCCCGCGCCGAGCTCGAGCGAGCGATGGTGTCATGGATGGACCGCCGCCCGCCCTATCCTCTACGCCACGATCCTATCATCACAGCCTACTGGCGAGGGAAGAGCATGGTTCCTCGGAGCTATTTGGTGCATGCCCTGGCTGGGCTCTCGCCACCCTCGGCCTACCGTGCCTGTATCTGTCATTTTTCTTTACGACATGCACGAAGTGACCTGCGGTGGATTCGAGCGCCCAGTCTCCGATGGATCCCCGCGTTCGGGCGATCGATTGTGCCATGGATGGACGGCCGCCCCCCCGACCCTCTATGCCACGACCCAATCATCGCAGCCTCTTGGCGAGGGAAGAAGCACGGGTCCTCGAGCTATTTGGTGCATGCCCCGGCTGGGCTCTCGCCACCCTCGGGCGTACCGTGCCTGTATGTTTCACTTTTCTTGCGGTGGATTCGAGCGCCCAATCTCCGATGTATTCTCACCGTCAAGGCTAAAAAGAGGTCTTCCGTCGCGGGAAGATCGGCTGAGGCTTGAAGCTTTTTCGTGATGGACTTCCTGTAGTGGCTTCGTACGAGTACGTACCATAGCATGTTGTGTCGACGTGCTGCATCGCCCATTGATTACTTGAACATGTCCGTCCTTACAGCAGCAGTCATTTGCTCTGGGTCTTCCGTGTTGTGTGCCTTGCGTGATCCTCCTCTTGCGGTTTTGTAGGGTCCCGTCATAACGCCGCCGTTGCTATTCTTTCACCCTATATCGGCTACTTTCTCGCGGAACTTCACTATTTAATACTGTTAATAATACACCTACAGCTGTAGAAACAGCTCAGTAAATCTAGGTAGTTTCAACCCCGATAACACGATACGACTACGTACCGTTGGGTAGCACGGCAGCACGGACACATGCATTACGCAGTCACGCCTATCAGGTATTAATAGTACTTTTCTTTTGTTTGCGCAGCCCTTCTTTTGATACCTGTTAGTATCTTCGCACTCTTCGTTTTGCCGGTGGAAAAACCCAGCACACGTGGTATACTGCTGCTTTGCAGCCCTTCTTTTGATACCTGTTAGTATCTTCGCACTCTTCGTTTTGCCGGTGGAAAAACCCAGCACACGTGGTATACTCCTGCTGCTAGACTGATCCCAAGCCAAGGTTTGCCAAACACGTGTTGTTACAGCAGCGGTCAACCTTTTTTTCCCGCCGAGAAACGATCCTACACTAATTTCAAGTTGTCCACACAGTCGTGGGTGCGTTCCGTAGACTTTTCATCTGAGAGATAATCACCATTTTGGTCTGCTGCACATGATTGCACGATATCCTTCCCCGTCGATTGTTCGGGCGACTTTATTTTTCACGGCTCTGATTTGATGGTTGTGGGCTGTTGGACGACTACTATCAGCTGCAATGGGTGGTAACAAAAATAATTATGTGGGGCCATCGTTCACCTGTGGGATCGGTCCTGAGTCCTAGATGCTGCTGCTGTACCATCCGTTGTGTTTCCGCGCTTTGCGCTGGGTGCTGAGCAATTCCAGTCGCGGACCAAGCAGAGACACGCGGGAAGCTACAAACGCTCTCACCTCTTATTTTCTCCAGTTGGCGTATTTCTGATTCGAAAACTAAAATATACCTATGCCTCTTCTTCCCTGTGTGTGTCGTACGATTTGTGTTATGCCATTTGTCTCCCTCCCCCCCCCCTCCACGATGCATACACAGGAATAACGCCCTATGAACTGCCGTATTATATCGCGTATGAAATGCATGGTACTGCTGTGTGTAGCCGCGTATATACGATGACGAACGGCATTTGTTTTGTTTTTGCTCATCCCATCTATTATTAGTAATATATAAATGTGCACTTGTTCTTTGTCCCTGCCCTTGGAGGCGTGACTCAGATCCAGGGTCACTAAGCAGGCTCTTGTCCCCCTTCCCCTCTATGGTATGTGGTTATTTTTATCGCACAAGGCTTCAGCCCTTTATTCCCTCGTCGACTATTAATAGCATCAAATTGCGCCTACCCACGCTGCAAGACGCTCTTAACACGACGCAAAAGTCCCACCCACGTGAGATTCGACTCCATAAACCCTATTACTTGAAAAAAAAAAATATATATATATATATACTGGTGCTGGTATAGTACTAAAATATCTTCTGCATATTGTCTTTGCGTTTTGTCTTGCCTACTCCCCGTCCGTTATCAGCTGGGGTTGCTACCATCGCACCTCTCGTCGACGCGACTGTGGAGGACTGGGACTGGACCATGAACGTGAGACACGAATAGAGTATGCTAAATGCTGTCGGCGAACAGAGTGGTCGTCGTATGCTCGCGAGCTGTAAATGCTTTTACTTGTTTACCTGGCACGTATACGTCGGGTGCTTTTGATGGAGTTCAAATCATACGTGAGCTTGACCGAGCATTTTTTTTTTTCCCCTCACTTCTGCTTTCCACTTCTGGACAAGCCGTGGTCACAGGTGTCGTCCCTTCTTCCCCCTGGTTCTTGCCTTCAATTTTTGTCGCGCGTAGGGTTCAGCAATCCCACCGCTCGTCGATTTTTCATCGAGTGTTGCATAACATGTACCAGGTCCAGTAAGCAGCACGCAACGCCCCGTGTTTTTTTCTTCAAATTTATTTCCTTTTCAAAATTTATTTACGGAGGCTGGGAAAAATAACTAAGCTCACCACACTTGCACGTATTTCCATACACGTCGACGTCGTTTGTCAATTTAACCCAATTGCACATTCGCAATCCAGCGCTATAGCTGGCGTGTCCTTCAGTTCCCGTCGTAGCGACAGCGGTCGTTTTGCTAGTGCTGTAGCAAACCCCAAGGGCATCACAGCGGTCGGTCGTTGCATTCTTGTCCATCATGTGCGCATGCATGCATGCGTGTACGCTGTTTGTCTGCGTGCCCTGAAGTGCCGATCGCAGGCCGACAGTCAACTACTCGTACCTAGAAATCCTGTATCATGACGTTGCATCGAGTTAGGCGTCAACAGTTACACTTATCAATCGCCTTTTGACTCCGACGCGTTTAGGGTACGAATTCACGTGCTCCAGGTCATGAAAATGTATGAAATCTCGTCTGTGATATCCCTGTGAAGCCGTTTCGCTTGAGATCCGAGGATTGCGTCGATACTGATGTTTTGAAACTGCGTGTACTGTGATGTTTCGATTCAGGTGAACGTGCGGGCACCCTTCATCTTGGCGCAAGAGTGCGCTAGGAGGATGATCAAGCGCGGCACCGGAGGCAAGATCGTGTCCACGTCGAGCACGGCTTCTCTCTTCGCCCTCCACGACCACGCGGCGTACTGCACCAGCAAGGCCGCCATCAACGGGCTCACCAAGGCAAGGAGAAAAAACAGTCCTTTCAAAAGTGTAGGCCACGTTTTCAAGTTCGCCATACAAAATCGCGAACGGGAAAAACAAAGCGAAAACGTCACACTGCTGTTTATCTGGCCCAGCACATGGCGCTGATATAATACGAAGGAGGACTGTACACGGCAGGTAGTTTAACGCCGCCGAGGCTTGGCCAAGAAGAGTGCCGATAGAGCACCAACCAGAAAAGGTCTCAAGAGAAATTCAACTCTTGCTCACACTACTGCCAAAAATATTCCTCACTGCTTGCAAGTAATTTGTCCTCAAAAACGTGGTTGCGGCGAGTAGTTCTGAAGGACAAGGACCCTTTATAAGACTCTTTATAACTGCACCCACTGTTTAGGGGACCGATACTTTGAATATGTGTTGCTTTTTTCCCAGTAGTAAAAAAGTTGAGAGCATGTTGCATTGTAGATTGCGTTATACCGACCGTCAACAAGCCTTCTCCTTTTTCTCCTTGCACACTGACGTATCCTGACTAGATTCTTCCGGTGAAGTTCGCTTGGCTTTCGCTGTGGGGTCGTTCCAAACAACCCTTCATTTTTTTACTGTTGTCCGGACTTTTTGGGATCCGCCGATCCGTCCTTCGGAATTCTGCCGTCTGCACGTTTTCCCTTCTTAAGGATATATCACTTGCTTCTGTCTCGTGATCGTACGATGTCATTGTGAGATAATAGGATTTTTGCAAGCGTGCGTGACAATCTGATTGAGCGTGTTACGGGGTGTGCGTAATATGTCCCCATGAAGGATGTAAATCGGCGACTCAGCTCCGTTTACCGTATTATGCATGATATGGCACCAGGATTACGTGTGAAATCCCAAATCCGGAGTTTCCGTAAAGTTGTAACTTGGACCGCACATATGATAGTTTCGGTCAACGAAACGAAACTTTTAGGCAATACAGTTGAAAAAAAGCTTCGTTTGAAACATCGGTCTCATTTTTGCCGCTTCTGCGTTTCGTTGCGTCCTACCGTCCCTCAGATGATGAGCGCGGAGTGGTCAAAGTACGACATCAACTGCAACACCGTCGGCCCTACCATTGTATTGACCGACATGGGCGCCAAGGCGTGGGGGTGAGTAATTGTTGTGTAAGCTGTAAGCTTAATGTTTAGTCGGTGTTTTCGATGTTGTGGACCTACTCTTGAAGTCGGCTTTCAAGGAAAAGGTTGTTTACCGCTGGGACGAACCGTAATCGAAACGTGCCACTTGGCGGCCAAAGACGCAAAAAACAGTAGACCATGACAATCTTCCAGACGGATGGCGGTGAGCAACATGGTCTTTTCTGATGCCGAGTGGGTTGATGCTTCTTTCTTGGGTACACATACATGCCGTCTCCCTGCTCGATAGAATTATCGTCCTCTCATGTTTAATTTTGGTTTACTGTTGTGGCGCCGCTCATTCCAGACCCCCTCTCCCCCTCCGCCCTCGCAGAGAGCCCTCCAAGGGAGACCCCATGATCGACCGCACCCCCCTCGGCCGCTTCGCCGAGCCCTGGGAGATGGCGCACGGCGTTGTCTTCTTGGTCAGCCCCTCCTCCAGCCAGATGTGCGGCCAGATGCTGCTCCTCGACGGCGGTATCAGCACCACCGGCACCCCGTGCGGCCTCTACGAAAACTAATGTGTCAAGGATAGGCACCCCCATCGTGGGGGGCCTAGAATTAATATAGATGTCGCGGGTAGGCACCCTGTACCGTGTCCAAATATAGATGTGGCGGATAGGCCAGGCACCCTGTGCGGAGTCTCCGAGTTTTTCTTGTCGCGGATGCGTTTGTAGTGCTGTCGTGATCGTCGTCATTGTTTTTCGGTAGGTATGTCGCACCTTGGGATTGGGACGGGGAGGGAGGGGGGGGCGGGGGAGGGGGGCGCTCTTAACACGACTGATGGAGTAGGTTTTTTATATGACGCATGCTTGCGTTACCTTTAGCTTTTTTGGTTTGGCTTAGGGATAGCTGTAGCTGCTGCGTGCGTCAACGGTTCGGTACAGCCGTCGTAGCGAAGCGCTTGCGGCTCCGCCCAGTTCGTTGTCGTTGCCCCAAGTGTGCCGTTGCTCGGAGGCCACTCATGACGTGCCTTGTGACAACGTCGGTGGATAAGTTACAGCGCCGCTGTACACCGCAAGCGTGAAAACGTAGTGGATTATTTGCTGTACGTCGCGTCAATGCCTTCATCGTGCTGCGGCCGTCGAATCTTACGACGCGATACCGCCCGTATGGCGACAAAGCCATATGAATATACGCTAGGCCCTCGAGTATACGAATTTGTTACATGTCCTTTCCCTCTTGAGTTATAGTATCCCCTCAAAAAGTAGGCGCCTGTCAGCTTTGTCAGCTAAGGAAGACGACGCAGCTTCACAGCTGTGTGTAGTAGTCAGCAGGCTTTGGTTGCGCGGTCGTGGCGTGTCGTACCCTCCGTTTTTTTTTATATATATCATAGATGAGTGCTAGAAGGTCGCGGTGTCCGGGAATCGAGGCGAAAAGGGAGCACTACTGTGACGTAGACGTTGCAGGTTTCGCGACGTGAAGTGGTAATATTTCGTGCAGCCATGAAAAAACAAGTTTTTTTACAGCGTACATCGATGCGATGCATTTGCATCGTTGCATTTGCACGGAGCATCCGAGAATGATGTTTTGGGTGTTCTGGCTTTGAGAGGAAAATGAGCTGAAAATTCCTGCCCGAGCAAGTTTTTCACAAACCAGAAAATATGTATTGCCCATGAGGCAAGACTAAAGTCCAAATAGTTGAAAAAATTGCATGCACATTCCACAGGGAATTAATACGTACGAAAAAATGACTCCGGTCGAGCGAACGTTTTGAGGGCTACGGTAGGGCGCTGAATCCCGTCTATTTCCAAGCAGTTTGCCTCCCAAAAGGGGTTGCACTTCTAGAGGATTATTAGCCACAAGTTGCTGTTGACACTGGAAAACGTGCATGTACGTGCACTCCCTTTCAAATCATGGCATGGACTCTCTAGCCTAACTCCTCGACAACGCGGCACTAACATCTCAGCCCACACTTCGGGAACTACGTACCAACTTATACTGGAAACTGGTATTAACTTTATAGTATACTCTTCTCGTAATTCAGCGCTAATTTGTCACCGAAACGCTGGTGGTACAGACGTACAGGCTCGTCTTGTAATTTTTCAGTAAACGGCCTCATACTGGGCTGAATGTGATGGACGATGATTGCTCTCCCTCGTGGTGTGTGTAGGTCTGATAACGTCGGGGCTGATAGGCCACATATATTTCTCTCTTCCAATGTATTTCTGTTGCTGACGTATGTATGTTGTGCCTGTCGTACCCAGTACTAGGGCATGACATTGCGTTGTCGAATGCATTACGATGCATTATCTCTGTCGTGGCTTGTGACCACAGAGCTGATCTTTCTAGGGTGAAGAATCAGTACGGACACTGGGTGTGCTGGATGTCGACGAGTAGAAGAACGGTTTAATGTGAAGAACACACACACACATGTACAAGGCACGATGTACGAGTAGCTCTTCTCGGATACTTCTTATGTCGCAAATTATCGCCGCCTGTATCGTATAGTACGTATTATTATAGTGAGTTTGCCATGGACCTTTGACAGAGGCATGTTTTTCGGCCTTGCGCGTTTGACGTGGTGTCTTGGCACCAACTGCAAAGTTAAAGCCTGAAGAATCACGAATAAAGAACGCCACGACAAAAAAGTTACATTTCGCGAATCGTGACGATGCAAAGTAAATTTGAAAAAAACGGTGAAAAAGACGGCGTGACAAACGTGCTAAAAAAACGTGACGGCTGATATTTTGAAAATTTTGCAGAACGCCGTTTTCTGCATATAAAAGCCACGAGTAATACCTGGTGGTGATTTTTATCGCTCGATAGGAATGACCCTCCTAACAGGGCGGGTCACGAATCGAGATACCGGGATCGAACACCCAGCACGACAATAAGACCGAATAACACTAGATAAGCCAGGTATTTACAGTAAACGTACCGACTTCGGAAGCGCAAAACAGAGCCGATACTCGTACTAGTTACCGAAAATATGCTCTCCTTAGGATTATTATCGATAATAATATGCTCGAGATCGTTCTCGATTATTGCCGTATATGATCGGCAACGAAAGAGCGGAGACAGCTCTTTTGGGACGCGCACCGTTGGAGCATATCGCGAACGAACCCACCAGCCCACGGCAACATGTGAGTCCCTTCGAGGGGTGTCGGCCGTAAGAGCAAAGATGTCGGTATCGTCTTGGAAGGCTTTGTTTTTGTATATCGTCAGGCGGATAATAGGTGAAAATGAAGCCTAAAAGTTATTACTGCATCTTACACATTTTTGGGGGCAGAGTACTGGAATTAGTGTGTAGGATCGGATGCGAGAGCAAAGAAGCCCACAACAAACATGAACTCTAAAAAAAAAAAACGGACGGCTGACAAACTTGAAAACCAAGCATACTGTGAGTCAGCAAGATTGCATGACTAACAACTAATCGGTAGGTACCGTTAGCCGACTAGCTGAATTTAGTCGGCAAGTCGGCTGGTGTGGCCAGTTCATGGAGAGCCGACTTGCCGACTTAGGTCAGGCGAGCGAAGCGAGCTCCTCTCGGCCGGAGGGGGGGGCGCCAAAAAGAGGAAAAAAAATCGTCCCACATTAAACAATCCCTCGTACGATGTATGGAAACAAAATAATAGGTCGGATAGTCGGCACCTTCGGAAACGACTAACTTGCAGTCCAACTAATAACTGTCGTTGAGTTAAGTCGTGCCGACTCGCAGCACACTTCAACCTCCACGTTGTAAGTTCAATTATCCACACGTGTCGCGCGTCAATTAAAAACGGGCAGTCAGTGTTGCCGTCCCAAAAAAGAAAATCTCTCGCCGAGATTCGAACTCGGGGTACCAGCTTCAAAGGCTGGTGTGATAACCACTACACTACGAGAGAACACACTCACGTGCACCGCAAATAAATGCGGTCTTGAAACGACCCATTGTTTGTGTTCATGAGAAGGCTTAACGAAAAACCAACAAAAAATGCAAATGCAATGCTTATCGGGCGATGTAGGCTGGTTATACCAAACATGCCGATGGATGGTCTGGTGTTGTCCTGCCAAGGCCTTGTTAGGCAAAATATACTGGTTGTAGGATGGAGCGGTCCTTGACGGTTGTCCGTCAAAAGTCAACAGTGCCGTTAAGCGACATCTTAGGGTTATAATACTATTAATAAGTAAACCGTCGACGATTTACTACAAGTACGAAATATGTATTAATAGTTGCGGACCACGGACTGCTGTGACACCTTGTATCAAACAAAGGGTTTTCCTTTTTTGATTTGTCATAGCCTAGGTTGCGGGCAGTAATTTGTTGCAGAGTTCGACGAGTGGTGCTTTGGCGCCTTCGTACCTGACTCACTCGGGGTTTTCGGGTCGACGTGCCGTGTTTATGTAAACTACCATTAATGAGAGTTGGCTTTTACCCCGCTGCCCAACTGTTAACAAAGCAACCGCTGTAGGCGTCAAGTCCAGCCATCCAACTCGAAGGCCTAAGAAACACTTTTTTACTGAGTTCGATTCAGTCTCGGTAGTGATCTTCTCCCGCGAACCTCGACATGCGCTATCATAAATGAGGCAGCATAGGGGCATCTATCTATTAATACCTGTAGTTTGGCCTTTTTTTCAGCTGAAAGGGGGATTATCGCCGAGAATATAACACAACGCACGCATTGAATCTTCACGAAAATAGATTACTAGCCGCGGTAGAAAGTGTACCTGCGACCCACACATTGCATAAATTTGTTGGATAACGGAGACGGCATCTGCGCTACACCAGGTATCCGGTAAAAACATAGTAACAACAAAATAAAAACAAAATTATACTATTCATAATAATACTAACAATAACAGCGAAAACCTACTCTGTAGACCAAGCCGCGGGACGCGGATCATTTGTGGGGCCTATGTGGCTACCGCCGTATATCACGGTGGGTATCACACCCCCGGTGATACTCGTAGCTTTTGGGCTCCAAAACAACTCATCACCCGGTGTGGTATTCTCCAGGGGAGCGGTATACAACGTACCCCTGTGATGAATTGGGTGGTCGTTTATACTTCGATAAAACGTACCAGGGGGTACCAGGCACCACCGAGCGAGGTGGTACATAACAGCGGTTGCAAAATAGCGTGATGCCACACGTCAAGCAGGTGAGGCATGCGAAAGCTGCACACGACCTAAAATCGGGACGGGCATGCAAAAAAATCCTGCCCGGCGTTGATCTCATTGGTCGAGGCTGACCTTGCGGCCGTCCGTTTCTTCGGGGAAAATGCCACCCAAATACGCTGCGGAGCCGCACGACGGCCCCTGCCGAGATAACGCCCCCCCAGGGTTAGGTCTGGGTTCGGATAGGCCAGGGCTGACGTGCAAGATAATTTTTGAAGTTCACCGCAAACGGCCGGCAGGAAGTTTGTTGAGTGCCCGTCCTGCATTTTCGGGTAGCCGATATCCTGGGAGTGTCATACTGATTATGAGGCACGACATCGCAGGGGTTGTGGTATGCAATGTACCCGGGTGACAAATACCGCTGTATATACTTAATATTGCCCTCAACAATGATGAATTATGACAACCCTTCTAAAAACGGGCGGTGGGTGTATTACGCAGCTGGCAAAGATGAGTATCGGCCCTACATTTTTCGAACTCACGGCTGACTGTGTTGGAATATTTTTATCAAATAGGGTGGTGGTTGTTTCGGGAACACTCCAGCTGTGAATTTTTCGTCGAAACTCATATTTTGCAAGCTGTGTGTGACACCCCGATCGCGCGTATTACTGGGTGTGTGTCCCTCATCAAGGATATATATAGGTCGGTAACTCCCCTTAGAAGTAGCTGTACCAGGGTCAACAGGGTGATGTTATTCAATCTGTGCGCGGAAACTATAAAACCCGTTTTTGAGGGTAATAGCGCGCCCAACATAAATGGGCTTCTGTTTATTTCGCAAAATTTCACGCTTACGATTCTGACTGATATATTGGCTTCTCTACGCAGCCTTCGGGGGGGTAACAATGCATAACAATGCCCGAGTGGCAAGGGACAAGGGGGACATCTCTCAGGTCACGGCGGGCATTCATCTTGTGCGGTGGTCGAGGTGGGAGTTAAGAGCTCATGGCGCACGTTTTTTTTTGGCGCATACCTGGTACTTGTATAGTATTAGCGTGTGTGTCACACCCAGGACAATCGGTCAAATTGCTATGTTGACACACGCCACAGCTTGGCAGTGTGGTGAGCTTAAGCTTTATCTATACTCTGTACTTATCCGGTGGGCGTAAAAAAAAAAAAAAAATCTGAGGGTATACAGGAGCCGTTGTATAATACCTAGTGCACAAAAATAGGCAGCACATGAACTGCATTTTTCGACGTCGATGTGTGTATACATCAACGTCTTCAACTTTGTCGAACTCTTCGATACGAAAATGCTTTCGACAGCATAAATACCAGAACTTGTTTTACGGCCGCCAATTGCTTCGATCCCTTCCCGCCAGGCCTGCCAATAAAAACCGCCCCCCGCACGCCATCCCACTCGTTGATAAACTCCCAGAAGGGAGACAGATACGCGTACACGCTCTGCGAGAAAACTCCACAAAGGTTCCACAGGAATTTCATTACATCCCAGCCACATTCTAAACTGCCCTCTAGTCGCCAACGTACTTCTGCAGCGCTGAAAAGATGGCGCCCGACACCAAAGGCATGGATAGGTTGTCATCTACCCCAAGAGGAAGAGCTTCCCCTACAGCCCCGCTGAAGCCCCCTAAAATCGCAATCAGCACAAGGGATGAATCGCTTACGTCGCTGCTGGCGGCACAGTTCCAGAATGCCTCGAAAGTCCGACTGTCGCCGCTGCTGCTGCGGCCGCTAGTAGTGCCGAGGCGACCATAGCTTGGCTGGTTATTATCCTTGATCATTTCTTCGTCTCGACACCAGCCAAGCAGCAGCAGCAGCAGCGTTACGATTGCACAGGTCGTGAACGCCGCCAAGGATCCCTGCTCGCACACGTTTTAGATTTTTAGATTTTGTCAAGCCGTAGCAAAGAAGGGAGGAGTGGCGACGATGGGATGTTAGTCACGCCGACATAAAGCAAGCAGGCTAAACTTTGGGTCAGCGGTAGACTGTAATGCTTGCTGTCGGTTGCGCTGGATTTTGAATCTCGGCCGGTGCACACTGTATTTGCACGGGTTTGTTTTCTGGGTCTTCTTCTGTCGCCGATCGCGCGAGAGCCTGAATGAGCAACATTCAAGGAGAAACGACGAGCAATAGGAGTGCTCAGCCCGCTGAGCGATTCGAAAAAGATAAAAAGTAGCAGGCGACGGTCTTGACCTTTTTAGATCTGCACCACTTTTTTGGGTGACAAATCACATGGAAGTAGTGTGTGATGGTGTTAGTTATACTTCGTATACTTTTTGCAAAAGTGAAAGGGATAAAGATAAGAACAAAACGCGTGAGTTCTCTGTTCCCATGTGGTGGAGTCAACTGCTGCATCCCGTGCGATAAAACGTGGTAAAAAATGTGATGACGCGCGTTGCAATACTTCGCGAATTATTTGGGTCTGTAGCTCTAGCAATGACGCGTTTAAATCAGGCAGAAATTTTTGATGAAAAATAAAACATGCAATTCAGCTGTGAGATCGAGGATTCCGTCGAAACTTACGGCCACGGGGGGACCCAAGCGTCCCCTGGTCCCCGGTTTTCCGGTAACTCTAATATCTAGATGTTTTATCGGGACATTAAAACACATGGCTAGGTTACCACGCTGCGTTAAGAGCTTCGGCTTGTTCGTGGAACACAGACCCGGAAACCCATGAAAAAAAAGGGGCTTAGTTCACAGATGTTGTGGGTCTCTTCAGATCGGTGTCCCTCTTGTTCTCAGCAGAGGTCCACACCTCGACTTTGAGGCACTGCAGTGGTCAAAAATTGGGGTACACAAAACGAGATAAAAAACGACCCCCAACAGAACATACGCACTTCACTAGCGAGCAGCTACAGCTCCCCATAAGCAACCACGGCCCGCGAAATTGAGGGACGCTGCTAGTGGGGTGTATGACGACGTGGGGTGCGCCAGCCAGCAGTCGTAGGCAGCCAGGAGCGACTCACGAGATGTTATCTGAGTTCGAATTTGCGAGCAGCAACATCAAAAGCTACCGAAATCGCTGAAATATTCCAATTCACGCGCGGGAGCCTAATACAATGGGTACATCACCGATGTAAAAACGCTTTTCCCCAAAAACTTGCTGCTCACCAGGCGGATGATATAACTCTGTAATATGTGGGGTTTAAGGGCTCAGCAGAAAAGGAGAGGGACACTCCAAAAGGGGGTGGTTAATTATGGAGTCCAAAAAAGGACAAAAAAAACACCTGAAAAGCTCTGCATTATTGGATCTATGCTGCATTTTTTCCAAAATTTCGAAATAAGGATCTTGTTTGCAGATGCCATACTCTTTTTTCAAGTGGCTTTACATGTACGCGAAATGCCTCCATACGAGCTCCTGTTGAAAATATTCCTGTGCGATCTCCCGTCGCCTCAACTTTGCAAGATGTGTGTGATACTTCGATCCCGCGTGCCACGCGGTGTGTATGTATGACCTCATGAAGGACATAGGTCGATTATCTCCTTAGTGCTATAGCTAGTACGAGGGTACGACGGTCAACAGAACGATATTACAAAGACGGCCAGCCTATATACTTCCTTAGTATAGTTGAGGAAGAACGGCACCATGTCGGCGAGAAGGTGCTAACGGCGCACGGCAGTACAAGCGCAACAGGTGGTAGCTCCCGTTGAGACAACGTTTCACGCGTATCTCCTGTCACTACTGCTGCGGCTGCCGCACACCAGGCACAGAAAAGCGTCTTTGCTAGGTGTACACCAAAATCGCTGAGCTAACAGTCAGCGTTGATTGCTAGCTCAGCAGCTATGGTGTAGATCTAACAACCTCAGCACCAGCAACAGCAGCAATAACAATAAAAAGGGCCATGACCCGTGTCAAACCCGTGCCATGCAAGTCACCGCAGCAGCAGCAACAACAGCACAAACTGCCGTGGCCCATACACCAAACACGTGCAATACATGTCTGTCTCAGCACATCGTCCACGCCGCCACGTCCCTCACCGCAAGAGATTTCCCCGCCGGCAGAACCCGATTCCTGTCGCCCATCCGAACGCCGACCATGGAAGCGATCGGATCTCCCACAGAAAGGTGCAGAATGCTGGGTGGTACATTTGACGAGTCAGCCGGTCGAAGCGAGAGTGAAATTAGGCCGAGAGTTAGACTACACCCCACGACCCTCGAGGAGAAAAAGATGCGCCTGGAAAGAGATAGAAGGTGCTGTAAAAAAAGACGCCGAATACTGGGTGGGATGTTAGACGAACCAGCCGGTTGCAGAGGGGGTTAACCGGGCTGAGGGATATGAGCGTCTTGAGTTTTGGTTGTGTATGAGCGACGGGTATCAACCAGGTAGAAATGGCGGTGACCGCTGTTCTGCTGAGTCGGAATGATGCAGCATCAGTCAGACGACTGACAGCTCAGTGCTACGATATGCATCCAGCAGAACGCGTGCGACGGCCGTCAACGTAAACAATAAACAAGCGTCTGGAAACTCATAGATAAAACCCTTCGACCACTGAAAAGTGTTTCCACTCTAATTACAAGTACTTTTTCCAAAAAAAGAAGGTTCCAGTTTTTAATCTCCTCTAGAACTGCACCCTCGTTTTTGGGGGACAACCCACTTGGAATTAGTGTGGGTTTCTGTTTCCCGTATATAGTAAAAGGGAAACGTCGGACAGAGGAACGCCCGCATGAAGCAATGTACGGGTTTGCCATGGTAAGCAAGAAGGGAGCGCAGAATCGAACCGTTAAAACCCAGCGACGACGCTTTAGATTCAACCAAGGACGCTCCAAAAAGCATTGTTTGTGTTTTTAGCGCCCGCCAAAACTATGTGGGTCTCCATAGCAGTCACTACAGCAGTAGCATCGCACGGTTGGTTGTCTTCGAACGTTTCAATTGGCACAAAACGTAAGTATATCAGCATACCGCGCCAATCTCGACTATAAGCTCCAATCAGCGCAAGCATCCTTGACATCTGTGGCCGTTCGAAAGAAGGGCGCGTGACCGAATGGCTCTCAGATGCAAGACGCGTGGGACAGGAGATAGGCGGTGAACACGTGTAAACTGTAAACCGTGTCGTCCTGTATCTTTTCAACCCAGTGCCACGCTCTGTTCGGCGTCACACAGAGGTTAGGGTTAGGTCAAAGCTGTGCCACGGTCTGCTCCATACCAAACAAAGGTGCAGGTTTACAGGTTCGAACACTAACTAGGAGGAAGGGCAACATTATTTTGAAAACGATACCGACGGACCAGCTCCCAGTATCCCGCACCTCTGCAGAGCGACGTCTCGGGGGAAAAGCGCCACGGCGATCGCTGCTCCCAGCATGAACCAGAAAGCGCCCGGCAGCCCACGTATCTCATGAGGACGGAGAAGAGGCCCCACCAGGCGCAGGTAGAGGTCATTCACCCGCTTCATGCGGCATCTTAGCTGATGAAGGGCTAAGAAGCACGCGCACCCGAGACCCAGCCACGCTACCACTGGTGTGTGTGCCGCAGGTTGATGCGCCGTCGGTAGGCGGTGCCCGGTCGGTAGGCGGTGTGGAGCGGAGGCGCCGTGTTTTATCGTTGTCCCCCAAAGGAGAAGGTGGCGGCAAGCGTGGGGGGGTTCGTGCAAAAGAGAGGGACATGGGTCAAATCAGCGTATTTTTTACCAGGTACGTTTGCGCGGTCACCAGGAGCATGGGCAATACACACATCGTAGAAGGACAGCGGGCGGCGATGGCATCAATGACCAGGTACCGGATGTGGCGTCTCAAATAGTGAGGGCTGCAAGTTGGCTGGACTCCACGGCTACAGCAGTATCAACCCCGGACGCAACGATCTGAGCTCCGACTTCCCACTACAAGACCCCCCCTCACTTGCTCTCCTCGCTCCACGCGAGGGAGATTTGTTTGTGAAGGCACCTCGTTGCCACATACCAGGTACCAGGCACGTGGTACCTTATATCAGGTTTCCTCCCCTTCTTTTTTTTTACCCCGCTCCCTCAAGCTCAAACGCCCCATACAACATCGAAATCTTCCAGAGTAATGAACACTTCCACGCACTTGATATCACCTCATTATCTTTCTAGAGCCATTCATGCCGCTGATTCAATTCACCCCTCCCCCCCCCCCCCAATGCCCCCTCCTTCCCCACCACCCGCACCATCGCCTAGACCTAGCACCACGCGTATAGCAAACACCTACATCTATGCGACCTAAAACTGTTAAAAACCCCTTTCGCCCAAACCCCTTTCGCCCAACCCCCCCAACCCCACCCCCTCGAACACTCCGCCCTCTCCTCACTGGTTGTACGACTTACAGGATATACATGATGAACCGTCAGATTTATCGCCTTAAAGAATTCATAGTTTCCACGCACAGATTGAGTTCCCCCCCCCCCCCCCCCCCCCCGCTCCTTCTTGATCAAACCCAGGCCCCCACGTCCTTGAAAATTCCGCCCTCCCCTCACCGGTTATCCGACTTACAGGATTCACTTGATAAACTGATGCATTTCCCTCCACAGCTGTCAGATTTTGTCCCCCTCAAAAACGGGTTTTATAGTTTCCGCGCACCGACTGACTAACATCACCCTGTTGACCCTGATAGCTACACTGTAGCTACAAGGGGAGTCGCCAACCTATATCCTTAATGAGGACACACAACCCGTAATACGCGCGATCGGAGTATCACACACAGCTTGCAAAGACAAGATGAGTTTCGACAAAATCTTCGATCTCACAGCTGGCTGGAGTGTATTTTTATTTTTATAATAATATCAGGTTCCTGGTACAAAAAAAACAAGTGAGTCTCGACCTCCGCCAAACCCTATCCACGACCAACCAAGACAACGCCAACATCATCATCGGAGGGGGCGAACTTCTTACTATCATATCATATGTCTACTACAGTAGTACTACAGTAGTAGCTCTATGCTTGTAGGCAGATAGTGAAACATCATTGCTGTGTACCGGTATACCGCTTGCGCCTACTCGTACGAAGGCGGGACGACAAGCTCCTCCCACAACGAAGATTTTCGCGACATAAACGAGGCAGAGGGCCAGAAACGCGCATGTTTGAATAAAATACGAAAAAATTCAAAAATACACGCGAAGATCTTGTTGTGGCAGGCTGCATGTCAAAATGGTCGAGTTCTAACAGGGCAATCACTCGAACCACGCCCTAAGCAGACAGTCAGACAGTGATCCAAGCATCGTTCACCTGTCCACGCGTCTCTGATGATCCACTTATATCCCGCTGCGATGGAAATGCCGCAGGCGGCATGTTGCAGTCGTCTTCTCAAGTGCACGTTTTGAGCAGTGCGGCGAATCAGCGGTAGCCCGTTTGCCTCCGATTTTTTATCTCCCCCGTACGAGAGGATCACGGGAAGCGACAAGCATACCAGCACAACTATAACGCTGGCCATATCGTGGCGGCACCTATATACAAGTTGAGACAACCTCAGGTCAGCGTGGGTCTTACAGCGACAACGACGACAGACAAGCAACGAGCAACGACAGAAACGAAAACAAAATGGAAAAAGCCTCGCAGGTTTTATAACTCCCCTTACAACAGGCTTGCGCTGCGCGCTGCGTGAGTATGTAAAGTAAATTTGTCCATCATCCTTGTCAGCTGGGTACGCTGCCGTGAGTTGGATGGTGCATCGAGCGACGGCGTGAGAGTTGTCGATCAGGTAGTACAGGAAGGGGCGCGCCTTCTGAGGTTGCAAGGGCGGAGCGGAACCGCTGGCCCACTTTCGCCCCTAGAGCCCGCGCTATTTAGCGAAAAGAGAGAGTCCACACCAAACCGAAGGGATCGCGGATCTCTCCCCGAGAGGCTCGCCGCCAGCGCTCCCTCGTCGCCTGTCTTGCATGGTCCACTAGTCTTCAGGTCATCACGCTGCCGCTTCGCTACTGTGAGGTTGACACCGGGGAGGTAGCCCCTTTTTGTCGTGAGATAGCTCGAGCTCCTTGAACGTCCACTCAGAAGAGGAGCATTCGCCGTATCATGTCTGGGCGGTGGAACGATGCGGGCGGCGGAGGGGATAGCAGCCAGGACTTCACCCAGGCCACCCAGGAAGAGTCTGTTCTCGGTGAGCCGTCGCAATGGATATAGACATGGGCAGGTAGAGACGCGCTAACATGCACCAGGCCGTAGGTGACGTTTGTTGTTGTGGTCGCGGAGCGCTAACAACTCCTCATTGTGATTCAATGTATTATTGTTCCCCCACTGTTAATAATTTGTGTGGGAGTAGTGTTGCTGCTGCTGTGTTCTGCTGTTGTGACCGCTGTTCCTTTAGTCCGTCGTCGGCTTTGCGTTGCTGCCGATCGGTGTGGAGCGAGGATTGGTCCGCTTTCCTTTGCGCTGTTATGGGGCCGTCGCCTGTGTTTTTTGTTGGCTCACTACTGCTGTTATCATACTGACTCTGTGTTCTAGACTCTAGACTACAGACTATACTCGTGACGTATCATACGTACCAGGTGCCAATTTGTACAATACGCAAACGTGTCGATCGTATCGCCCACCGCCAACAAGCGCCTGGCGATTTTCTGGGGGGTTCATGTTATTATAGTTTACAAGGGCTTCGCTCGCGGGCGGCTGGGCGCCGCCCGCTACGCTTGCGGAAGGAGGAATGGACATTCAGTAGAAAAGCGAGGCGGAAAAGAAGCACAAATGGCGCAACTGGCGACTTGAAAATGCCAAGAGGTCCATATATAGTACAACGGTACAGGATAGAGACGATTATGATCATGAGTTTGTTATTATCATCCATTCGCCCAGTCCATGATGGGCACGTCGGAGGACTTGCTTGGCATATCCTTCCACCTCTCAGGTAGCACCTAGGTCCTGTACACTTATTAATAGCTCTCTCTAAGTCGATCATCAATAATAAATTATCGCAGTGCATAAACACCAGGCACGCGCTTGTCAAGGATAGAGACAGGAAAACTACCACTTAAGATGTAAAGGAGCGCAGTGCCAAAAAAAACATGCTGGAAGCAGGAAGTTGAACGCACACACCGCAAACATGTGAAGTACATTTGTATTCCTGAAAGACGAAGAGCACGCATTTAGGCATAGTTATCAAAACACGATGCTGGTATACTAAACCACAACTTAACGTTCTATAAAGAACGTGCTGTCACTATTGCTTCCGAAGGAGCAATCAGGCTTGCTTGGACTCTTCCTCCTCAGCGGGGGTACCCAGCACCTTGCACTCTTGTTTTTTGTCGATGATCTTGTGGATCTGTCCACAAACGTTGAAGCATGGCGGGAGAACGTCGATAAGTATGTGTAAAAAAGTATTCGTACTTCTCTCCAGCAGACGTCGTAACCATCCAAATTGTTGGAGCTCCTTTCGTTGTTAGTAATTGTTGTGGTATTGTTGTACTTGCTCTTGGTACTTGGAAAAAGAGCCGCACTTCATAGACTATATCCGCACGCCATCCCCTAGTCTTGAGCAAGAGACATGGATGTCTCGACTCGTGACACACAGGACGCAAGATAAGAGTAGAACGTACCTCGATGTCGAACGCCCTCGTGGCACCGTGGGAATGGAATGCGGGATGTATATCGAGCAAGTGGTCGCCTGCCTTCTTCAGGAGGTCACCGACCTTGATGTCGCCGGTGCACTTCGTGTTTATGTCCTCGCCGACTTGGCGGCCCTCGGCGGCTGCTTCGCAGGGCTTCTGCAAACAACAACAACGGATGGGAATACCTTGCGTTCAGTGAATGTTCAAAATAGTAAGGCCAAGTAGCTGTCGTCGATTTCCAAAGTTGGAAAGGAAGTCGTACAATTTAACACTGCTGTTGTAATGAAAGCGGTCGTTTATGGGCAAAGCCCTGCCTGGTACCACAACGTTGCTAACACCTATGAAACCACCACTGGGACAGGAACGAACGGGATTCACAGTCGCAACTGGTAAGCGTAAGCCCCGGTATACTGCTATATAAGGCCTACCGGCGGAATACCGACAACGAAGGGTAAGAAACAGTACCTGCTGTATATATTGTTCGGTACTACTCTATTGCTGCTGCTATCAACACTATTACGACCGACGTGTACTGCGATTCCTGAAGAGGTTGCGCACCCTACTTGTACTCGTTAATACAAAGAGTTCATGTGGTTGTATGAAAAATGAGTAACAGTAGTAGTACACCGCGTCACTACATGAACAACTCGCTAACCCCAATCACGGGACTGCTCTCCAGCATCACCCAGGTTAACTTCAGCTTCTGCTATATATCAACCTCCAGTGTGTACTGCGACTGGTGCTGAGGTATCATGCTGCTGTGTTATTTATCACTGCATGGACCATTTTTACAACCCTGGCTGACCCCCGTGATGAGACTTGCCCGTTTTCATTGCGTCTTACATGTATAGATACCACGTAATCGTAGTCGTACATCCAAAACGTGTGTTTATATCACAGCACAAAGCGTCACTGCATGGACCACTTGTTCAACCCCCGCTTACCCCGATGACGGGACTGCCCCGTACTCGTAGTCGTACATACATGAAGTGTGTTTGGCTGTACGTATGAAAAAGAAATCGCATCACGCAGCGTCACTGCATAGGTCTACTCGTAGACCTGAGTACTTGTACAATTCCCGCTTATACCCCGATGACGGGACTGCCCCGTACACGTACTCGTACATGCAAAAGTGTGTTTGTACGCATGAAAAAGAAATCACAGCACACAACTGCGTAGACAACTAGTACAACATGCTTACCCCGACGACGGGACTGCCCTCCGTGACCACCAAGGCGAACTTGAGTTTGTTCAGGCTACGCATCCCCTAGCACAGCTTCCACACCGTGCGGTAGTTCGACCACGCTGGTGTAGCACACACATGCTACAGCAGACGTTGCAGACAGGCACACAAGGTCAAACAACGTAAATTTCAATGTGCATCATTATTGGAAACAGGATTCGCTTGAGTTCACCAACACCCAAAACCACATACTGGTAGTCTATTGCGCACAACTTGCAGCACACTCAGCCAACACTCAACGCAGCACTACCGAAAATGCAGGGTGTTGACATCTGGTGTCTTACCTATGTCGCACGGCGCTGAACACACTGAAAACGGGAACAAACTCTCAACATCATCAGTAGTAGTATAGTAGCTGACAGCAAACATCAAATTCCAACAACACGAAGAAATGAAACTCACGTTTCGTCAAGCTCTCAGCTTCTTCGTTAGGGACGCCGATCGAAGGTGAATCACAGGTGTCCGCGTCACACCAGTCACACACACGAGGGTTGTCGCCGCTTCCCCAGTGCTTCTTGTTAAGGTTATGAAAAGCTTGGCACGTGGAAGGCTCGTCACTCCTGCAGGTGTCGCAGACAGCGTACTGGGAACTCCTGTTTTTCCTATTTCGTGCGATGAGGAAGCCGTCACAACCCTTGCTCGGGCACGGCCAATCAGGATTGCCAGAAGAAGCTGAGTCCCGTTCTTGCCCGACCAGCTTCCGCACGCCTGATCCTGAACCTCCACCACCCCCACTGTTGGCGGAGCCTCCTCCCGCACTAGCCTTGGTCCGCTTCGCAAATTTCAACTTCAAATTGTTATTGCCGATCCGGCAAATTTCAAATTCAAATTGTTTTCAGCCGTCAACGGCAATTCCCTCCCAACAGCCAGCAATTGGCCAACTTCAAAAGTAAAAGTACAAAAAAGAAGTTGCTGACAAAGCAAAATAAAAATATCAGAGAGCAAGCAGTAAAGATCAGAGAATGAGAGCTAAGTAAGAACGAGACTAGGGAAAGCAAGGAAGGCAAGGAAGTTCGGGACGGTTCTTTTCCCCAGCAACTAATTTTCTTTTCGGCAATTACGGGCTGAGAAGGGCTGAGAGGGGGTAGGATATGCCGAGCGAGACCTCCGAGGGGGGCGAGGTCTAGGTATATAGTTTTATGCATAAAGCGCTACCTACACTGCCACCCTGGTCTCGTGCATACGATGTGATATGATACCAGGGCAGTTATTATAAAAAATGAAAATACACTCCAGCTAGGCAGTTATTATAAAAATTAAAATACACTCCAGCTGTGAGATCGAAGATTTCGTCGAAACTCATCTCTGCAAGCTGTGTGTGATACTCCGATCGCGCGCATTACGAGTTGTGTGTCCTCAACAAGGATATAGGTCGGCGACTCCCCTTGGAACTACAGTGTAGCTATCAGGGCCAACAGGGTGATGTTAGGCAGTCTGTGCGCGGAAACTATAAAACCCGTTTCTGAGGGGGACAAAATCTGACAGCTGTGAAGGGAAAGGGGGGCCTGGTTTTGATCAAAAGCGAGCGGGTTTGGAGGGGGGCGGGGGGGGGGGGGGAAAGGGGCAATTTGTGCATGTAAGCTATAAATCCTTTCGAGGGGATAAATCTGACGGTTTTGGCAGCAGTATATTATTGGGGGCGGGAGAGGGGGGGGGGGGGGGGGGGGGGGGCAGCTCAATATGTGCCTGGAAACTATACATTATTTTGAGGGGATAAATGTGACATTTTTGGAAATAATACATCAGTTTATCATGTATATCCTGGGGTAATTCGTACAATCAGTGAGTAAAGAGAGGGTGGAGTGTTCGAGGGGGTGGGGTTGGGATGGGTTAGGGGGGGAGGGTGGGAGGTGGGGGCGGGGGGGGCGGGGGCGGGGGGGGGGGGGGGGCGGCTTTAGGTGAGGGGTTTGTTTTACGTGTGGTGCTAGGTCTAGGCGAAGGTGCGGGTGATGGGGAAGAAGGGGGCGTTCGAGGCGGGGGGGGGGGGGGGGGCAATTATTGTGGCGAATAGTTTGAGCGATTATTTCTCTCTTTAACCGGGATCTTCGACGCTAAAAATATAAACCATCCACTTTGGGACCAGAAATCATCGTTATTTATGGGTTCAGAAATAATCGAGGCCAGAAGTCAGCGGATCTAGTGATTTCTGAGCCCAGAAATAACAGCTCTTCCAACCTCTCAGAACTGGGATTATTTGACTTTTGGATACTACCTCGTACCAAGTATCACATGTCACCTCTGCCTATGCTGTACCTGGTATGATACCTGTCTGCTGTACACGTCACGCATCACCCACAACAAAAAATCACAAACACACCTGCGACAGCATACTGCGCTTGTTGTGTGCGAGACAGAGCTTCGTTCTCACACAAACGCGACAGCAGCACCACCACCACCATCGAAACCACCACAGGCACACCACACCAGCAGCACAGCAGAAGAGACAGCAGCAGAGGCGGTGGTGACCTTGGCTGCTGTACACGTCACCCATCACCCACAACAAAGAATCACAAACACACCTGCGACAGCATACTGCGCTTGTTGTGTGCGAGACAGAGCTTCGTCCTCACACAATCACAACAGCACCAGCACCACCACCATCGAAACCACCACAGGCACATCACACCAGCACCACAGCAGCAGCGCAGCAGAAAAGACAGCAGCAGAGGCGGTGGTGACCTAACGTCGCCGGCGACAGTGTACGTGCCAGATTTCAAAAATAAAGGCAAACGGCAAAACAAGACCTACCAATTCAAAATAAAACCACTTTCCAAAAATCAGAAGCCATAATGGACGCCCCTTATTTCTGATGCAGATATTTCTGGAGCCTCAAAACTACAAAAATAATCGCCAAAAATATTCGCTCAAAATGTTTCCATAATAGTAGGTCATAGGGCATAATCCCTTTAGAACTGCAACCGCGTTTTCGTGGACGACTTCACGAAATTTGTGTTTTTTTTCTGTTCAAGGGTTTGCATGGGTCATGACCGGTCCGCGGCACGCATCACGGAGTCCGGCTTGGGCCCATATGTGCGCCGTAGGTTACCGGCGGGTTTCCTTCATGCCCCGCTGCTGGAAGCTCGAGAAAAGACAGGCAGCCCGCGAAGAAGAGCTTGGAAGCGTGCTAGGGACAACGCGTTTGGTACATGCACATATAGTATCATACTTCAAGTATCATACCGTATACCAGGTACCTGGTATATGAGATGTGCCGGTCGCCCCGGTGGCGTATCAGGTTATCCTCGAGCCTGGTATAGGTCAGTTTCGTGAGTTCGAATCCCCCCGAGTGCATACTCGTATAAATTCGTGAGAACTTTTTCTTGTGCACAAATTGACTCGCGGAAAGCGCGAGAGCGTGAGTTAGCGACAACACTCGATGAAAAATCGACGAGCAGTGGGATTGCTGAACCCTATGCGCGATAAAAAATTGAAGGCAAGAACGGGGGGGGGAAGGACAACACCTGTGACCACGGCTTGTCCAAAAGCTGGAAAGTAGATGCGTGTGAAAAAAAAAGATATATAGTCTATATATCGATCCATGTACAATAACATATGAAGCTTTTAACCCGTTGTTTACTACACCTAACTGGGTTGCATACTACATGTAACATCAAACCTTCTACAGTAATAAACATTACCAGGCGGGTGATAAAAAGGGGTGTCTTCTTGCAGCAACCGTCACATTCGTTCCCTTTAAGGGTTTATAGTTTCCGCGCACATATTGAAATGCTCGCTCCCCCCCCCCCCCCCCCGATCCCTCTTGTTCAAACGCCCCACCTGAAATCAAAATCTACCATAGTAGTAAACACTACTAGCCAGCTGATATCATCTCAATATCTATCTAGCCATCCATGCCGTAGCTTTTTTTTTTTTTTTTTTTATCCTCCGGCGGATGGGGAAAAATAAAGCTTTAGCTCACCACACTTCCGCGTATTTTCATACGCGTCGTGTGTCGATTTAACTCAGTGCGTAGCTCCAACTCATCTCCGCCCTCCGCCCCCCCCACCCCCCCTTTCTTGTTCCCCGCCCAGTTCTTTCAAACGCCCTGCTTACAATCAAAATCGGCCAGAGTAATAAACACTTCTAAGCAATTGGTATCACGTCAATATCTTTCTAGCCATCCATGACGTAGCTTTCATTCATCCCGCCTTCCCCCCTCCAACGCCCCCTCCTTCCCCACACCCCGCACAATCGCCTAGACCCAGCACCGCGCGTATAGCAACCCCCTACATATATGATTAATAGGCGCGATCGGAGGATCACACAGAATGTTGCGAAGATCAGTGTCGACCAAATCCTTGATCTCATAGGTGGAGTGTATTTTTATATTATATGTGACCTAAACCTTTTGAAAACCCTCCCCCCCCCCGCCCCCGCCTCTTTTTTTTTTTTTCTCTTCTCTTCTCCTCGCTTTCTCTTGCTTCAACGCCCCATCTAATATCGAAATCCGCCAGAGTAATAAACACTTCCACGACCTGGATATCGCCTCGTTATCGTATTAGAGCCGTCCATGCCGCTGCTGCAATTCCCACCCCCCCCCCCCCCCAACGCCCCCTCCTTCCCCACCACCCGCACCATCGCCTAGACTTAGCACCACGCGTGTAGCAAACCCCTACATATATGCGACCTAAAGCCCTCCCCCCCCGCCCCCCGCCCCCCCCCGGCACATTTCCCCCCCCCTCCCCCACAAGAAGGATTTATAGTTTCCACGCACAAATTGACCTGCCCCACCCGTCCCCTCCCCCCCCTCTCCCCCTCCCGCCCCCCTTTTGATCAAAATCAGGCCCCCACGTCCTTAAAAACTCCGCCCTCCCCTCGCCGGTCATTCGACTTACAGTATTCACTTGATCAACTGATGCGTTTCCTTCCACAGCTGTCAGATTTTGTCCCCCTCAGAAACGGGTTTTATAGTTTCCGCGCACAGACTGCCTAACAACACCCTGTTGACCCTGATAGCTACACTGTAGTTGCAAGAGGAGTCGCCGACCTATATCCTTAATGAGGACACACAACCCGTAATACGCGCGATCGGAGTATCACAACACAGCTTGCAAAGATGAGTTTCGACGAAATATTCGATCTCACAGCTGGAGTGTAATTTAATTTTTATAATATAATGAGGACACACAACCCGTAATACGCGCGATCGAAGTATCACACAGCTTGCAAAGATGAGTTTCGACAAAATATTCGATCTCACGGCTGGAGTGTATTTTAATTTTTATAATATATATAGCGTAGCCAGTTGCTGAGATACTGTGGTAAATGAAGGGTTTTGTTATTGATATCAAGGACTTGGAAAATAATTAGGGATTTACACACGACAAGCCGTGTTCAGTAAACAACCGTAATTTATCAGCTTCGAACTCCATGAAACGGTTTCCTTTCCGTCACTAGAACGCATCAACCAATATAAAAACTGTCGCGCTCCCTGCCTGTTCGACTTCGCGACGTCTTGTTACAACCAGATATATAATACCTGAGGAGGCAGCACTTCAACCCCTTGACAGGGATAAAATTGCCTCAACTTTGTCGTGACTTGACACCAAACTGCTGGATTTTGATGTGGAACACTCGGCCCTACGTCCGCTGACTGCACGCGTTTTCCTTTGCTTGACATGTCTCTTGGCATATTTGGTCACAACCAGAAATGGATGAGTACACTCAGGTGGAACCAGTAGCGGATGGTGGCGGGGAGGACTCGGACTTGGCGATCGCTGCGGAGCCTGTGCCGTGGGGGCGGCTTATGAGGCTGTCTGGGGGCAGCGCGGTATCCCTCATGCCGCGCCCTGAACAGACTCGGGGTCGGGCGTTGAACGAAGTGACTCTTGGCAGGGGCAAGGTGAGGTGTAACGAGGCATGTTTTTTATGTATATGCGCTCAAGCTCGCGAGCGAGAATTGAGATGTAAAAGGCAAAATCGTTCCGTGCGATGAGGTGCGGTGCACCGCACCGTAAGATAAAAGATGACCGTCAAAATCATTGATGATTTTAGGTTGGCTTCGATTGGGTTCGGTAATACCGCGCAGAACCGCGCCGTGCATCGCATCGTAAGAAAACCGCACCGTGAAAAGTTTTGGTGATTAGGCGTTGTTAGGTCAGTATCAATAGTAGTAGTGATGCGAAGAGCAAAAGTACGTGGGTGGGATGTCGCGTATTCAGTACCTGATGTTTGTGTGCACAGCGTGATCGTACGTGTTTGTGTTTGTGAGTCTTTGCCGACCGTAGGCTCATACTGCGACGTGTACATGTTAAACATACGCCTCAGCTGTGAGATCGAGATTTTCGTCGAAACTCGTTTTTGCAAGCTGCGTAGGATGTTTCGATCGCGCGTGCTACGGAGCTTATGACCTCGTGAAGGATATACCTCTAGTACTATACGAAGCATTCTAGTAGGTTTTGGGAAAATGTGTTACGAGTTATCCGCTCATTTGGGATGTTGGGTACTATCGAAAGCAGGCGCAGGCAACGGCTGTGTTACGAGTTATCCGCTCATTTGGGATGTTGGGTACTATCGAAAGCAGGCGCAGGCAACGGCTGTGCTGTGCCTAAAAGATGCATGTACATGTATGCCCAATATTGTCGAGATGAGCTGAAGGTGCGTTTCGGGCGGACTGACCCGTCTTACGTTCTCGACCCCTCGTTTTTAGGTCTGCGAGGTCCAGGTGTCCGACCAGCGCGTGAGCAGCAAGCACTGCCGGATCTACTGCGAGGTCGTGTCCGGCCACTTAGGAGGGATGGAGGTGGGTTGTGGGGCCGGGCGGGCGTTCCGCTGATTCAGGATTCTTGCGCGCGAGGGTGCCTGCGCTGCGTGCCGCATTAACGGAAATACCGGGTTTGAAATATGAAATGTGTACATCCTTCAGAAGGAGATATGGACATTACACCCCGTAGCATGCGCGGTCGAAGTATCACACCCAGCTTGCAAATATAAGGTTTGCCGCAATGCTCGATCTTGCAGCTGACGTGTGATTTTTTTGAAGGCAGTGTCAATTCCACCTGCGTTGTTGTTTCGGAGTGTTGATAAGAGACTCGCTGCGGTTGTTATGGCGACGTCGTTTAGTCGGGATAAGGCAAGTGTTTTTTTTTTCGTTGGCCATCGTTGTAGAGCCGTTGCCGAACGCCCTCAACCTGCATGTGCGATTGTGTCGTTTTTTCGACCTGCTCGTGCGATGACGTCGGTTGTTTTTCGTCATGCTTATTTATCTCTTCTCTTTCGTCTGTGTTCCGTGCGACGGGTCCTGCCCACCCACCCAACCCGCGACGACACGAATCGGAGTCCAGGTGTACGTGGAGGACATGAGCGCGAACGGGACCTGGATAAACCAAGACATGAAGCTCGTGCGCGGGCAACGTCGGCTGCTCCACAGCGGCGATGAAATATCGCTGCTCAACCCTTACAAGTACCACAAGAGGACCGCGGCCGGTGGGGGTTCCGATAAGGAGGCGGAGCGGGGAGGAGGGGCGGAGGCAAACGCCGCTGAGAAGCTTGAAGCGGAGGCCGCTACGTTTACGTTCATCAACCTGAACAGGTCAGCACGCGCGCTACGATAAGGTTACTGCTGCTGCTGTACCGCTTTTTGGCGAAAGTATTCTCGTTGACCGGGCTTCTTAACTACTGCGGTATTGATAACATGATTATTGAGCTCGCTGTATGTTGCAGTCGTGATAGAGCGTTACTGCGATACCTTTTAATACGGCGTTATTGCGGTACCATTTAGTAGAGAGAGAATGATGGGTGTCGTACGAGATAGATGGCTAGGAGATGTAGGAGATAGGTAATGGCCACAGAGGGCCAAACAGGAAAGAGATAAGATAAGCAAGCAGCTTTTTTTGTGTTTACACGGATAGAACAAACGTACTGAGCGCCCAAATGCTGGAGGTGTCTGTATTTGGAGTAGGAACGGCGCTCCGTCTCGAAAGGGATACGTGATCAATGGTCAAATGACTAAGGCGAGCACCAACCGAGCACACCCCCACCCCCCCTCCCCTATATTACTTTGTTGAGTTAATTAATCATGTATTACCCCCCTATGATATAGCGTAGTAATTATGTTCCACTACCAGCATGCAGTACAAGTACATAGTTTTTTTTTCCTAATCCCTCTTCCGCTCTGGTTCCCTCGCGCACGCGCGTCCCGCTCGTACATATATATCGGTCAACTTTGGCAGGAATAGAGGTGGATCGCACGGACGCGCAGGGAGCCTCAGCGTCGCGGAGACGCTGCGAGCTCGCACGGCCCCGGGCGTCAGCTCTCCGGTGCTGCGGAGTAGCGCAAGTGGCGTCGCCGGCATCTTCGGGGGTGCCAGGAAGGTGGAGGTACGTGTAAAATGCGATCAGGCAGGCAGAATAGACTTAAATTCAGGTGGGGTCGGCAACAAACTTCCTGCCGGTCGTTTTTGCCTGATTTTGTGGAGTCTGGCCTTTCTTCCGCCCTTTGTTTTTTAATGCCACCAAAACACGCTGCGGAACCCCGCGACCGACTGTCCCTGCTGACCTCGAGCCTCCCAAAGGGTAAGGTTACATCTAGGGCCGGGTTGGCCGGGGCTGATGTGCAAGATTGAACTTGTGACCATAAACGACGTCAAAAAAAATGTTGCCTGCCCGTTCTGCAATTAGGGGTAGTCGCGGGGCGCAGGGGTGGGGATAAGTGTGATATGTTGATCCTGCCGCAGCGGTGCTACGGGTTATATGTGTGTCCTCATGCCGGACATCCGTGGGACATTGCTGAACACGCGAAGCCGGAAGGCGCGTCAGGTCGTAGCCCCTGGGTTGCGAACGCAATGGAGTTGAGTGGACACACGACACGCACGAAAAGGCAGCGCTGGAGTACCCGATTCAAGATCGTCCAGAAAAAGATGAACCGGTATAAGAGCAGTCAAGTCGGCTTGTCGCGCTCTGTGATGTCTATATTTTGAACCTGTACGACACCCAATCTGAGATATGAGCGGCACGGGGGTAGTATCGGTAGTGCTGCCCTGCACCGACGGGATCGTTTTATTCGGGCACCCCACTGTTCGTGGAAGTGTAGTGAGCTCAAGCTTCGGCTTTACCCATCCGCCTGAGGATAAAGAAAGTCATGACGCAAGCAGCCCGCCTTGTCTTGGATTGTTTTTCATCGCGCAGGACCTGTACGACGTGCGAGAGATGATTGGACACGGGACAAGCGGGGAGGTGCGACGGGCCATCAACCGCAAAACGGGGAAACAGGTGGCAGTGAAGGTGACGTCCCCCTCCCACACACACGGGAAAGCCTCTGCCGTGCGAGCTGCTCGCCTTTCGTTTCGTTTTGGTCTTGCTCTTGTTGGTCTTGCTCTTGCTGGAGGTGTTGGTGGTGGTATTCTTGTTCTTGCTGCTGATGTTTTTGGTAGTGGTGATATTGTTGTGGTTGCTGTTTGTGGTGGTGTTGTGTTCATGGTAGTGTTGTTGTCGCAATGGTTGTTAGTATTGGTTGGTTTTAATGTTGGTGTTGGTGTTATAACGATAGATGCAGGATCTAGATGGTCTAGGTTGTGATCTGTGCGATTTGTGGAACGCAGGCGTTGGAACGCTGGGACACTGCTGTGGCCCCTCACTGGCCTGACAGGTTGTCCCCACTTTTCGTTTTGCTTGGTCCATTTTGTCGCCAGGTTTATTATTGAAATGACCGATTGGATGTTCGGTTGCTTTTTTTTGTCTTTTTAACAGGTTATCGAGACGCGGAAGTTCGCCTTGACGCCTGGGCTTACACCTAAGGAGCTGGTGCAGGAGGCAGAGATGCTGAAAAGGGTGGACCACGAGTACATTATAAAGCTTGAAGACATATTTCAGGTGAAGTGTTGCGCGGGCGCCGTGTATCTAAACCCCTCCACAACTGGAAACCCTTTTGGGGGGGAGAAATAACTTGGAAGTAGTATAGGGAGGGGTTTGGGGGCTCTGAAAGGGTTTCAACATACACTGGCGTTTTTTGTGTCGGTGCCTACCATAGAACAAGCAAGTAAACACACCCCCTGGCATGATTTTCTGAACCGATTTTTCTCCAAAACAAGTTGGGCGAACGCACAAAAACGATAATGCTGTTTGTTGGAAATCCCCCCTCCGCAATATATTTACGTTAACGCATCGCTCGGCGTTTGCACTCGCCACGTTGTGGAGAAAATCAGTTTTGAACGTCGTCCGAGGCGCGGGGGGGGGGGGGGGAGCGAGGTGTACTCATTTCATTTTTAGCCTTAGTCTTGAGACCATTATAACCCTCGCATGCCTATGTACTATGCCGGGACCGAGCGCGTCGGGTTTTCTCTGACCAGACAGACATTGCGTGCGCCTTGCGCGGAGCGCCGTGAGATGTTCGGTGAGTCGCGTGAAGGGTGAGCTGCATCCTACTAAGAACCACTTGTGAGGGGGACTTCCCGGCACCTTTCGCGTACTTTCTTGCATATGGGACCATTGTCCGAGCCCGAGAGGGGGGGGTATCTTGCGTATTATGAGAAGGGTATGGGGGAGGGTTTATTGTTTATCTTCTGTGTTTTTTCAAGTTTTGCCAGGTTTGCTTTTTGGCTGGATGAGAAACAATGAAAAAGAAAATGCTTCGTGCGAGTACCAAATCGTGCTCCCAAGAAAACGTCCAGACTGCGTACGTGTTTTTCTCTTAGAAAGAGCACAATTGTGCCAACAGAATGTGCTAGCGTAATTGATGTAATACGCATCTAGAGGTTGTGGTTTCAACAGAGAACCACTGCTGTACAGCGGTTGTGTAACTGGCTTATTTCTCCCAGCAAACGTTTCGTACTCTCGCTATCGTGTACCAGGTATACGGGTACACCCGTCAAATGGGATGGCTGCAGCTCCACGGCCATTATCTACGTTATCGCTCTTCCAGACAAGGCTCTTGACAAACTAATCGCGGAAAACGTACGAGGTCACGTGAAATGTGTTTACTTATGTATTGAAATATTTTTACCGGGGTCGCTTGCACCTTTTCTGTTATGCACCTTTTCTGTTTGTTTGCCTTGGCGAAATGTCTTGCCGCTGACGTTTATCTCCTCCTCGCGCGTTTGCGTGTGTTTGTGTGTCTTTCGTTCTTTTGTGTTTGTGTTTTTTCCTTTGTTGGTATTTTTGTGCGTATGTGGTTTGTGTGTGTTTTCCTTTTTCTTGGGTTATCTGTCTTGGGTTTTTCTTCGTTTCTTGTTGTACAGACCGAACAGGCTGTGTATTTGGTGATGGACCTAGTGAGCGGCGGCGACCTTTTCGACCGCATCGTGGAGAAGGGCGTGTACGCGGAGGACCTGGCGCAGGAGCTCCTCTTTCGAGTCCTGACCGCCGTCAACTACCTCCACTCTCAGGACATCGTACACAGGCGAGAGGAGGCGAGAGGAGAGCAGACGCTGTGTAGAGCACGGTGTTCGACTGACCTAAGAGTATAGCGTTTGCGCTGCCTCTATCTCTCCCTCACTCTTGCGTCTGTCATTTTTATATTTCTATATACACTTACTTCGAAGTATGTATTTCTCTCTCATTGTCTCCCTTTCATACTGTGTATCTCTCCCTTTTCTTCCCCTCCCCCCTCTTTCTAGAATAAGCAAACAGTATCTATGTAGTGTGCGGAAGAAGCTTATTAAGCGCCCAAATATGGAGGTGTCTATTAGGATCAGGAACGGTGCTCCGTCTCGAAAAGGGATGCGTGGTCAATGGTAAAATATCTAAGGCAAGCAACAAACGAGTACCCCCCCCCCCCCTCTCTGTCCCTCTCTTAATATTGCAACCTTTCCCTCCACGCCAACACCGCTCCCCACTTCGCCATTCTTGAACTTGACAGGGACCTCAAGCCGGAAAACATTTTGCTTGTGGGGCGCGATAACGATGTCGACGTGAAAATTACGGATTTCGGTCTCGCCAAGCGAGCGAACAAGGAAGGTCTCAAAACCTTCTGTGGCACGCCTCAGTACTTTGCCCCGGAAGTGCTCAAGCGACGGAACACGGTGCTTGGGGTGGGGCGTTACGGAAAGGAGGCGGACATGTGGAGCGTGGGTGAGACGAGGGTGGGGGTCAGGGGAGGGGGGGGCGGCGGGGGGGGGGCGTGTACTAAATCTGTTTCTTGCCTTAAGTGATTTGACCGCTTACCACGTATCCCTTTTGGAGGCGGGTGTGATCACTCATAGGGGATGGGGGTGTTATCGTCAATATCATGCATGGCCGTAGTCATGCGACCGTAGACCGTTGCATGCCTACGGTGCCGGAACAAAGCACACCGGGTTTTGAACGAACGGGCGGACATTACTCGCACCTACCGCGAAGCGCCGTGAGGTGTTGAGTCGCAAAACGGGTGAGCTAGCTGCATCGGGGAAGGGGGGAGGGGGGTACTCAGTTTGTGCATGACCGTAGCCATATGACCATAGACCCTCGCATCCCTACTATACCGGGACGGAGCACGTCGGGTTTTACCAACCAGGCTGACAGTGCTTGCACCAAGCGCATCGGGGGGGGGGGGGGGGCGGGGGGTAAGGTGGGCGTGGGCGAAGGGTCCGTGTTTTGGCTGCGCAAGTCTTGACCCCCTTTTACTACAGGCGAGAAACACCCCAAACTAACTCCAAGTACTTTACTCCGACGAAGGTGTATACAGTTACACTCGTAAGAGAGTTGAGGCGCCTGCCGGTCCCCAGCTGAGCTGAACGCTGAACGTCAGCAGTATGTTTGTTTGAGAGCTAAATGTTGGAGTTATGGTTCCTGTTAAATCGCCAAAACTTGTTTTCGCTTCGGTTCTATTAGTATCATACCTCCGACACGTGCTAAGGTAGGGCTAGCACGTTTTAGCCGAAACATGATTGACGGCGGGGGCTCCTCGATTAGACATGTTAAGCTCCATTCAGCCCCGCACGGTGTGGAAACCCCAACTTAATCCACTGATTGATTTGGCTGGGGCTCATACAGTCAGCGCGCTGCGAGAGTTGGACCTCGCGACAACGTCGAGGTCCCTCCGCACCCGAGGAGCATAAGGTTCCGTCCCCGGGTCAGAAATCCCTCTATGCAGCTGCAAACTCCAACAAGTTGAAAATTTTGTTCGTGTTTTACAACATAAGGGTTGGTCATGGGGTTGTTGATCGGGTTGTACGTTCATGTTTTATGAAAGTATCAAAAGGTATCTAAAGGTATCAACAGCCATCGAGCTCCTCAAGTGAGACCCTCATCATTTTGAGGTGCACTGCTATCGCACTAATAGTACTACTATTATTACTACTATTAGTAGCATGCGTCCTCCACATACCCTTGGATTCTTTCGTTTTTTTTTGTAGTTTCACTTCAATTTAAGCCCCCGCCCCCCCCCAACTCCCCCCCCCCTCCCCCTCCCCCACACCCACGCCACACCCGCCCCCTCGCCCGCCCACCCATATTCGCTCTGTTTTCTCCCAAACGTGTATTTCAGGCGTGATCCTGTACATTCTGCTCAGCGGGACCCACCCTTTTCACACGACGACCCTCTTCGACCAGATCACGCACGCCAGCTACAGCATGAACGGTGAGGAGTGGGAACTCATCAGCGCCGCCGCCAAGGACCTGGTTAGCAAACTCCTCACGGAGAGCCCCAAGGCTCGGCTTACGGCCGGCCAAGCCCTCGCACACCCTTTCATCACCGATCGAGCCGCCGCTAGGGCTAGCCTTGCCTCTGGTGCTGCTGGTGCTGCTGGGGCTGCTGGGGCGACGGGAATAGCGAATCCGCCGCCGGGAGCGGGTACCACGCGGGAAGACCCTTCCACGGCAACAGCTAAAGCCAACGCGGATGTTTCGGGAAAACAAGATCGGAGCGCTGCAAACGGAGAGAGACCGGATTCGGCGCAAAGAGCGGCGGTGGCAGAGCCGGGGGGGCGTACCTTCAGCCACGAGACAGAGCCCGCCTCCAACAGCGGCGCGGAGGAGACATCGGTGAAATCTCTGTCTCCGACCGAGGGGGGGGGAGGATCGGCGAAAGCAGCGCCTGCGGGGGCGACGAGCTCACCGAAAGACGAGCGACCACCACCAAGGGGTGTCGTGTCGGACCTGCCCCCACCACAGCCGAGGGAACCTGCGAAAGTTGGAGGAGGCGGGGGGGGAGGGGCTGCTGGGGGAAGGTCGCGCAAAAGACCGAAGAAGGACAGCGCTGGCGAAAAGCCTCCGGCGCCGTACTCGCAGCTTCAGATGCAGGTGGTCCGTGTTTGTGGTGCGGAGCAGGGGGGAGGGAGCGCCGCTAGTCAAGGGGCGGCGTCGGGGTCGGGGGGGGCTACGACACGGGCGGCCGTGTGCAGCAACAACAGTGGGGTGCGGGCGGCGGGTCCTGCCTTGCCGGCTCCTGGTGTTTCGGGCAAGGGGAGGGGTGCGGCCGCGCATGCGAAAACTGCCGCCGCCGCTAGGCCGCGAAACGCGGCTCATTCGAACGGTCGAGGACCAGGCTCGCGCCTATCCCAGGAGACGACCCATACTGTTGTCGCCAACGGTTCTAGTGGGAGAGGTAGCCGTAAAGCTGGTGGCGGAGCGCATGCACCGCAGTGCGTGGCGGGAGCGGCGGCGGGGGCGGTGGGGGTCACGCCGCCCGCCCGACATTCCGTGGGAAAGGGTGCTGCTGCTGCTGCTAGCACTGTTCGGACTGCTTCCCCCGCTGATGATGACGATATCATGGATTATAGCAGTGACGATTCGCCGGCTAAGGGTAAGCGGTCGCGGGCGGGTAGAGGGCGGCAGGTCGCTTCTGGGAATTCGAAAGTGTTGGAGCCGGCCCGGCGAGGGAGGGCTAGCGGCAGTACTACCGCCGCCACCACCGCACCACCAACAGCAGCAGCGGTAGCAGCAGCAGCAGTAGCCCCTGTCGCAGCACCCACAAACCCATCCTCAGTGTCATCAACCGCGGTGGGAGATAGAAAGGGGGGGGCGACAGGTGCAAACGCAGGAGGAGGCGCGCCGCACCGGGAGGCAACCGGAAGCCGGCAAATGCACCTCGAGGTGGGACACGCGGGTAAGCTTAACCTCCGCCGACCGTTGTCCCGGGCTGGGGTAGGGAGTGCTTCGGGAAGCGGGCAGCGGGTGACTGGCGATCAAGCGGTGCCGGCGGCGGCGGGGGGAGCGGCCGCTCCTCTCGATGAGTCTCTCGGCGGCGGGGCTCATGGCGGCGCTCCCGGTAACTCGGAAGCGGTGGGGAAGGGCGGTAGGAAGGGTAAGGGGGGGGGGGGGAAGCCGCAGCGCACCATGACACACTTGTGGAAGCGGGCGGAGAGTGGGCAGGCGTAAAGAAAAGCGTGCGTCGATTATAGTTGTAAGTGAACTTTAGAACAGGGAAAGTGTATTCTGCAGTGGTAGTAGCAGCGGCATTCTGCGATAGATTGATCTGATTTTTCGGGCTGCTGCTGCTGCTGTGTTGTCCCCCCCCCCCCCCATGAAGGGCAAGGAAGCGGTCGACGAGTAAAGAAGTCGTGGCTGGATTCATCTGTGACCCCGATGGAGGCGAGATTCATCTGTGACCCCCATGGAGGCGAAGGAATTGATCGACGATTAAACAAGTCGGGGCTGGGTCCACCCGTGAGAGGTGTAGGCCCAAGCCTCGCGCCGTGATCGTTCGATGGTAAACATACGTGTCGTTTAGTAACGTTTAGCAGTTACCCGTTATCGGGGTGTTTCTTCTTGTTATTTTTGTTCGGGGGCGGGAGGGGTTTACGGCTACTGTGGTCGATCAGGTGTGTTGGTATATATATGGCTTCTGCTATCATGGAAGAGTCTTGTTTTGCACGCTTTTGAAAAGAAAAATCGCACGCTTTTGAAAAATGCGCAAGCTCTTTCGCGGTCATCGGTATTTGGGACCTTTCTTTTTGCGCCAGAGGCTCAGCGCTTCGATTGTGTCGCGACAGGGCCGGGTGAGATGTGCAATAGGAAAATAGATAAGACGGAGGTTTACCACCTTTTCTGTACGTATGATACCGTTTTCTTTTCTTTTTGGGCTTTTTGTATGCGATGTATCCCCCTCCCGCCCCCCTCCTCAAGATGCGGGGGGGAAAACCCTTTTTGCAAGAGGGGCAGGGCGGAAGCCTCCTCCTCAACAGCCGGGGGGAAGCGCATAATAGTGGTAATACTTAGTAATATAGAAGGTTTCCAAGCGTTTGCTTAGTAGGCCATGTACTCTAGGGTACAGAGGTGTGACATCTGAGTATATTTGGTGATACTCGGGTGTGTACCCGGCTTCCCTCTGAGTATATTCCCTACCAAACGCACGCTTGATAAGTCTTCGCCTGTAGGTCTTCACGGTGTTTTCTACTAAATGAAGCCCCTCTTTTTTTTCACAAGCAAGGGATGATGCGAAGTCTGGCAGGGGAGTTGGCGATGCCTGCGGTGTAACACACACACAAAATAACACCCCCCGCTGGCATAAGTTTTGCACACGATTTTTTCCAAAACCAGCAGGTGCAAACCAGGGGGGGCGACACGCACAGCAATAAATGGCAGCTTTTAAGATCTCTTCAAAATGTTTCCATGAGCGTGGTGACTTTGGGGAGACCTCGTTGGGATCTCCCCGTAAGCATGGCGATTTTGGGAAGATCTCGTTGAGACCTTTCCGTAAGCATCGCGATCTTGGGAAGATCTGGTCGAGATATTTCCATAGACGGGCCGCTGCTCGGCGTTTGCACTCTCTGCCCGTTGTCGAGAGAATGACCTTTTGAAAATTGTCCTGGAGGGTGTGTTCTCTTGCGTGTTGTATGGTAATACGAAGTGGTGGGTTTTGGGCGTAACCAGATGTTCCTGCAGATTTTTTTCATTCCGGTGTGTTGTGTGTGGGTCGCTTGATGCGGTATGATATGAAGTATGGTCAGCCGTATTAGTTGGGGAGAGTAGCAGCGACGCTCTCATGTAATATCGTATCTTGTTTTTTGAGTTTTCGTTATGTCTTTCAGGTTTTTTTTGGGGGGGAATCTTGAGTTTCCCGACTCGCCTAACTTTTGCCCCGTCCCGGCATTGTAGGTATGCGGGGGTCTATGATCATACAACTACGACGGCCATGCGTGATACTGATCACACCAGAGAACAAGTGAATTCATTAATTCGAAGCTGTCGATCATATGCAAGGATATACGGACAAAAGGTGCCAAAGTCCGCCTCACAAGCGGTTCTTAGTAGGATGCAGCTCTCACCCTTCATGGCGCGCTTGGTGCGCGCCATGTCTGGCTGCCTGGTCGGTTGAAGGCTTGACGTTCTCCTCCGCCTCGTTGTTGTTGTCATGCGAGACTACGGCCATGCATGAAATGAGTACCCCCTCCCCCCCCCCCCTCCCCTCCGCCTCCCCGCCCTGCTGGGATGGGTAGAGGAACACGGTGGCGGGGCTATATACCGTTTTGACGGGGACGATGACGGAAAGCAACAGGAGTTATATAACCAGGGGTTTTCACGGTTTAATGACCCGAGCCGTGGGTCGGATTAGGGGGCTTTCAAAATATCGGGTCGAGTCGGGTCGAGTCAGGAGGTGTTCGCACTCTCACGGTTCGGGTCGGATCGGGTCAGGAGGTTTTCAAATCTCACGGGTCGGGTCGGGTCGGATCGGGTCACTCTGACCCAACCCGACCCACCACGAGATGTGACCCGGCCCGTGAACACCGCTGGTTATGACCCTTGTTCACTACTACTGTACCGTTTGTCCAGTACTAACTCCGTGTAATTTTTTGTCCTCGAAAACTTGGGTCCAGTTTTTGACCTTGTGCTATTGTACTATATACAGTGTGTGGGCCCCGAATAAGAAGGTGGTGCGTGAGACCGCTATTGCCGCCTTATTGGGTGCAGCCGCCTTACTCGTTAATGGGGCGGGTAGCGCATTGCTTTTTCAGTTGCTGGCTGAGGGTGTCTGTCCGGAAAGTGGACGCCTCCACTGCCCTCGGTGAGGCGGTAGACCTCTCTATTGAGGGACCAGCCGTAAAAAGGGCTGTCACTGCTGTGTTGCGGGTGTCCGTCGTGCCAAGCGATTTTGACCGCCTTGTTCGTACCGCCTTACTGACTCAAAAACCTTTTCTGTACTGGAAACAATCTGATCTATATAAACAACGTGGGGGGGGGCATACTCATTTGTTGCTTGCCTTAGTCGTTTGACCAGATTGACCACGCATCCCTTTCGAAACGGAGCACCGTTCCTACTCCTATTAGAGACGGTCGTTTTCTCGCTACTCTCTAGTCTACCAAACTCTTCCATGTCACATACGTGTGATTTCCTCATCTCTACCTCTAACGCATCCCGTTCCTCCTTGTACATTTCACATTCTCCTACTATGTGAGTCCTACTACTCTCTATTGTTTTGGGGTGCCGTTTTGACCCAGTGAGAATCAAAGATGTCAGAAGACGGCCGGTCAAGGGAAAACGCCCAGCGATCAAAAGGGTATCCAACCAATCGTTCCACACTAAAAGCTGATGGAGTATGGCGTCAGTCAAGGTAAATTATTGCCGTCGGTCAAGGCACTTGCCGCCGGCCACGGTAATGGCCGTCGGTCAAGGAAGGGGTGAATCTGCCGTCTCTTGACTTCTTTTGTTAGAACGGTAGCCTTGTTTTTTGGCGGAAATGCACTTCATATTAGTACGAGATACATTTCGTGGTGGTGAAAGGGTCATGTGAATATGAAGGGATTAAGGGCTTTGGGTTTTGTGGTCCCCACTTGAACGGTCCAGCTTTATATTAGCTTTTCTTTGGTACACTTGTCAAACGAAAGTGTATGGAGCTTTTGAGCTTTTCTTACCCGGATCTCCAGG